>FR990043.1:37912948-38539615 GCA_905404095.1 Glaucopsyche alexis | reverse complement strand
TTGTGGTAAGAGTGCCGACAACACTTTTGTCTACCCTCGAAGTGGAGGCGTTCTGGCCGTCGGGTGTAGTTTACCGAAGGTTCCGGGGGAGACTCCCCAACGAAGCGCGCATCGCGTCGCCGAAAAATGACAATACGAGATAAACTATTTTAGTGTGTTTGTGTAGTATGAGAGTGTTTGTAATAATATATTATAGTATACAATTTTTAAATGTGTATCCGTTGTCTGATTGCCATAACACAAGTCTTAACTTAGCATGGGATTAGATTGACGTGATGTACATTACATCTTTGTTCTGTTGTATATTATTATGTGTGTGTTCAATAAAGAATTTGATTTGATTTAGATACTAGAAATGTATAAAGCTATAGAAATGTTGAAAAATTCAGGTCAATTTCATTTTCAACTTTCTTTTCCTCCCATCATGACGAAAATATGAGGTTGCGGGGTTACTAAGGAAATTTAAAATGGATTACTTTTTTGTTATCAACCCCAGAAACCAATAAAAGGACACCCATATTATTTTTATAAAATTAAGTATGTCCGCCATATTGGAATTTCAAAACGAATGTCATTTTCGTATCCAGCACTTCCAAAAACCTGGTAAACGACACCCATATCAATTTTACGAAAAATAAATATCCGCCATTTTCAAATTTCAAAATTAATCTACACAATAATCTACACCCCCCTAAAACCGAGAAAAATTAAAAATTGGGAATTTTGTACGCTCCTTTATGTTTTTTTTTTGTGTGCGATCGTTTTGCTGCTTGTATGGTTTTTGAGTTACCTACATCAGGGAAAATATATGTGCCTATTCTGAAATTAAATGTGTACTCACAAATTGTCGCCAAGATGGTTATTTGTTCGCTAAAATATAATCTGTCTGCCAGTTTGGAAAATTCAGTGGTATTATTTAGTCACCAGATTTGTAATTTTTTTGTTCCTTACATTCTTTCGCCAACTTAGTAATTTAGTATTCAATATTGGGTATTTTCACATCCAAAATTTAATTGTTTTGTCACAAATTTAAATACATGCCAAATATATATACTAAACATAACCTAAATATATTTTCATATTTGTTTGGTGTTCGTTCAAGTACTTACTAGTATCTGATTTTGCAATTATTATGGATTAAAATGAATAGAGATTATTTTATTGACGATTTGAGAATGATAGAAGGAATTGAAGAAATATTACCATTAATAAGGCATGTGAAATTGTATAAACCTCGCAATAACCCTTTTTATATAAATACTAGCTTTTGCCCGCGGCTCCGCCGAGAAATGAGGTTTTTTGGCCACTCCCGACTGTACTCTAAGTTAAATCTGTATCTTCCTTATCTTACGTTCTCTCTTTAATTACTAATTGTTTGTCCGAAGCATATATCATACCATATTTCATTTAAATGGTTTAAATTCTTAAGCTATGAAAGACATTAAAAAATATACACAATAGTACATTATCCCTCAGTAACACTATTATATATCTTTTTGGGATAAAAAGTAGACTGCGCGTTTGTCCAAAGCATAAACCACTGCCATACTAAATTTCATTCAAATCAATTCAACCTTTTAGCAGTAAAAGACAGTCAAAGTACACACAATAATACATTATCCCTCGGGAAGATTCTATCTTTTTGGGATAAAAAGTACACTGCGCGTTTGTCCAAAGCATAAACCACAGCCATACCAAATTTCATTAGGCATGTATTTAAACTTGCGACAAAACAATTAAAATTTGGATGTGAAAATACCCAATATTGAATACTAAATTACTAAGTTGGCGAAAGAATGTAAGGAACAAAAAATACTAATCTGGTGACTAAATAATACCACTGAATTTTCCAAACTGGCAGACAGATTATGTTTTAGCGACTAAATAACCATCTTGGCGACAATTTGTGAGTACACATTTAATTTAAGAATAGGCACATATATTTTCCCTGATGTAGGTAACTCAAAAAACATACAAACAGCGAAACGAGCGCACACAAAAAAAACATAAAGGAGCGTACAAAATTCCCAATTTTTAATTTTTCTCGGTTTTTATTAGGGGGTGTAGATTATTGTGTAGATTAATTTTGAAATTTAGAAATGGCGGATATTATTTTTCGTAAAATTGATATGGGTGTCGTTTACCAGGTTTTTGGGAGTGTTGGATACAAAAATGACATTTATTTTGAAATTCCAATATGGCGGACATACTTAATTTCATAAAAATAATATGGGTATCCTTTTATTGGTTTCTGGGGGTGCTGATTACAAAAAAGTCATCCATTTTAAATTTCCTTAGTAACCCAACAACCTCATATTTTCTTCATGATGGGAGAAAAAGAAATTTGAAAATCCTGAATTTTCCAACATTTCTATAGCTATAAACATCCGTCGTATCTCAATGTACAGCATTTACTTCTTTTTTTATAAAATTGATTCTATCTCGGAAACGGTGCATCCTATTGAAAAAATAATGAAAATTCCGCCCCCCTTAGAAACCCCACAACATCATATTTTCTTCATGATGGGAGAAAAAAATTTCGAAAATCTTGAATTTTCCAACATTTCTATAGATTTATACATCCGTCGTATCTCAATGTACAGCATTACTTCTTTTTTTATAAAATTGATTCTATCTCGGAAACGGTGCATCCTATTGAAAAAATAATGAAAATTTCGCCCCCCTTAGGAACCACGCAACATCATATTTTCTTCATGATGGGAGAAAAAAAAAAAACGAAAATCCTGAATTTTCCAACATTTCTATAGATTTATACATCCGTCGTATCTCAATGTACAGCATTACTTCTTTTTTTATAAAATTGATTCTATCTCGGAAACGGTGCATCCTATTGAAAAAATAAGGAAAATTTCGTCCCCCTTAGGAACCACGCAACAACATATTTTCTCCATGATGGGAGAAAAAAAATTCGAAAATCCTGAATTTTCCAACATTTCTATAGATTTATACATCCGTCGTATCTCAATGTACAGCATTACTTCTTTTTTTATAAAATTGATTCTATCTCGGAAACGGTGCATCCTATTGAAAAAATAAGGAAAATTTCGTCTCCCTTAGAATCCGCGCAACATCATATTTTCTTCACGATGGGAGAAAATGTTTTTCGAAAATCCTGAATTTTCCAACATTTCTATAGATTTATACATCCGTCGTATCTCAATGTACAGCATTTACTTCTTTTTTTTATAAAATTGATTCTATCTCGAAAACGGTGCATCCTATTGAAAAAAATAATGAAAATTTCGTTCCCCTTAGAAACCCCGCAACATCATATTTTCTTCATGATGGGAGAAAAAAAAATCGAAAATCCTGAATTTTCCAACATTCCTTTAGATTGATACACCCCTCATATCTCAGTATAGCATTACCATATTGTTTTCTATAGTCGCTTCTATCTCAGAAACGGTGCATCCTACTGCAAAAATAATGAAAATTTGCTCCCCCTTATTAACCTAGAAATCGCATATTTTCTTCATGAATGGCAGAAAAATTCATGAATCCTGAATTTTGAAAAATTTCTATACATAGCTGGTACCTTGAACTACATAACATACTGTAATAATAATCATCAATCCTAATTAGCATCCCCAAGATCTTTTAATTTAGTATTCATATTCATTTTCCGAAGATTGAATATTCTCCATTTTGGAAAATGAAATTGGAAGACAATTTTGTAATCAGAACCCCCAGAAACCTGGAAAAGGACAACCTTGTTAATTTTAATAACAAAAATTTACGCCATTGTGGAATTACGAAACAGATTTTATTTTCATATTATTCTGCACCCCCAGAAACTTAGAAAATGACACCCATGACAAAGAAAACCATACTCCAACAGTATCCAAAAATAGGATTTTCCGTAGCCTGCAAATTGAATTTTTAGCAGCCATTAATTTATTAACCAAATCTGGTTTCATAGCTGCTTATATGGTATAATGGTCACCAACTCGGAAATTAAGTCACCAACTTATAAATGCCGGTGCTAATTTGGATTAAATTTCGCCTCTTTTTATCTGCCGACTTTAGAATTTTTTGTCACCCGAGTGTTTTCGCCAGTTTAGTAATTTAGTCGCCAACATATTAATTCGCTGCCAAATTCAGTAATACAGTATGCTCACTAGGGGATCGAAGACCGGCCATATTTTAAAAAACCGGGTTTTTCGGTCCCAGCCATCTTCAAAATCTCTTTTTTTTCGGGTTTTTTCGGGTATTTCGGGTTTTTTGTTGATTTTGTAGAATTTTGTTAGAAATATCCTAAAATTTACTTTTATCAGCTGCTTTCTGTTGTTACAACGTAATACTGGTCAAATGTGATCCCACCATAAACATTTTCATGTAAAGTAATTAATAACTTCACAAACTCTACAGCTTAGTCAAAATACGTTGCCTGACGAAATGGCCAAGCCATATAATTTGACTAAAGTGTAGAGTTTGTAAAGTTAGGCTTGTAGAGTTAAGGCGTGTAGAAACAGAAGTGCCTTGCCGGCCTTTTAGGAGGGAATACGCTGCCTTCTTGAAGGTGTGCAGGTCCTAATGGTCCGGAAATACTGTTAGCGACAGTTCATTCCAGAGTTTTACAGTGCGCGGCAGAAAGCTTCGGGTAAAGTGCACGGTGGAGGACTGCCACTCATCAAGGTGATGAGGATGATAAATATTTTGTCCCTTGGAACGGTGGCGAAAAGTAGCAGCAGGTAGAAGTCCGAACAATTCCTCGGAGCACTCCCCATAATATAACCGATATAGGATGCAGAGCGATGCTCATCTCTAGAAGTAAAGCCTGTTTGAAATACTATGGCAGTCAACAATTCGAGCGGCCCTTCGTTGGATACGATCCAGAGGGAGAAGCTGGTACTTTGGCGCTCCTGCCCAGAGATGAGAACAATATTCCATGTGAGGCCGAACCTGCGCCTTATAGAGTTGTAGGCGTGGGACCGGACTGAAATACTGCTTTGACCTGTTCAGAACACCAAGCTTCTTGGAGGCTAACTTGGCCTTGCCCTCCAGATGATATCGGAACTAGACCTCGCTCGATATGCTAAAACCAAGTATTCCAATTTCCAATGTTGGAGGAGACAGTTATGGGTATGCTTTCAAAACGAGGACATACGACCATCGGTAACTTATCAGCGATGAACGCGCAAACATATATCTTAGAGGTGTTGAATTGGACTAAGTTAGGTCTACCCCATTCAGAGATCTTCTCCAATGAAATCTTAATTTGAGACACAAGTTCGTTTCGACTCTCAATGACGTTTTGCCGAGAGATGTTCGGGCGACCTGTGTATGGCATCACCCGTAATGTCGACATCACATATTATCATTGATATGCAGTATGAACAGGGCAGGCGATAGCACACCAAAGCTGTCTACCAAGATGCCAGGACTGTGCCATAAGCAGGTGAGCCGAAAAAGATGCGTTAAGACCGGTCCAACTCTGGAGCACACATTTTCAACACAATGGGACGGATTCCGTTAGGCCCACTCGACTTTTGGGTATCATGGGAACGGAGAGCAATTCGCGCTGAGCGCTGATGGAACCGAATATTATATTATACCAAGTTATTAAGGTGCAAAAAATCGACGAATCGCTTCGAGAAAAGGTAGTCTGCAGTGGCGAGGGGTTCCTATAACTCCATTCCTATCGGCTTCCCTTACCACTTACCTTTTGAAGACCTTTATCCAAATCCCAACCTATTATACATGCTACGGCTTCCCTATGAAGTAGAACCAGCCTTTGCCATTGGTAGTCTGGTAGTGCCCCTGCTCTTCGCTCACTCGTCTTAACGGGGCGGGGGCACTACCGTGCCCCCAAATGTACTACATACATACAACATGGAAACATTATAACTATTATTCTAAAAACACTCATCATGTATCCTCGCTTTTACATGTAAAACAAGGTTTATTCCACAGAATTCATGTTTTGAATTCTGTGGGTTTATTTGACAACGGCGGTAATTGCACAAATTTCCAAAAAGAAAAATAAATATGGTTAAAATACCTAAATAAAAAAATCGAAACATGACAATGATGATGTTCATACTTCATACGTGTGTATCTAATAATTGATTAATAAAACCTATTATAATATATCTATGAATAAAACCTAATAATATAAAACTTGTGTTTCATATCTGTCTCATCAAAAATTATCAACTAAAGTGAATTTAAGCCACAAAGTACGTCAGAACAATTTCAGTAGGTTTTTCCAAAACGTTAGTAGATTTCAGTAGAAAAGTAAGTTACATCTAGTAGATTAGCGGTTTTTGAAAACGGTCACACTGTCAAGCCACTATAACGTTCGGTTTGTGACTGTAACTGTTATAAACTGTTGTAGAATTTCATAATGAAAAAAAAGCTCGAAAAAACCGAAAACCGGTTTTCAATATTTTGAAAACCGGGTTTTGTTGTAGGCCCGAAAACCCGGGAAAACCCGGGTTTTCGGTTTCGGGTAAAACCGGTCTCGAATTCTCGATGCCCTAATGCTCACGTGCAGCCGCCAACTTATTTTTTGTTCGCTCAATTAATTATATCCCATATTATATTATTAATTAGTATCGACTATTGCCGCTATCCCCAACCCGCGGCCCGCGGGCCGCATTCTATTATTAAATCGTTAAAAGAGATGTTCTAGAAATGTATGAGGCGTGGGCCAGCCCTATGTACACTATATGTAAATATAGTATAGTATATAGTAACTGTTTCCTATCCTTTATTTTATTTTATTTCACTTCGTTTCAATGCACATTTAAAATAAATTCGTCAAGGAGAGCAACACAACGTAAAATAAAACATGGCGGATTAGATCAGAATTAACCAAAGAATACAGTCGTACAAGGATCTTTTGGCACTTGGATGGGGGCGTGAGTGTCGCAAATAAGAACAATACTAAAAGTGAAATTTTACAAGACGGCGATGTTAGTACTGATTTATCCACGTGCCAAAAGGTAAGTGTCGCAACTACAAAACAATACTTAATATTAAAAGTGACATTTTACAAGACGGCGATATTAGTTCTGATTTTGTCCACGTGTCAAAAGATCCTTGTCAGACTGTATCATTTTGACAATGACATGACTTTTCACAATGACGTATGACACTCAAGAAGATGTCTCTTCCTAAAACTATCAACTACGTCAAAACAACTGTCAATGCCGCCTAAAATAGGGTTCTCGCATTAAAAAACTCTTCAAATAATCATTTTTGTACGCACGTACCCTTCTTCAAATTACATTTTTTGTATTTTTATGAAATTCCCTTATATTTTTCCTATTTACCTATGTGGTGTACATAGAGCTGGCCCAAAATCAAACATCTCTTTTAAACAACATATTTTTTTGCCCCTAAAAATTTTGGTTGCGGCCCGCGACACCAGGAGTACAACGGGTTTGTGGCCCGCGTAAAAAAAAGGTTGGGGACCACATTGGATTTAGGCTAAAGTTTAGTTCAGGTAGTGAAATAGAAAAAAAAAATCGCTTGCTTTTCACTCGAGGGCCCCGCAACAGAATTTGCTACGGGCCCCGCGCTGGCTTATTCCGGCACTGTATCGCAGAGTTCTATTTTCAACGCTCAGAATTTTCTACGGCCTTCCGGATTCCGGATCATATTACAGTCCCAGCCTCATGGACCTAGGAATGACAACCTTAGATATATATCTCTTTCTTCCCCATCACGAGGTCGCTGTCGTTTATTAAGGGTCTGTGTGGAAGAATGACGTCTCTATCGTCAGATCCGGGCTTAGTGATTTCCTTTTGTATCTCTAGGATCAGCCGCAGCATGAAGTTGATGACGTGTGCGCACGTGCGCTCGCGCAGGCGGATAAAACTCTTATTGGGAAATGTTTCTCCCTGGATGACGACGGTTTTTTGAGTGAGAGAAGCGATTATGCGTTTGATAATATCTATTTTCTTTTTGGCAGCCAGTGGTCTTAATCGAATTACAAATCGCAGTAGGTATTCGATTAGAATAACATCTTCCTGTAATAGAAAACATTTGGTTAGGTTAGGTAACTTAGGTAAGATTAGGTTAAATCTATTTTTAACCGACTTCCAAACAATACGTAGTATCTCTTAGTAGTCTGTGCTTCCAAAAAAGGAGGCGGTTATACGTTCGGCTGTACTTATATATTTTTTTATTTTTTATTTTTTTTGTATGTTAGACCACAATTTCGCCGTCTGTGGAACGATGTTCAAAATTCTTTTTTTGATGTAAAGGGTATAATCCCAACTTGGTCCCATTTTGAAAAAAGTGGTGACCTGATGATGGGATCCATGAGGAATCGAGGGAACTCCTCGAAATTTATATGGAAACATATGGTGATTTTAACTTTTTTTGAAGTAGTCCGTCCAAGCATATGCTACCAAAAAGTAAGATTTTGCTCCAAGGCATACCCTAGATCCAAAAGTACAGAAGAGAACTCCTGACTCCTTATAGATACATGTTTGGGGATTTCGACGTTGTTTAAAGAACTGCAAGCATATGCCACCATGTCAATTAGAGTACTCATCATCATCACCACCAACATCACACCATACATCATGAGATATAAAAGATACTTCTCATAGTATTTTACACCAAAACGGAGATTTTTGAACATTACTCTGCCGTTTATTTGCAATTTTTTTTTGTTGTTGTAAATTTGCTGGTATCGACTTCAAAATTAAGAAGAATTGAGTAGAGAAATAGTTAAAATTTAAGCCGAATTTGAAAGGGGACTTATTTAGAAAATAAGTTTTATTTCATACTTTTTTGTATATTTTTACTTTGGAAGTCGGTTTAATTTTTTATTTAAAAATAATAATATAGGTATTATACTTAATATAATATCTACTAGCAAAGGAAGTTGGACACGCAACTTCCTTTGCGTGGTTAACAATTATAGAGAGTTATTTAATAGCCAGAACGTGTAACTAGTCACTCTGTTTTATTACCATTTTCATGGCACGTACACAGGACTCGACGTGTTGTGACCGGCTGACGACGGTGGCGAGGTCCTCCGTGTCCAGGACCGGCGTCTTCAGCCCCTCCAGCCACTCGAACAGCAGACTAGTGAGAATCTCAGGATTTTCCTACAAATAGGCAAAGTTGAATAAGTAATATATTATTATCCTACTACTATTATAAATGTGGATGGATGGATGTATGGATCTACTACTATTGTAAATGTGAAACTTTGTGAGAATAAATAGATGGATAGATGTCTCTTTTACACAAAAACTACTACTTAAACGGATTTTGTTGAATTTATTCAGTCTGGTAGTAGTTTAAGTTCTGGATTAACACATAGATTACTTTTTATCCCAAAATCACCTACCTGTGGGATACCTACTGTATTTACACAGGTGCAGCCGCGGGAAAAAGCTAGTAGGTAGTAGGTACATGTCATATTTTTCGTCACTCAAGAAGTACCTGTAATTCGGTAAGTAAAAGGTAAGGTTACCTCCTCGTCTATCCTGGCCATGGCTTCTCTCCTGTGGTTGATGTCACCGCGAAGCTGCTTGAGGTGTCGCTGCTGGTCGGTCGGAAGACTCTGGTGATCACAGACAAACGCCTGAAATTATAAACGATAGATTACCGCCAGGAGACTGCTTATAATATTATGCAGACAGAAATTCTGAGACTCTATATAGGTAATAATGATTTCATAATGGAAGAAACTAAAACTGTAATTGAGCGCTTACTTAATCGGTATCGTTTTAAATAAAGTACCTGCAGACCTAGGTATATCAACTGATGATATGAAGTAGAGTTTTTTGTCTTAATTGCTCTCTTTATTTCATTGCGTTACCTCGTACACCCGCACCGCGGGGATGGCGCCGCCGCAGCCCCCCGTGATCCTGCTGACGGACTCCAGGCTCCGGTCCACGTCCTCCTCGATCGGGTCCCGCCACTCGATCATCGGCAGCGCTGCAGCTTCGGGCTCAGCTGCTATAATGAAGAAGATGTGTAAGCCTCGCATTAATGCGGAATTCACAAAACTAAATTGAAATCTCATTAATGTCAAGTCTTCGTAACCAATCACATCCCAGTATTTCGTAGTGTTGCTGCAAAAATATATAAAATGTATTGAGTCTTACGAGCTATCTCCTCCGGAGTCTCCGGGTAGGGCGGGCGCGCCTGTTTGAGGTAGTACACAAGGAAGGCCTTATAGAAGGGTCGGGGGCGGGGCCTCATGTCGAGCCCCGCGCTCCGCTGACAGCCGCACAGTTGCAACAGCCGCTCCACTATCAAGTACACTATCTGTAAAGTATCAAAATCTAGGATAGCCTTTCGGGTGAAGCAGTGACGTCAAGAGGATTAATAAGGTTCATACTTTTGGCAACTCTTTGAAGTTTCTCTCCTCCAGGCCGTGGAGGCAGATCCTCTGCCGGTGCAGGAACTGTCGCAGCGTGAACTCCACAGTCCTGCGGTCCCTCCGCACTGATGTGTGGTCCCTGAAATAAGTGTTACACATCAGTCTTCAAACTCTGATTTAAAAATTTACTCTTGATTACTTTCGTCTTCTGTCCCAATTCCTTACATTGAATAAACATTGAACGAAATATCATCAAGCTCACTTAAAGATAGGCATTAGGAATAGTCCTCTCACTTGGTGCTGAAGACGACGGTCTGGGGCAGAACGTAGCACTCAAACTGCTGGACGCAGCGGATCTGTCCTCGCGTCTGCACGGCGCGTGGCCGCCGCCTGCGCACCAGTCTTATGGCCTCGTTGGCGCGCAGCCGCATGGAGTACACCAGGTAGCACGCTATCAGCACACCGGTTCTGCCCAGACCTGACAGGGAATTTTAGAGATACTCTAAAGTTACTGAAATATTCAAGAAGAGACATGATGTACCGTCTAGCAACCGTTATGCTTAATGTTTATAACGATATCGTTACCCGCATGGCAGTGTATGGCGACTCTCCCCTGCTGCACCGCGAAGGAGATGACCTTGACCATGTCCAGCAGCTTGCTCAGCGGGGCCTCGCCGTAGTCCGGCCACGCGAAGTTGTAGTAGTATACTGCATACACGAAGGCTTATATTTTTACCGTCTTATATTTCGGAAACTCAACAATTGACTCAGAGAAGTTAGTCTATAGGTATCAGTGGCGAAGGCTGCTTCACCTTCATAGGGAAGCCGAAGCCTGTATAATTGGTAGGGATTTCTATGAAGGTTTGGAAAGGTAAGTGACAAGGGAAGCCGATAGGAATGGAGTTATAGGAACCCTTCCCACTGATAGGTAATGTATATTGTATACAGAGTGTTTAGTAGATGACGATATCTCAAAAACGGATTCAAATGATTTGTCTTCGCCAGATCTTCGTTTAGCGGATTGGCTCCGTTCAACCAAACATAATGTATATTAGTGGAAGAAGGGCGCACTCACTGTCGTCAGCCATGAAGACGCGCGGGTCGTAGGTGAAGCCGGAGGCGGTGAGTGGCGGGCCGCAGCTGGCGTGCTCGCCCGCCGTCTGCAGGTTCACCACCGAGCGGATGCCCCAGCTGCAGAGCAGTAAAACTGACACCGAGTCTAATCGTATCGCTACCATGTTGGCGTTGTAGTAGAGCGACCCACAAAGTCGTCCCGATAAGCTCACGCAATACGCACAGAACGTATTGCGTGCACTTTGTATCAGCCTGTGGGAATATGGTGGCAAGCCCCAACGGGGTTACCAATGTGGGAATATGATGACCAGCCTCAAAGGGAGATCTCCGACCGAGCGAGGTGGTATGCCTGGTCAGGCCGAAGCCCATTTGTATGCATTTCAGATGTCGTATATATAGTTCCGAACTTCAGAAACTTCGATAGCGCCATTCAGGACTGTGTGCCGATTGGTCCGCCACAAGTCTCCCGATTGCAGGTCTTGCTCTTGCCAGGAGGTTGGTATGTAATATGATTTTTCATACCACCTGCTCGACAATGTCCCATTATATATCACGCAATCTCAACGTAAAGCAAGTCATTGCCTCCCAACATTATCTATGTTGTATGAAACTCCCAAGGGATTAAAGTGATTTGAATTTGGAACGTGAAAATTCGTATGAAAATTCCTAATCTATCATAGAGTTTTTCAATAATAATATAGCATTGCAAAGAGAATTTATTCGAAAATCGAACTGGCCACCTATAATTTTAACATTCTCACGTGTCAAAATCGTCAGTCACAAGTTCCTGAATCTTTAACTAGGTAGGTACTGCTCAAATAAACTCCACCATAACTTCCATAAATGTTCCTAATAAAAATATTATTCTGTCCCTCCACAACTGGACAAATGTGTCCAAAATAAATGTTTTATTTATGTAGCCCTGGGTTTTTATTGCCTCGCAGTAGGTATGAAAAGTAGAGTATGCACCTCTGGGATAAAGCCTGTCTTCGTCTTGGGCAGCTTGAACCCCTCGCTTCACTCAGGACTCTACTGATAACTACCTCGCTTCGCTCGGGAGTTACATAACTCTAGAGTCCCTCGTTACACTCAGGGTCCAATGTGCTGCCCGTGACGTAAGACACTGCTTTATCCCCTTGGTGCATAATCTACTATTAAATGTATGATGGTCTAGGGTTCTCTTAAATTGACAAATTAATCAAAATGACAACATATCACGGCACACGGTGGTCATCGGCCCCACTGCGTGATAGGTCGCCCCAGGTCGGCGGTCGCCCACAGGCCACACTCCACAGGTCATCTGGACAGGGTTATACAGTGTCATAACCTGTCGACGGACAAAGGGTACTCAATAATGTAGGTTCTGTCCGTCCGCGTCATAGGCTTAGAACATTAATCCAATGCTCTAAGCTAAGGTCATAGGGTGCAATATTTTGTCGCAAGGTTGAATAGAAGTCGATTCATCGACTTGATCGATCTAATAAAAAACACGAGAGAGAATAATTCAAAGAATAATTATTTTGGTATAAATAAACAATAATCATCTGTCAAAATGTCGACAAAATTAAAATAATTCTAAATTCAACCAACCCAAATTAATGTAGGTTACAAGTAGGTTAGTACAAGTTACGTGTCGAAAACTAATAATGGATGAGGGCCAAGAACGGGATGATTAGCACTCATTGGGGGAGGCCTACGTTCAGCAGTGGGCGACGATAGGTTGAGGATGATGATGAAAGACTATTAGATTAACATGACAGCCAAAATAACGACCAAAGCTTAATCTTATATTTGACAAAAGCAAAGAGTAATTAATATCACAAGCAATGATCACAAGTGACAAAAGTAAAAACCTATTGAGTTTTGACAACTGACGATCCAGAGGTTGCGAATCCCTAAATGTTTGTTTACTTTATTTTGTCGCGTCAACCCGACTTTATAATATTATGTGCAAGATATATGACGTGGTGTACCAGTGGAACTGCTGCAGCAGATTGCGGGCAGCGAGCGCGGCGGTGCTGGGCCGCGCCATCGCCACGATGTCCTCCGTCACCCTGCACAGCACACCACACGCCCATCACCCACTCTGTACCTGGTCTCGATGGCCCATATAATATATAGAACACACTCTAAACAGTATACTATATACGGCAATCGGCATATGCCACTTAAAAATGGCATTATAGGCGCTGAGATACAGACCTCACAGAAACAGGTTTAAATTTTTAATAGAAAGCAGACTTTACCTTAATAACAATAAAATACAATCAGCTGTGTGAGGTTAATAACCTTAACACCGCAGTAAAGAGCGTAATGTAATTTTATTTTGTAATTATATTTTTTTCGATTTTTTTTTATTTATTATTGTTAGCCTTAGATGTATCTTGATTCTTGACTTAAGCCGATAAAGATCATATGCCCAGATTTTGAACAACCTGTCTGTCTGTCTTCCCTTGCTAAGTCTGGTAATTATGAATATAAATAGATAAAAGTTATACTAAAGTAGGGCTGCCATAAATTCGGAGTCGCCGACCGGGACATTTAGAACAGAAATAGAGCAAACCGTGGATTATAAAAAATACAGTAGGTACCTAGTAATATTAGTAATATTTAAGAAAATTTAACCAAAAAATTATGAAATCTTCTTACACTACACTTTCTTTGCCCACTCATATTTTTCAGACATCACATCGGTAGCCTACAGTGGAAGCTGTATTGTGCAGAATGTGCGCTGGGCAAACGATGCTTTCAATATCCTTAGACAAAATCGCTTTTAATTAAAAAAAAAAACATTATTAACTCCACGCCTATCTCTTCCTCCAAAGTTAGCGTTTGTATTATCCGCACTGAAAGCAACAATATTTTGCAAAGGGATATTTTGATCCTGCAACGATTTTATACAAAATGAAGTGATTGTATCAGATGTTTCTTTCGGCAATGAGTTTAATTTTAGTAATTTAATTTTCAATCATTCTTTTTCCGTAAAGTATTGTATCAGCAGTGGAAATAAAAAATCTAGCAATCAAAGAATCTGTAGAAATACCATAAAAAGGAACTTTTTCACTTCAGTTTTAATTTGCGCGATCGAGTATGGAGCCAAAATGTGTTTAATGATCGCAGTAGCCTTTGTTCTTGCAGTTGATTGTTTTGCCGCGATACTTGAATCAGGATACATTACGGCAAATGGAACACAAGGCTTCATAATCATTTCTTCCTCTTTTAATGAATGACCACTCTTTAGTATGATCGTCAGAAAACAAACACTTTCTTTTTGGCATGACTTTTTAGCATAATATTGGCAATAAACTAAACTTCAAGCGGAGGCGCGCGGCGCGGGACGCGGGTTATCATCGAAAATCTCTTTTAGGCAGTCGCAGTCGCGCGCGCTCGCCTCCGCTCCCGATAACTCGCCGATCACAGACGTAGGTCACACCTACACAGGGGTAGCTTGCGTGCATACCGGGACAAATGACTTGATGACCGGGACACCGGGACACAACGCTTCAAACCGGGACATGTCCCGGTGTACCGGGACGTATGGCAGCCCTATACTAAAGTTATAGATTGGATATATACTTACTTTATCGCTAAGTTTCGCTAATTGCGTATGTTTTTATTACCCCATTCATTAATTACAAACTACTTAACTTACGACTTTATACGACACGACGCTAATGTACACAGAAAAACATTTGTTTGTATTTTGTACGTGGTACTGTAAATTGCATGTTATTAAAATATTGTAATTTATTAAGCGGCTGGAGTAGTCACGCAAATCATTGCTATATTTTTACGACACGAAAATTATTTGACCCATATTAGTGTAGGTATGTATTATAGTGGACCGCCGCCGACTTACAAGCCGCACCAAATTGACACGAAGTACGAACACGAATATTTTAAAACGCTTAATTAAGCTACCTTTATATTATGTAACTAACTGGTGCCATAACTACGTTTGCGAACTCTATATATTTTTTTTTTGGGATATAATTAATCGAGCGAACAAAAAATAAGTTGGCGGCTGCACGTGAGCATACTGTATTACTGAATTTGGCAGCGAATTAATATGTTGGCGACTAAATTACTAAACTGGCGAAAACACTCGGGTGACAAAAAATTCTAAAGTCGGCAGATATAAAGAGGCGAAATTTAAACCAAATTAGCACCAACATTTATAAGTTGGTGACTTAATTTCCGAGTTGGTGACCATTATACCATATAAGCAGCTATAAAACCAGATTTGGTTGATAAATTAATGGCTGCTAAAAATTAAATTTGCAGGCTACGGAAAATCCTATTTTTGGATACTGTTGGAGTATGTTTTTCTTTGTAATGGGTGTCATTTTCTAGTTTTCTGGGGGTGCAGAATAATATGAAAATAAAATCTGTTTCATAATTCCACAATGGCGTAAATTTTTGTTATTAAAATTAACAAGGTTGTCTTTTTCCCGGTTTCTGGGGGTTCTGATTACAAAATTGTCTTCCAATTTCATTTTCCAAAATGGAGAATATTCAATCTTCGGAAAATGAATATGAATACTAAATTAAAAGATCTTGGGGATGCTAATTAGGATTGATGATTATTATTACAGTATGTTATGTAGTTCAAGGTACCAGCTATGTATAGAAATTTTTAAAAATTCAGTATTCATGAATTTTTCTTCCATTCATGAAGAAAATATGCGATTTCTAGGTTAATAAGGGGGAGCAAATTTTCATTATTTTTGCAGTAGGATGCACCGTTTCTGAGATAGAAGCGACTATAGAAGAAAATATGACAATGCTGTACTGAGATACGAGGGGTGTATGCTGTACTGAGATACGAGGGGTGTATCAATCTATAGAAATGTTGGAAAATTCAAGATTTTCGGATTTTTTTCCCATCATGAAGAAAATATGATGTTGCGGGGTTCCTAAGGAGGGCGGAATTTTCATTATTTTTTCAATAGGATGGACCGTTTCCGAGATAGAATCAATTTTATAAAAAAAGAAGTAATGCTGTGTCATTGAGATACGACAGATGTATAAATCTATAGAAATGTTGGAAAATTCAGGATAATCGATTTTTTTTTCCTCCCATCATGTAGAAAATATGATGTTGCGGGGTTCCTAAGGGGGACGAAATTTTCATTATTTTTTCAATAGGATGCACCGTTTCCGAGATAGAATCAACTTTATAAAAACATAGTAAATGCTCTACATTGAGATATTAGGAATGCATAAAGCTATAGAAATGTTGGAAAATTCAGGATTTTCGAAAAAAAATTTCTCCCATCATGATGAAAATATGATGTTGCGGGGTTCCTAAGGGGGGCGAAATTTTCATTATTTTTTCAATAGGATGCACCGTTTCCGAGATAGAATCAATTCTATAAAAAAGAAGTAAATGCTGTACATTGAGATACGACGGATGTTTGTAGCTATAGAAATGCTGGAAAATTCAGGATATTCGAAAAAAAAATTTTCCCATCATGAAGAAAATATGATGTTACGGGGTTCCTAAGGGGGGCGAAATTTTCATTATTACTTCAATAGGATGCACCGTTTCCGAGATAGAATCAATTTTATAAAAAAAGAAGTAAATACTGTACATTGAGATACGACGGATGTTTATAGCTATAGAAATGTTGGAAAATTCAGGATTTTCGGATTTTTTTTTTCTCCCATCATGAAGAAAATATGATGTTGCGGGGTTCCTAAGGGGGACGAAATTTTCATTATTTTTTCAATAGGATGCACCGTTTCCGAGATAGAATCAACTTTATAAAAACATAGTAAATGCTCTACATTGAGATATTAGGAATGTATAAAGCTATAGAAATGTTGGAAAATTCAGGATTTTCAAATCTGGGAGCACGGTAGTGCCCCGCCAAGACGAGCTAAGCGAAGCGCAAGGGCACTACCAGACTACCTTTTCTCGAAGCGTTTCGTCGATATTTTGAACCCTCATAACTTGGGTTTGGATTATACCAGATACACAAAATTTTCAGGATATGTTCCCAGTAGCGGACTAATGAAACATGTAAAGTTTTGATAATATCAGTCTTATAATTTAGATTTTATTGATATCTAAAAACCCCTGATTTCGTCACTGACTCACTGATGATCAACAAAATTATAGGGTACTTCCGGATGTCATAGAAAGCTGAAATTTGGTATGTAACCTAGTTTTAGCACATAACCAACATAAAAATTAACAAACTTGGAACTTTTATCCTCTAACCCCTTAAACTGCGGGATGAAAATTTGTAAGAGACTTACCTATGTAGGTAAATGTTTACTCTAGAGGTCTAAAAATTGTCTTTCAAAAAGAAGTGAAATCCCACCAAAAACATTTTCATGTAAAGTGATGCCAAGACGATACCATATAACTCGCACTGTCAAAAAGCTATTAGATCTCATGTGAAACCAAGCTTCTGACTCTACCAAACTTCTAACTCTACACGCCCTAACTCTACAAGCCTAACTCGACAAACTCTACACTTTAGTGAAATTATGTGGCTTGGCCATTTCGTTCGTACAAGAATAATATAACAGAAAAACAGTCCGTAAATTTTTCACCTTACGCCTAAGCGAATGAATCGAAATGGCCAGGCCACATAATTTCAGTAAAGTGTAGAGTTTGTCGAGTTAGGCTTGTAGAGTTAGGGCGTGTAGAGTTAGAAGTTTGGTAGAGTCAGAAGCTTGGTTTCACATGAGATCTAATAGCTTTTTGACAGTGCGAGTTATATGGTATCGTCTTGGCATCACTTTACATGAAAATGTTTTTGGTGGGATTTCTTTTTCTCCCATCATGAAGAAAATATGAGGTTGTTGGGTTACTAAGGAAATTTAAAATGGGTAAACTTTTTTGTAATCAGCACCCCCAGAAACCAATAAAAGGACACCCATATTATTTTTATGAAATTAAGTATGTCCGCCATATTGGAATTTCAAAATGAATGTCATTTTTGTATCCAGCACTCCCAAAAACCTGGTAAACGACACCCATATCAATTTTACGAAAAATAATATCCGCCATTTTTAAATTTCAAAATTAATCTACACAATAATCTACACCCCCCTAATAAAAACCGAGAAAAATTAAAAATTGGGAATTTTGTACGCTCCTTTATGTTTTTTTGTGTGCGCTCGTTTTGCTGCTTGTATGTTTTTTAAGTTACCTACATCAGGGAAAATATATGTGCTTATTCTTAAATTAAATGTGTACTCACAAATTGTCGCCAAGATGGTTATTTAGTCGCTAAAACATAATCTGTCTGCCAGTTTGGAAAATTCAGTGGTATTATTTAGTCACCAGATTAGTAATTTTTTGTTCCTTACATTCTTTCGCCAACTTGGTAATTTAGTATTCAATATTGGGTATTTTCACATCCAAAATTTAATTGTTTTGTCGCAAGTTTAAATACATGCCTTTTTTTTTTAAACATAGTAGGTATTGTGAAATAACGCTTGCGTTATGTTTTTCCAAGTGAAAAAAAAACCTCAAAAGCCCGACGAGTTGGGGATTTTGAAGGCCAGGAACACTTGTAACTCCTCTGGGGTTGCGTCTTGCGAGTGTCTGTGTGCGGCGGTAATCGCTTACCGCCGCTTACGCTGAGCACGACCACTATAGAAATGCGACTACACAAGAATAGACATATTTGATTGATTGATCGATAATATCAGATATAATTTAATATAATAATATCGACAAAATGACAGCTTTCCTTTGTGAAACAGCAAACTGTCATATTGTCTATTCTTTCTAGAAAGAAACCATTTCTGAGGTGGTTTTGCTAAGCAGGCGATCCGTCTGCTCATTTCCTGGTTTATTTTATTTAAATAATCCAGGAAAGTAACAAGCTTCAGGGACAGGTTGATATGACTTAGTAAATATCACTGCTAAAATACATAAAGGTGCCGTGCAGTCCACGTCAATGTATCTCTGAGCTTCAGGTACGAGGGCCTACATGGGCCGCAACTCGTAAGGGGGCAAGGAATGTAGGAGAGCAAACCATTGCAGGAACATCCCGTGGCTTATTCCTACCAGTCAGAGTAAAGTCCCTGTATGGCTGCGGCGCTGGGGTGCGGGCGCTCGTAGGGGCAGCGCGCGCCGCCGCAGAACAGCGCGCACTGCAGCGCCGCCGGCGTCGCCAGCCGCAGCTTCTCGCCCAGCGCACTGTACTGGGCTGACGGTGGACCCAAGCGCCGCCGCCCGCGCCCGCGCTGTCTGGGGAGACCAACGTCCAGCGTTATTCGTTTACAGCGGACGGAAACTGGAAGAACCACAGCTTACAAGCAGATCGGCGTTGCAAAAGATATGAAGATGATGAAGTCCAAGCATTGAGAAAGGCTTGAATATGTGACTAGTGGCGGTCGATGGTGGAGCCAATAAAATAAGCTACAAAAAAAGTCAAAGGATGAAGTGAGGAGTAAGTACTCCTCACGAACAATGTAGTTAGTAGCACGTACAGTTTATATGCCGTAAATTATTATTGTATTTCGGAGAAAAGCATTTAATCATTTTATGGACCCAATGCTTTATAGCTATTCCACCTGCAGTGTGTTTACCCCGAGCCGTACGCAACGGGGTAAATGTCACGCGTTGCGTGTTACTCCCTAGCCCTCGACCCCTCCCCCTCCCACGGTAATGTGCCCCTTGCCGTGATTGCCGCGATTTATTATAATGACCCAATGTCCACTAACAATTACCCGTTTTAATTGCAAACACAAATTAGAAGTCGATGAAAATAATGCTGTTATTTGTGGTGAAAAATTATTATCTTTGTCGACGTGCAAAAAAAAAACATAAAAAAGGGTTCTATTATAATATTATTAAAATTATAGTTATCCAAATCCATCAGGGCAAGTATTAGGCGGATTAGCGTAATTAGCGATCATTGGTATTATGGATAAGATTAACTGCTGGCACTAAACAATATTTGGAATAGGTATAGGTAATAGGTATACATATTATAAGCTAGCTGTTAAGATTTTGAATATTGTGTACGATCAAACATCAGTAGCCTTGAATGCGTCGAAAGAATTTCTTGGAGGACCTATGAGACTGCACTCTTCCTCTAGCATTCTCATCTATATAGTTGTACCACTTGTACCTTACCGTACATACCCTAAACCTAATTGTATAAAACGTGGCGTCTTTCCTGATCTAATGAAACACAGTAAAGTTTTACCTCTCTTTAAGTCTGGTAGTAAGTCGGATCCATCTAACTTCCGACCTATATCTATTTTACCAACACTAAGTAAAATTTATGAAAAAATAATACTTAATCAGTTGCTAGCACACTTCAATATAAATAAAATTTTACATAACAAACAATTTGGATTTACAAAGGGACGCTCTACAACAGATGCAGGCGTCGATCTAATCTACACTAATATTATAAAGAGGAAAACTTTGTTTGTATGTTTGTTTGTTTGTTTGTTTGTTTGTTTGTTTGTTTGTTTGTTTGTTTGTTTGTTTGTTTGTAATGAATAGGCTCAAAAAGTACTGGACCGATTTCAAAAATTCTTTCACCATTCGAAAGCTACATTATCCACGAGTAACATAGGCTAAATTTTATTTTGGAAAAAAATAGGGTTCCGTAAGATATTTGGGTTTTTCGGACACAAGGTGTAAAAAATCAACCAGAAAAGTTACTTATTTTGCGTACGCTGCCTAAACTATAAAAGATAGAACCATAAAATGTTCTAATTAATTGTAGATCTTATAAATATCTACAAAAAAGTCCGCGACACACTATACCTATCTATGTCGAGTGAGGCACAACAACCATTTTTTTATTTAGAAATCTTGAATATTTTTTGGACTACATTTAAACGCGTTTATTTTACTCATGTTATTAATCCTTATCAAAATAAATTATTTCATCACTAAGTACAGTTTATGTAGATAATATTTGGTCTTTGAATGATTAAAATTGGACGTTTGGTTTTGAAGTTATGGCGAAATTAAAATATTACGATTTCTGCTGCACGGCCCGTTGCGAAGTGGGCGTCACCAAGGCGGGGTGCGCGTGCGGGTTAATGTTTAGTTTAGTTTAGTTAAATAGTTTAGTTATTTTATAAACATCAAATTGATAATATCTTAAAATATAATACATTATAATATCTATACATCTGTACAGTTAAATACAATTTAAGTGTCTGTTTGTAACTTCAAATTAACAGCTTTTTACATAATGAATCTGAAAGTATATTCGGTACTTACAATAAAATACATTTTTTTTTTAATTTTTGTCTGTTCGTCTGTCTGTCAGTCGGTCTGTCTGTCTGTTTGTTCCGACTAATCTCTGAAACGGCTGGACCGATTTTCACGGGACTTTCACTAGCAGATAGCTGATGTTATAGGGTCTAACATAGGCTACTTTTATTTTAGGGTTCCGTTTAAAAAAATAGGATTCCGCTTTCGTTAGTCATAAATAAAGTCGCGGGTAAATTTCAGCGATATCCCAAAGTATTGTTCCACGCGGACGAAGTCGCGGGCAAAAGCTAGTTAGTTATATTTTTGATGCTTGGGAGAGATCGCATGATGCTCTAGGAGTCTTTTGCGATCTCTCTAAGGCATTTGATTGTGTGCAACACTCAACATTGATCAGGAAATTGTGCCACTATGGAGTAAGGGGTCCAGCACTCGTTCTCCTAAAATCTTATTTATCAAATAGGATTCAGAGAGTTGAGATAAATGGAAAAAGATCCACAGGTACTAAAATTGAGATGGGGGTCCCACAAGGATCAATTTTAGGACCCTTTCTTTTTCTGATTTATATAAATGACCTACCATACCTTATTAATGAAAAAAACGGAATAGTATTATTTGCCGATGATACGTCACTTACTTTGAATATTAATCGCCAAAACTCGTGTTATGACGAAGTAAATAATGCGCTTCTAAAAATAGTACACTGGTTTAGTGTCAATAATCTTTTGTTAAATAGCAAAAAAACTAAATGTATAAAGTTCACGTTGCCGAATGTAAGGCAAACTAAAACCAATGTGCTATTAAATGGGGAAGGTATGGAACTAGTAGATACAGCCGTCTTTTTAGGTATTACATTAGACGCGAAACTTCAGTGGGGCCCTCATGTTGCTGGATTGGCCGACAGACTTAGTTCAGCAGTATTTGCAGTAAGTAAAATAAGACATTTTGCAGACGAAAACACAGCAAGGCTTGTGTATTTTAGTTACTTCCACAGTATAATGTCCTATGGCATTCTGCTATGGGGCAATGCTGCAGATATAAATACTATCTTTGTGCTGCAGAAGCGAGCTGTTCGGGCAATCTACAAGCTGGCCCCCAACACTTCATTAAGAGATAAGTTTAAGGAAACTGGGATCTTAACTGTAGCTTCTCAGTATATTCTATCAAATGTACTATATGTTAAAAAAAATGTGAGCCTATTCAAAAAAAAAAAAGTGACAACCACAATAGAAATACTCGAAATAAGAATAAGCTTGATGTACCAGTGACTAGACTTAGTAAAGTAAAGAATTCGTTTAAAGGCCAATGTATACGCATATACAATAGGATCCCAGAAAACGTTCAACATTTTTCAACCAATAAATTTAAAAAAGTAATCAAAGAACGTTTGTGTAGTAAAGCTTATTATAAACTTAATGATTTCATGAATGATAGCACACCTTGGGAATGAGGTGGCCCCCTGCAAGGCTACTTCCATATACTATTGTATTCTAGTTATATAGTTTTAGTCATAACATTGTTATACATTTTTTTTATTTTAAAAGAACAATTTTCCATCTTTTTGGTAAAAGATGGCCCCGCGCGAGTTTCTTACGCCGGTTCTTCTCGCCGGGCTAGTTCCCGAACCGGTGGTAGGCATCATGTATACCGACGTTCAATAAGTGTATAAAAATACCAACATTGAATAAAAATTTTTGACTTTGACTTTGACTAACTTAAGGCCGCTGCAGAGCTTGGTGGTGGTACAAGTCTCTTAGTTTCCCTCAGTCCTGCTGTATTCGAACTCGCCCTAATGCTGGCATCGAACAACTAATCTGCACGATGCCGTTGTCACATGAGCCCTCAGGGGAGGTAGGGACACGGAAACCTCCGGCTTGTCCATGATGATTAGGTTCCTTTAATGGAGGGTCACTGGACGAGACATATTTTCAGGCTCAAAAAAAAAAATACCTGGAGGTCTTCTCGGTAGGCGGGTCCGGCGCTACCCTCCGGCGCGACCGGACCCGGCACAGGCGCGCCAGCCGCCAGCAGATCAGCCGCTCCCATACGCTGCTCCGCTCTGGCACACCCTCGGTCATGGTGTTGGAAACTATACACAGTCACTAACGTCATTAGCTCTTGGATGAGTGTAGTGCGCCGTGCAGGTCGTTTGTGTCCACTATCAACAGCATATCGAGCTATTATTGGATGTTCATTTAAAACTCATTATTGCATCGACGTGTGTGCTTAGCTGAATATTAAGCGTGAAAAGACGGGGCCGTATTTAAGGAATGAAATATAAAAAAGAATAAAAATAATACAAAAGTATTGCGATGAATATTTACAGACTAAGACGTAGTGGGCTTTAGTTTCGAAAGTAGAGTTCTTTGGTGAACTGCCGGATCCGCTCAAACGACCTATTACCGGATACCTACCTACATTGAGGTGCCAATATGGACCTAGGTAGTAGGTACGACCAAACCTAAACAACCCTAGACACTTGTCCTGGCCCTACTTACATAAACTGGATGCATATAATGGAAGCGTGGAGTTCCGGCCGCGGGTATCGTTATTATGAATAAGAAGCGCGAATCGATTGACCAGCTATTAGTAGCCCTAGTAGGAGATCCTTCTAGTGACTCGAGCAAGTCAGATTAAGATAGTATACCTAGGTGTCCCACCTCCACCAGGTATGAAAATCAGTGTATTTGCTTGGGGTGTTAAAAACGTCTCCATTTTAAAGTAGGTACCAGGAGTCAGGGCGATTTGAATGCACGATAAGCTCGTAGGGACTGATTTAAAGTGGTTAATTATTCTTATCCACCTATGGTATAATCTGATATACTTTAGGTGGAAAATTCTTTTAGGTAGTAAAGTAGTCCATTCTAATGCAATGTCACTTATCTTCCGTGCGAGAGATGAATACAATGCCATTAATTTGCCCGAAGTTTATCTTTTTGTTTACGTTTAAATTGGACCTGAACAGGGTATAGTACAGGTAGTCGAGTTTCCTAGGTGTAGCGGCACCGTGTAATTATTGTAAATGTTTCGTACTAGCTACTTACTGCTAGCTACTGTCATAAGGTTGGTAGGTATTCTGCTATTTAGCAGAATACCTGTATAAATTGTTTTTGCATTATACCTGTATAATGCAAAAACAATTTAACAAAGTTTTGCAAAAAATTAAAAATCACGCAACGTTAAAGAAAATTAAGTCCAAAAGTTATTTCAACTTTCATGAAGTAAACTAAAAAATAATAATTTTTGAAACGCTACAACTCAATTTCGAAGTAAGCTCGCAAGTGTTACAGTCATAAACAAAGAAAACTTTGTTTCTAACATATTTTGCGTATCGGCTGCTGACTGCCGTACCATGATACCATACACTCTCAAGCGCACTTCATGACTTTGTTACAACTTGTTCACTGTTAACATACAATTATCTTTTATTGTGTTATACTTTAGGGGGCCCCAGGCGGCGGGCGGGCGGGCGGAGGCGCCGGCACTCCGGGCCGAGGTTTGGCGGTAACTGGGCGGTATCGACTACACGCACTGCACGTTGTTATTGCCCGAGTAGCGATAACCACACAACTTATTTCGGCTACACTAACTATAAAAATAATTTAGTACCATATTAATATGTATTGGCACGCTAAAATGATTTATTTATAAAAAAAAAATATAGCAAACGAGCAGACGGATCATCTGATGAAAATAAATTACCCTCGTCCATGGACACCCGCAACATCAGAGCAGAGGTGTCGCAAGTGCGTTGCCAGATTTTTAAAAAGGAGTAGGTACTTTTCGTGAAGGTCGTAGTGGTCGGGAAAATAAGGCCGGTGGCAGTTCACTCCGGAGCTTTATCGAACGCGGCAGAAAACTCCGGATAAAGTGCACGGTGGAGGACTGCCTCTCATCATGAGGATGTGTAGTTTTATAGTAGTTTTGTCGAAACGGTGGCGAAAAGTTGCAGCAGGTACAAGATTTTTATCAGGATTTTGTACTTTGTGGAACTAAGTTGCCAGTTGGCTGGTACATTTTATTTGATTGGGAAACTTTAGGAACATTAAATTCTGTACCACTTTGTACTTATGAGCATACACTTCAGCAAAGTTTTAGTTGGAAGAGTTAAAATCTAATAATTATTAATATCATTGGATAATTAAAACATTCGTTTCAAACAGCCGTAGAGTCCTACGGCACACGGGCCATACGGCGCGGCGTAGCACACCCGTAGCGCGCGTAGGCGGGCGGCGGCGGGCGGCGCGAGCGCGGGCGGCGCGGGCGCGGGCGGCGCGGGCGCGGGCGCGTAGCCACGTAGCAGGACGCTCGCGCTACGATCTACGAGTATACGTTCGCGTTAATTTATAATTCGCGTCAAAAAATTTGACATAAATTTCGGTCGATTTAACGACCACGTGGAACCAAATCCCACAAAACTAACAATGTTACAAATAGAGTATTTCTTTGACCTAAAATTGGTTTTATTTTTTTTTAGTACCTATGTAAGTAAACAAAAACAATTTTCCAGAAACTCTTCACCAAGCTAGGATCATTTTCCTGCTCCTATGTACCATACTTTGTTTGTTTAAAAATACCCAAAGTTATAGTATAAATTTGCTTATAAAAATAATTCATTAATATTAAAATTAGATTTGGTAAAGCATAATATAGAGGAGAAGGTGGTAATGTGACCCCTGCATGTATTTTGGCCCCCTTCAATATTTTGGTTTTTAAACAGCGTCATCTAGTTCAAAAGCAGGTTAACTAGTAGATAACATGCCAAAATGATCATTAATACCCAAAGTCACCGCTAGATGGTATTTCATTTTTAGTTATTCAGGCAAGTTTTATTGAGTCCGGGCGAAAACTTTGCGTGTGCGTTTTTAAAATTCAATATTTGTATCTAAAAGTATTTCTGGATTCATCTGATGTATTAATTCAACGTGTTGGACGCCTGAGTATTCGATTTTAAGGTAATTATCATTCAATAGTTGGTCAATAAAAAAAAATATTATGTTGTCGCAAAATGTCTCATTTTGGTATTATGACCCCCTAATATAGTATGTAATATGACCCCGGGGGTCATATTATATGTATGATGAATTATTTTTTTTAGATGCCATGAAAGACCTTGACGTCAACTTCGATTAAAAAAAGGAAAACCTGAGATCCCGAAAAAATGAAACAAGCAGTTCTGGCCATCCGAAACAAACCCATGGGTTACAAGAAAGCCAGTCAAAGCTTTTACTGTTCCGAGGTCCACATTGAAACATCTTGTAAAGGATGCTGAGGAATCATTAGACTTGGCAGTGAAAAAAACCACTCGGAATCAAGTCTATCCTGCCACATAATTTAGAGAAAAGTTTATTAGACTATGTTCATGGAAGCCAAGTACCTATTATGGATAGACTAGGCAAGATATTCGGCGGTCTGCATACAGGATAGCCGTGAAACTGCTTACTCCAATGATCGTCGACAGAGCCGTGCCGCCCCTGTGTGCGATGTGTGCGGCGCACACAGGCGCCAAGACGATGAGGGCGCCGCGGGCCGCCACCGAAAAGTTAAAACATGAAGATTCGTAAAAATAAGAGGCGCTTCAAGGGTTTCGCACACAGGCGCTACCGGGGGTCGGCGCGGTCCTGATCGTCGAGGTGAAGAGTGGATACAGTGCCAAAGCTGCCTTCTGTGGGCTCATAGCGCTTGCGCGGGCCCTGAAGGAGAGCATTATATCTGCGATTTTTGTCTTTATTGTTTCTTACATTTAATATGGCCCCCAGGGTGCCATAATACCATCTTCATATCTCAATTCACATTTTCTCTACTTTTTCGAAAAAAACGTTTTTTATAAAAAAATAATCGCTTTTCATTCAATACAGACCCAGACACGAATAAATAGATAAATGCCTAACATTTTAAGGTATATTGTTTATTAATAGACCTATTAAATAATTTCTTATAAGCTAAAAACAAAATGGGGGGCCACATTACCACCTTCTCCCTGTAATAATCTCCACAATTTTTTTCCCTATTTTGTATACTCGTACGCGGTTTATTTTATTTGGTCACTCTAGATTTATTGCAGATCAAATCAGTGATAACTAAATACATCTATGTTGCAGATGTTTCTGTATTCTATGCACGAAACATATTATATTAATTAATCTAAGGCACGGGAACATTTCTAAAGGAATTTCAATCCGTTCTCGGCCGCTGTCTAGTGTCATGACATCAAACAAGACATTTTGCAATGCAATTACGCGACCAAAAAATAAAAATTGGGTCTTGTCATTTATCTAAGCAGTGAATATATTATACATCTATGTATCTAAGTATATATTTCGCTTGATATTGCGATATTAATAAAACCCATTATAGAAAATACATTTACTGTGCCATAACTTAATTGATAAATACGATAAGTGCCTTATATAAATACAATCAATTGTTATTCTTCTTCTTAATTACATTTTCGTGGACACTGTGTGGGGGCTGGGGAGTGGGTAGTGGGGAGGGGACTAGGCCCTGGAGCACTTCATGCGCTTGGTGGTGGGGTCCGGTTTGCACACCTCGAAGCTGTTGCACTTGACGTTCCCGCAGTACGTGCCCGCGCCGCCCGCTGCAATACAAATTGTTGGCTATAATGTAACACACTTGCCAGTTACCACTAGACGGTACAAGTGCAGTGAACGAAAAACGCACAAAGTACATTATGTAAATTGTAAGGGCAGTTCACACCGAAACGAGACGATAAAGACGCGACGCTGCCTTTTTATGAGAGCTATTCAAAATTGAACTTCATTTACCTACTACACAAAAATATATACACGTAATATGACATCAGTCATACGAACGTATTTCGTAATTTCTATAAATTACGACAATTTTTATTTATGCTTATGCAGCATAAGATTATCATGACTAAGATTTCCTGACAACTCATACGCATGGACACTCTCGTACTGTCGTACAAAGGTCGTACAATGCGCCGCAATCGTAAAACGGCTTCGGCTGTTTTGGCTGTGCGTTATGAATAGAATTAAGTAAGTATAAGATAATCTGGTCAAAATTTAAGGTCACATGATAAACATATTTTTGGAACGAGAATCGAATACTGTAAAACAATAGGTAATGTCTACTCACACTGCGAGTACTTATCCCGTCCTCCATCGGAGCCGCCCAGGCTGTTGACGTCGACGCAGGACTTGGCGTTGCAAGCGTTGGCGCAGCACACCTTGCCGTTGCTGCACTCGTAGTTCTGCTGGCACTTGGGCGAGCAGCCGTACACCTTGGACGGCAGCGGGCAGCCCGCGCCGGCTGCGGGGACTTAGGGTTAGTGCCGTGCGCTCGTCAGTCGTCAGTCGTCACTAACTTATCGTCTATGGTCGTCACCGGCAGCCGATTTGACTGTCGTTCGGCACAAAACTGATGGTGACAACTCACACATGAGTCCTCTAGTTCTGTGATGTATATTATATTATTATTAATTACAGACGTTACTCACCAGCTTCTGTCTGCCTCTGGCCGGCTAAGAGCAGCACGGCGACTGCTGACAGTATGATCGTTAGGGTATCTGTAAATTAATATTAAGAAAGTCATTTAATAATAATTATTTTTATTACCAAATTAAGTAAGATGGAGTATAGTTTTAGGGTGTCTTTCCCAAAGGGTAAATATGGGACCCTATTATTAAGGCTCCGCTGTCCGTCCCACGTCCGTCTGTATGTCACCAGCTGCAGCTGTACCTATCTCATGAATCGTGATAGCTATACCTATAGGCAGGTAAAATTTTTAAAGATGTTTTTCTAATATGGAATCATATTTCTAAACTTAGGGCTAGAAATAACGTTGTTATTTTTATGAAAATATGTTCGTGCTAGATTTGATGATGTTTTGCGAAACAAACAAGAGTGATAACAAATGGCAAAGTTGATAGTATATTAATATAATTGATAACTGCACAGTACAGACACTCAAAAGCAATGATATGTATTATGTAGGTATACGCGCCAGGGTTGTAAATAAATGTGTACCTATACGATGTCGTCAACTTGATGAAACTTATGAGTATTATATAATAATAATTCATTGTAGCAATAGGTTTTCGTGTGGCGTTATATCGCTGAGACCTAAGGATTTTTAAATTGGATACTTTCAATATCGACAAAGTTCTCGCTCGACCAGTGTCTAAACATTTTTCTTAGCACTACGACGCTTCAAAATATATAAACAAGGGATGTGAGCGCAATGACTGCAGATGTCATTGAACTACGTAAAATTAGCATGTGTATGTGTGCGTGCGCACGATTCAACGGCTGCTAAGCGAATTTCATGTTACGCCTGGTCGAGCGGCAACTTGTTCGATAGTACCTACAGCCGTCCTACGGCCTACCGCAACATAATATCTATCCCACCAAAACATTCTCATGTAAAGTGATGCCAACATCGCACTGTCAAAAAGTTATCAGATTTCATGCAGGTAAAACCAAGCTTCTGACTCTACACGCTCTCTATAAGCCTATAAGCATAACTTCACAAACTTTTCACTTCCTTTTGTAGGTTGTTATGACAATATTTTTATTTTATTTTTCTTTTTTATTTAGGGTATATATCTCGCACAGCAGATTTTGTTTAAATAAATTGTTTGTTACCTATGTGTTTAATTTTCCATTGAAATTACTACAGAATACTCGGGAAATAATTATATAGTTCAATATTACGTCACTTAGTTTCCAATCCAAGCGACAAACGACAACATAACTAATATACATACATACATACATACATATAATCACGCCTCTTTCCCGTAGGGATAGGCAGAGACCGCCTCTCTCTTTCCCGTAGGAGTAGGCAGAGACCACTTCTTTCCACTTGCTACGATACTTACATACTTGTTTCGCTTCATCCACTTTCATTCTTACCATCCATTCCTCCTCTTACATTCAACGTAGCGAAGCGGCTCTCCATGGACCATAATATTCGCGATAGATGGCTTCTTCTTAACTTTCTTTAAACTTAACTTTCATCCCTTAGTTTAAGTGGTTGAAGGATAAAAGTTCCAACTTTGACAATTATTATGTTAGTTGTGTAATAATACAAGCTTACGTACAAAATTTCACCTTTCTAGAACACCCGGAAGTACCATATAATTTTGTTGATCATCTGCGAGTCAGTGACGAAATCAGGGGTTTTAGATATAAATAAAATCTAAAGTATAAGTATAAGTCGTCTTTACATGTTTAATAAGTTCGCTACTTATAACAAATATCCTGAAAATTTCATTTACCTGGTATAATCTTAACCTTAAGTTATAAAGGGTTAAAAAAATTGTTGAAACGCTTCGAGAAAAGGTAGTCTGGTAGTGCCCTTGCACTTCGCTTGCCTTATCTTGGCGGGGGCACGGTAGTGCCCCCAGATACTAATATAATAAAGAGGAAAAGTTTATTTGTTTGCATTGAATAGGCTCCGAAACTAATGGATCGATTTTGGTGGAACTTGGCACATATGTAAAGTAAACCACGGGGAAGGACATAGGCTACTTTTTATCGCGGAAAAAATGTACGGTTTCTGCGAAATTAACTTTTGCGCGCACGAAGTCGCGGGTAATCTAGTTTGACTATAACATTTTAAAGATAGTCAACTTTATCTCTACCAGCTCTGAAACAAAAGAAAGAGTCATCACGAGAATGCTACACAGCCCCAGATGGTGTATGTCTAGATTAGCCCTTTGTTCTGCTTCTAAGTAAATAAGTAGATACGAGTGTACAGTGTAGGTACTACACCATGGATGTAATAACTTAGACTTTAGAGCATCAAACCAAAAGCTCTAAGCGTAATAATGATAACAATAATTCCATGACTAGGTACAAGCATTTAAGATGGTAACTAAAGGTAAGCATAATATTATGAACTATCCATATGACATCTTTACTCTTTACGATTAGCGATAGTTATTATATCAATTATTGTCAAATCCCTTATATTTTTGTTTTCCAACTTGGTCGTCGTAATTAGCGATGGCAACTTGGCCAACCGCCAAAGGCTCTGCATCTACTATAGTAGGTACTGATACAATAAAATAGTAATTTTGTTAGCTGTTGCCACCACGGTTGCCACAGATGAAGGAAAGTGCTGGTGCTTCGTCCTTGGTCGTTTATCGTTTCCACGCATCAAATAATCTCGGAGTTAGGCTGGCTCTAGCGGTTTGTCTCTATATCTACACTAATATTATAAAGAGGAACACTTTGTTTGTATGTTTGTTTGTTTGTTTGTTTGTTTGTAATGAATAGGCTCAAAAAGTACTGGACCGATTTCAAAAATTCTTTCACCATTCGAAAGCTACATTATCCACGAGTAACATAGACTAAATTTTATTTTGGAAAAAATATGGTTCCGTAAAATATTTGGGTTTTTCGGACACAAGGTGTAAAAAATCAACCAGAAAAGTTACTTATTTTGCGTACGCTGCCTAAACTATAAAAGATAGAGCCATAAAATGGTCTAATTATTTGTAGATCTTATAAATATCTACAAAAAAGTCCGCGACACACTATACCTATCTATGTCGAGTGAGGCACAACAACCATTTTTTTATTTAGAAATCTTGAATTTTTTTGGACTACATTTAAACGCATTTATTTTACTCATGCTATTAATCTTTATCAAAATAAATTATTTTATCATTATGTACAGTTTATGTAGATAATATTTGGTCTTTGAATGATTGAAATTGGTTTTGAAGTTATGGCGAAATTAAAATATTACGATTTCTGCTGCACGGCCCGTTGCGAAGTGGGTGTCACCGGGGTGCGAGTGCGGGGGAGTTTAGATCTATGGTATTTCATACGATAAAAGTAAACCCACCTACTTATTTCATTGAGTTTTAGTAGGTACCTATATTAATTTGTTTCTGTTTGTTTTGACTAGATTTCGTCCGTTTTGTTAGAGGTTTCAAGACATTCTGTAGTATTAGTATCAGTATTGTACCCGTGCGAAGCTGGGGCGGGTCGCTAGTTATGTAATATAATGCTACTAGCTTTGTCCTGAGACTCCGCCCGCGTAAATATAGGTAGTCCCGTGTATCCCATATCCCACGGGAATACTGTACTTTTTCGGGATTAAAAAAAACCTATGTTTTAATCTACATAGAGCCTAAACTACTACCATACCTAATTTCATCGAATTCCGTTCAGTAGTTTTGGCATTAACGAGTAACAAACATCCATCCATCCTCACAAACTTTCACATTTATATTAGTAGTAGGATTTATCATCGTATAGAATAGGTACTTAGGTAGATATTTACATTGCGGTTAAGAATCGTTAACACATTGACCTTTGTAGTTTGTACCACGTTCTCAGTAAGTTAAGTACTCAGTACTGACTACTGAGTTACTGACGGAGGACAGGGGAAGCACCGCCTACCGAGTAGGTATGAGGAAAACTTTAGAATCGACAATAGCGTTCGATTTCGATATACATACCTACTCAAGGTGGATCGGTGCTCACTGCTCGCATGACGCACTGTGGTAAATAAAGCCAACGTATGCGTTTTGCGACTAAGCCACCATTTTTTATGTTGTGGGCAAAATGAGAAAAAGGCTCGCCTGATAGAAACCCGCAATACCACATGATTTACAACGCGTTTCTACAAAACAAATTACCTACAGTGGCGTAGCTAGGTGGACAAGGGCCCCGGTGCATAAGGGAAGAATCGGGCCCTCATGCCCCTCATCCCCTCTTTCCGCGTAGCTTGAATTTATATTGACCTTTAAAATTAGTCATTGGAATAAGAATGGGAAACAGTGAGTTAAACTTATCCCTAGTAGGTTAAATCCATACGTCGTCTCTATGAGGGGTAGAATCTCTATGTGTTAAATGGAGGAAAATGGGAATAATTAAACAACGACGCACATACATTAGAATATTTATTATACAGATGACTGATGAGATCAATAAAGGGAAAACGATTTTTAATAGAATTCCCAGTCCAATTCACAATTTCTTGCGCGCTTTAATTTATGAGTTATTAATAAAGTTTTTACTTTTTTCTTTAAACTTTTCATATTTACCTATCCTTTATGTAAATTTATCTATAAATAAATAATAAACAGAATTATCTCTTTCTGTTTTTTCATATTTAAAGATGTTTTTGAACGCAATAAAAATGTTCTAATGTAACCCATTTTTAGAATTCCATAGGTGGGGAGAGTTGTGACAACGTTATTTCGCGCCAGGTTTTTGTGAGGCCGTGTTACAACTTTTACGTAAAATAGAGCTCTGCAAAGTTTTTTGACATAAAGCTATGAAAAACGAAACGTAAATGTCACAGGAACGTTAACATGGCCGAATTCCTAAAAAAAAAATCGAAATTTTATTATATTTTTATCTCAAACTACTGATCTTATAATTTTGAAAACTTGCGAAATTACTGCGACACTAAAAGAACTTTAAGCGGTAAAATTACCATAAACCAATTAATAGCACAAATGTGGGATATTATTCTAAAGTTTAGCCCTTTGTTGTTCGTAGAAGTCCGTCTATACTTTTTATTTGGTCTGAGATGGTAGCTCATTCTTCAAATTGAACTTGAGTTTAGAAAAACGTTTTTTATTTTTCGTTGTCGATCAAGTTAAAAGTTTGAGTTATTATAGATTATACGAACACCGTTGTGCCCTCTTTTTAATATTATATATCTATGCGTTGTGCTGCAACCTGTATCCTGTATCATACATGTTTTGTCATCGGATTTTTTTAGCTAAAATGAGTTCTAGCAGAATATGCTGTGTTATAAGTGCCAGATGAATGTGCGGAATAGAAATAGTAGCATTTGCATTAGTGGCGATACTTGATGAAAGATGAAATGAGGCTGGTGCTGGTAGTAGGGAAAACGAATTGCAACACCTAGTCGACCTAGCGTCAACTATTATAGACTATAGTGCATCCAGACCCCAGAAAGTTGAAAACATCGCAATGAATATCATAAATGAGAACTGATGCAAGGCAAGAGGGAATGAAAACTTGACGAAAAAGATAATATGGGTGGAGTATGGAATTGTCGAATTGATCTCACGACCATCAAGCACGTGAGCTTATCGCCGATCCAATGTGTTACGGGCGTACTCATTCCAACTATTAAATACCAAATAACTGAAATAACGATAACAAACAGCACATGCTCATCGAGGACGCTTAGCGCATGTGTTGAAAATCTTAAATCAGAAGTCTTGTAATTGTTGGTGTTTATTTTAACAACATTTAAAAAAAAAGAAAAAATTCGAGCCTCGAGTCTCGAGCCTGCTCACAAGATTTTTTTTCCTTTTTTCTTATATGCTCCTCTCTTTTCAAAGCCGAGACTAGAGGGCCCCTTGAGCTCCGGGGCCCTGGTGCACTGCACCACCTAGCCCTACGATAGCTACGCCACTGATTACCTACCTACCTTAAAAAAAGATATACTTAATGTACCTATAACCTATGTATAATGCTGGTGTCCTTTTCAATAAACAAATAAATCAAGAGTTAGGTAAATAAATATTATGCAGGTCACGTAGCTTGTAGATAACCTACAATAGTCAATACCTATCTATATATCTACACTAATAACACATTATAATAAAGAGGAAAGATTTTATTGTTTGTTTGGTTGCAATTTGCATTAAATAGGCTCCGAAACAACTGGACCGATTTTGATGAAATTTAGTACCTACATATTATGTAGAGTAGAAAGAGCTACTTTTTACCCGCAGGATACTCTTTGCGCGAACTAAGTCGCGGGCTACTTCTATAATGTGTATTGTAAAGGCCAAACGCGTGTGTCTCGTAAGCCGTAACACGTTTAACCAATTTACAATCTCGGGATTGGATAAGTGGTACATATTACCGTAGGTAATTCGTACTCAGTGTAAACTAAGTGCGAAGGATAGCTACATAAGGTAAATGCGATTTAAACGATTGATATTATGCGTAGCCTTGATCAGGCAAGGATTATGAAATTTTGCGAATGCAAATTTAGAAGTTGAAAAATCAAGTCTTAAACAAGTATTATGACATCGAGTGGAAAGAACCTCTGCTCCGATGTAGAAGTTCAGTTAGGTAAGTAACGCACGTAGAGACCGATAGACACCAAAGTCCAAACCAAAAACAAAACACGCTACGATGTAACTCTTTGCTGATCTAATAAAATCTCAACATTCGTAGATGCAACGATTTACAAGTAATCTTAAATGCATCAATCAAATTTAGTGCCAGCTAGAGTATAGAAATCGATTTATCGGCAAACCATTACAAAATCCAACTAGATTACGAGATAAAACACAAGTTTGCAGTGGTTCTGTTGCCGGAAAAAATTTATGCACACCTACTACATATTATGCTTATTACAATTTACAACTGTAACAATAAACAGATTTTTTAACAGCTCTAGTTTTCAATTTCAGGTTAAGTAAATAAGTAAAAAAGCACGTCTTGCAGTGAAAAATGTATATGGTGAAATTGATGATAAAACAGGGCAATCGGTATGCGTATACAATAATAGTAGGTCGGTAATTTAAATAATTTTAATGATCTATACAATACTAAGCTAAATCAATGTATCTGAAAAAACTTTTTAATGTTTGGACGGACTTGGGGGATCAAGATTCAACTTTCAAGCGTCCTTACAATTGGTACCTACAACTTTCTGTCGTTAGATTTAGTATAGGTATTCATTAGTATTTTTTCACTGATGTTCTGTTGGTTGTTGCAGGTTCTTGTAGCCAGATAATTGGACGTATTCAGGTGCCAATTTTTTTCAAAAAGGACATAAATTATGTAGGAAATGAGGGTATAAAAACAAAAAGGGAGAAATCGATTATCCCCTAGTTTCCCCTATACATACGTATCCACCAATGAAAATAAAAAAATATTATGCTATTATAAAGTACCTAATAGTTAAATGTACCTAACAACAATTTAAGTGAAGACAGAGTAAATACTCACTCATTGTTTAGTTATAAAGCTGTGGAGTAAGCAGTTAGGTGCTTGTTAAATGATGAACACACGATGAACACTAGAGCGCCTCCAGTGCGAGCTGTACGACCGGCGAACTGGTTTCGACTGATCGCTGTGTTGTGACCTGTGGTTGTGACCTGGGAGAGATGTCACAACTTCCAGCGGCCGCTTTATGTTAGTGTGTGCACTGTATATACCTAGCTAGGTATGTTAATGTTATGTCTAATAAACAATCTAAGCAAATAAGTAAGAGCAAGCAAACTTTAACGTACCTTATACGACTATACGTACGGTCACCGACGACACCTCCGAACTGTGCCTCCGAAACTGCTTGTAAAACGTAGTGATTATATTCTCTTTGACTGCTTGACCGATTTAATTATGAAATTTTGCAGCCGCGTATTCGGGAGGTATGAGAATAGGTTGTACCTAAGACATTTTTTTAAGCATTAAGTATTATTTGCCGTAAAAAATATAATTCTCTTTACTTTTTTATTTTTTTTATTTCCTACTTTATTTAACATTTACTTATACTAATATTTTAAGGAGGAAAAGTTAATTGGTTTGTATGTTTGTTTGTTTTTAATGAATAGGTAAGCTCCGAAACTAATAGACCGAATATTTAGATTTTTATACTTTTTCAATTGTATCCGTCGTGGGGTTTTTAATTGCTTTTTATTAGGGTTCCGTAATACTTAAGGAACCCTTATAGTTTCGCTCTGTCCGTCTGTCTGTCTGTCTGTCTGTCTGTCTGTCTGTCTGTCTGTCTGTCCGCGCCTCTAGCTCCTGTAATTATGAATATAAATTGATGAAATTTGGTACAGTTATAGATTGTGTATAGATCACGGTTTCGGGATTATAAAAAAATAATAATTTTATATTTTAGGGGTGGCTCTCCATACATGTGAAGTGGGGATGAAAAATATTTTTTCACTCTACCCCATCGTGTGGGGTATCGTAGAATAGGTCTTTTAAAATAAAGGCAAGGTTTCATACGTTACTTTTTTATAAAGTTGACCATTTTGGAGTAATCGGCCTCCAAAGTAGTTTGTAAGTTGGTCCCCCCCCTAGCATTTTTAAACTATAGGAGATAGAAACTTGCAAATTTCCATGCTGATAGATCATGCTAAAAACTCTTTAGGAAAACTATTGTGAACCAAATCGGACAGTAACTTTTGGAGTAATTAAAAAAAAAAGCATATTACGCGTTTATAGTTACGGAACCCTCCTTAGACATGTCCTGACATGCTCTTGGTTAGGTTATTATTTCAAGCTTTTTGGAGAGCATAATATATAAGTGCTACATGCAAAGGCTACATGGCGATAAAGTTCCGAGTCCTGAAAACTGCATCAAAATCGGATGGACATAGGAATGATAAATCCATTGGTATTGCACACTGCAGCTAGGGTTACCATATCTCAGGATTTGTCCTGAGATTTCAGGATTCTTCGACTCTTCTCAGGATTCCGGCCGAATTTAGCAAATCTAGTGATAGCTCAGGATTTTCAATAAAACACAGGTTACATTTTAAAGATATCTCTTATTAAACTACTAAAAATAATTTTCTTTTAGTAACAATTGCAGTTAAAATCAATACTTATTTATCAAAGTGAAACAAACTAAAAATAATCTTCTTTTGTTAACAATTGCAGTTAAAATCAAAAAAGTCGCGTAAAACGCGTGCGCAAGATAATAATACGTTTTTGAGAGAAAATTCTCAAGCTGTAGAAAATCTCAGGACTTTTCTACGAAATCAGGCCTTTTCTCCGGACTTTTGATTTTTTCATCTGGTAACCCTAACTGCAGCGCCTCCTCACCTAGAAATAATAATAATAATTTAAGCAAAGATTAATTTAAGCCTCATTTATTCCTTTTTAATTTTTAAATTCCAAAATTACCTAAGTAGGCCTTACGACCTTACCTAGGAATACGTATGCACCTATCAAACCCAATACATACCTAACTGAAAACCGCATAAAAATCGGACTAGTAGGTACTTTACAGTAATACATTTTTACTATTATAAACGTAGTTTTACTGCAGCTCTCCCTGGTGAGTAATTGTCATTAAAGCGGACTCTGAACTAGTAGGTAAAAAATTAAAATTAAAACATAAAAATTAAAAAAAAAAAGAATTTAAAGGGCCTCCGAGAGCCCTTTAGCCTCTCGGAGGCCCTTTAAATGCTTCCTGAATTTAAAGGGCCTCCGAGACGATCAAATGATCGGAAAAATACTACGACTTTACAGAAAATCGGCGTGAAATAACGCTTGCGTTGTGTTTCGCCCAGTGAGTGAGGTTACCGGAGGCAAGCCGGAGGCCCAAGGGAGATTGGAGATCCTTATACCAGGAACGCAATTTAGCGCTCTTGTCTCGAGTAAATAACTGGGGTAAAGTTATTTATATTAACAAAATAACGGATAAATAACTTTACCCCATTTTATAATTATAATATTATTCGTAAAAGTATTTCTCTGTGATGGAATATTATTATTGTCTAACGTGGTCTAAACCTTTGCCGCTTTTGTTTTTTTTAGGTAAAGCGCCATCTACACTAAACTACAAGAACTAAATTACAAATTCAAAAATTTCAGTTTGTTGATAAATGTCAAACTTTAACGTGTTTGTGGGATGTGGATTACAATTTTATAATTAATTTTATTTGTCCTAGCAAAATAGTGTTGAAAAATATTAAAACAGTAAACGTTATGGTGCAGTGTGTAGTTTGACTTTACTATTGTGTCTTCTTTTGAGATTGTGCTGAAATGGATCCCTTCACGCAGGTAGGCTTGGTTCAATTTAAATTCGCAGGCGTACCTATGTTTCTTAGTAAGTTATTGTAAAATTTTGTTACTATTCTCAAAACCATTGCAGCGTATGTTGGAAAGAGCGCGGGCCCGACAGGAGAAGATAGATCAGAAGCTAGCAAACTCCGGCCAAGTTGTGCCCAAACGGAAGCCGTTAGCCGAGTATGCCATAAATAAAACGCAATCACCCGTAAAGTCACCGCTGAGGAACTCTCACGAGTCCACCAAAGTGACAAAAGAGATCATCAAGGCTGATAAATCTAGTCCGAGGAGTCCGAAACAGCGGAGCGACGTAGTGGTGACCAAGCGGGAGTTCAAGAGCCCGAAGCGCGGGAGCGTGGCGCGGCGCAACTCGGACGTGTCGGTGGAGATCAACATCTCGCACCGCAACGACGTCCAGATCGAGGTGCAGGTGGAGGAGCGAGACGCGCCCATCTCCGTCCTGTACACCCCCGGCCAAGCTCTGGATGGCCGCAGCAATGTCATCATTCAAGAGATAGAAGGTATGTAACCATGTTCTGTGACATGCTAGTAGATAATGTTCTCATACTGCTATAAATGCGTTAATAAGTTTTGGACCAGAACATTCTATTGTATATTTTATCACAAAGGGTGAAATTATCGTTTTAATGGGAGGGGTTTTGACCCTTGTGTAGAACTTACACTGTAACTTTACAGTAGATAATTTTAGTACAGTATAACCACAATCTCGATGTCTTTTGGGAATGGTCATTTTTCAAACATTGTCTGTCATTTCCATAGGAAAATGAAGATTGCCGAGAGGCATTAGCAACATGGTTATACTGTAAATTCTCATTCTTAAAGTGGCCTCTGTAAAGTTTATTTGTTCCGGCTAACTACCTGTGAAATGGTTAGACTGTTGATAGATAGCTGATATTATTAGGAGTAACTTGGGCTTCTTTTATCTTAGGATTTTGTTTACAAACATGTAAGGTTCTATATCCAATTTATCCATTAATAGTTCCACACAAGGACGAAGTTGCAGGCTCCAGCTACACCTGTTATTTTCAATAGCTGGAGCCCTGGAGAGTAGTCAATTAGACAGACAGTTCATACTTTATTTAATTTCGGTGATTTTTGCACCATTTTCTTTTATTTTTCAGTAAAGTATCATATTAATTTCAAAGTAAATTTTCTATTATATGCATATTTACCTATTTACCTATTTGATTTGAATTGAACCTTAATATGACATATGTACATGTTTTTCATTCATTCTAAACATAGACAATAAATATGATAATATTATGTGCTACAAGGAAGTATAGGCAGTAATTCAGTATTGAATCATTTTAAGAAATTGCAGCATAATTATTATTACAAACAGTAAACCATATTTTCATGTTTCTAACTTCTGTTTATTTCTTATAAAGTATTTAATAAATAGTTACAAATGTATCAATAACATACACTGATATTGTTGATTTTAGTGAGCTTATGTTTTCCCACAACTCATTACAACCATCTGTTATCAAATATCATTAACTAATTATTATCATTTGTTGTTTGAACTGAGTTAGTTGATCATCACTAATATCTACAGAGGAAACTAAGTGCTAGTTGTTTTTTGTGGGTGTGTTGTTAAAATGTTTATTTAGCTATTACGTGCAGTCCATATTGTCCTTAAAAGTTTTTATAGTGCTCTGTTGTGTTGTTTGAGTTTCAAATATTTGAATTCAATTTGAATGAACATTATAGATAGGTAAAAAAGTTACTAGTGTGATTCCAGTGCTTACTCTTACTTCTTTTAATTTTTATTAATACTAAAAGAGGCAGTTTTCTTACTCAACTTGATTATTATAATTTGTATTCACATTTTTACAATTATAAAAAAAGTTACAGTATAGTATGTTTAAATTTTCAGACGACACATCTAATTCATTAGACAAGAATACTGACATGGCAGACACAAAAGCCGAGAGAGCTGGACTGCGACACAATGTCAGGTCCAGGCTGGACAAGCTGGCCAATCTATATTCAGGTATGTACATTATTATTGTATCAAGTATATATACCAGGGTTGCCTGGAAGAGATCGCTTATAGCGATAAGGCCTGGCCCTTGCCCACGTTTAGCTTATCTGTGTGCAATATTATATGAGCAATAAAGTGTTTATCTATCTATCTATATAATGTCTTCGAAAATCAATTACGGATACTTCGGGCACATGATCCACTGCTTATGTAAAGACGCTTAGGGGCGAATCAACTTTAACGCGGCCAATTTGAAAGAGGTTTCAAAAAAGTTTTAAAAATTATTAAAAATTGTCAAATTACGAATTATTAATAACAGTGGCGTACGGATAATTGATTAAACTAATTTATTCTAATATCAACAGCGATATCAGAATGCTATTATGTGAGTTTTAACCACATTTTGTTGTTCATAGTCGGAAATTCTCTTGCATATACGTTGTCTAGATTTTATCATAACATAGGAATAAAAATTTGAAAGCCTATTGAAATCGATATAGATATTTTCCGTAATTAAGGAGCTCATTATGACAGGTTTTTTAAACAAAATCCACATTATTACGGTAATAACTGGACTTTGCAAGTCCCCTGCGTTACTATAGTAATTTAAGGAGTCGTATTTTTCGAATATTTCTTTTTTTGTTAGGATTTGGCTTAAACATTAAATGTCTATAACAGGGGAAAGTTAATACGATTATAACTCACCGAGTCATATCCATCAAATACGATCCTGGTACTTAAACAAAAATACTAAAATATAGTAGATTTTTTTTCTATCAAGGGGACAAGGAAATTGGCCTCGTAAAAGTTGATTCGCCCTTAGGCAGAAAAATAATTGTCATACTCAAACTAAAAAATCATCTCATGTATGGGTGACTCTCCGCAAAACACAAACTCGCCCATATAAAGAAAAAATTTTTTTTGTAGTATGAATATAATTTTTCTGCTTAAACGTATATATATAAGCAATAGATCATAATTAGGGAATACAAGAACCGGTCTGATTTTGAGAACCGGGAATTTCGGGACTGGGCAATTTCGGAACCGGGATTTCCCGGGAAATTCGGGAATTTCGGGACTGGTGTTAAGGCATGAAATCCAAGTGTGATAACTGTCTACAAAGTAATTCAAAATATATGAATAACATTTTATAGTACAATTACAAATTAAATAAGGTTTTAATGGCAACTCGACACATTAGCCAACGATAGAAAGCCGTAGTTTATTAGCATTTATTGGTGGTTTTTAAATATGTTACTTCGAGTTACTTAATTTTTGCAAAACATCAAATAGTTAGGGTGCCCAGAATGCTATTAGTGTAAATGCTCGAACGTCGTAGCCTATTAGAAGTGACACACTGAGAAAAGCTGACACACTGTGTCAGCTTTTAGTCGTCGTCGTAGTTACAAAGTTGTAAAAGAGACCATGACATGGATATGCTGAACGCGTCAGATTATAATTAGTTTTTTTCATGCGCAAAGAAGTCTCTGATATGAAGTATATAATATTATTCTGACGATTTGCGTGAAAGGTGGGGAGGGGAAAAAATAAAAAATCTCGAGTGTCAGAAGTTCAAAGGGTGTGTTCAGTATTTTTATAAGGTCAATAAAGAGTATTTAAAGAACAATAGGTAATATCCATCTAAACTGCTCACCAACCCCAAAAGCAACCAGTATGATGCATATTAGTAGGTATACAAATATATACGTATATATTTATCAAAAAATAAAACAGACGCCACACGGACCTTGTAGGCTAAGTCCCAAAATGTTCTATTTAATCGTCAATACCATTGGCTCCAGTATTGGCTACTATGTCGGTCGATGTGTGGTGCTATCATACTACATAATTAATATTAAATACGGCATATTATTATGTTTATTATTTCCTCGCACCGCTCACAGTAAACTTTTATGTACAGAATCTATTATCTAATATGAACTACTTATCTTGTAATATTTTTAATTTTTGTCTTTAATTCGCTTTCGGAAATGATTAAAAATTATTTTTTAGCTAATATTTATAATTACCGATGATAGTTTATTTAAATACTTGTAAATTTTAATACATTTTGTTCGGTACCGAAAGTACCGAAATTCCCGGTTCTCAATTTTTGATTCCCGGTTCTCAGAGCGATTCAAAATTTCGGGAATTCCCGGGAATTTCGGGACCGGGATTTCCCGGTTCCATACCCTAATCATAATATGCCCAAAATATCCGTAATTGATTTTACCGAACCTTCTCTGAACCGAACCGAAATCTTAAAGTTTGGTTTAAAATGTCTAAAAAGGTTCTGTACAAACTTGTAAAATAATTATGTTTGTTGTATGAGAGCCCCCTTAGATATTATTCTGTTGTTATATCAGCAACAGAAATACATCGTCTGTGAAAATTTCAACTGTCTAGCTATCACGGTTAAGGATATACAGGCTGGTGACAGACAGAAGGACGGACAGACGGACAATCAGCAAAGTCTCAGTAAAAGGGTCCCATTTTTACCCTTTGAAAAACTGAACCCTTATAAAGAAAAAAATTGCTAACACACATTCCTATCACTACAATTCTCATGTAACCGAGATTGGTGTTAATAAAGATTTGGTGCTGACTGTAAATTTCAGTAGCTGTGCTAAATGATTTGTTTTATTTAATGATGAAAAACCCTCTTATAATATTTTATTCAACATATAATAAGAATTGAAAATAGACTGCAATAATAATATTTATAGTTTATTAAATAACTTGTGACCCTCCCTGGATTTGCATGAATGTAATATGTATTATACATAATATAAACCTCCCCCTTGTATCAACTCTATCTATTGCTGACAACTGTCTTAAAATCCTTTGAGTAGTTTAAAATATTTCAGTGAACAGACAGAGGAAGTTACTTTATTTTACACTATGTAAAGACAACATTAACTTATTTCAGACAAACCACTATCCTCCCCAATTCAGCGGACAGAGCAGAACTTTGCGCTGGAGCCCCAGCAGCCCTCGACTGATCCCGCCAAACCTAAGACTGACAACAAGAAGAAATTCGGCCGACTGGCAGCCCTCGCAGACCAAATTAATAATTGGGAAGATGATTTGACTCACCATACTACAAAGGTATTACTTAGTATTACCACTAAGGCATAAGTCTAGTTATAGAGCAGATAGATTACTTGATGTTATAACACGTTTCAAATGAGAATAGGAACGCCAATGACTTTTATCTGTCAAATATCACTTGAAAACTGTGATTTTCAGAAAATCTTATTGCATATAAATATTAATAGTCTTGCAAGGAATTTAAATAAAAACTTTAAATAGTAATAAATTATCTAAACAATTTAACTATCATATAAGTCTAAATTCGAAACAATATGGCGCCGACTCGATCCTATTCTCATTTGAGCCGCACTATAAGTGATTATTGTTACCCATTTTTCCAGTGCCACACCAGAGGAATAACAAATTTATTCCTGATTTTTAATGCAACACATAATTAAGTCTTTAATGTAAAACTGACTATACATATTAATATGTAGGTACTTAAATATTTTAGTAAGTATAAACTATAGTTATATAGTACTGTTATATGTATAACAAATCTAAAGTCTATAATCATGAGATGTACGGAAACAAATATTATCATCTAAAATGGTATTTACAGCAACCTGAAACTAAGCCTGCCCCCACCAAGAAAACCAAAGAAGAGAAGTTGGAGGCCTCCACTCTGGATGTGTCCATACACTCCATCAACGACATTAACAGGGTGCTCCAAACTGCCCCAGTTAAATCTAATAAGGTAACTTTAGTTTAATGTATGTGGAGGGGCATGTGGGGGTTGCGCGCTGTTGTATCCACGTCACATGTGCTGAGCTAAGCACAAATGTATTGTATCCACATTTAATATGAATAAATTGAGCTAGACTCAAATAAGAATATACTAGCTTTTGCCCATGGCTCCGCCCGCGTAAATACAGTATCCGGCGGGAACACAGTACTTTTTCAGGATAAAATAGCCTATGTGCTAATCTAGAGCTTAAACTACTACCATACCAAATTTCATCAAAGTCCGTTCAGTAGTTTTTGCGTGAAAGAGTAAAAAACACCCATCCATGCACAGTGCGCACAATCTTTCACATTTATATTAGTAGTAAAATAAACTGTAAGCAGTTGAGTTGAAGCCAAAGTTTTAACTTTTTTTAAAGTTTTAACTTTTTTTCATAGAAACCGTCTCGAAATGGAAAGGGCGTTTGCGACTGCGAATTAAAAGCCAATAAATAATTTTATAACACAGCTGTTTATAAACATTGCTCAATTGTGTTCTGCTGTAGCAAACCAAAGTCAAAACAAGATTCCCCAAAAAGTAGTTCCCCGCGTAGAGAGGTGTAAAGTGGGGGCAGTTAAACAACTATGTTTAAAGAAACAACTATGTTTCTTTCATAAATATTAATCGACGCCACGTCAATCGTTATTAGACAAGTTTCGAGAAGTTACAATGTTTATTTATTTTCATACAAAAAGAGATTTGTATTATAATAAAATAAATTAAGAAAAAAGTTCGTTTTTTTCAATAGATATATTACAGAGAGGGGCATGAAAGTATAATTTATTATCCGATAAGGGCTCTGTAAAAAAGAGGGTGGGAAACCTTGGTCTAACAGGTCCTGAATCCCTTTGAATTGAATTGAATGAACATTGAATTTTATTTTCTTAGCAGTTAGCTTACTTACCTTTAATAGTAAATCTTTTTGTATTTGATATAAGTAAATTAATTTTGTAAGTTTTTTACACTAAGGAGTCTCAGATACCTCTCAATGTTTATAAAATACCTTTCTAATATATCATTGGTACACTATGGAGTAGACGCGAAAATAATATCATGGCCACTTTACATGTAGGGGAGGTATAATATAATAGGTAGGGATTTCTATGAAGGTTTGCAAAAGGTAAGTGACAAGGGAAGCCGATAGGAATGGAGTTATAGGAACCCTACGCCACTGGGAGGTACCCAAAAAAAATATATGAAGGGTACCATTAGATAGGTCTCTTATAAACATTAAGAGGTTTCTGAGTCCATTTTTTGATTTTGCCTTTTGGTATCCATTTATATTAAAATAGTCCCTCTAAAATCTATTCGCATTCGCATTTGCAAAATTTTTGCGAATGTTTTGCGAATATGAATATCAGAAAACAAAAGCAAATGTGCGAGTTTCTTACGCCGATTCTTCTTGCCGGGCTAGTTTCCGAACCGGTGGTAGGCATCATTTAGGACAATTCTATTATATATATCATAACCTACATGGAAATAAAATTTTTAGTTTAAGTTTGAGTGAGAGGAGCGGAATGAATGACGCTTTATTTAGATCATAGATGAGTTCGTAAGAATTCGGCAATACTCGGAAGATACGAACGTAACGAACCCATAACGAATCTTGTCCGAACGCGACTGCCGCCAAGCCATAGACAAATTGGAGCCAAATATGAACAAAAACTAAATATTCGCATTCGTATTCGCGAATGTCGGTAGCAGATATTCGCATTCGCATTCGCGAATGCTAAAAAAGAGACATTCGTTACATCACTAGTATGTACTAGTGATGTAACGAATATTCGCATTCGCATTCGCGAATATTCGCACATTTTTGTATATTCGCATTCGCAAAATTTTTGCGAATGTTTTGCGAATATGAATATCAGAAAACAAAAGCAAATGTGCGAGTTTCTTACGCCGATTCTTCTTGCCGGGCTAGTTTCCGAACCGGTGGTAGGCATCATTTAGGACAATTCTATTATATATATCATAACCTACATGGAAATAAAATTTTTAGTTTAAGTTTGAGTGAGAGGAGCGGAATGAATGACGCTTTATTTAGATCATAGATGAGTTCGTAAGAATTCAGCAATACTCGGAAGATACGAACGTAACGAACCCATAACGAATCTTGTCCGAACGCGACTGCCGCCAAGCCATAGACAAATTGGAGCCAAATATGAACAAAAACTAAATATTCGCATTCGCATTCGCGAATGTCGGTAGCAGATATTCGCATTCGCATTCGCGAATGCTAAAAAAGAGACATTCGTTACATCACTAGTATGTACTCTATATGCTTAAAGTTAAAGTCTAATAGTTAAAGACTTACCCCCTTACTAATAAACGCTGTATAAGCTTTGAATAGTTATACAGTGTTTTGTTCACATTACACAAGTGACATGTTTAATTCGATAGAAAGAGACAAAACACTGTATAACTATTCAAAGCTTATACATCGTTTATTAGTAACGGGGTAAGTCTTTAACTATTAGAGATCACTTTTTAATTGTTTTTGTGATGAATTAGTACAATTAAAGCTTTAATTTACGGTTAAGATATTCAAAATTAAAATGATCAAAGTTACTCAAAAATAGATTTGAAATCTTCACTTCCGGTTACTTACTATACGCAAAAAAATGTGTCCGTGTCAACTAGAAGTATAACTGACCAGAGTATAAACAAAATTCATGACCTCACCTTTTTTTGGTTGTCCGCTTGACGTGAAATGCCCCACCAGTGCAGTGTTGTAAATTGTATAAAGTGATTATGTAATAATTGAATAGAGTCAAGTCAGTACGAACTCTGTTTCTGTGTACTAATGAACACAATGGTTTTCAGCCGAAGCCCAAAGACGCGCACACGTTCGTACGGCCAGCCGTGAACGAGTGCCGGCGGCTGGAGAAGAAGATTGTGGCCGAGCTGGTGAGTGCTAAACCTAGTTGTGCCACTTCACACTTGCTTAACGCCTCGTGCTATGTAATATTATGTGCCCGAATCAACGGACAGTACCATAGGCCATAGGACAATGTTACAGGGTACAATTTATTACTAGAAGATAAGGGTATTAATTATTTACTAGAAGAAAGGGTTTATGTGTAGAGTAAGGAACACATAGGTAGTAGTGTTTTATTTCTACTTCACTTTTCACAACACAAATATATTTGTTAGTTAACTGTTTAATAGATGGCTCTGTTGCTCTTGAACTAAATTATTTTTCTGACGAAACATTTAAATTTAACGTTTTAGTTGTAGCTTTATTCAGGTAGTATGTTCAATTCATATTTATTCATTTTACTCTAGTTTTTTTTCAATGATGTTTTCTGTCCGTTGATCGATTTGTTCCTTAAATAATTATAAGAAGAATGTGCATTTTTTTATTTTTAATATTATGTGAACTCGTTTCATTTACAAAATTATTGTTTAAATTTTTATTTACGAAGTTAAAAAGTGAAAGAGGTCATTGAATGCCAGGTAAGCTACTCCGCTTATAGTAATATTCTATCTCTATAAAAAAGAAATAATGATTGCAAATATTTGTATCATATTGATATGGAATTGTATTCAATTATTTTTCATAATTTCTAATTGCTTCAGCTTAAAATTGGTATGAACAGCGCCATCTAGTGCGCGACTGTCCAAACCTTGTCTAAGTTTTTGCCTATATTTTTTACTGGCGAACTTAAAAAACAAGCAAATATTATAATGATGTTTATTATGTAATAATATGTATATTATGCCGGGTACTAACTCCTACTATTGGTAAGGGTGGCGACTGGCGACGTTGAACATTCTGGTGTCGGGTACGAGCGGAGTTGCATTGCTCGCCGCGTTATTACAGCCTGTCCACGTGTTCACCTCACGACGTCGTCAACGTGACACATCGCAGCGTCGAGGCACGGTGTGGTCATGTGGTGCCGCGTCGTAATTATTCACGGCAACATCGACGCAAAACGGCACAGGCGCGGAGTTAATTAATTAAGGCATGTATTTAAACTTGCGACAAAACAATTAAATTTTGGATGTGAAAATACCCAATATTGAATACTAAATTACCAAGTTGGCGAAAGAATGTAAGGAACAAAAAAATTACTAATCTGGTGACTAAATAATACCACTGAATTTTCCAAACTCGCAGACAGATTATGATTTAGCGACTAAATAACCATCTTGGCGACAATTTGTGAGTACACATTTAATTTAAGAATAGGCACATATATTTTCCCTGATGTAGGTAACTTAAAAAACATACAAGCAGCGAAACGAGCGCATACAAAAAAAACATAAAGGAGCGTACAAAATTCCCAATTTTTAATTTTTCTCGGTTTTTATTAGGGGGGTGTAGATTATTGTGTAGATTAATTTTGAAATTTAGAAATGGCGGATATTATTTTTCGTAAAATTGATATGGGTGTCGTTTACCAGGTTTTTGGGAGTGCTGGATACCAAAATGACATTTATTTTGAAATTCCAATATGACGGACATACTTAATTTCATAAAAATAATATGGGTGTCCTTTTATTGGTTTCTGGGGGTGCTGATTACAAAAAACTTATCCATTTTAAATTTCCTTAGTAACCCAACAACCTCATATTTTCTTCATGATGGGAGAAAAAGAAATTTGAAAATCCTGAATTTTCCAACATTTCTATAGCTTTATACATTCCTAGTATCTCAATGTAGAGCATTTACTATGTTTTTATAAAGTTGATTCTATCTCGGAAACGGTGCATCCTATTGAAAAAATAATGAAAATTTCGCCCCCCTTAGGAATCCCGCAACATCATATTTTCTTTATGATGGGAGAAAAAAAAAATCCGAAAATCCTGTATTTTCCAACATTTCTATAGCTATAAACATCCGTCGTATCTCAATGTACAGCATTTACTTCTTTTTTTTATAAAATTGATTCTATCTCGGAAACGGTGCATCCTATTGAAAAAATAATGAAAATTTCGCCCCCCTTAGGAACCCCGCAACATTATATTTTCTTCACGATGGGAGAATTTTTTTTCGAAAATCCTGAATTTTCCAACATTTCTATAGATTTATACATCAGTCGTATCTCAATGTACAGCATTTACTTCTTTTTTTATAAAATTGATTCTATCTCGGAAACGGTGCATCCTATTGAAAAAATAATGAAAATTCCGCCCCCCTTAGAAACCCCGCAACATCATATTTTCTTCAAGATGGGAGAAAAAAAAATTCGAAAATCCAAAATTTTCCAACATTTCTATAGATTTATACATTCGTCATATCTCAAAGTACAGCATTACTTCTTTTTTTATAAAATTGATTCTATCTCGGAAACGGTGCATCCTATTGAAAAAATAATGAAAATTTCGTCCCCCTTAGAAACCCTACAACATCATATTTTTTTCATGATGGGAGAAAAAAATTTCAAAAATCCTGAATTTTCCAACATTTCTATAGATTTATACATCCGTCATATACGATATCCTATGGCATAAATTAAAAGACGCAGGTGTGCCGGGTGAGTTAATTAACATTTTTAGATATTGGTATGACCACCAAACTAACCGGGTCAAATGGCTCCGTGAACTCTCTGACGAGTACAAGTTGGAGTGTGGAGTAAGACAGGGGGGACTAACGTCTCCTTCGCTCTTCAACTTGTACGTGAATAGGCTGATTGCTGCGCTGAGCGACACTAGAGTAGGCTGCTCGATTGATGGTCACTGTGTTAATAGTATTAGTTATGCAGATGATATGGTGTTGCTCAGTCCATCAATAGCCGCCCTCAGAAAAATGATTGGAGTGTGTGAGGAGTATACGAGGATGCACGGCCTCGTATATAATGTAAGAAAAAGTGAGCTCTTGATATTTCAATCCAGGGGTCGTAAGCTGGGAGATGTGGCGCCTGTGCTGCTCAATGGTGTTGCTCTTCGAAGAGTGAAAGAGTTTAAATACCTCGGCCATGTGGTAACCGAGGATTTAACAGACGATGGGGACATCGAAAGGGAGAGGAGAGCGATGGCGGTCCGCTGTAACATGTTGGCACGCAGATTCGCGAGGTGTAGTACAGATGTTAAAATTACACTGTTTAAAGCATTTTGCCAAACTCTCTACACCTGCAATCTGTGGGTCAGCTACTCGCAGCGGGCCATCAACGCTCTCCGCATACAGTATAATAATGCGTTCAGGATGTTGGTGGGGCTTCCTCGCTATTGTAGTGCATCTGCGATGTTTGCGTATGCACACACAGACGGTTTTCACACCGTGCTGCGGCGTCGCATTGCATCGCTGATGTTCCGCACGCGTGAAAGTCCCAACACCATCCTAAATCTGCTTAGCGCCAAGCTGGACAGCCCTCTTCTGCGACACTGGGTCCAGGCACACGTGCCTGTGCCCGGAGCCCCAGAGGGGAAATATTTAAATTAAATAAATATAACCTATAACCTATATGTAGTTATAATATTATGGGCTTTGCCTGAAATAAACATATTTTATTTTTTATTTTATTTTATTTTTATATCTCAATGTACAGCATTACTTCTTTTTTTATAAAATTGATACTATCTCGGAAACGGTGCATCCTATTGAAAAAATAAGGAAAATTTCGTCCCCCTTAGAATCCGCGCAACATCATATTTTCTTCACGATGGGAGAATTTTTTTTTCGAAAATCCTGTATTTTCCAACATTTCTATAGCTATAAACATCCGTCGTATCTCAATGTACAGCATTTACTTCTTTTTTTTATAAAATTGATTCTATCTCGGAAACGATGCATCCTATTGAAAAAATAATGAAAATTTCGCCCCCCTTAGGAACCCCGCAACATCATATTTTCTTCACTATGGGAGATTTTTTTTTCGAAAATCCTGAATTTTCCAACATTTCTATAGATTTATACATCAGTCGTATCTCAATGTACAGCATTTACTTCTTTTTTTATAAAATTGATTCTATCTCGGAAACGGTGCATCCTATTGAAAAAATAATGAAAATTCCGCCCCCCTTAGAAACCCCGCAACATCATATTTTCTTCAAGATGGGAGAAAAAAAAATTCGAAAATCCAAAATTTTCCAACATTTCTATAGATTTATACATTCGTCATATCTCAAAGTACAGCATTACTTCTTTTTTTATAAAATTGATTCTATCTCGGAAACGGTGCATCCTATTGAAAAAATAATGAAAATTTCGTCACCCTTAGGAACCCTACAACATCATATTTTTTTCATGATGAGAGAAAAAAATTTCAAAAATCCTGAATTTTCCAACATTTCTATAGATTTATACATCCGTCATATCTCAATGTACAGCATTTACTTCTTTTTTTATAAAATTGATTCTATCTCGGAAACGGTGCATCCTATTGAAAAAATAATGAAAATTCCGCCCCCCTTATTAACCTAGAAATCGCATATTTTCTTCACGAATGGCAGAAAAATTCATGAATCCTGAATTTCGAAAAATTTCTATACATAGCTGGTACCTTGAACTACATAACATACTGTAATAATAATCATCAATCCTAATTAGCATCCCCAAGATCTTTTAATTTAGTATTCATATTCATTTTCCGAAGATTGAATATTCTCCATTTTGGAAAATGAAATTGGAAGACAATTTTGTAATCAGAACCCCCGGAAACCGGGAAAAGGACAACCTTGTTAATTTTAATAACAAAAATTTACGCCATTGTGGAATTACGAAACAGATTTTATTTTCATATTATTCTGCACCCCCAGAAACCTAGAAAATGATACCCATGACAAAGAAAAACATACTCCAACAGTATCCAAAAATAGGATTTTCCGTAGCCTGCAAATTTAATTTTTAGCAGCCATTAATTTATCAACCAAATCTGGTTTTATAGCTGCTTATATGGTATAATGGTCACCAACTCGGAAATTAAGTCACCAATTTATAAACGTCGGTGCTAATTTGGATTAAATTTCGCCTCTTTTTATCTGCCGACTTTAGAATTTTTTGTCACCCGAGTGTTGTCGCCAGTTTAGTAATTTAGTCGCCAACATATTAATTCGCTGCCAAATTCAGTAATACAGTATGCTCACGTGCAGCCGCCAACTTATTTTTTGTTCGCTCGATTAATTATATCCCATTAATTAATTACTGTACTGGAAATATACCGGAGTTTTAACATGCCACGGGATCCGATGTCGTTCAGGCCCAAATAAATTAGAGCAAAATGTTGCTACTGTGGAAAGTATCTTAATAAGCTTTTTGTTCGTGAGAACATGCACAGGAGTCAACATCGTCATTTTACACCGAGAGTTTGTAACATAAAAACTTGAACTTTATTTATAACATAAAAATATACGCGTTTTGTTCTTTGAGTTCGAGTTCTAATTGCGAGCTGCATCGTACTGCGCCGGGCGCGGCAAAGCACGCACTTGCGTATTTATTTTGAGTTGAATAAAGTTTAATTTTGAATCTGTTTTGAAAAGTGCGCGCAGGGTTGAGTCTTGATTTGAGCTGACCCTAGACGGTAAACGTAATAATCGTGCCCTGCGGAACTGAGCCTGACGACGCTCGCGGAAAACCTTCGAGAACCTCAAATACAGGCTCATTCATCATGCTCTCAAACAGAGAACTTTTTCTACGAGATAGTAGACGACGTCTTCCGTATGGTGTACGACAGTAGTGGTGGTAGGGAGCGGACGGTGATGATGAAACGTTGTGTCGCGGCCGCGAACGGAACGTCCTCGCGCTGGGAATTTGCGTATGAACTTTACACACACGAATACAGACAGCGCGCGCGGCTCAGTACAAGCGCCACACAAAAAACCATAGAATAGATCGATTTTGTTTCTGGTATATCGTACCTAATATCACAAGTTATTTCATGTTTTTAAATAATAATAGACGTATAATTATAATAATATTTTTGTGCACCTTTGTTTTATTTAATAAATTATTATTATTAATTATTAAACTTAAGTAATATTTGCATAAAAAAACTTGTTATTAAAAGGTGAATTCAAAATTATATTGTGTACCATAGGGGACAGCTGTAGGTTGTTTAGATAATGAGTACCTAATACTAATTTCAAAGTGGAAAATTTGCCAACTGCTGATATAACAAAACCCGGTAAAACTAAGTAAATAGTGTTGGTCTAGTAAAGTGCGGCAGCTCCATGGCGGTCCTGTGCTGCTCGCACATGCGACTCACGCGCGCGCGACAATTTGAGGGACGCGTGCGGCGCCTGCTAACGCGCTCGCATATTAGCGTACGGCGTACCCTACACAGTACACACAGGGCTTGCCAATCTGACAGGACCTTTATGCCGACGACATAAGATTGACTCGGAAGTGTACAACCGCCACAATTTGATATTAACAATAACCGCCTTGTTGACATGTTGTAAATCCTTGTAGTATCCATACTCAAATGTCCAGTGGACTGGACGTTTCCAGAACATCAATATGAGTATTACCTGCTTGAAAAACCTATACTAAATTATAAATGTGAAACTTTGTGAGGATGTAAGGTAAATGTATTTGTTACACTTTCCCACAAAAGCTATTGAACGGATTTTGATGAAATTTGGCATGGTATTTTTTATACAAGTACAGTATTCCCGTGGGGGACTGTATTTATGTGGGTATGCTTAGATATGTTTAGGCTTTGAATTACACATAGCCTACTTTTGTCAAAGTGTACGATACGAGCGAGATATTTTTGCGCGTTCGAAGTCGCGGGCAAAATACCAATTGTGCCTAATAGGTACTATTACTAGTTGTGCCTAATATGATGTCGCTAATCGATAAATCGTTCAAGAATCGAATCGTAACACCAAGTTATTTGGCTTTTCGTTTTGTTTACGGCGAGCCGGATTACACGCGTGAGAAAGAGTTTTGGGCGTGTGTCACAAAATCTATATTGTCATGTGAAATCAATAGTCATAAACCGGCCCAGAACATTAGTGACATTAGTGTCCGGCGCGGGGTGCGGCCGCCGGCCAGCTGCAGCCTGCAGCGGGCTCATCCCGATAACAATGTCAACTGTCGACGTCGCTCGTGAGTCGTGAGTCGTGACGACCGTGCCAGTGCCGCGCCATGCTGGCTGCGTCACACGCTGCGACGCTCGAAGACACAAAATGGCTCACCCTGATCGTATACAGCTGCTTTTCCTTTCCAATATGATAATATTTTACGTGATTTATACTTACCATACTATGCTTTCTTTTACATTTCATCAATCCTATGGGCCTCTAATGATTTATCAAATACTTAATATTTTAAAGCACATCGCGATTCGCGTGCGCAATTTCCATTTTGTATTCACAATGTTTACGTACCATTAATAAACAAACATGTGAAGTTTCTTTAGTAGGCATATTAATACTATTAATACTAATTAAGTACCTGGGAGACCGAGCATTGCTCGAAGTTTTAGTAGAACGATAAAAAAATATATTCATCAGACCGGGATCAGAACCCGAGACACTAATTTGCCAGTAATGTAAAAAGTTTGACGCCAACCGAAACAGTTTCCCTACGATAAGACCTAGTTTGCAAACTAAATTTCATGGAAATATTTGCAGCCGTTTCCGATATCCTGATTAGAAATACATATACAAGATTTTCTCATTCAGAGTATAGGATTTCTGTACATATTTAATTTCACCATCTTATATCGGTAGCAACAACGGCAGCAAGCAGCAAACTGAGGGTTTAGGAGTCGCTCACTCGCAGTCGGTGTGAAGTTCCAGACCCGTTAACGTCCGCGCGATGACGTCGAGGATTTATGTTCTATGTTCGATGGTTATGTCCGCGGCTCGGGTTTCGTGAGCCCAGCGGATTTGAGGTGACCATCAAACACGGTTTAATGTCAAAGTGACGTGATCGCCTCCCAAGAGAGAGGTATAAATCGATAACGTTTTGAATGTAAAAAGTAATCACAGATGACAGAGATAATATCCCCGAAGGAACAATAAAATAATCAAGTGAAGGTTTTGCTGGCAAATCAGAATGAATATTGCTTTGATTTGACAAGTTTCCGGTTTCTATACCTAGTCAAATGGACCATGGCAAAATAAATTAGCATTATATTACTAACTGACCCGTGCCCACTTCGTTAGGCGTTAAACATTTTTTGATGAAGATGATAAGGGTAAAAAGTATTCTATGTTACGTCTTAAAACATCAGCTATCTGCCAGTGAAAATCCCGTGAAAATCGATTCAGCCGTTTCGGAGATTAGCCGGAACCAACAAACAGACAGACATACAGACAAACATCGTTTAAATTGATTTTTTATCATTAGTAGTATGTTTGATGATCATGACCGCGAATCGTACGCGCAAAAAATAACACGCGGGAACCGTACACACTGTTCGTCCACGGGAAACGTCCTTGCGAAAATAAGTAGACTGTCCTTCCCCGTGGTCTGCTCTGTGTCTGTGACCTATCAAATGTCTATTAATTCGTCCATTAGTTAAGAAGCTTATTCAATGCAAACAAACAAACATACAAACAATCAAATCTTTCGCCTTTATAATATTAGTGTGGATTATTACGCATATTTTTATTATTTTCCTTACGGCTCCGTGCATGTTCCCCGAATTCGTGACCCAAGCCGGAGTAGTAAAATTTATCGCGGTTTTGAGCCGTTCGCATTGTTCGGACTTTACGGCCTCTTACTGCTATAATACTGCTTTTCCGAAAAGCCTTTTGTTTCGGCCACGCGACACGGCGCGCGCCGGCGGCCGGGCGACCGGGCGGCCGGGCGCACTTCCCCGAAAACACAAAGGTTCAGGAGGGCCTTTAACACTTCAAAGGACCTCCTGCTAGTTTATCGCGCAATAAAGAAATACAATGACCCATAATTTGGTCGAATTTCATCTTCCTGTTTACGTTGGACCTAAACCTTCGTTATCTTTTGTCTAATAATAGCCTTAGTAGTTAGAGTAGGTTTAATAGCTTGATTCGTGTGTCTCCTGTAATATTGGCACTCGGTAGATATCTATCAGATAGACGTAGTCGGCAGACTCCCTGCGTGGAACAATGGCTAACGGCAAACTCTAACGGAGGACATGAATTAGCCGAGTTAGTCATCCTACTAATATAAATGTGAAAGTTTGTGAGAATGTATAGATGGATGGATGTTTGTTACTCTTTCACGCAAAAACTACTGAACGGATTTCGATGAAATTTGGTATGGTAGTAAATAGTTTAGGCTCATGGATGGATTAAACATAGGATACTTTTTATGCCTAAAAAATACAGTATTCCCGACAGGGTTCGAGGATATATATCAATGGATATATATCATGATATATATCCGATATATATCCGATATATATCAAAGGACTTTTTATGATATATATCAATACAAAATTGGTTTTTAAAATTTTATATTATTAGGTAATTTTTGGTTTCTTATACTTCCCAAATGTAAAACATATTCCCTAACAGTAAGTTCTAATCCATAAATAGCAATAGCAATTAGCAACACTTCTGCCGGCATTAATAGCGTCAGTCGTGTCAGAAAAATGTAAGTTTTTTTTGTGTTTATTTTATTATTTTTTACAAAGAAAGTAATTGACAAAGTGCAGAAACGATTTTACTTCATTACTAAGTATTTAACTTTTGTATTTATAGAATGCTAGCTTTTGCGCGCGGCTCCGCCCGCGTAAATACATTATCCCGCGGGAAAACTACCATTTCGGGATAAAAAATATCCTATGTCTTTTCCCGGGACCCAAAGTATGTCTATAGTTCTATACCAAATTACATAAAAATCGGTTCAGCAGTTAAAGCGTGCAGACGTAGGTAACAGACAGACAGACAGACACACTTTCGCATTTATAATATTAGTATAGATAACTGTTTATTAAATGATAGCGACCCGCCCCGGCTTCGCACGGGTACAATACTGATACTAATACTACAGAATGTCTTTAAACCACTAACAAAACGGGCAAAATCTAGTCAAAACAAACAGAAACAAATTAATATAGGTACCTACTGAAACTCAATTAAATAAGTAGGTGGGTATACTTTTATCGTATGAAATACCTATACTCTTCAGGACTAACAATACAACAAACACTAAATAAATAGGTATTACAGTATTTACCCACTAATTCGCGCATAATCGCATTCGGCCTAACTCACTCGCTGTGCTGCGAAAACACGCGCTGTTATTTTACGATAACATAATAGTATTTATAACAAACAATAATAGTTATTCATTTAAAGTATGTAGTGTAGGGGTAAAATAATCTGCATGAAATGCTTAAGAATATTAATTAATTTAAAATGAGCCGCGCGGGTACCTTTACTCATAGATCTAAACACCCTATGGTGACGCCCACTTCACAACGGGCCGTGCAGCAGAAATCGTGATATTTTAATTTCGCCATAACTTCAAAACCAAACGTCCAATTTTAATCATTCAAAGACCAAATATTATCTACATAAACTGTACTTAGTGATGAAATAATTTATTTTGATAAGGATTAATAGCATGAGTAAAATAAACGCGTTTAAATGTAGTCCAAAAAAAAATCAAGATTTCTAAATAAAAAAATGGTTGTTGTGCCTCACTCGACATAGATAGGTATGGTGTGTCGCGGACTTTTTTGTAGATATTTATAAGATCTACAATTAATTAGAACATTTTATGGTTCTATCTTTTATAGTTTAGGCAGCGTACGCAAAATAAGTAACTTTTCTGGTTGATTTTTTACACCTTGTGTCCGAAAAACCCAAATATCTTACGGAACCCTATTTTTTTCCATAATAAAATTTAGCTTATGTTACTCGTGGATAATGTAGCTTTCGAATGGTGAAAGAATTTTTGAAATCGGTCTAGTACTTTTTGAGCCTATTCATTACAAACAAACAAACAAACAAACAAACAAACATACAAACAAAGTTTTCCTCTTTATAATATTAGTGTAGATGAATTTTTAGGCTGTCTTTACTTTAAAGAAAAAACGTTATCAGAGCCAGGCTGTGTGTTGAAAAAGCCGGCCCTTTTATATGAAGATTCGAGACTGATAGATTTTATGTAAAATTTCGGTTTTTATTTCGGATGATTTTAAGTACCTAAATAAAACATTTTTTTTATATCTATGGACGCTTCACACCACGTCAATCTGGCCCCGTGCTAAGTATCCGAAGAACTTGTGTTACAGGTACCAGACAACGGAAATATATTTAATACTTTTATACTATACAGATATTTAAGATTTTTACTATATTATACACATATTTAATACACATCCATGACCCAGGAACACAGAAAAACTTTTTGTTCCTTCGGCGGGATTCGAACCCGCGACCCCCGGCTTGAGCACCAACACGCTCAACCAACTGAGCCACAGAGGTCATTAAAAACATTTTAGTTTTTTCATTATGTTTTGACGACCTCTGTGGCTCATTCATTGCGTAGGTGCTGAAGCCGGGGGTCGCGGGTTCGAATCCCGCCGAAGGAACAATAAGTTTTTCCGTGTTCCTGGGCCATGGATGTGGATTAAATATGTGTATAATATAATAAAAATCTTAAATATATGTATAGTACAAAAATATTAAATATACTTCCTGTTGTCTGGTACCTGTAACACAAGTTCTTCGGATACTTAGCATTTAGCATACATAGCAGATTGACGTGGTGGTCAATCTGCGTCCATATATATTATTATTATTATTATGTAACACATAATATGCAAATAGTATACATAAATAATATAATAAAATAATAATATGGCTTTCATACAAAATGGATATATATCCATTTTGTATGAAAGTATATGAAAATTTTGATATATATCGGATATATATCGTAAATATCCGATATTTTGATATTTATAATAAATATCGGATATTTTCGAACCCTGATTCCCGAGGGATACTATATTTACGCGGCGGAGCCGCGGGCAATAACTAGTCTTGCATATTTCAGACTCTAGCTATGTTCTTATCCACTTTGCATTAGTCAGAACTCAGAAATAAATAGATAAATGTGTGCTCATCGATTGAACTACAAAATGCCGACCATTGCAAGCATTAATTTTTGGTTTGACATTTAAAAATATAATTTAAAATGTTGGCTAACCCCCAGCAGTAAGCGAGGTGATGATGGTGATTAATAGTTAAGAATCCATCTCGATCCCGACAGTTTTGGAGCATAAAAGACCGAATCAAAATCGGCCCTTCCGTTTAGAAGTTACGATGCCATGGAGACGTCAAACTTATAACACTATGTTTGCTTATGATTCCTGTTATTAAGGCGCACCCGCTGATTTGTCATTCGATATTTGCCAATAATTAAGCTGTAGGTTGTGACTAAAGTGACGTATCAGGAACCTTTCACATGTTACTGGTCTCGACTCAGTTTATGTAACACCCGATAGGAATCTACGAGTATATCGGATCAGAAAGCTAGATTCTGACATGCCGATGTACTTCAATATTTGTGGATGTTATCACTTCCCAGTTTTTGAGTTGTGTGTAACTTTTGCGATTTGCAAAGGCACCTTCTCTACTCCAATTATGATTCTTTATTTACATTTACAAATTTACAAATACAATTCCATACGTATCTTTAGATACTTCTGATTTAAATTAACCCAATTTTTCTCAACTGAACGTGGTTGAGCAGATCTTAGTTCCGGAGATGCTAGCTCTAGTAGTAGACTAATGAGTGGTGATGAGTTCATGACCTATGATGATTGAGGAACTAGGAGGCATCAGATGTTTGATGCCTCCGTGGTCCAGTGGTTTTGAGCTTGGCTCTCGACTCCGGAGGGCGTGGGTTCGATTTCCGCGTTGGAACAGCAAAAAATGTCAATCAAGTCTGGACGAACCAGGCTGATCAGCATATTATCTGACAAGAAAGATATTATGATCCATGCGTCGGATGGGCATGTAAAAAAGGGCGGTCCTGCGCCTGATCTCTCGCCAGCCGTATCTCTGTCCCAGTCAGTGACGAGAGTAAAGAAAGCGAGAGACCTCTTGTGTACTGCGCATACACTTGGGCTCTATAATAACTTCTGCGTAGCCGGACTATTTTCAGCTGGTGTGGGAGCTGTTATCTGTGTTTTTATTGTCCTGTCATTAGCTATGGAGTACCTATGCAGGCCAACCGACAGATGACAATCGCTTCCCCGATCCCCGTGCTGACTGCTGTTGCGTTCTGCGCTTGCATCATAATTACTACGGAGTGACGTCACACCGCGCCACTCACCCTACCGAGAAATTATACAGGAAAATATTATACCTACTTGTAGTATACTAGTTTGTCAATATCTGCCCCAGCTAAATGCTTAGCATTCAGTCAGTACTCGGCAGTATTTTATTTCAAAGTCTATGGGATAGTCTTCGTTAGTTGACCATAACTTCCATCTGGCCAATTATTCCACCGATCGGTTCTATGCGAGTAGTTCGCACCTAATAAAGGTTGTAAAAAGCTCTCGGCATAAACAAGAGTATTGTAGCTGACTAGCTGTGTAGTGAGTGCCTCTTCATCGCAGTTTGTTGAACCAAGTTTTTGCCCGCGCGCCGCAGTGGTCGTCACGACCGTAGGGCAAAAAACGCCTAACGGGGCACTTACGACGATATTATATGACTTGTATCACAATACTAGTTAATCTTAGCCGCTAGTTAAAGATACAAATGTTTTCATCTCTCTTCTTTGTAGATCAGTAATCTGTTGTTAATTACTTACTTACTAAAAAAAATATTTAATCGGTTGTAATTGGACATTTTGGAAGATTTAGTTATAGTATAATATTTAATTACCCCTAAACATTAGGATAAATATTATATGAATTTTTTGCATACAGTTAGTTTGGATGGTTAGCTTATTATCAACAAAACTGGACGCAACATAATATTTTGTACAAAAAGAATGGCGCATCCTGGACCCTACACCTAACCCACAGGGCAGGTAAACAACTCGGACCATTAACTAGAGATCCCTTTTTATGGCCGCGGAAGATAAGCACAAGTTTTGAAGGGACCCCCTCTACGTTGTTGTGTCGTTGACTCCTACATGTCCATCATCATTTATATTCGGTAGGGCCACGCAGTTTAGGGCCCGCGACAATAGCTCAATGAACACGTTAATTTGGGTCTATTAACTGTGGTCTGTGTGTTATGTTTCTTGCTCCTGAACTTGAAGATTCTTTGTAGCTACCGCTTGAATGAATATTTATCTGATGTTACGGTTCAGGAATATTATTTGTGGTTAAGATCCAACTTGGGTTTATTGGGAGACAGGCGACATGGTAGGTGTGGTTTGAAAATGCTCTAAACCCCGCTGATGATGGCGTGATGATCAGACTTCAGAGTTATGAGCACAAGGTTGCACTCAAGTCGGCAGTATTCAAATTAGTTGCGTCACAAATTAACACCAATCGGTGTGTTCGGTTTCATCATCATCGCCCGCTGTCGGTCCATTCAGGGCCGCGAAATGAGGAAAATATGAATCCTGGTAACTCAACCCTAGTGTGACGTTAGTTTATAGCTCACGTGTGCACTTCTAACACCTGGCCAGGGTTGGCTCCTGATATTTATTTATTTAGGTAAAGAAAATTTTTCATATTTCTTGAGTTTCCCGAGTCTAAGAAAAGGTTTACGCTATTAACTAGTAGCATTAATTATAGGTTCATATTTAAAATGTTATACGCAAGTAATTGTTCTAAAATAAATGAAATAGGAAGTGAAATAAATGTATTACGGACAGCCCTTGCAAAGGCCATGGCAGCAAATCTCGATTACCTGCAATATGATACGTCCGATTACGACGAATCGATATGCGTTAGATTATTCTCGTTCATCATGATCGACCTGCTGTCAGCTACTGCCAACTGACAAGGCGTAAGTCATCACCATCATCACCGACCTCATTGTAGAGACTCAAGTCTCCTATATGTGAGGAGTCTGGAGTGTTAGGACGTAGCCCGTACCCCGCAGTAGCGTGGTGAGGTTCAGTCTCTTGCCAAAGTAATAGAGCTAAAAAATAAAGGGATCCGCGGGCCCCTAAATAGTAGACTAATGGTGTAATAGCTGTAGATATTGTGTCAAATTGTAATCGAACAATGATCTTCCTCTTATTGTTTCGTAGGAAGCGCTAACGACCGAATCTAGGGTGCGAGTGTCGCCACTTGTTACATTACAATACTTACCCACTACAGTGTCTACTGAACCGTTGCTGACTATTTAGACATAAAGTAATTAAAATATATATAAATTATTGATATCGCCTAGGTACATAATAACTTTATTATCAGTAGGTAATCATTACCTAAAATTAAAACAATAATTGATTGTGATGCAAATAGCTCTGTTTACATCGTCTAATACGATCAATAAGCGGTATGGCAGTAGTCGGTACCTCCGCGACCTGTCCCCGTATATACCGGCGCGAAGTCTCGAGTCCCGATTATAAATAAACGGTAGTAGAAACTCCCCAATTCGAAGTTAAACGCATCGTCGGCGTCACAACACGGTGCCGCACAGTGGTTCCAATTCCAAAATTCGTGGACATAGACCCCGAAGTCGGAATTTCGACTTGATTTTTTTTTTCTGTGATAGAAAACAACATTTCAAACAATTTTTACTTTTGTACAATTCTTCGAAAAACTTACATTTTTCAAGATATAAAATAAATAAAAAAAAATTGTATGGAGAAAAACACATTTTATTTTTTTTCTTCAACTGCCGTAGTTTGCGGGATGTTTTGAGGCATAGGCGTATTAGATAAGGTGACAAGGAATATAAAAATAATTTTATTTGGTCTCGCAGAGTGCGGCCGCGCAAGAAAATTAAGTTTAATTTTTTTTTATGAAAACGCTTTTTTTACAAAAAATTAAATGTTTTTCGTAATGTTTTACTTCTTTTTTGTATTTTTACTTTTAATTATATCATGTAAGAGTGAAATATCCTATAAAATACTATAAAAAATGGTTTTTGTTGAAAAATTTAATTTTATTTTATTCATTATTTTTACAAAGTTAAGACCTTTTTTAGGAATAATTTGTTACTTGGAGGACTTGTTAGCAGGATTAAACGTCTGTTTAGTTAAAGAAAATGCTATATCATAACAAGAGGGTCTGAAATGTTTTGAGACTCTATAAACATTACTTCTTCTATAACATCATCAACATCATCGTTGTGAAGTAATTGAACTGCTTCAGGGTGTAAATTATGATGGGCTAATTTGAAGAATTTAAGTCTAATATTGGACATGTGTGGATCGGAGCTAATCAAAAGACCGTGAATAATATCTTCGTTCGTCTGGATCCTTCCTATTTTCCGTGTATGTCCCTCTCTTACTTTTCTGAAATCCTTATTGCGAGCTTCTGACTGATAATATACCTAGAAAAGGAATTTAATTTCATTAGAGTAAGCCAAAGAATAACAAATGACTATATTATTGACCAATGACCAACCTCAACTCCATTTGAGCCCCCAAAGACCCTGCTTGGACCCCCAAGACGTTTAATCCCGCCAACAAATCCTCTAAGTAACAAATCATTCCTAAAAAAAGTCTTAACTTTGTAAAAAAAATGAATTAAAATAAAATTAAAATGTTCAACAAAAACCATTTTTATAGTTTTCTGTGGGATATTTCACTCCTCGATGATATAATTAAAAGTAAAGATACAAAAAAGAAGTAAAACATTACGAAAAACATTTAATTTTTTGTAAAAAAAGCGTTTTCATAAAAAAAAATTAAACTTAATTTTCTTGCGCGGCCGCACTCTGCGAGACCAAATAAAATTATTTTTATATTCCTTGTCACCTTATCTAATACGCCTATGCCTCAAAACATCCCGCAAACTACGGCAGTTGAAGAAAAAAAATAAAATGTGTTTTTCTCCATACATTTTTTTTTAATTTATTTTATATCTTGAAAAATATAAGTTTTTCGAAGAATTGTACAAAAGTAAAAATTGTTTGAAATGTTGTTTTCTATCACAGAAAAAAAAATCAAGTCGAAATTCCGACTTCGGGGTCTATGTCCACGAATTTTGGAATTGGAACCACTGTGTGCCGGCAGCCTGGCGCACGTGTGGCGACGCGAGGCAGACGGCGCTCCGCCAGACCGTCAGTCGAGCGCCCGGACCCGGCGGGGACTGTCGCCCCGCGCGCCACACGCCACTCGTAACACGCCACACACCACGCGCCCGACAATAATATTTACGTCCGCGAGCGATGCAACTCAGCCGGGGCTACTAACGGTGACGGCTACGTCGCATAAGTCGATATGAACACGTGCTCACCCCGCGCATTCCGCTGCCCTTCTCCAATCATAGGAGGGTGAGGGGTTCCGCCGCTCGACCGGCCAATCGCGCCTCGTGTACGATTTCGCACCGACACCCGACCCCGACCGACAGGACGCGAGTGCATCGACGACCCCCGGTGCAGTTTCGGCCCCCAATATGGCGGCGATGATGGTGTCTAATCCTGCCGTGACGAAAAAACCGTCAATAAAAAAATACAAGGCGCCCACGCCGCCCAAGTGCGACGAGACATGTGACAGTGATAAGGACAAGGAGAACAAGGAGGAGCCGGAAGCGGAGCAGGCGGACGGAGAGTGTGTCCCGGCACAGGAGACGCCGACCGGCTCGCCCAAGAGGTTCCCGCCTCGGTTCAACAACGCCGACCGCTCGTCCGTGCTGTCGAAGGCGGCGATGTTCGAGGCGGGCAGCCCGCGCGGCCGCGACCCCGCCGAGATGTCGCTGCGGGAACGCAAGGCCCTGTTCGAGAAGAACAAGGGCACCGCCATCGTGCCCAAGGCGCCCTTCGGTCTCGCACCCTCTGCCAAGGCCCTGCACCCCGACAACAAAGGTAAGTCACCCCAGTTGTTTACTAACGTGCCACCGGTTTATGAAACGTCATTGTGTTTTTGTGCCCATTTTTTGTGTGCAGGTCAGCTGTTTGTGACCTCCTTTCGTGTGTAAATTCTAACAATTTCTATTGTAATGAGCATCATCAGCAGGTATCAGGTAGATATTTACGACTAGCTGTGTTTATTCACGGGGAGGTTCGTCCATTAATTAGTGCAGTAAGTCGGCGCTGGCCACCTGCCAACTAAGTTTGTTTATTTGCTGGTGGCGCGGCCGGCGTTCTCTCGACTCCCAACATTATTTGGATATTAAACTATTATTTATCTACGTTAAGTTGCAACATCGCACCGTATTTTTCCGCTATTAATATTTTACTGTTATTTGTAACGTCAACTTTATTTTGAATCTGAGCCATTTTAACGCGGAAGTTCTTATGTAGACTAATTAAGAAATAATTCATTCAGCTGTTAATGTGTCAGCTAGTGTGCTCAATTTAGAGACCCTTCATATAAGCAGTAGCTAGGCCAGTAATTTCGGGAGGTCCGTAACCCCATACATTACGCCACGATTGCTTCAGTCGTGCGTCAGCGGGTGCTGAATGCTGATGGCTTTAAAATTGCCCGCGACACAATACAAAATTGTAGGAAAACTGTTAATGATTTATCTATAATCACGTATCAGCAAAGTTGTACTTGTACCGTGTTAATGTGCTACCCGGTAAATTTAAACACACAATCCCAGAAACGAAAAACAAATGGCTGTCATCGGACGAACTGCATCGCAGTAAATGCGCGCAGTCGATGCATTCAACTGCATGACCCATGATGGCAGCCTCAGCCTTACTCGATAGAAGTCGGCAATAGATTACTTACTTTTAGATAGATACATAATAGAATTTGTAAAACCATTACTGTTCATACTGCAAAATACGTACCTACCGCTATTTTTTAACCACCATGAAAAAAGATCTACTGTTGTTACAAATGAGGTCAGTAGTTGGCGTCTGTGATACGTAATTGGTCACTGGATGAATGACGCAATGTGGGCTCCCCTTAGATCACACGGGCACCCCTCATCAAATCCGCATTAAATATGGCTAAGTGCCCGCCCAACGCCTCTATTGGTCGCTAAATTCTTGTCGAGGATCCCCGAGAAACCTGTCTTCGGCGCCTTCTCGCTATCCCGCAAAGTCTAATATCGAGAGTGACGACTTCTTGCGAGACTTCTCGCCGTGAATGTCAATTGCCCTATAACAATACACAATTAAATGGCAATGTTACGACACGTCGTTGACTGAGATTACTAATTGCCGCTCATAATTACCGACTACAATTAACCTTCTTCCAGTCTTCTATTTTATATGCTCATTATAATTTCCTTAAATGTTGCGTCAGTCTATTGGTTTAGGAATCCTTCGACTTCTAGCGATTCCGCACAAAACACCTATTGCCTGAATTAAACGTGGACAATTTTCTTGTTATCAACTATTGAACTGCTGGCATATATGTATTATTTAAACTTTGGCTCCTATCTACCTTAGCCAGTAAGGATTTCACGAAAGTAAATATAATGAAAACTTTTTACAACGATAATATTTATTACGTCGAACCGGTTATTATGACGCGATTAATATGATTGTCAGAGTAAAATAAAAATATTTAAATATTCTATTTCAACGAATTTCGGCTATTACAACGACTTAAAATGTATCGGTCCCTTCGATATTCGATATAACAGATTTTCACTGTAAAACAAGTACATACTGTCGATCATCCGTCAAACCCTTACCCACTACGGGCAAGTGGCAAGTCTTACCTTATTCGGACCAAAGACCAGCGGCGAAACAGGGTGCTGGGTTGGTTAGGAATGTAATGACTTTATACAGCCGATGCAAAGTTTATTCCAAAGAAAAGTTTTCCTCGACCGTTTTCTCGACTATTCTTATTGAATGCAAAAAGTTTACTAATACTATGGATTGAATATGAATCATCTTAAAGTTTTCGCCGTCAAATGTACCACCGACAAAGTTCCGCTCGCGGCTCGACCAGTCTCTAAACATTCACCTTTGCACTAGGACGCCTCAAAATATTTAAACGCAAAGGAAGTAACCGCAACGACTGCAGACGAGGTTGAACTACGTATTTAAACGTTAGTATGTTTGTGAGCCCACTATTCAACGGCGCTGTTGAGCGATTTTCATCTTATGCCTGGTCGAGCGGGAACTTATTCAGTAGTACATAATACGTGGAGTATCTACAATTGTTTGTGCTTAATATAACAGTAATTAGTACTTTAGTGAGTCACTGAGCGGTGTTTTGTGCGCGCACACCACCTTTGGAGTTCAGACTTGACTCACTGTCATCAGTCATGTGTATACCCTTGTTTCATGTAGGTTTTGTTGTATTGAGTGTAGCCGGGCCAATGGGAAACGTCGTTGTTTGTATATATCATTAAACTACATGAAAATCCTAATCGCTTCAATCTATCATTGCAACAAAGATGACTTTTCTTGTTAGTGTAGCTCTACTTAAATTTTTTGAGTCTCAACTGGTCCAGTTTCTCAATTTGTCTGGGTAATAATAATATTTAATTTTACATGTTTTGATTCTCTACTAGTCCTCGTTCTCAATGAGTGTGCGTAACTTTTTGGGCCAATCTCTCATAATATGCGCGTCTCATATGCGTACCAATAAACCCATTAGCGTTAGCGAGTACTTAAGTTGTGTTAATTTCTGTTCTGACGACTTAATGGTATTTAATTAAAAATATGCCGTATTTGGTTATACTTCCTGTTCAACAGTCAACAGATTACACGTTGTCGACGATTTCATGAACAGGTTTAAGGCAGGAGTTCCTAAACAGGGGAAATTGCAAATTAAGAAAGGACCATTGATTAATTATTAAATTCAATACTTATCATTAATCTAACGTCCCAAATAGGTTATATGTATAGTTATGAGTTACAAGTTAATTTAGTTCATGCTACATGATTGTGTAATGTGTATGTATAGTACGTAAATTATTATTAAATCTGAAATGCTTAGGCTGGGACTATATGCACCGGAATTCGGAAGGCCGTAGAAAATTCTGAGCATTGGAAATAGAACTCGGCGCTAATACAATAGAGTTGAAAATCGAAGTGTCAGGTGTCGAGCTGTCATTAAATATGACATTGACGTTTAACTCGACACTCATTTGTTCGATTTTCAACTCTATTGTATTAGCACAGAGTTCTATTTTTAGTGCTCTGAAATTTCCTCGGCGGTGTTCCGGATTCCGGGGCATATAGTCCCAGTCTTAGAGAGAGAAATTTGGAAATCCCTAGTTAGATGTTATTGTAACCTCATAACAATGTTTAGGTATCGCAGCAGTCCTGTGGTTTACCACTCGTGCGAAATCTGTCACGTACACACAGCAGGCTAATGTAAGCTATGAGTAACCAGAACCTATTACGCCCCTTACTCAAAAATTGTGAAACCATTGATACTTACCTATTCTGTGTCCTCTGTAAAGTTACTTTTCCGACGTATCAGAAAACCAATTCTCGTAACTATTTTGTGATTATAATCCTGTTTCAATCCGCGTGCTATCTCACTCGCTCACGCGCGATAGACGCTTGTGTGAATGCGACATCGCTCGGACCGAAACAGTATTATAATCACCAAAGCTGTTATAGTTTTTTGTCTTTGCTATTGTACTCAATAATAAAATAAATAATTGTTTGTCTCAGAGTAAAGAAATTTGACACCAATTTCACTCCACTCCACTAATCATTGATGTTTGGTTAATTTTGTGCACAAATCCCGAATTTTTTTATATATATCGTTATTTGAACACGTATTTATTTAATTAAATAAAAACTTTCGTATGCGTGTGATATAAATTTTCGCCATAATTTAGCTTCAAAAACCAACATTAAAAAATTCATTTCCAGTGAAATCATGTTTGATATTTTGCATTATGTAGTTTATATTTCTTTTAATTTATTTTTTCATTGTGTAGAACGATTCTTCTAATTTCTAAAAATGTATAATGTGCCAAGGTTTTACTAACAATTCAATAATAAAAATCGAAAAAACAAGCGCGGGTGCCTTCTGGCGTATAATACCGCGTAACGCTCAAGGGGGGTCATGGATTTTTTTTTTACATTGGCCTGTTTTGTTATTAAATAATATGAACAATATATCCACAGAATGTAATTAACGCAAAATCAAATTAAAATGTTTTTTGTTGAGTTTAAAAACTAAGAATTGGGAAAAAAAAAACAATTCTTTTGTGTTCACATCATGATTGCTTTTATTCGTTAAGTTTTTTTTAAATTCCAGTTACATCATCATATAAGGAATTTATTCTATTTTCTAAATATATATAACATGCAATAGTTTTAAAATCAATTGATTAATATAATCTTGAAAAACCGGAACCGGAGAAACCGCGCGAACGCCTTCAGTGCCGGACGCCGGACCCGCTGACACCACCCGCTTTTGAAATTTTAACAGTCCGACGCCCGAGAGGTTAAGACAATTATTGGGCTTCAGACAAAGACATGAGTAGCCAATCATTTGTGTAAATATTTTTAGTAGGGGTAGGTGTTTATATTGGGCGGTGAATGTTTCCTTAAATGAGTTTAATTAAGCTAAGTTTAGCAGCGATTGCAAAATATGATGCTTAACGATTGACTAGTTTTTGTTTAATCAGCTTTTTTCGATGCGGCCAGCGATGGTTCAAAGGCTCTTTCTTGTAATGGACAAAAAATATATTTAAATATCTACGCGTCAAACTAGTTTTATCTACTCGTAGATGTTAATGGGTGTTAAGTGTATTTGTATCCTTATTAATGTTAATGTATAGCTATGTAAATATATTAAATTCAAGTGTCCAAAAAAGCTTTTTAATTTCGAAAATCATGATCATTAGGAGTACGGAGAGCAAAACCTACAGGTTTGGTCTTCTTTGTTACTTATTTCAAGACAAGGTAGTCTTTAAATAATTGTATTTGCAAACGGTAGAACATACAGAACAACAGTTGCATACGAATGCAATGAAATATCATAATCAATATTCACATTTGTAAGGAAACAACTTAACTCGACTGCGTTTAATGTGTCGCCGTCTCGTCCAAATAATTTATTTTTGTTCCTCGCTTCCTGGCCGTGTTTCTTTGTTAGCTCGTGTTGTTTGCAGCATGATACAATATGTATACAGTCCATAATATTTAACTTTTAACATATCACAATTTGCATAGCGATTTCTTCGAGTAGTTTTATTTGAGACGTGTTTGGCGAGTTTTCGGCAGATAACGCGTCTAGACTTTAGACCGGACTGAGCCTGTTTTGACAAAATCTGATATTTATATTCAACAGTCGTTGAACTTGTTCAGGTCTTAGTATTTACTTAACATTTCGTACATACTGATACTCGCAAGATACAAGTTTCCTTCGTTTCTCATGCATAATTCGATGGTTAAACCGTACTTGATAATTGGACCCGAAGTTTGAATATATTGTAATAGAAATCCAACTTTTTAACATTATGATCATCGTGTTCTACGAAATTGCGCTGTAACTGTAGCTCATAAATAGATTAAAATTAGAATTTAGAAGTAGTGGAATGTAGTATTTATCGCTTGATTTTATGAATTTTTGTGCCGCCTTTTGCGTTCTCTGGTAAGGTAGCTACTGTAGCGGATAACTGTGGCTGGACTCTTTGGAGAGCAGAGGCACACAAGATTTTGTGAAGAATTATATGTGTGTCATCGACGTCGTCAGAGACGAAAAAATTAGAACTCGGAGAATGGGTCAGAGCGCGTAGGGTGTATAATATATAGTTCCTGAAATGTATATGATAAAATGAATATGATAAATAAAATATATATAGTGATTACGCCCCCGAAAAAAAGCCACACTACTGAGCGAGGGTATATCCAGTTAGGTATAAATTGGATATGAAACAAAAGGTTCACAATGTGATTGTCAACATCAGCACGCATTGTTTTATATTCGGTTATTATTTCATATTTCACAGAACGCGAATACGCCGCGAGTCGCGACCACAGAGCCGCTGACACGCGGTATGGTTCCTATTGTGTTGTGTTGCCGCGACGCGTTATGTTTATCTGCAAATCTCTGGCTTATCGCGATCGGCCGCGGATGCTGTGCATGAAGATTGACACAAGTTATTACTTCTAATTTTGTGTTGTGATTATTTGTATGTAAACCTGTAAAACATAGGCAACTAAAATGTTTTGCGAGCCACAAAATACAGGAGTGGGTCATAGCTTAAAACTTTAAAGGGTTACTCTGAAATTATGTGATTTTAGGAGATTAAAGAAAAGCGTCTACTTTCTTCCCATCCATGTTTAATAATAATAAATCTGAAATACACGAACTAAGAAACTTACGCTACTGGGTGGTCCGCCTTATTTAGGGGACACCCGAGATAATTAGACGTAAAGTTAATAACATGCTAGATGCTATGATGTGCTAGAACTATTCTAATACTATGCTATAATTTATCACTATCTTATTAACACACTTCAATTCTTGTAGTATCATAAGAAGAATAATAACCTCCTGAAGTTGGTTTTGACAGTTATCCGACCCTAACAAGGATTCCTTGAATATTACAAATATATAGTTTTAGAACTTCGAGCAAAGCTTGGTTACCTGGGTACTATATTCTATTATTATATGCATAGACAATAATAAGCTGTTAACTACGTAACAAACGTAGTTTAACAATCGTGTGACAGTGTGGTTAGATTTTTTATCTGCTAGGCGAGGTCGCGGCGGGGTCGCCTGCTTCTGCTAATATCTGTGTCAATGTGGTCGCAGGCCGCGGCGGCGGATACAATGTTCGATGTAACAAATTCAATTGATTCTGTTTCTGACCATACACCGCGAGATCAATAATAATAGTATAACAGTCTATGGTTTAGAAGTAACGACCCTTGTCTTCGCGTTAATCTATACTCGTAGACGGCGGCAGACTGTTTAATGAAAGGAATACTTTTTGGGATCGTGCGATAAAGGTTTGGACATTGCTAAATTGAAAACTAAAAAAAATTAAGATGTAATATATTATATTAGTTTCTGATTTTCGTCGTCACTTTTTATCTTTAACTTTGTTAAATACAAAAACATATTTACGTAGTTCTTTTTAATATAATAAATGTATGTATTTCCGGTTTTGTCTATCGGTATCGACCGACGTCGTGAACTGCGTGCAGTTCAGGAGTGTTCACGAGCGTGTGACAGTTTTCGTGTGACCTACTCTCGTGACGTCTTCAGCTGACGATTGTCCGCGACATCCTAGCCTGCTAATGAATAAAGATAACGGTCTCATAGTTTTATTTTGCAACCGGGTCATTCGACGCCTGATAGAAAATTTAATACAATAACTAGTTTATTCCGTGTTCAACCCCTACATTGTCTATTGGGGTTGAAAATCTAGTGGTTGAACATGGATTAAACCGGATAACGGGATATTAATTAAATAACGTTATCCAAAACTACCCGCCATAGCATCAGTATTTAGGTGGACTCGTATTCGATCGTTAAGTTGAAACTGAATGATATCCAAAATTGGACCAAAGAGCCTTTCCTAAATTTTGCAGCAACATAATTACATGGCAATTTTTGAAGTTTCGTATAATTGAGTAAAACAAAATATGTTGACTGTTAACATTCCGTATGTTATAGTTTTCCAAAAGATCTAGACTAGTCTTTGGATAGGTGTGAACTGTGACCTGGTTTGTTGTTATGTAGGGCGGACGTTTTGCTACCGAGTACCGACACAGATATTATGACGAGATGACTTGTAAGCAGCCCCGAAAACGGTAGATGTAAATTATCAGCGTATACAGAAAACTGTATTTAGTACTCGTTTTAAAGAATTTGCAGGTGAAAGTGTGGATAAGTAATCATAGATTTACTCAAGTTTTAATATGTCAGAAAAATGGCTACGTATAAGTAAAATGCTAATTTGGACGAAAACGTTTCAAATATTTATAAACTGCTATTAAACGACCCTAAAACATGGGAAAAATACTAATTCTAGTTGTTATCCGAGCAGTTACCGAGAAAATGTCATATAATGCCGTAAATAACTAGGTGCTAGGTTGTATCGTGTAATTTAGTTTCAGCCGTCGCGCTGTGTGGACAAACTCGTGATGTGGGGGGCGGGGGACTGTGGCGGGTATTTGGGCAACTAATGACTTGATGAAATGGGAAATAAAATTGCACAATATACTTCCGCAACATGTTGTAGGAAACGAGCAGTTTTTGACTACGGTAAGATTTCTACAGTCTATACTGTTGTTGAAGAGCTGAATGTGAATTGTGAAGTCTAAGTCTGCGTTTTTTGACGGTTCCAGAAGACTGTCTCGTAGATTAGATCCCCTCTCAACTATTAACGTTCAAATTATGTAAATACATAATAATTAAAGACAATATATTATAAGAATAATTTCGCTCACCTAAAAAGTGTGGGGGTACCCCAAGGTTAAGTTTTATCATCCGTTACAATTACGAGGGAACGCATTACGCTGTTGTTAACCTAATTACATTATTATAAGATATCTAAAACTTGGGCTGCTGCTTAGGGCAGAGTCGAGTTACCAGGATGTTATTCAGTCAGTGGCCAAACGACTAAAAAACACCCTGTTGACGACCTCTGTGGCTTAGTGGTTCAACGCTTTGGTACTCAAGCCGGGGGTCGCAGATTCGAATCCTGCCGAAGAAACAAAATGTTTTTCTGTGTTCCTGGGTCATCGTCCATGGATGTGTATTAAATATGTGTATAATATAATAAAAATCTTAAATATATGTATAGTATAAAAGTATTTAATATACTTCCCGTTGTCTGGTGCCTGTAACACAAGTTCTTCGGATACTTAGCACGGGGCCAGATTGACGTGGTGTGAAGCATCCATAGATATTATTCATCATCATCATCATCATCATCAGCCTATCGCCGACCACTGCTGAACGTAGGCCTACGTTCAGCAGTGGACAGATATTATTATTATTATTATATTATTATTATTAAACTTTCAAGAGTAAAATATATATTTTTGAATATAATCAACTTTTGCTATGGAATCAACTTTCCTATTTGAAAAAATATATGTATGTAGTTTGGAAAGTCCATTTTCCAGAATATTGTCCAAAGATCTAGCATTGGGATTCCCAAATCCCAACCCTAGTATGCATAAGCATATTATGCTAAGTAGACTTGCAGGATGTGTCGCGTTTGACGTCACAATATTTTGAGTCTGGCAAAACCCGATTTCTCTGAATGGGCGAAAGTAGGTGGTGGTGACTTTCTTCGTGTTACGAAGAACTCTACCAATTGTCCTTCAGTTTTTGGACCGTGGAATAAATTGTCTTGTAGTTTATTTACCTACTGGTTTCTATTTAAACCGTTCAAATCTGCTCGTGTTTTTATGCATTGGAATCGCGAGGTCACTTTAATGTACTTGGCCCTCTAGAGGCAGTTTTTGTTTGAGATCGTGATCACTGTGTGCCTGTGAGGTACGTGGTTGACTAAACAAAGGTACTCGTGTCGTGTTCTAATACAAAAATCAAATTGCCCATACAAGGTATCAAAATACGCGGCACTGAATAAGGCTAGCCAGATGTCGCCAACCTTGACTCAACTGGTTTCCCTTTTGCCCTTTTTGCCCTGCGCCAGATGTACGTAAATCTGGCGCAGGGAATAATACTAAGTGCTAAAAAATGCCAGAAATTAGTATTTATTGTTTGTTAATATATTCATTTATGTATCGAGACTAATGATTATTAGTTAGCGCGCACAATGCCTATTGATGGAGGCAGTAGACAATGCCGAAAGAAGCTGTTGGAACTCAACTGACCTATAAAAGCTTTCATAACCACATGCTTAAATGTGTATCTCAGTAAATATTTTTGTAAAATTTTTGCAGTCCCCTTCATTAGGTTGTCATAGTTAGGTATTCAATGAGTCGGTAACCAACATCTGCTTCCTGTTGCGGCGGCCCAGTTCCACTTGTGTGATCCCGGCGGGCTCCTTGGTCTGTCGTCTGCTCTGAAGGGCACACAAAGGGCGCACCTGCTCAGCGAAGGCCCCGGGCTGTTATAAAACATACCGAAGGGGTGGGTTGAAAGTTGAAAGAAGCGATGGCGAAACGGGTCGATTTCGCTGTACATCTAACATTATAGTTAACACTGACCGTGGGCTAATCGGAAGATTCAGGGCTCACGTAAACGAGAGCATTACATTCGCTGGGTAGGTACGTAACGAAATGTGTCGGGCTGAAGGTGACACCCTGCGGTACACCGGGGCCGGCGGTAACGGTCGGTCGCGTGCTGGTGTGCCGATAATTGTGTTTGTCGATATCTAACGGAACCGCCACAATAGAGCTTCTGAAAATTGTGCTTGTGCAATCGAGCGCGAAAACGTCGCGGGCGTGGGACCTACTGCAGCTACGCCGGCGCGGGCGAGTCGCTCGGACGTCGCCGCCGCGCGCGCACGTGTTGCCATGGTTACGCGATCCTCCAGTGATTTATCGCCGTGATACCATAGTAATATATATTCTTTGGTGATACTGACGTCTGATAACTGCATATCGAATACTGCCTAAGTAAGTTTTTATTGCACCTAGATTGTGTCATAGTGCACGGCGGATTTTTTACTATGGATTTTTGTTTGGATTTAGGGATGGGGTAGTTAATTTTTATTACCCTGTAGTTGCAGGTCTCATTGTATATGAAATGTTTAGCTGAACTCTATCTAGATTCTTTTTTCATAATTCCTAAACATTGCAAAAAATTATGTCATTATTTTTGAGCTAAATAGCCGTTTCGGTTGGTTGGTTTTCAGAAACTTTCAGGGCTGCGTAGTATGAAATTTTTGTACTCGTATTTTGATAAAGGCATCGAATTGCCCGTGCACATTGCACTCCACGTTCAACTAGTCGGAGGGAATTCGCGTGCCACAGTTAACTTGAACTGATTCGTTTTATTGTTAGGCAATCAAGGAAATCGTAAGATTACCTTCGTATGAAGTTTCCTAAACGTACTCTGTAGAAGGTACTTATTCGTGAAGGCGGAAATCCTAACATACCTATTAGAACATTTTTAAATAAAGTAAAAATATCTAAAAATAGTCTTTAGGAACATTTTAGGCCACAGCAACATTAATATAGAGTCAGCAACTTAGAGAGCTTTAAAGGAACTTTTCCACTAATGCGCCAGACTTTTATAGCTCTGCACATATAATAGTGGTTTCATTTATAGCTCGATTACACTCAGATTAAAATCACCTTTGAGACCTCTGCAGCTGCCTCGAATTGCGCAGCGAGCGGCGTGGCGCGGCGTCGACAGCGCGGCAGGCGAGCGTCAAATTCACCGCTTGACTGAAAACACTCCCTTCGAGCGGTGGCTACTGGCTGAGGCTGGGAATATATTAACAGAATCTCTACGACTGGAGAAAATTCAGATCATTGAAAATGGAACAATCGAACAAAAAACAATCAAGCTGAAAATCGGACACACGATTGACACTTGACTCAACACTCGTGTGTTCGATTTTCAACTCTATTGTATGAGTCCAGAGTTCTATTTTCAATGCTCTGAATTTTCTCCGTTCGAAGAGATTCCGGTGATATAGTCCCAGCTTAATGGCTGTAGCTATGCCGTCGCTGTGAAATTCAAGGCAGACTCTAAGCTCTCTCTTTTGTTTGCGGACGGTACATTTTAAGTTTTCATTCGTCTCCATTGGGATTTAGAATTGCTAGACTAGTGAATCAAAATAAATTTAGCATAATTTTAACGCAATTTTAGAAAAGAAAAAGATTATTTTAGTTATTTTCCCACTTTGCTGCAAGTTTTTGCATTACTGTGCCATATACACACGCACACACTAAGTACTCTGAACAAAAACTAGTGGCCAGTGCGTTTTAACTTTCAATTGCAGTCAGTTTTCAAAGAAGGTATCAAATTATATTACCTAGACTCTTATGCGACCAAGGTTTTTTATTTCGAAACATCCGTAGTTTAACTTTTTAAAATAACGTTTAGCAATCATCGTTACCCATTGGCCTGGGTGCACCTCACCTACAAACAGTCAGAACTCTTAAGTCAGTACGTGAATAATGCAATATCAGTTGCTCAAAATGGATATTGAGAATACGGGAAATGCATTTTTTAAGGAAAGGCTAAAATTGCAACTTCGGACTTACTTTCAATGAACCTAGGCGCTTAGTCACTTAGCCAGAGATCTTCACCCCGTCTCTACTAGTCGGTGCGTAATCGCATTGACGCAGCAATTTGTCCTTACCACCGATGACGTCATAAGGGGACGAGCAGGAAAATCTCTGATAAAAATACTGTACAAGTTATCGTAAATCGTAATGTTGTTGGTATTTCCCCGAACTCGTTTTATACTTGCAGTACCCAATTACCCATACATTGTACACCATAAGGCCTATCGTCCAATCGGCGTACTGCAGGATTAATCCAATCTACATTGCGTCCAAACTGACATACACAGTAGTAGAAATTGTCACGCCAATCCACGCCCATACACGGTCAGTTCCAAGTTCTAACGGATAGCGGCACGGTAGCGGCACTAGCGAGTGTAGTCTATAGTACTACTATAATAGGCAGTATGGTGTATGGCTACACTTAAGCTTTAAAGTTTAAGGCTGTATTAATGGCAAAACCAGTGTAGCTATAAATATGATCGCATGCGGCATACCTTCATGTGGGTGACGAGTCGGTAGTCGTCGAATCCGAGAGGTTTACGTGTGACTTGTGAGGTTGTGAGGGAAGAGACGGGGACTGTGCTAAATCCTCATCGGTAAGCGAAGAGCATGTAAAATTATTTTCAGTAAAATTACTCACTTTAACAGAATAATTATAGTAATATTGCTCCTTGATGTTACAGTCAAATTGTAAAGCAATTTTGTATGACTTAGAAATAATTTAACAAAAGTTTTACCATGTGTTATAACTTATAAGTTATGACTTATAACTAATTAATAATAATAAGTGAGATTTCTACCCTCCTTTTTAACACTCGACGAAAACGGGGTGTTATAAGTTTGAAATGTCTGTCTGTCTGTGTGTGTGATGTGTGTGTGTGTGTGTGATGTGTGTGTGTGTGGCATCGTAGCATTCGTAGCTCCCAAACGGATGAAGAGATTTTGATCAAGTTTTATTTGTTCGTAAGCTGACATGGTCGAGAGTGTTATAAATAGCTACAATTCATCACCATCAGCTCGCTTCCCGCTTGACCATTCAGGGGTTACTTAACCTTATTCTTGGTTCATAAACGAATAACGATGTATTCGTAGTCGTTGCATTTAATACTCACGTCGTTTACGACTTTACATGTTATTTCCCAACCGAAATTTTTCGTTATCGTAAATAATATTGTATGAATTTCACAAGAATTGGAACAAAGCCCACTTGCATAATGTACAGCTCATTACAATATAATACACGGGCGTAATTAACGTGAAACTGTACATTATTATATTGTGGATTACGGTCATGTGGTGAAAATATTGGCTTCGTGTCCGTTGTCCACCGGTTCCGTGTGATGTGGTTGGGGTTGCCAGATTTTTTCAGCCTGTAACGAATAAATGTTTTATAAGGCTTTCAGTTTTTTGTCCTGTTATATTGTCCAATGAGCATCTAATACATCTATCGTGTTACGTGTAACATTTATTAATTAATAATTGTTGAACAATATTGTGCAACATTTGTGGTAAAATTAACAAGGTAACGGACACGGTACCTCGCCTCGCCAAAATCACATGCACCATCTCACAAACATTACCTAATTATGTAGTAAAGAGTGCCAACCGCCAAGTTTACTGTGACTCATAAGGCATTGCCCGCTTTCACTTTCCGCAAAGTTAAGAGAGCAATAGAACATGTCGGGGTAGCCGGTAGCGCCGCCGACCGCCGAGCGCGGTTGGCTGAACACGGCCGGCCAGGGGCCACTTCAGCACTTCTCCGTCGCTTGTGCAGCTTTAGTCTTGACCCCTATACCGTAAGCGATGTCGCACGTTAAGCACTGCGCGCTCTGGCAACAAAATTGCCTCCTTCCTAAGTTCCTCCAGCATTTGCATTCCGATTATCGACTTTAGCGCACGCGATGTAGAGTCAACTTTTCCGCAAACCTGACCGTATAGTAAAACAATTGTTTGACGGAAAAATTTACGCTATTTTGCGTGCGCTAAAGTTCATAATCGAAATGCAAATGACGAGCAACAGAGCAACATCCACTTAACTAAACGTGCTTTTGTACAAACACAATTTAATGCTATTTTGCGTGCGCTAAAGTTCATAATCGAAATGCAAATGACGAGCAACAGAGCAACATCCACTTAACTAAACGTGCTTTTGTACAAACACAATTTAATGCTATTTTGCGTGCGCTAAAGTTCATAATCGGGATGCAAATGGCGAGCAACAGAGATGATTTTGTTGCTAGTGCGCGCATGCACTTACCTAAACTAGCTTTTGTTCACACACACATACAAGAAAATGGCTTTTAAGGTAGAGTTCGACAGCTTTTGTTCACACACACATACAAGAAAAGGGCTTTTAAGGTAGAGTTCGACAGCTTTTGTTCACACACACATACAAGAAAATGGCTTTTAAGGTAGAGTTCGACAGCTTTTGTTCACACACACATACAAGAAAAGGGCTTTTAAGGTAGAGTTCGACAGCTTTTGTTCACACACACATACAAGAAAAGGGCTTTTAAGGTAGAGTTCGACATTTAATTAAAATTTCATTTATATTTTTATTTATTTCTTATATTCATTTTTTTAAATTTCAGCAAGCCGATGTTTTATAATCTACCGATGAGTTTCAGATAGCTTATTTGCAGGTTTTGCCTCTGTCGCTCGATATGAATTATAAAGAACCTAAGCAGCTTCCGAATAAGCTATCCGACATTTATTAAAAGATTGTGAAACGGTGAAATGTGATTTGAGGAGGTTAAACAAAAACTCTACTTTCTTAAAATCCATATTTAATACTTAATAATCAAGTCTGAAATACATCAACTAAAAAACTTGCGCTACCGGTGCGTGATCCGCCTTATTGGGGCACATCCGAGATATTAGTCGTAAAGTTAACAACATGCTAGATGCTATGACGTGCTAGAACTATTCTAATACTATGCTATAATTTATTACTATATTATTATAACACTTCAACGGGCCCTAAATATAGTAACGGAGTGATACAATAATACAGTAGGTAGTTACGGCGCGCTGTAGCCTTCAGTGCGGCTTCAGCGTCTGCGGCTGGCGTGTGGCGTGTGGCGTGCGATTGTTATAATACTAATTATTACATACGTTATGTAACATATTGTGACGTAACTTAAGCTAAATCAACCTTTGTGGCTTCGTTGGGATAAAATAATGCTCCTCCCGGTCGGCGTGAGCGTCACCTTCCTTGGTATGTCTCCTGTGGAGCTAGCACGAACCATTGACGAGTACGTATTCGTAACGTTATCGAAAGAGAATTGTATGATAATTGAAATCTACAACAACGCCTATACAATTGACAGTCGTTAACATAGTTTATTACGTACTTGCCAATTGTTCATGCTTAGCTCTTCGTTCTCTACGTATACCTGCAAGTAATGACATATTAAGGCCAACTTGCGCAGATCTTGGTTGAAGCTAACCCGCCCCTGGGTTTAAATATCATGTTATCTCTCTCATTCTTCGTATTTATGAAAGTGAAGGTATGATATTTTAACCCAGGATTAACTTTAAGAAACTGTGTCTAAGTATATTTAATCCAAGATCAACTAATTCTACATTAAACTGTTATACCTAGTGAAGTTAACCCTAGGATCGATAGCATAAACGTAGGATCGTCGCTAATGAGTAATGACTAATTTTGGGACTGGTTTTGATCTGTCTACATCTGAAACTTCCTAAACATTCGAACTGATACGAGCTAATGTTTAACTCAATCAGTAGTCAATGATTTATGCAAACGATATTCACGCCACGTTAACCTAGTTTAAGCAAAAACAATCGAGCAATTAAAAGTTAAAACGAACGGCTCTTAAGATAGGCGTAACAATTTATTCTACATCACGTTTACACCCGTTATCTGATGACGATGCTCATTGATATTATAATTTTTACTATGTAACCGACATCAAAAAAGAGGAAGGGCCTCAACTCGTATTCCTGTTTTTTTTTTTTTGAATTAAAGTTTTCATATTATAACCGGTGGCACTAATCATATTATTGTTTTTATTGAGTACATTTTATCGCTACAAGTTGATGTGTTTTCAGACAAATCTGCCAAGCCGGTGCAAGTGACGACCCCGACCAAAAGTAACTCGGAGAAGAGTTCTAGAACCAACTCGAAGGACTCGCTTGCCGAGGACAACATAAGCCAGACCTCCCTAGGGGGTGGCATTAAGGGGAAGCTGGCCGCCCTGTTCAATAAGGAGCAGACGATAAGCGAGACAACAATAGCGAATAAGTTCAAGCAGGAGAGGGACAAAGAGATGGCGATGCTGCAGAACAGATTCCACTATAAGGTTAGTATTCTCATCGTCATCATCCTTATAATAATATCTATGGACGCTTCACACCACGTTAATCTGATCCCGTGGTAAGTTCTCGAAGAACTTGTGTTACGGGTACCAGACAACGGAAATATATTTAATACTTTTATACTATACACATATTTAAGATTTTTATTATATTATACACATATTTACTTAATACACATCCATGACTCAGGAACACAGAAAAACTTTTTGTTCCTTCGGCGGGATTTGAACCCGCGACCTCCGGCTTGAGCACCAACACGCTCAACCAACTGAGCCACAGAGGTCGTCACAATGTAAAGGCTTCATAGTATTTAAACTTATTTAAAATGAAATGGACTAGGAAACGAGCCGGCGGATAGATGATGCTAAGCGATTACCGCCACCCATAGACACTTGCAACAGTTGCACTTGTAACTCCTCTGGTGTTGCGCAGTTCCTGGTCATTAAAATCCCCAACCCCCTTGAGCTTCCGGTAACGTAACTCACTCACTAGGCGAAACACAACGCAAGCGTTATTTCACGTCGGTTTTCTGAAAGGCCTTTATCCGGTCGAGCCGACCCATTCGTGCTGAAGCATGGTTCTCCCACGCTTAAGAATAGCGCGCTATTTGCGACCAGGTAGAAAGAACAGCGTGCAAAATTTAGACGAAGGTTCTGATAAATATCTGTGCTAAGAACTAGATTAAGAAACAAGTAACCGTGTGACATAATTTTCTGTTACTAATTTCACAAAACGTTATAGTTTCGTATGTTTAACTATTGAAATCGGGCTACTGCTAGATGCTTAGAGATTTCGACGGACAGTGTGTAAACACGTACGATGTGTTAACATGTAGGATGTGTTAATTTTGTCACCGTCGGCTTCCATTCCCACCGCCGGCGCCCGCGCCAGAGAAAACCGTGTCGTAACACACGCCGTGTGAACGTCGCGCGACGCAATCACTTTCCTTGATACTAATGTATCAGGCAAATTATTTGTCACAATGTGACGACACGTTTTCCTATGAAGCTAAAGTCATTTAGTTCATATGTACGATACGTTTAGTATCACCTAGTATCACTTAGTATCACCAGAAAAATAAGACACCTCGCCAAATTGCGGAAGTTCACGAAACTAAATTTGAAACGTCGTTAATGTCAAATTTTCGAGATTTAATCATTAACATCCCAGCTTTTCGTGAAGCGTCAGCCTAACACTAACTCCTTTGAAATGTGTCGATAATTGAAAATATGCCCTGTATCGATTTCAGAAACCCCAAAAGGATGAGTCGGACGACGAGATCAGCGAGCACGAGGCCGCGCCGCTCATGGGCAGCGCCCCCGCCCCGCCGCACAGGAAGCCCGAGATCGTGGCCAACATACCCAAAACACAGCCGGAGCAGGACGGCGCGAGGGAGGAGCAGGACAGGACGCAGGACGACAAGGTGGTCGGCGCGCAGCCCGTCAAGAGGAGGAGTGAGTTGGAGACACATCGTCCTAGACATCGTCACTGTCACAATCGTCATGGCACTTACACAAAATGCATATGTTCTGTTCAGATCCAATTTAATCTAAACGTAAACAAAAACATATTAAATTCAGCGTAGTTAGTGCGTGTGTAAGTGACACACAGTTCTTGCTCTCTTTGTTTTCATTTAAATTAAATTCCATCTGAATTCCGACCGAGTATAAAAATGGCAGTGGTTTTGACTGAGCTAATATCCGTATAGTTTTACGATTTCTTGTTCTTTCTTCTTATTCTTCAGTTACCTGAGTTAATGTACTCAAACGGTTTCAGGTTCGCAGGACTCGCAGGTAGTCCTCAACGTCCTGGAGGAAGTGAAGCGGGTGAAGGTGAACGGCAAGGAGCCGGCGCCGGGCCTGTACCCGCGCCTGCCGGAGCCCGACAAGAGTGACGACGAGTGCGGAGGCTCCAGGTGCGGCCACTACTTCCTCGAGTGCATATGCTTCTTCATGTGCATATAGATGCGTGACTGCAGACGCATATGCGTCGGATCTTGGAGATCTGTGGACGTTGCTGCGGGAATTGGGTCCTCGAGTGCATAAACTAATATTGACGTGCGGTCGCCGACGACTTGTCGACCTTATTTACTGAAAATGAAAATCGGAGAGTCGGGAAAGGTGGACTCAGCGGAAGTTGAGATCCACCGCTCTTGAAAATGCGTAGAATTAGATTTACTCTCAGAACAAATAAAAAGTGAAAACAGAGTTCTGCGAACCACACAGTGAGACCGATCTAAAATACGCTTCGCCTTGTAATTACACAGTGTCACGCACACTCATGTGATGAAACTACGCCTTACCTTTTAAGTAGAGCTGTCGCGGTGGTGGTTTTTTTTTTCACGCGCGATACATGTTTAAAAAATCGGCCTCAGTTTTTTTTTGACAAAGTTCGGTCTTCACTTTTTATTAGGTCTGAGGATCTACTATAAAGTTTGTGATAAGCAACTGGGGGTGAGTCAGAAGTGAGGTTCCGCCTCAGAACGCACCCCCGTCTGCCCCTCGCGTACGTGACGGTGTATGTAGGGTTAGGTTACATTGGGGAACTTGGAACGATATCATATGACTCGTGGCTAGACGGATTTGTGGCCGTAGTCATGGAGTCACTGTGATGATGAATATCAATTGATTGTGATGACGTAGGACTGATGATGTATTTGTTAGGATTTTTCATGAGCTTCAAAATTTTTCTAATTTTTCTAAACTGAATTGGCTGACTGAGTAGGTATTAGATGAAAATGAAAGACTAATGCTACGTCGTAGCTAGGACAATAACGTCACAATTTTCTATTGATATATTTCGTCGTTTCGTATATTGTAACTAAATCGAATAACGAATACCGTGATAGGTATCGTTTTACAGCAAGCGCAGTTTTTTAGGTGTTGACACAAAGTTTGCTGACATTTAATATTATGTATTTGTTATACATAATATTAAATATGACATTTACATACAATATTGCAAATACCACAATACAAAAAGAAAACAAGTAGAATAATATTGCGATATATGTGTTTTCCTCGTGTTCGGTCGTCGACAAACCTGCTGGACCACGTTTTGAACCTTATTGCCATAGTGATAAGGTCGAAACATGGTACACGAGGTATGGTAGCGACTGTAAATGTGGTTGACATTGGTATAGCTAGAGATGCGGGCAACCTGTTCCGATAATGTGCTGATTGTTCTATTGATCACCTATTCTACGCCTTACCACGTTTACAATAGAGTTTATTATCGTCTACACATAATAGTTCATAATATATTGCGCAGTGTATATAGCAACGTAAAAAAACATGAATAGCTATTTATTACATTGTATTTATATCTCTAATGAAATCTCCAGATAAATTTATGATTGAAAATAGGGATATTGTATGCTATCAAAATATATGTGCGGTTTATTTGAAATTGAAAGTCTGGTAGTTTAAAGATGGGAAACTAAATAATGAAAGTTAATAATTATAACTAGAGGGTCAAGGGTGCTCTGAGGTCGAAATTGGCCCCTATTAATTCATATATTTTTTAGTTTGAACTTTATAAGGGTTCTTTTGAATTTTAGATAAGTATAAAAAGAAATGTTAATGTGACAGATTGGCAAACGTCAACGTGTAACAAATTGTATCTATCAAACGCACGGTAGTGTGTGTTGTTATTTTTATTAACTTTAATTATATTTCTAAGAATTATTTAAAATTTAAAAAAATATTAGTTTTCTGCACACGTTTCCCCCATTTAAAATTTTTTTTGCCGGCTAAATTTATGAAATTTATCAACTCAACCGGTTGCACAATTCTCGTAAAACTGTACTGAACGTTTTTGCTTTACGCATTATTATTATAATAATGATGAACTAAGTCTATCTGGGCTTTATCAAAACCTCAATTAGCTAAGAATGGATAGGCTTATAGAGTAGGGTGTCAAACATATCTGTCAGTGAAAATCGCGTTAAACGTACTCGCAAATAGATAGTACAATAATTTAAACTCGCACTACTTTGGTATTTTATATTAGACCTTCTTTGAGGTATCTGCTACAGACATATTAGACGTACCTACTACGCATTAGCTGTATCGTTCGTAACTTATTGAAGGTTAAGCTAACTCAATATCGGGGGCGGGGTCGACGGCCGCGATTGGCAGCTCTAGACAATTCGATGTAACATGATAATTAGCCCACATTCGGTAGCAAATAGATACATCGGCGCCAGCAGATGCAAGAACTGTTGTGTGCAAATGGAACGAAAATTGTCGCGGAATGGAAATTACGCGGGAACCGTACGTTTCGTCGCGATAATAAGTAGTCTAGGTCCTTTCCCCTGGTATTCTATAAATCTGTGACAAATTTCATCAAAATCGGTCCAGTAGTTTCGGAGCCTATTCAATGCAAACAAACATGACCTCTTTTTATATTAGTAGGTATAGATGTTACTCGATAGAGTTGATTATATACAGAACGTAAAGCTTGAATGCAATAGCAATAAGACATCCCCCACTGCAAACGTTAGGTACGTTCGCCGACAAGCCGGTGTATCACTTTCGACCTTATCATTATGCCAATAAGGGTCAGCTCACACAGACGCTAGGCGGCGCTCACTTTATAATGTAGCTATTCAAATTTGACCTTTATTTACTATATGAAAAGATACACGCTTCAGTGTAAGAGCGCTCGCAATTTGAACTCCTGCAATGAACTCTTTTTGTAAATAAATTTCAATTTCGAATCGCCAACAAAAAGTGCGCGCCGCGTCGCGTCTCAAAAGTGGTACACCGGCTTGTCGGCGACACATAGTGCACACAAACCAGTCTAGGATTACAGCTAGTGATTAGACCTAATATCGTAAATACTTAAATGAGACTGTACCGTTGCCTCTAGGTAGTGTTTAAGTATTTGTACATAATATAATATTATATAATATACTAGGTAGTAATAGTCGGCTTGACCGGATGTCGAGATTTAATATTTATTGAAATGTGTCGTGTCAGGCGACGGTCCGTACTATTGACCGACGCGTGAGATTTGTGTTAGCACACTAGTGACGTGCCTACTTAATTTAGGATTAGAGTAATGATTTCGAATACTTTTGTATTATATTTTTACTTATGACACACGTGACTTTTGAAATATTTGAGTTTGTTTGGAAATGAAATACTTATTTATAACTTTCTATCATATTTATGTCGGTTTAATGACAACAAACCCCCGTTTATAGAAGACGTGTTGCTCGTTATATTTTACTTTAAATGTTGTCAATTCAGTATACTATAGGCAGATCTAATTAATATATTTGAAATTCTATCAGAAAGTCCAAAATGGCCACATTAAGTGAATATTCCAGAATCAAAAACAATATCAAAATGAATTGTAGAAGTTGCTCATACAGTAACTTCTAACAATTCTCTAATTTCACAACTAAGCATTTCCTATTATGGGAGCCCTACACGTAAGGGTATACCTGACAGGTTTGCCTGTGCAGTTGAGTTTTACGGGTACGATAGGAGCGTGTATGTTACGTGTAGGTTTTCACGCTACTCAGATCGAGTTTACCGTGCAGGTGTAACTTTGTAGGTAAATCTGTTACACTCTTACGTGCTTTATGTATGCCATTTTTCTCATCTGATCGCTGTTAGTAGAATTTTCTCGTTCAGACAATACGTAATGACCATTCCCTATCAGAACAATAATATTAAAATAAATAGATTACCTATCTACTACGTCTACAGATCTACCTTAGAAGTATAATAGTACTTACATAATTCTACGCATAATAAAGTAGGTCGAGTGTACGGTGGCGCCATATGTCTTCTAAGCGGTCAATATTCGCGCTAAGAATGAGGTGAGTCATCACTACAAATGCCAATACTGACCCATTACGCCTAAGCTATGTTCACAATCACAAAAGGTGAGCCATTTTTAAGTTTTCACTGGTGACTCACTGCATTCTTAACACGAAACACATAGACTAGTTATTGCCATTAGAAGTATCTCCGTCTCGAGCAGCTTATAAAGCACAATAAATAGGTTATATGGTAGACACTACACACATAAGTACAATACTTCAATGCCATGTAATGTAGTAACCGGTACATAATAACGTTTGTTACTTACCTACAACCACGTTATATTCACAGCCTACTATACAATAATATAGCCAATATTAGAATTAGTCTAAATACTAAGTTCAACTACTTAGTTTAGCTGCAGATTTTAACTGTTTATAATGGTTTGTTCTAAAGGTCTATAGCGACGGTGCCGCCGCGTCAGTAACGCTGCGACAGTGCCACAGATCAATATACAATACAAATAGTAGGTACTGAATTGTATGTGACGAGTTTCGAGCGCTGCGGCAGTGACGCGCGGCGACACTGCGCGGAACTGTCGGAGCGCTCGAAGTCGTCCCATACAATTTATTTAGTACTATTTAGATCTGTCGCACTGTTGCGGCAGCACTGTCGCGGCAACACTGTCGCGGCAGCATTGTCTCTATAGATGCTCACACTGAAAGTCTACCTTAACTGGTAATCTTACATTTTATGTATGTTTTATAATAGTTTGAGGGCCTGTTTTACAATCTACTGATAAGCGCTGGCATGTTCTTGTCTCTGTCGTTCGATGAGGTAAACAGCGACAAGACATCCCAGTAAGCTATCCGATATCCGACACTTACCCCCTTACTAATAAACGCTGTATAAGCTTTGAATACAGTGTTTTGTTCACATCACACAAGTGACATTTTTAATTCGATAGAAGGAGACAAAACACTGTAACTATTCAAAGCTTATACAGTGTTTATTAGTAAGGGGGTTAGAAGATTGTGAAAAAGTTCTATAAAGTTTTACCTCTTTTTCACACCAGAAATAGGCGTAAAATTCTACTGCCAATGAAGTATTTTTAAATTAGATTTTGCTTCAGTTAAACGCGCGAGAGATATTATGCTTGCTACGGCGTCGTTTTTGTGGACCTCACAGTACATGGACGGTTCGCAAAAACGTCGGCTTGGCGTACGGCATAGTACGATGCACTAACCCTTCCCTTTCAGGTGTATGTTAAGTTTCGACTGTGATAATAGAAATGTTTTCTATTTTTTTTTTTGTACTAATAAATAAAATATTAAATTGACTCGGATGTCTTTTATTTACCTGCTGTACTGTGATGATCACCCTTAATTATATAATATGTGTGAATAAATGGATTTATACCTCGATCGTTTATACAGACTCTGAAAACCTACCTTGTTTTTACACCTACATAAAGTCCCGACCGACATTCGCTAATAGAAGTTCCACAATTATTATCTATCAGCAAGCCTAAAACGGCCACATTGAGTGAATCGTAGTATATAACGTCAACTGTTGAACTTCAATAGTTCCTGACTTCATGTTTCGTAAAGCGCGGTCGCAAAGCTCGTAGCATTTCGTACATTGATTTGCACTACTTGTCTCTTTCGCTCGCGCACGAATATATTGCTATCCTGCTCTTATCACGTACCTGTGTAAACGCGATGGCAATATTTTCGTGCGCGAGTGAAAGAGACAAGAGACGACTCAATGTATGAAATTCTACGTGCCCCGCGACCTCACTTTAGTACGTTCACTCAATGTGGCCGTTTTAGACCTGTGTAATTATTTAATTCAACTTTTGTTGTGTAGCAACTGTCATTGCATGTAACACATTCCTTTAAACTCACGCTAAGCTTAGATTTAGCCCCAATTTTTCCAAAATATTAAAATGACGTTTAACGCTGAGCTTCGGTTAAGTATCTTTCTGTCCGGTTCTAACATGGAATGAGATACAAAATCGGAGTTGGTGACAAGAGTAGAATCTCTTAGTTTCCCCATGTCTTCTCAACCTTCATCGGCTTAAATAATTGCAAGTTGCAACAAAACACAGCCCTACAGCTGGTCACTGTTGTATATACTAGCAAATATTCTTTTATCGAGAGTCAGTATAATTATGTACTTGTTATATTTAACGTCTTCTGAAGCGTTTCGTGCAATTGGGTATTTTCGTACATGTAAAAATGTAGTTATTTTAAATAAATTAAGAAATAATTAGGTATTACAACTTGATAAAAGTAAAAAGAATTAAGATTTTATGTGTAGTTTTGTAATTATATGTATTTCGAAGTCACAAAAAAATTGAAATAGTTTTTTTACAACATTAGTGGAAAAACCCTACATAATTAGATTAGTTTACTTACATCAAATACAAAAAGATTTACTGTGGTATGGTACAAACTTCGGAGATATCAGAAATTTTGTGCATATGGCCATACATTTCGTAGCAACATTACTAGCGTGTGACGTCACCTACTTGTACGACTTTTGTATGGGGCGTTTTCACGAGACACAAAAGTGCCTCAAACAATCCGCAATATGAATCTTTGAAAATAGTGATTTTAGTATACTATTCCTTTTGTAAACTGTATTATGTTTCAGAGCACTATTCATTTATGTAATAAAATAAAAAAATACAGGAAAATGGAAAGTTTAAGTTCAGAATTCATTCTTGAAATATATTACCCACAAGCTTTAGCAAATTGCTATTTTCTCCGCTTAATTTTTGCATTATTCATAAAAAAATTTAAGCATTTAACAATGTCATGGAAAACTTTGGTTGCAAATTAGAGAAGTAACGGCGGGCCACACGCGACATCCCTATGCCATGCCTTACCAGTTACCGCTAATTATAATTTGTACAGGGACCTTCGAATATAACGAAAGTAGTTTGAGATACGATATAACGTTATTTGCCCTCAGCATCGCTTCATAAGTATGAAATTAGTTGGAAATAAAATAGAAAATTACACCACGCCGTCATTGTAAGCAAGTCCTTTCCTGACTGTATAGAACTTCAGGGCCTCTAGTCAAGATGCATTCACTAATTTCGACGGCGAACTTCGAAATCAAAAATGTATGGGATCTGTATGTCAGATCAGTCATCGTTAAGTGATATGTCGCTTGCGATGCGTCCCAATCCCATACATTTTGTTTTCGAACTTCGCCGTTGAAATTATCGAATGCATCTTGACTAGAGGCCCAGAACAAAAATATTTCACGACCAAAGCATTTAGGATCTAAAAAATGATGCCCTTTTGTAGAAATTGTTGCACTACACGCTTTAGAAGACAGACTAATATAGGTTTAAACGAATCATAGAATTAATTCTTCTGTATAAGACTTTAACAAAGGATAATAGGCAGGAAAAGCGTGAGGGTTGAATTGTTTTAAAGTGTTACGGAATTGAAATAACATATATTAATCATATACAACGTGTAACACATAATGTATATCAATCCGAAACCCAGTGATATAAATATTATACTCATGAAACTAAACAACTTTCCTCAAGATAGTTGGAAATATGGAAACAAAAATTTGCACCTCCCATAATAATTTGATTTGCTGACCGTGCGGTCTGTATGGAAGGTACAAATATTTTTTTTCACATTTCGACCAGGTTCCTTGGGGAAAGTTGTTTAGTTTCATGAGTATTACCACTGGGTTTCGGATTGATATACCTTATGTGTTACACGTTGTATTGTGCTGCGTGGTGGGTACAATTATACGAAATAGTCGCTAGCATTGACACAGATATGCGCTAAGTTTTTAAAGAACTGCAGGCGTCAATGGTGTGTTCATCGCTTCATTATTTCAAGCTAACTACAACTAGTCGCTGTCTTTAGGGTTCCGTGTGCAAAGGGTAAACAGGACACTATTACTGAGACTCCGCTGTCCGTCCGTCCGTCTGTCTGTCACCAGGCTGTACATCGTGAACCGCAATAGCTTGACAGTTGAAATTTTCACAGATTAAATGTATTTCTGTTGCCACTATTATAAGGAATACTAAAAAAAGCGGGGCTCCCATACAACAAATGTGTTCTTTTCCCGTTTTGTACGGAGTCCTTTATGTGCGAGTCCAATTAGCACTTAGTCGGTTATATTTAAATGTTTATAAATCAATATAAAAGAAAGATGTCCATTGTCCATCGAAAAATAAATTTTGGTACACAATTCACAACTTATAATTATCATCAAAAAAGTAGGCAATAAAAAGACCACACGCGAAAATTATTGTAAAGAGATTATAAATCCATTTAATATTAGTTTAGACATCACAGAACAGCATGGTAAATAAAAAAATCTATACTGAAATGTATCCATACAAAGCGTTACTTCAGTTGAAAAATTATTATAAAATATTTGTTTTTCAGTGTTGAGAACATCCCGGACAAGCTGAACAAATCCGACAACTGGGCGGAGACCTCCTTCGGCAGGGAGGTTATGAATGTAAGTCCTGTGACTTAGCCATCTAATGCAATTTAATCTGAACTGTCCTTTGTATGTGTACAGTGACTGGTAAATAACTCCCCACACCGATTTCGGTGACGGTGGCCGGTTTCATTGAAAATTTGAAACCAGGCCAGTTTTGCAGGAGTAATTTTATAGTTCCCAAGTGTGTGCGCAGTACACACGAGCACTCTCTTTTCCTGTACTCTCGTAATCCAGTGGGACGAATAACCAACACCGCTGTCGAGAGATGAGGCGCAGGTCCAACTTTTTACATGCCTATCCAACGCATGGATCATCTTTCTTTATCAGACAATCGGGTAACTGAACAGTCGGCAAAACTATAAACAACAGTACCGTGCTCTCAAAATAATCTTCCAAACAATTTTCTTTATCAGTAACTTATATAAGGTCTCCAAAAATCAATTACGGAAACTAAAAAATCTTCTCATGTATGAGTGACTCTCCGCGAAACGCAAACTTGCCCATATAAAGAAAAAACATTTTTTTTTTCAAGTATGACAATTATTTTTCTGCTTAAACGTCTTTACAGTAGATCATAAGCCCGAAGGATCCGTAATTGATTTTACCAAACCTTATATATTGGGTCATCGAAACGCTAATATTGTAATGTTCCACTTTCAGATCGTGAAGCGCAACAACAGCAGCTACAAAAAGGCCGTAGCGAGTGACTCGGAGTCGGGCGACTACGACAGCGAGCTGGACGACCTGCTGGACGAGGCGCTGGAGGACGAGGGACCCACGCCGCCCAAGCAGAACAAGGTAAACCGTGAGACGATGGATTTATTATGAACTAGCTGTCTCGGCAAACTTCGTACCGCCTTAGAATTAAAAATGACAGTCGCCATCTGTCGAAAATTGGTCGTACTAACTTGGAAACCTTCTTTGGCTCATGTACAAACAACTTTGCTAAATATATATTATCAAATGCATAGTTTACGATTCTATAAAGGACATACACAGGACCGCGCCGACCCCCGGCAGCGCCTGTGTGCGAAACCCATGAAGCGCCTCTTATTTTTAGGAATCTTCATGTTTTAACTTTTCGGTGGCGGCCCGCGGCGCCCTCATCGTCTTGGCGCCTGTGTGCGCCGCACACATCGCACACAGGGGCGGCACGGCCCTGGACATACAGACATTTATTTTTATAATATAAATAGATGAAAACTCTCGTAGTAATTAACATTGTTCGACACAGGACCGCGCCGACCCCCGGCAGCGCCTGTGTGCGAAACCCATGAAGCGCCTCTTATTTTTAGGAATCTTCATGTTTTAACTTTTCGGTGGCGGCCCGCGGCGCCCTCATCGTCTTGGCGCCTGTGTGCGCCGCACACATCGCACACAGGGGCGGCATGGCCCTGGACATACAGACATTCATTTTTATAATATAAATAGATGAAAACTCTCGTAGTAATTAACATTGTTCGACAAAAAGGCTTCTTTCGAAAGAAAACGAAACTATTAAACAATGAGCTTCTAACATCTCGTCTATGAGTTTGGCACGGTCACCGCGGCCGGCAGTAGTCTAACCGGCGCCGCGCTTCCAGCAAAGCGGGCAGTCGTCATCGAGTTTCGTGTACCAGGACCAGGCGGCGTTCCGCTCGCCGCTGAAGACGCCCGCCACGCCCGCCACGCCGGCCACGCCGGCCACGCCGGCCACGCCGGCCACGCCCGCCGCGCCCGCCGGCCGCGCGCACGAGCTCGTGCACAGCGTCAGCTTCTACCGCCGCACGCAGGCCGTGAGTACATCGCTCTAAAACTACTTCCACAATACATAAACTACCACTAAAACGAAACATTTACATAAAAAAGCACGACGTTAACATAGTACACGCGTCAGCAGTGTTCAACATTTGAAATCTTATATATATTGTGTATAATCCTGTACACGGCCTTCAAATTTCACCTTCTACTAGTCTATAAGTTACAATTTAAATAACAAACAATTAGAAGTTATCTTCTACCACACCCAGTGTAGTAGTGCTGTTAAAAAGGTTTAAGGTGCATAGAAATATGCCCATTCTTTCTATTATGTCAACCTAAGCACGGCGAGCTTGGTACATTATTTTATTTATTTTTATTAAATCAAAGCGTGTTATTGCAGAACAGCACGCCGTCGACGCCGGTGCGCACGATCCGGCACGCGTCGCCCGAGCGCGAGCCGGCCGCGCCCGCCGAGCCGCCCACCGCCGTCACCGTGCGACAGCGGATCAAGGAGTTGCAGCAGGAGATCAACAAACAGAACACAGTCATATCGCAGGTGTGTATGTCGACCTTTTTTTTCTTACGTTTCAACTTATTTTCAATCTTTCGATCGACTCTCCATGAAACTTCATATTTAATAAATAAATGTTACGTGTACAGGCGAGTCAGGCCCTTAACCTCTGCGCCGCTACCGTCGAGTTCAGTGGATCTACGGAGCAGGCGGAGGGGGAGCGACTTCTGCTGCTAGCGAGTAAGTCAATTTTATATATTTCACAGACGTATATAATATTATAGACGAGTCATATCGTGGCAAAAACTGTCCCCATTTAAATGGTTTCACTTTTGGGGTTGTTTGGGGCCATTTTGACATTTGAGGTATGGTGAAATCAAAACGGCCTAATTTTTTTTGCAATTTTTTCTTATGTATACAGTATACTCATTAGTTACGTGTAACTAATGTTATCGCAATAATTTTCAGCACACCGTCGTCAGGCGTGCGTGCACGAGGTGCAACGGCTGCAGGTGGAGGGCGCGGGCCCGGCCGCCGCCGCCGGCGCCGCCGAGCTGCGCCTGTCCGGCCTGCGCCTGCCGCTGCGCCGGGACTACGTGCGTCAGCTCCACGCCGGTACGTAGCTATAGGGTAGCCGGTAGGGTAGCTACTAGCTAGCTATACTGTATTTAAAAATCGGTAGATAATAAAAATATAGTTTGGGAACGTAAATACGTTTATTAATAATACGTTTACCAATATTTGTGTCTTGATAATAATAAATAGTATTATAGTATTATTATTTATTATATAGATAGTAGCTGTAATAATTGTTATATATGCAGACGGCGTGGTGGGGCACTACGCGGTTTGCCTGCTGAAGTGCCGCGACCGCGTGCTGGCGACGTCCATGCAGCTGACGTCGCCGCAGCCGCTGCACTTCGCCGACGACGTGCGCATGGACGGGCTCGCCAGCGACTTCAAGGTCACCGTCGAGGTCTACCTGCTGCAGGCCTCCAAGGAGGTGCTGCCGCACGACGTCAAGTACCACATATCGAACAAGAAGGTTCGTGTGCTCAGGTGGAAGTCTGTACGTAGCTATTTACACCGTTGTATGTTATGATGTGCCACGTCGATGTCGTTCGTCTCCAGAGCAACTCGAAGCTGCTGACGCCCAAGTCGAAGGTGTCGGAGCTGAAGACGCCGCGCGTGCAGAGCCCGGCGGGCCCGGGCGCCGTGCGCGCGCCGCAGTTCCAGCTGCACGGGTACTGCATCTTCGCGCTGGCGCAGGCGGCGCGCCGCAGCTTCACGCTCAACAAGGTGCCGGCGGGCAGCCCGCTGGAAGGCGCGCTGCACGTGGACATCGCCGCGCGCGTGCGCCGCCCGCCACCCGTGCCGCACGCCGCCTTCCTCACCGCCTACGACGACGTCAGCGGCCTCGGCGCCTGGCACCGCCGCTGGTTCCGCCTCGAGGCGCCCGTGCTCTCCTACTGGAAGTACCCCGAGGACGTCCAGAAAAAGGTAGCAACGATACGATAGTGAATATAAAATGTTTGATACATCATTTTGCTTGAATTGTAACTATGGCAATATAAAAACAAGAACAAACAAGCCTAAAGTCCCATTAGTCATTACTCATATACAAAGCTAAAAGACATTAGTTGAATTCGTAGCGTGGAATTACGTAAATTACTACTGTGTCGTTATATTTTCTAACCGTAACGGTCCACCCGTAGATCCCGATCGGCGACATCGACCTGTCGGCGGTGGTGTCGGAGCGCGTGGTGGCGGCGCCGCGCGACCTGTGCGCGCGCCCGCACACGCTGCTGCTGGAGACGCTGGCGGGAGACGGTGCGGGCGAGGGGGAGGGGGGCTCGCTGGTGTTGGTGCGCGGCGCGGACGGCCGCCTGCGCCGCCGCCACCTGTTGGCCGCGGACGGCGCGCGCGACCGCGACCTGTGGCTGCAGCGGCTCAACGACGCGCTCGAGTACGTGCGCTGCACGCAACCCGCCGACGCCGACCGGCCGGCGACGTAGTGGCAGGACGAACGTGCGTGTGGCTCGCGTGCCTCGCGTGCCTGACGACCTACGGGCCGTATTCGGCCTAACGAGAATAAGATATCTTTCTTAAAAGATAAGTTGCATTACATTTTTTATAGAATCGATAATCTTCACACTATGGGTAGTGTATAACGAATTGTCAACACATAATGTAAAAATTCAATTTATAAAATGTTAATTTATTTTTGTTCGGTCGAATGCGGTCTATGAAAACCTAGCAAGTGTGTTTACGTGCGAGAAGAATGTTTGAAGCGTTAATGTGTAAAATAATTGTAGTGAGGTGTTCAGTTTCGGCAGAATAACGAAGGCGAAGGAATTGAATGTACCTGTTTTTATCGCAAAATTAATGTCTCCTTATCAATTTAGATTATATTTTACGTGCGTATCATGGGAAATATAATAGATTAAATATTTCCGTTAATGATAATGTTTTATCTGTGTGTTGCTATTTGAAATAGCGAGAGAGTTTTATAAATTACTGTGTGTGTGTGACGACGAAGTGACTTGTTTTGTCGATGAAATCTAAAACAATTTGCATTTGATAAGAATGATTTGCGTAGCTTTAGTTTTACATTATTTTAGAATATCAAAGTATTATTATCTATACTAATATTATAAAGCTGAAGAGTTTGTTTGTTTGTTTGTTTGTTTGTTTGTTTGAACGCGCTAATCTCAGGAACTACTGGTACGAATTGAAAAATTCTTTTTGTGTTGGATAGTCCACTTATCGAGGAAGGCTTTAGGCTATATAGCATCATGCTAAACTCAATACGAGCGGAGTACCAATCAAGAATGTTACAAAATCGGGGGTCTTTTTTTCCTTTTGAGAGCTTTCGCTACGTACGCTGCGGAAACGGTTAAAGTTTCGCTAAAATGATGTATGGCAGAATTGTTCCCCTTTAAAAGTTCTAAAAAAAAGTCCGCGACAGTATATGTCTATCTTTTAAGGTTGGCTCACTATAACCTTTTTATACTTACCAAATTTGTTCTAAAAGTAAGCATTATTTGTGAAGGTGTTTTCATAAAGATTATATTAATCCTTATCCAAGTAAATACGTTATTCATTACAAGCATTTAATCTAGAAGAAATTTGCCGTTTACATCATTTGATTTCAATGAGTATTTTAGAAGATATCGCAGTAATAAAATAATCATGCGCGCTATAGTAAGGCGCGCGGAGCGGGCGGGCAGTCGTGAGGTGGAAGCGCTTCTTCTACGTAGATGAAGTCGCGGGTAAATTTTAGCGATATCCCAAAGTAACTATTCCACGCGGACGAAGTCGCGGGGAAAAGCTAGTTAATATATATTTAAGGTTTCATTTTATGATTATTATTATAGTATATTAGTTCGTTATTGTAGTATGTGAACAATGACTTGGAAATAATGAATTATGTCTGTAAATCATCATAAACAACATGTACCGAATGTGCATTTCGAAAAAAGGAATTGATTTAACTGTGTTAATGTGAGTTTTTCTATTTGCATTCGATCGTGAGCGCAGTTAGCGTTTACTAGGAATTTGTATGTAACCTAGTTGTACACGCTACAACTAGATGGCGCTGTATAAATCTACATACAAATTCCCACTAAACGCCAAACGTGCTCACGATTGAATGCGAATAGAAAAACTCATAAACCTTTCAACAAATTGCTTTACTTGTGTTCTAAGATTATAATATAACGTTTTATAGCTATTCTTTTAGACTACGGACGTGTACTGAATTCAGTAGAACAATTTAACGATGCGAAGTGTTAGAACCTCCTTACTAATAAAAATATTTACACAACGGATAACTTACACAATGTTGGTGTCTCTGTCTGATACGTTGGTAAAGTTACTTGACAGAAAAAGACAGCAACATTGTATAAGCTATATGTTGGGTAACTATTTTTATTAGTAGTGGGGTAAGTATTTTACTAGTGTTAAGATATTTTAATGCGATGCAATAAACTAACCTACCAATATGCTATTTGTACATATATAATTGACTATTACAATATATTACTGAAAGTACTAAGAGTTTCTTATTTTATAAAATCCTGAGCGGTCGTCCACAATTTTTTACTTGTTCTTTGACTGAAATATACAATACATAAGGTATACCAATCCGAAACCCAGTGATAATACCCATGAAACTATGTTCCTTTCCATATTTCGACCTATGTAATATGTTCCTTGAGGAAAGTTGTTTAGTTTCATGCGTATTATCACTGGGTTTCGGATCGGTATACCTTGTGTGTTACGCGTTGTATATCAGCTGTTATCTTATTATTTTAGTGAGATCACTCTGGCTTTAACAAATAAGGTAATTTTATAATAAGGATTTGTGACTGGCTGACAGTCGGTGTGCTCATCTCATTGGTAGCTCATATTAATATCACACAACTGTTTTATATACATACATACATATAATCACGCCTTTTTCCCATAGGGGTAGGCAGATACCGCCTCTTTCCCGTAGGGGTAGGCAGAGACCATTTCTTTCCACTTGCTACGATCCTTACACACTTGTTTCGCTTCGTCCACTTTCATTCTTACCATCCATTCCTTCTCTTACATTCAACGTAGCGAAGCGGCTCTCCATGGGCCACTGTTTTATATACACTTCAGTTTTCCACTTTATTTAGATCTTTACAATAAATATATATAAACACGATCGGTTTCGATTAACTACAGTAAAAAAAATACACCCGATGATGAGTTAATTAAAACCGGTCATGTTTATATATAAATTATTGTAAAAATCTAAAGTGGAAAAGTGTATATAAAAAAGTTGTGTATTATTATGAACATGATTTTCCACCAAGAACCAACAGTACACTCTGTCTCACACTAAAGTATGAATCACAGTCCAAAAATGTAAATTTTGCAACTGTACAAGAATGTAACCGTAATTAGATAACTTTATAATAAACCATTGTCAATCCAAATTCGAAGGAAACATCACAAATGATTGAAAGTAACTTGCATCTTTTTAATTAGTCAAAAAACCATTGTTCAGTGTTTTATCTGTTGCTGTTAGTAACTGTCTGTAGCAGCCTCCGGGGTCCGGGGCGGTCCTCACTCGTCGTCGTCGTAGCGGTCGTTCTTCAGCAGCTCGTCGGCGCGCGCCTTGTGCGGGTCGTGCGGGCTGGGCCCGTCTGGCGAGATGGCGCTGCGGAGGTCGTGCTGCAATACATTATACAACACACGTGATGTTATACACAGAGAACAATGCTGAAACCTTTCTACACAAACTTGAAATTGTTGTTATTAATTAGGTACCAACAGTACTTGATAACTTATTATATTATTAATAAGTGATCAAGTAAAAAGAACGATGTTATCATATAAACATTGTTCTTTTTACTTTATATGAAACAAAATTTCAGAAACTGTTAAATAAAACAAAATTAACCGTAGCAAGATATAAGCATTTCATCTGAACCTTCAAATAACAATACTGTATTAATAATAATACAATTGTATTGATAATAATCATAGTCTGGAACACTATTACTAAATGAACGATATTCAGGTAGTTTTATCATATTTTTGAGCATCTGTCAACTCACCCCTCTTTTACCATCGTTTATGGAATGTAGAGGAGTGGTTCCTCTACACTCCCAATACCATCATTGAAAAAAGTGACCGAATCGTCGGAATTAACTAATATGATTATAAATTTGTTTAATTTGTACTGAATAATGTTTATTGTTCGCGTAAACATAAATCGTTATTTTCTTATAAGTTGCCTTACAGTATTGACCCTATCGCTATCAGGAAATGTAAGCAGTGCCCTAATTTTACCACTGCATGACACATGGCACATGGATGTCAACTAAGGACATTTCCTCTTGTTGATGTTTAAATTAATAAAATATATAGATGAATTGCATAATATATAAAGTACGAGTGATTTCTTACCAGAAAGTGTCTGCAGATCCTGGCGAACTGTCCGCAGTCGAAGAGCGCGGGCGGCGAGCGCTTGCCCCCGGACCAGTCGCGGCTGAACGTCACCTGCCCCGCCACCAGCGCCGTCAGCAGCGTCACCGCCACGCACAACCTGCAACACCGTTCGTGTCGGGTCATCGTTACCGCCACATGTGTCGTACCCGTCATTGTCTGCGGCGGGGTGTGGTGTGTCACACACTACCTCACACAACGTGCAACACACCCAGTGACGTCATCAAGGGTATGTCTTGAAACAGTTGGTAGTCTATTCGCGTTAAGAAGGTGTACGCATTCTGTGTCAAAATTTATCAACGACGCCTATAAGTGTTCAGTGTTCATACTCACCAATTAAAGTAAGCCGTTTCGACATATACAATATATATATAATCACGCCTCTTTCCCGTAGGGGTAGACAGAGACCACTTCTTTCCACTTGCTACTATCCTTACATACTTGTTTCGCTTCGTCCACTTTCATTCTTATAATCCATTCCTCCTCTTACATTCAACGTAGCGAAATGGCTCTCCATGGGCCAATTTTCGCCTCCGCGAGAACGAGACGTGATGGTTGGCGAACCACATCGCCGCCATTTTGGATAATTAAATTATTTTTATGATTATCTATTGCGTTCCCACGGATTGGCGGAGAGGGTAGGAATAGGGAAAGGGAAGCATAGGTGGTGTGGAAGGGAAGATTGGTAACTTAGAGTGGGAAATAGGAAATGTAGGATATTACCGTCCAGGAGGGGAAGGGATAGGACAGTAATAGCTAGGGAGGCCGGGGTCGCATACCCGTATACTATACCACAACTACCGGATAGGTAAGTTGGGATGAGTATCCCATGATTTCGACATATGCACGCATGATACACTGCTTTCTTCACGCGAATAGACTATAGCGCTACTTTTGGAACAACCGCCAACCTGCCGTCAGGTCCATGGTCCACATGTTACGCAGGTAAGGGATAAATGATAATTTTACACTGATTTCAGTCGCGGTGCAATGGTTAGCTTTGTTGAAACCAGTCCGTCTATGTAGGGGTTATTTTATTGTGTTCAAGTGTGTGCGCAGTACATAAGAGCACTCTCTCTTCCTTTTCTCTCGTAATGACAGAGATCAGGCGCAGGCGGCAGGACCGACTTTTTACTTGCCCATCCGATGCATGGACCATCAGGTGATTTTACGAATCGGACTTGAAAACAATATTTTGTTGTTGTTCCAACGCGGGAATCAAAGCTGATAAGCGGATTCCTAATGAAGCGGAAATCCTCCGGAGCTGAGAGCCAAGCTCTAAACCACCGGACAGCGGAGGCGGTACGTAAAATGCAACATAGCGCCCTACGTCACCACCCACCACCAGGTGGCAGATACACGCGCTTCGCACATGTGACGTCACACGCCAGTTGTAAGGGTTCCATTAACCGTCACTAACACTTGCTGGGGCTTCTTTCATTACTGAACACTCTCGATGAATACTCTCATTCATTTCGGTTGTACAGAACCTACAAATCAAATAAAGCAATTTTGTTGGCCGTAAATAAAACTACAACTACACCGTCCCATCTTTAACATTGTTTATGAACGCAAGCCTCTTTAGCACTGAACCTACAGGAATCGATTCGGACTTTCGCGATTTTTATAAAAGTGTTTCACATTACTAACTAATGAACGCTTTACATTATGCTCAAGTGTCCAGAGTGTAAACTAATTATTACAGGCCCGTATACTCAATTAACGAATGCACCGAGCGGACTCGGCAGGTACCTCCAGCTAGGCGCCATGTCCGCGGTCCGCGCCTGCTCCCGGCTCAGAATAGCCCACCGAAGACGTCCCCTCGTATTTATACCGCGCCTACGACGTTCGCGGGATAAGAGTCCTGTGTATTGTAACGGCCAAGCGCAAAATTGTATCATTTCCATATTCAATTTTTGTATCTAGTTTGTGGGGTTCCGGATGACAATTACAATAACGTTTTGTTATATATTATGTTTACAATTTTGCTTATCACATAAAGTACACATCAGGGCCTCTAGTCAAGATGCATTCGATATTTATGACGGCGAAGTTCGAAAATAAAATGTATGGGATTTGACATAACGCATCGCAAGCGACTTGTCACAACGATGACGTATGTCAAATCCCATACATTTTTGATTTCGAAGTTCGCCATCGAAATTATCGAATGCATCTTGACTAGAGACCCAGGAACGCAGGGACATTTGACATCGGCGTAACAGATGAAAATGGTATGGGCGTTGTCATGTTTCATACAATTCACATTCGACAATGTTACGTTTACGCCATTGTCAAATGTTCCCACTAGGCCCACTGTTTACTGGTAGCTGATTGGCTGTAATCAACAAAAGGTGGTGTAGTCATGGTACAAACTACAACGGAAACCTTTTCTTTACATTGCAGAATGTGTAGGTGCACAATCATCGTATTTCTGACATTGGAAATCCCTTCCAATTTCTCAGTTCACATGACATCAATGGCATCACACACTGCACTGGGCGCGGTGCAACCTGATTACCTGACATTCTAACTCGTACAATGAAACGTGTATCTTCTTGTATAATGAGTAAAGTTCAATTTTGAATCGCTATCTTAATAATGCAGCGCCGTGTTACGTGTCGTTTCGGTTGACCCTTAAGACCTTACACATAGGACGAATATGTGTCACATGAACTTGGATTAGTCCGTGCTCAACTCGATAACGCGTCCAGCATCCAACCCGGAGGCCGGTATATTTGTTCATCCAATACCAAATAGGAACAGGCCCATGGGGGAGATTGGGGTTTTTAAAGACCAGGAACGCAAGTCGCAACACCAGAGGAGTTACAAGTGTAACTCCTCTGGTATTGCGAGTGTCCATGGGCGGCGGTAATCGCTTACCATCAGGCGATCCGTCTGCTCGTTTCTTGGTTCATTACATTTAAAAAAAAAAGTCCTAATCGCTGAACCCTAACTACCGCTGCACCCCTGCCCGGCGGCAGCCCCGCGTGGGCAGCCCAATACCTTTGATCGACAGCTCCTTTGTGGCTGCAGCCGGACAATACGTGAGAGGCGACAGGTGCGCCATTGTGTGCCCCCCCCCCCTCGCCCCTGGCCCGCCGCACCGCACCCGCAGCCGCCGCGTAAATCTCCTTGTGCGGGCCACTTTGATACGCGATATATTTAGATGCTCTAGGATTTGCGGCCCATTGTCCATCGCACGAATATCCTCACAAATAGAGCCCTAGCTATAAATATTTTGCGCAGAAAAATTTACAAAAAAAATAAAATCTAAATAAAATTTGCAATAAAAATATTATGTTCGTAGCTATTTTAAACATTCGCTTAAAAGCTTTAAAGAGCCCACTTGAATCGATCTATTAATATTTAAATTTTAAATCAGCTAGCGTCTAGAAGTTGACGAGGAAAAAAACAATATTTATATTAAATCTGTTTTACTGTTCCGCAATCAATTAATATTTTTAAATAACATTATGTTTTTAAAATTCTAGTGTAAGAAGGAAATGGTTGGCTCAACTGTTGCATTCGCAAGATCAACTCGGCGCTAGTTCGGACAATCCCTCCTCTACAATCGAACTTGTAAGTTAAGATTTAATTATTAAGTTACAGAACAACCAGGTTCTTAAAGTCAAAAGACAATCATCGTTTTTAGGGTTCCCTGCACAAAGGGTAAAAACGGGACCCTATTACTAAGACATCACTGTTTGTCTGTCCGTCTGTCACCAGGCTGTTACATCTTTTAACTGCGTTAGCTAGTCAGTTGAAATTTTCACAGAAGGTGTATTTCTGTTGCCGTTATGACAAACAATACTAAAAATAGAACAAAACAACCGTTTCGTACAGAACCCGTCGTGTGCGGGTCCGACTTGCACTTGACCGATTTTTTATATGTATGAAATGTATGAAACACGACGATTCCCTAAATAGCTACGTTCATTAAGAACGTAGTTGTAGGTACTGTGGTTATCGCTGACTCTACATCAAAATAAACATCATTTGATTTATCAGAGACTTGCGAGTTATTTATAAAGTTATTGACGAGAAATAATGCGCAAGTTGGTCACTTGGAATGAGGAAATATCGCACAGGACTTGACAAGTGACAAGAGATACAAGTAAAGTAAAGATAAAGAGACTGTCGAGTGGCTGCAAATGATTGAATATCGACACGTGAACGTGCGGCTACACCCCGAACGTGCCCCCGCGTCCTCTCGTCTGTTCGTCTGTCCGGATCGAGACGCGGGTCCGGATTAGCGAGGCTCAGCTGTAATTATTTTTTCATTACTGTGCTCAGTCAAGGTGCAACAGTGCATTGGCGACTAATCAAAAGAACATTTTGGCACACGACATGATTCTCGCGACGACCGGCCGTACCTACTCTAGTGTCCTATTTAATTGATATTAGGTGTAGCAAATCGTAATTGTACCTACTTGATATCTCCAATATCTCCATAGTCCATAGTCCACGTGCTGGGACTGGGTGACTGAGATGAGGAGTCTAAAGACTGATAAGTGCTGTGTTCTTGAAGATCTGATAGATGTTTATAACATCACTATTTCCGGAATCAGCCGCTAGTTGCTGCGATATGCGCGAAACGCGCTCTCACCAGAACCAGTTCTGTCATAGGTCACAATAATAATATTGTGGAATTCGGCAGTTGTATCATCGGCAGACCCCGGCCGTCCGTTGCCACCACCACCCGGTAAGTGTTATTTTTAATAAGACCGACAAAATAACCATAATAATTACTATTTAAAATTCGCGACTGAGACTCGACTGCGTCAATTTTTTTTTAAATATCGGGTCGTATCCTTTGATTAATTATTTAATATTATATATCTATGGTCGTATCCGTTTTAGGCTCTAGACTCTAGTCTAGAGCGTGCCAAAGAAATATATATGTCACCGTAAAATTGTAAAAACCGTTAGAAGGTAAAATAGCTAGTGAAATTGTAAAATGTTGATTGACTTCGGACGCGAATATTCTGCCTATAATTTAACACATTATTTTCCGTTACATTATAAACATATAGCAATGAATCTTTCGACATATTTTTACAATCTCGTTAGTTATTTTACAATCTAACGGTTTTTACAATTTTACGGTGACATACACGTACATTTACATACCGACAAATTACATGAAACCCGCCACTGTCTCCGGCCGTCTGTGTGGGGAGCTATTAGTAGATGCGTAGCTAATAGGTAGTCTTTTTTTATAGTTTGTTGTAGTAGTTTGTGGTATGTTTAGAGTTCAGACTTTAGAGCTACATTCTTGTTAGATAACTATAATCCTAATTTCATAAGTAATTAAACACAATCACAACAAACAATGAAAATTGTTCTGCATTGTGATAACTGATAAGCTTAACTTATATCCGTTAGTAACGCGTGCGGTGTGCTACAAGTATTAACAACAATTACTGTTATCATACGAGTAGGTGTAAGTTAACCGTGACGCAATCCGATGTGGGGCTAAAAGTCTCCAATTTGATGACAGTTTAATATGATGTAATACACATCAAATCAAATCAAATCAAATTCCTTTATTGCTAAAATGTAGTACATAATAATATGATGGTCTTATCTTCTGTGAGAGTTGCTGATACATTCTGCCATTACAATGGCGTGCAATGCATTAAAAATAGTAATTGTTTTCTTAATTAAATTAGGTCACAATAATATTAAGGTTAAATTTAATAGATAACATTAAGATAAAGATTCGTATAGGTAAATAGCATGGGCGTAGCCAGGATTTAGTTTCGGGGGGGGGTTCAAGAAAATAAAATGTGCATTACTTTCGGGGGGAGGGGGGTTGTGTATCAAGAAAGAAAAACTAAAAGTACATTAAATACTAGTCTTTAACCTATTAAAAGCCATGGGCTCATTAGCTAATGGGCCCTCATTTTCTTTCGTTTTTACCCCTTTCAGCTTTAAACCCTGAAAGACTGTGTAATGCGAAAAAATACAAATATCAATAGCCTAAAGCTGAACGTCGGTACTGAATTTTATAATATGTTCTTTAAGCCAAACACGAGCGAGCGAAGCGAGCGAGCAAATTTTTTTCCCATTTTACAGGTTAAAATCTGTTCAAACGTGTAGCTAAAACAGTAAATAACGGTGAAATTTAGAAAAATACCATACAGTCAACCAGTTAAAACAGAACATCGGTTCTCAATAATTTAATATATTTTTCATATCAAACGCGAGCGAGCGAAGCGAGCGAGCAAATTTTTTTCCTAGTTAATAGATTAAATCTGTTCAAACTTTAAGCCCTAAAAGAGTGTAAAAATAGGGTGATTTTGTAATTTCAATTTAAATAAAATTTACGTAAGATGACAAAATTAAGTTAGTTTTTAACCCCCGACGCAAAAAGAGGGGTGTTATAAGTTTGACGTGTCTGTCTGTCTGTCTGTCTGTCTGTCTGTGGGTGTGTCTGTCTGTCTGTCTGTGGCATCATAGCTCCCGAACGGATGAAGCGATTTCAATTTAGTTTCTTTTGTATTAAAGGTGACTTACATGCGAGTGTTCTTAGACATGTTTGATGAAAATCGGTTGAGTCGTTTAAAAGTTGTGAGGGGTGAAAGCGGGGAAGAAAATCCGAATGTGCAAATATACTCGAGTAAGGTCTCAAATGAAAGCGCACTGAAAGAGAATATTGATGACTTAATCGACAGTGTTCGTAGCTTCGTTTGATGAGAAAATTGGTGGTGGGAAGATCAGCCGTTTGAAGATGATCAGCTCTTTTCTAGTTGATGAGGGGATCTGACTAACTTTCCAATGTCCGATCGATTCAAAATTTGGTACTGTGTTACTTCAACGATATATATTCAAAGAACATGCTAATGTAACCATGACCTGATCAGCAGTTTGAAGATGATCAGCTCTTTTCTAGTTGATGAGGGGATCTGACTAACTTTCTTATGTCCGATCGATTCGAAATTTGGTACCGTGTTACTTCAACGATATTCAAAGAACATGCTAATGTAACCATGACCTGATCAACCGTTTGAAGATGATCAGCTCTTTTCTAGTTGATGAGGGGATTTGACTAACTTTCTTATGTCCGATCGATTCGAAATTTGGTACCGTGTTACTTCAACGATATTTAAAGAACATGGTAAGGTAACCATGACCTGATTAGCCGTTTGAAGATCATCTTTTCTTTATTAGTTGATGAGGGGTCGTCCACATGTCCTATCGATTCGAAATTTGGTACCATGTTACCTCAATAATGTTGAAAGTATGTATATGGTAAGGTAATCATTATTTATACCTACTTTAAAAAGGATAAAATAAAAGTAAAATTAAAAATTTTAAAAACCCCCGACACAAAAAATAAACTCTAAAAAATAATAAATAATATTTTAAACCTATTATAATTATATTATCACATATAATATTAAGTAAGTTGAAATAATTTTATTTTCCAATCGTCGTCTCGTCGGGGGACCGCTATGTGAAAAAAACACGTGTAGTCGCAGAATGAACAAAAGAATTTACTCCGAAAAAAATTTGCTCATACCTACTTAAATGTAATAATTAATTAGCTGTTGTTGTAAAAATACTTTAAAACTTTAGCGGTCCCCCGACGAGGCGACGATTGGAAAATAAAATTATTTCAACTTACTTATTAAGTAAGTAATATTTTATTATATGTGATAATATAATTATAATAGGTTTAAAATATTATTTATTATTTTTTAGAGTTTATTTTTTATGTCGGGGGTTTTTTAAATTTTAAATTTTACTTTTATGTCATATAATACTTATTTCATACTTTTTTCATCGTACATAATTACAAAATTTTGTGATCAGTGACGTGCCCAAATTATGTCAAAATATTGTGTATAGGTTCGAGGATTCGATGGCACGCGTGCCATAGGTTCACGATTCCTGTTTAGGCTATTGATTTTATTGTTTTTTTTAGTAAAACGGTCTTTCAGGGTTTAAAGTACTTTAAAGTTTAAAAAGATTTTACAGGTAAAGGAGTAAAAAACATTTGCTCGCATTCTCAGTTTGAACGCATTTAACATAAACACATACATATAGTACAAATTAGTATCAAAATTCTGTTTTAGGATGTTGATTTTTTTTATTACCTTAAAAAAAGTCATCTTTCAGATAGGGTTACTGGGGCGGCAAAATAGGTTAATTGTCCTCGGGCGCAAAATTTCTAAATAAGCCTCTGTATATGGGTCAGATCTCTGTATATATATACCAGCCGGCCCATTTCGGGGGGGGTTTGAACCCCCTAAACCCCCCCCCCCCTGGCTACGCCCATGGTAAATAGTCAATTTGTGTAGAATGTAAAAATAAAATTCATTATCAAATTATTACAATGTCAAAGGATAAATTATCAAATAATAAAAATAATCACAATAATAAAAATAAAAAAGCATAAAAGATATGATTTTAAAAACTAATAAATAATAATCCTTACTTAGTAATATATTATTATGTCAATTTTGCAGAGTAAATCCACTTGCTATTAAAAAGATAAAATAAATTATAACATAAGTGAAGTCAATGTAATAATAAAGGATAATTATGTCAATTTAGTTATATACTAGGTACATTATTTATCGATTTATTTTATCTTTTCTTCAAATTTCATATATTCGTCAAGAGTATAAAAAGATTTTTCTAATAGCCATTTTGATATCTGAGTTTTAAAATTAATTAAATTCAAATCCTTAAATCTGTCAGGAAGTTTATTATACACTTTTATAATACTAATGCAAACATTTCTTTTATAGAAGTCTAGACGACATTGGGGCATATATAATTTGTATTTAAATCTTGATGGGGCACTTCTATTAGTATATCTACATCCAAACAACCTCATTTATAAATAATTTTTTTTTTGTTGTGGGTCGCCACTCGCCCGCTCTCTCATCTAGATGTAGGTATAAGACTCGATTTGCGTAAAAATGTATCCCCTGACAAGTAAAAAATTCGTTACAGATGTGGTTTTTACATCTTAACATTTATTTTAGAGTTTTTTTTATTCGGTGGGAAGGCAAATTTTCAGCATGTATAGGTATAGGCCAGCTCGAGGTAAAATATACCACAGCGTATAGTAAGTCGGTGTGATACGTACTCGCCACGTGAGTGAGCTCCGGCTGAAGGAGGTCACAAACACCGGCCCCGCTCTCGTCTTCGCGGAGCACTTGCTCCACCTTCGCGAGCAGTCTGGACGGGGCATTACTCAGTAATCTATGCTCTTGTAACTCTTACGCTGTTGTGTGTCCCGGCTGGCGGCTGGCGGTTATCGCTCACCTTCAAGCGATCTACCTCGTAGCCCAGTGGGACGGATGACCGACATGGCTGGTGACAGATCAGGTCCGACTTTTTACATACCCATCCGACGCTTGGATCACCTCTCTTGTCAGACAATCAGGTGATCAGCCTGCATTGTCCTAACCAACTTTGTTCCTACGCGGGAATCGACCCACGTCCTCGAGAGCCAGGCTCAACCACTGGATCACGGCGGCGTTAACTGCCGCTTACTAGGGTAAATACGCTAAATGTCGGCCACTTACGGATTTTTTAACTTTAGATCGCTCCGGATCCATCAGTTTGCAACGAAAGGATAGCTTGTTAAACGGTTTTAGACAGGTTGATAAATCTATTTTACATATGGTTGACTTTTCTACTAAACGGAAAAAGTATTAAGGTTTTTAAATGCGTCGAAAACGAAAAAACCTTAAAGTCGGCCGTTCACGGCCCAATGGTCGGTCGCGTTTTTCCCAAATGTCGGCCGGGCATAGGGTATAACATTTTATAGTATTAATAAATTATAATAATACATACTTAATTCAATTTTGAGACAGCAAGTTTGATAAATGAATTGAAAAATGACTACCCAGTCCTACACAAACAATGAAAAATACAAAAGTGATCAGCCTGTACAGTAGCACTCGATTCTTAGGCTGGCCGACATTACGATCTTTAATATTTCCAAAGTCGGCCCCTGTTTCGTATAGCTTACTTCTCGAGATTCAGCTAATACCACCCCGGCCGGTATTTGGCGATTGAACGTAAGATAGATTTATTAATATAAAAGCGTTACAAATTTTACTATTAAGACAATGGAATTTGTAATATTGGACTTTATAAAACAGACTGCATTTACCTTAAGTCGGCCCCGGCCGAGATTCCGATTTTCAGTCGAAACTGGTATTCTAATGGCGGCTACCTATTTTCCCCTAAAACCAATACGCAAAACGTCGAAAAACTATCTCAAAATATAGTAAAAATACCTTTTTAGTGATAGAAAAGCTAAAAACCAAAAAAGAAATGTCTCACCGTTGTAATATCAATCCCCGAATCGTGGGTATTCACAGCAAGTAAGCTGCTTTAACTACGAACTTCAATGCTTCAACGACGCTATCGCTACTGACGCTCAGTATGCGAAGAGCAAGTGATGTAATCGGATAGTAACGGTTTGCACTTAAAGAGTATAAACTAAGTTTGAAATTTCAGTGGCATAATTACCACTTAATTACCTTTTGAATGAATGCAAGCTGAAAATGAGCAGACGGCCGAGGATTGGAGGGGGGCCGACGTTTGGCGTATTTACTCTACTCCACAATCCGGTAACGTAAACAAATCGAGCCCCAAATTAAACCAACGAGGACATAGCTCGACATTTCCAATATAATTAAGTAAAACCTTTCAAGTTTTTGCGTTGAAAGAGCGGCGAGTAGCGGGCTGGCACTAGACTGGCAGTAGACGGTCGGCGGCCCGCTGCCCCACACGTGACCACAAGCAGAGCGTGGCGAGCGACGCACACCACGCGTGAGACGTGAGTAACCCACTTACTAACCACCACTACCGTCAGGCGTCACAGAGTAGAAAATATAATATTATGTACTAGGTACAGAGAAACATCTTTCATAGAGCGATCCAAATTTGAATATTTTGACGTTCCTTCCAACGGCCCACAATTTTCCCCACAATCGTGGACACGCCGTATGCTTGTAGTAGTGCAATCAAATCGAAAGCTAACTATGTAGCTGTTTGTTTGTAATCTTTGTAATTTATTTAATCTGTGCTACCGTAGTGTACATTCCGGAAAGTCTAGTCTCTATCAAATCTGAGTTATATCACAAACTTAAGTACCTAAGTACCTGTGATAGTATGTAGGTGTGTAGAGTGGCGAGCGACGCGGACACCACGCGTGAGTTACCACTCGCCCCACTCTGTTTAGTGAGCTTAGCACGAGCAATTGATACCAAAATATTCGTAACCTTATCGAAAATCATGACAACCTGACACCCGTACAATTTTACATTCAATAACCTTACGAGTTACGACTTACGAATACGTTGTCGTCAATATTCGTTCGTGCTAAGCCCAATCCTATTTAATTCTAACGTTAACATTGTCCCAAAGGCTTTGGAGAAGGCCCATCTGCAGACTGGTACGGAATAGACTTTTTAACACGTCTTCCAGTCCTGCAAAGCGAGCTCGTCTCTGTCTCTTGGCTGTGGAGAAGTGGGCGTCGGGCGTTTGGCTGCAGGCACTACCATCAGCCAATACTGGAACATTGCTGGGCCGCAATATATTTCGGCTAGCCACTGCCCTGTGTCTTGGTGCCCCCCATGTCATTCCTCATCAGTGTGTTTGTGGCGCGAACGTAGACAGCCACGGTCACCACGGGCTGTGCTGTTCACGAAGCGCTGGACACATTTCCCGGCATCACAGCCTGAATGACCTCATTCGTCGGGCTCTTGTCACCGCCGGTGTGCCAGCTATAATGGAATAACCCTGGTTCCTTGGAGTGTGGGACGGGCTCTTGTATGAGACGCTACTTGTGTCGATACTCTTGCTTCGTCCCATGTCCAGGGCACCTCGAACTGTGCGCGGCTGCAAACCAAGAGAGAGAATCTCAAATGGCGCAAATATGAGAATTTTGGCGGATACTTCATATTTGAACAGTTTGGGGTGGAAAGCGCATGGGGTCTTTAAATGAATATTAATAATAATAGATTTTTAAAGAAATATTAAAAAAGCTCAGCGAAGCCACCCGAGACCCCAGAGCCGGGAATTACCTGGCGCAACGGATAGCCATTGCTATCCAACGAGTATCCAACGGATAGCCATTGCTATCAGTTTGCTAGGTACCTACTCTGCCAGATGGGGCCTGGGGAAGTTTTTCTTTTTATAGATATTTTTAGATATCTCTAAAAATATATTTAGTAGTTATACAATATACATATTTGTAGTCTTCCTTTTAGTTATTAATTGTATTTTAATAATATTAAATATTATATATTTCGATCTAAACGTTAACAAAATGATCTAATTCGACCAAATTATGAGTCGTCTCCGTATTGCACGTTACTTACTCGTATTACGTATAGGTACACCCGGTACACCCGGTACACCAGCTGTGGGCTGTGTCCTATACCTTTTTTTTTCCGGGGGGTAAATGCATTACGCATAGGTACCACCCAGGCGCAGGGGGCACCCAAGTGGTGATGTGGGTCTCATTAGCCTATACGGCTAATGAGACCCACGGTATACCCACTAAAAACCCCCCCATCTTCCTCCTCACCGCCGTCTGACGGGGCCACGGGAACGATACACACATCCGCGACCCCGCCGGCGGCAGCCGACCACAAGCGGCTCCATCGCCAAAGCCTAAAGGCCCTCCACGATAGGCGCACCAGATGGTAAGGTGCGCCTCCCTCCTCGGCCTCCACCAGTACTGTAGCAGACTCCCCCTGAGTCTGCTACTTCCTAGTAGCAGTGGGCTTAGCACGAACGAATATTGACGACAACGTATTCGTAAGTCGTAACTCGTAAGGTTATTGAATGTAAAATTGTACGGGTGTCAGGTTGTCATGATTTTCGATAACGTTACGAATATTTGGGTATCAATTGCTCGTGCTAAGCTCACTAAACAGAGTGGGGCGAGTGGTAAACACGCTTGAAAGTGAGGCCGAATACCAGATAAACTGGTATTCGGTGGCAGATCAGGTCTGTGGTTCTGCCACCGACCACACCTCGGTCGCAGAGGATAGGTCAAGCGGCGCACCGCAATACCGACATGCCTCTTCCTCTGCGGCCCCACCAACGCCGTTACGACGGAACGGCCCCGCCAGCTCGCAGGGGGTAGGGAGAGTGGCGTACCGTAATACCATCACGCCTCTCCCCCTGCAAATTTTTGCGTAAGAGTCATAAAAATCAATCCATCTATCTATCCATCCAGCCATCCATCCATCCATTCTCACAAACTTTCACATTTATAAAAATAGTAATATTAGCAAGACTATCTGAACAGGCAATAGAGTATAATAGATCGTAGTACTAGATTATAGAAATCCGCCTCTGCATTTAGATATACGGGTACCACAGAATACAGAAATCATCCAGAAGCCGTCAACACTCAACACGCTTGAAAGTGAGGCCGTCACAACTACTCCAAATTGGAATGGTTATCCACACATAATATGTTGCCACAGAATAACGGAATATTTTACCCAACTTCTTTTCAATTAATTTTTATTGAATACCTAATTGTCGTAATATAACAACGCGATTTGTTTTGTAAGTGTAAAGAGTAAAAATTTAAAAGTGCGGGCGAGGCGGTATTTCGCCATGGTTTTGGACACAGTGCGCTGCATACAAATGTGATCGAACACTCATTCTGCATGTTTTGAATTCTGTGACGGGTACTTAGGTACCTATCAACTCTATCACCTTTAATTATTACCATGTAATTCAGACAGATATATTATATCTATAGTGTATGTACGTAATGCCCGATTTCCCTCATTAGATGCGTTATCGGCGTATAATGAGTTACACTAGTAGAGTAACAATGTACCTATCGATGTACAATCGCGATCGAAAGCGCTGACTGCTGCATCAGTTTTCAGCGTAGTTCTCAACCATCGTTTAAGAAAGTTATCAATCCAGCGAACTTTTGGACGTAATCTGTGCTAATGGTCTCCGTAATTAGATCAAAAAGTGGTAAACTTCTATCGAGGTGCGTACTTCTTGAGCAGGTTCACAAATTAACTGCCTCACTCGTCCGCTTGTCTAGGCTATATTATTATGGTTTTATCTACGAAGTAACAATAATAGCTTCCCACACCGATTTTCGTGACTGTGGCCGGTTTCATTGAAACCAGGCAAGGTACGCGGGAGTTATTTTATAGTGTCCAAGTGTGTGCACAGTACACAAGAGCACTCTCTCCTCCTTTACTCTCGAACCCCAGTGGGACGAACGGACCGACACGACTGGCGAGAGATCAGGCACAGGCGCGCGACCGACTTTTTACATGCCCATCCGACGCATGGATCATCTTTCTTGTCAGACAATCAGGTGATCAGCCTGCATTGCCAACCAAACTTGGAAACAAACAAACCTTTCCTCTTTATTAGTATAAATTGGATCTGAGGAGAGTAAGTATGTAGCTCAAGCTCAGCTCGCGGTAGGCGGGAGCTGTCCGCTTGACGCAAGACCGGGATTTCTTGCATCAGCGGGGGTTCTCCACTGGGTTATCACTTGACAATTGACATCGGGTTCGTAAATAAAGTGTAACGTGCTCGGGGTTTACCCGTAAATCATCCTTATGCTCAATTCTTTGAAATAACAGGATCGTTGTAAACAATTTATTACTATAATACTTACTTGTAAGCTGTAAGTATAATTAAATTATAATTAAAATATATTTAGCAGATCTAGCAACCCCTAAATATTTACCATGCTTTGTTAAATGTCATTTAATACCCTAACTCCTTAATTTAAATGCGTATCTTAATATTGTGTCAACATTCAACAAGGAAAAACCCTCGTTATATGAGGGAGGGATGAAATTAACTTGCAACTGTTGACTTTCCTTGTGATTCTAATTACCATTTGAGTTGAGATTGACATTTCAAAACAGACCCTACCATCCTACTCATATTATAAATGTGAAAGTTTGTGAGGATGGATGGATGTTACTCTTTCACGCATGACTACTGAACGGATTTTGATGAAATTTGTAATGGTAGTATTTTGATGAAATTTGTAATGGTAGTTTAGGCTCTGGATACTAGGCTACTTTTTATCCCGGGAAATAAACATAATTTCCGCGGGTATTACATTTTCGCGGGCGGAGCCGCAGGAAACAGCTAATATTATATTTATACTCCGATCAGACCAAATTGAATCTAAACTTAAACAAAGAAACATAGCGCTCTAAGAATGCTATGCATTTGAAATGTGACATATTTACCGCACTATACCGGTACAATGATACAATAGTTTGGTTGGATTTTATCTATATTTTTGTTTACGTTAAGAATTAACTTGGATTTGGGCCTTTAGGCAAGTTGCCATCGCTAATTGTATGGGATTCGATATAAGTATCGCTAAGTGACATAGTGACGATGCTCATGTCCCGTACATTTTTGTTTTCGAACTTCGTCATCGTAATTAGCGATGGCAACTTGGCTAAAGGCTCCTGATTTGACGCAAGAATCATACTAAGTTTAATATCTATATGCTAGTTGTTTATAAACAGTTATTTAGATCTAGTATTGATGTTGTTGTTTTCGAAGTTCCGCGTATTGCTGATAACACCTAGTCGGTATCGTCAATCGTGAGAGATACAAGTGAAGTGATTCTATCAGCGTACAGCGTGTAGCAGTCAGCCCCCCACGGCTCGGCCTTCGCCCGCAATCGCACGATATCTGCCATAACAACCGGTAGGTACTCTATCTGGTATCTACCTGCTCGAAATAGAAAAATAAGATTGTCGATACAATATCACAAGATCTAAGTACTTTGTATTTCGCTCACAATCAACGCAGAGCAGGAACCTAAGTGGGGATAACGAAAAATAATCAGTAGATTTTACTGTCCAATTTCACATTGTCCGAACACAACCCATTACCCAGTGTCACTTAGTTACTCAGTTCAGTGAGTATACCTCTCAATCTAAAATCTTTAAAACTGTTTGGGTCGTAGGGCCGAGGGCGTGCTAAAAGCACAGAATACAGAACATCCAGAATGAGTGTTCGATAACATTTGTACACATTGAAACACCGCCCCGCCCGCTCTTTACTCTTACAAAACAAATCGCGTTATTATGTTACGACAATTAGGTATTCAATAAAAAAATATTGAAAAAAGTTGGGTAAAATGTTCCGTTATTCTGTGGCAACATATTATGTGTGGATAGCCACTCCAATTTGGAGTAGTCGTGACGGCTTCGCTTTCAAGCGCGTTGACGGTTTCTGGATGATTTCTCTATTCTGTGGCTAAAAATTAAAACTTCAGGCTGTGTAGGGTATCTCGTAAACAACTGGCAGAAGCCGCCCAGATGGTGTAACCCGCGTACAACATTACGAACTCCTTGCTACGTAAGGTTCAAATATAAACAGTGCAGATTATTTTTACATAATGCGATTATTTATATCAAGTTATTAAAACACAAAAAATATTATGTTAATATTTATCTTATGTTTTGATGTTTGCACAAGTCACTATAGCGACGTGGCTCGCGTGGAAACGCTCCAAGTTAAACAACACGCACACGTCACCACAACAACAACAACACTGGTTTAACAAGACAATGTATCATGCAACCGGCAAATGCACTTTGAAAGCATTACATAGAGGCTCTCCTAATTTTCGATCAGCTTCTACGAACACGCCTACCAGCCTAGGACAGGCTGCCCACAAGATTAATGTTACTAACAAGTTTAGTAATGTATTGGTTGAAATTTGGAACTTTGAACGTGGGAGAGCCATGCTTCGACACGAATGGGCCGGCTCGATCGGATAAATACCACGGTCTCACACAAAACCGGCGTGAAATAACGCTTGCGTTGTGTTACGCCGCGTGAGTGAGGTTACCGGAGGCGCAAGGGGTTGGGGATTTTGAGGACCAGGAACGTAAGTCGCAACACCAGAGGAGTTACAAGCGTGACTTCTCTGGTGTTGCATGTGTCCATGAGCGGCGGTAATCGCTTACCATCGGGCGATCTCTCTTATAAATGTCATACCAACCACAGCGGACAATAACAGAGCTACAATTTCTTCAACTTCTTCAACTCCCCGCTAAGGGTACCGGGCCCTTAGCCGGGGGAGTGGAAGGGATTGGGCCCGTAAACCTCAGCCCCAGCTCAAAGCAGAGTACCTAATTATCGCGGAGAAAAGTAACGAGGTTAAGAGGAGTACGTCACGCGCAACAATAACAGCCCGGGGGCCGGGTATATATAAACCTAGGCAGATATACGCACGATACACTATCGTCCATACGCAAACGATATCTGTTATTTCGAGAGGTTTTATTCGTTCAATATTCTCAAGTTGCATGTGTATTCTGTGGATGGGTCCATAGGGAAGACAAGGTCAGTAAAATATCGAGAGAGATATAATTAATTTAAAAAATGAAGATTATAAAACGTACTTTAGAGTCTAGAGGGTTAATTGTAGGACTAGTATGTAGAAAACGCTTACTATCTACAACCATTGGGCGGGTCGTGGATAGTTAGTGCCTCAGAAACTTTTTTGAGTACTCTTCCCAAAGTCTGTTAAAAATGTTACACTCAATAATCACAATAGTTTATATTATTGTTTAGGTACATCTAGACGGAGCTCTATCTTTTTCATTACCTACCGAAAAACACTATCAGCTCCCCTTATCGTTGACAAATCTGCCCTTGATCAGTTTGTTTTGTACTCAATAAACAATATTTTTGTTCCAGATTTAATACTACAAAATGGTGCTCATATTGACGAGACTGACAAAAAGGTAACGATTTTTGTCTATAAGTAGTGTAATTACTGTTTATGATGTAAAATATTATAAAGCCAACCTACGAGAAGCCCCTACCCCGCCTGGGCTCTTGACATCGCCTTTCGCTGGTGTTGCGGCTTGCATGCATTCAGTAAACTTTGGATTTCCAGTAGAGGTATTTTTGTAGCTGAACGATTGTTGTTTAGGTGTCTACGTGCAGCGGGTATCGCTTACCACCGAATCACCTTCTTCCTTATAAAATCAGTCTTTTTCCTTATAATTTTTTTGTTGGTAATTTGCCTGACGGCAGCTGTGGCGCTGGTAACTGTTGAGTCGTTGCTAACCTGCCTGATGCCTCCCGCGTCGTGCTGGTCGACTGAACAGAACCAGTTCTGTCGGAGTTTTCCATCGACATGTTTACGCGGTTGATGTAATTGCCAGCTGATACGGCGCGGGGCAGAGGTCCCCCTATCACGCGGGGGCTCGGCAGTCCGCGACACACGCCCCTGTTTCATCATAGCGAGATAGCGCCGCTGTTGCTATAACACGTATAGTATATTAGAATCGCGTAAACGAGGAAAATTGAATTAGTTATTATATTAAAAGCATTAGGCAACAGTTGCCTGACAACTGTAATCTCATGAGTCGTAATTCGTGAATATCTCTATATTCATAAAGCTTCGAAAGAAAGTATCGGTAGAAACTAGCAAAAATAATAAAACATGGAAGGAGCACTAAAATCGAAGTCGTAAGCAGCTCTCTGTCTCACAAAGCATGCATGAGGGATAAGGAACTATATATGTTTCTTCTCTTACTAATAGCCGGGTCTCTATGCTATAGTTATTACTCTGAGGAAATTAACGCCTAGTCATTCTTAAATCCTATACTTAGGTAATAGTTCAAATACTTTAAAAGAATTGAAATCATTAATCGCCTTTTTAACAGTCCTTTAAGGCCCCCACACACGAGAGGCCGATCGTTTCAGATAGAACTGACGTCAGTTCGGCCTGAACGGATTCGAGCCCACACACGGAAAAAATCGCATCCAACCCAATTTACGTCAGTTCGGCCTGATCTGATTCGGGCCCACACACGGAACAGTCGCATCAGTCCATTCTGGTTTGCTGCGCGCTACGGTCGTGTTTATCAATTATGTATTTAAACACCGCGAAAACTCATACAACGCTTGTACACGATACACACCCACACGGCCGCGGCTCGGGCGAGAACTGAAGCGATTTGTCCACACACGGTCAGGACAGGCCGCGCGTTCAGGCCGATCGGTCAGGCCAGAATTAATGTTGCCAACTTAGTTATTTTGTGTGCGTGTGGTTTGAGGGACCTACCTGAATATCCCCAAAATAAGTATAGCAAGTTTTAGTAGAAGTCTAAAAAAAATTGTAGAACAAATCTGGGAATTTGTAAAAAGATAGTTTAAAAGATATAGCCCTCAGAGTGTGGTCCCTCAGTTCACACACCGCTATTTTCCAGATCTCGAAAAGTATGTGGAAAATTATGGTTTTTTCACTACAGAATTTTAGTAGAACTTTTGTAAAAGTTTTTACAAATTTATCAAATACATAGCATTAGAAATAAAAAAGCTACAACCACCGAAGCGTGGTCCCTCAGTTCACACAAAAATGACATACTCATTTCGCGATATATTACCCACTTTTTTAATTATTTTTCTACGTAGAGTTTTAGTAGAAAATTTGTAGAATTTGTAGACAAAATTTCAGCAAAATCTATCGGCGCATTTGGAAGATATATACCATTATGTTGGGTCCCTCAGTTCACACACTTGTGTATAAGAAAAACTCAAATAACTAATAAACGAGAAAACTAACAGAAAGTCTACTATACTTAAATTTTAGTAGAAGTTTTTTTCTCTTGGATTAGCACATAAAATATTTAATTTCTTGCTTCCTAGCTGAGATAATGTTAATTTTTTGATTGTATGAAAATGCAGAGTAGGTTACCACACAAGAGGCAAAATGAGGACAAGTCCTAATATTATTGTGTATGTTATACCTTATTAAATTTACGTTTTGCTCACGGTTTCGCACCTTAACACTATTTTAGGGGTTCATAGTACTACAAGCAACCCATATACTTACCAATTATTAACTATCTACCTATTTGTGGTTTTGCTCTGCCCGCCCTTTTCTCTGTCCGTTCTTTCTAACTCCTTATATGTAATTACATATGTATTATATGAATAAAAAACTGGCCAAGTGCGAGTCAGGTTCGCGCACAAACGGTTCCGTACAAAACGGCAAAAAAATCACGTTTGTTGTATCGGAGCCCTCGTCCTCGTCTCGTCGTCGTCTCGCCCCCAGCACCAAAGATTATACATACTCAATGTAATATTATGACTGCACCTAATATTTTTGTTAAATTAGCTTTTGCTCGCGGCTTCGCCCGCGTGGAATAGTGTTCTTAGAGAAAAAAACTACTTCGGCGAATAACTCTCTAAGTCTCTACTTACAGCAATATACTTCTGATACAAAACTGAAAATGTTTTTAGGTTTACCCAATGCAAATGGTTAAAAATTGGACCCTTTCGAGTTTCGCCTCGACACGATATGAGCGACCGCTTGATATATACATAATATTATATTTGTCGCGCTTGAATATACATTCGTTGCATCATGCTTTCGTTGTTGGACATCTACGAAGTGGTAAAAAATACTAAGACCACTCGTGAACTGTATTTTAAAAGTGGAATGCTATCGTGTGTTGGTGTACCTACAAAAAAAATGCACACAAAAAAAGCACACACACTTAAGAATAACATTATGTACACCGTACATCCCACATATTAACTTTTTCCTTTTCATAAAAGCTTGACATTAATTTGAAGACCTAAGATTTCTATATTTTTTTTATAGAAAATAGGTAGGTATAATAAAAATATGAAATTTCATCAATGAGGGTTCCGTACCCAAAGGGACCCAAAATATTATTAAGACTTCGCTGTCTGTCCGTCCGTCTGTCTGTCACCAGGCTGTATCTCAGGAACCGCGATAGCTAGACAATTGAAATTTTCACAAATTATGTATTTCTGTTGCCGCTATAACAACAAATACTAAAAACAAAATAAAATAAATATTTAACGAGGGCTCCGATACAACAATCGTGATTTTTTTTTGCCGTTTTGTACGGAACCGTTTGTGCGCGAGCCTGACTTGCACTTGGCCAGTTTTGTATTCATATACATATGTATTAGTACATATGTAATTATATATAAGGAGTTAGAAAGAACGGACAGAGAAAAGGGCGGGCAGAGCAAAACCACAAATAGGTACATAGTTAATAATTGGTAAGTATATGGATTGTTTGTAGTACTACGAACCCCTAAAATTGTGAAAAGGTGCGAAACCGCGAGCAAAACGTAAATTTAATAAGGTATAACATACACAATAATATTAGGACTTGTCCTCATTTGGCTTCTTGTGTGGTAACCTACTCTGCATTTTCATACAATCAAAAAATTAACATTATCTCAGCTAGGAAGCAAGAAATGAAATATTTTATGTGCTAATCCAAGAGAAAAAAACTTCTACTAAAATTTAAGTATAGTAGACTTTCTGTTAGTTTTCTCGTTTATTAGTTATTTGAGTTTTTCTTATACACAAGTGTGTGAACTGAGGGACCCAACATAATGGTATATATCTTCCAAATGCGCCGATAGATTTTGATGAAATTTTGTCTACAAATTCTACAAATTTTCTACTAAAACTCTACGTAGAAAAATAATTAAAAAAGTCAGTAATATATCGCGAAATGAGTATGTCATTTTTGTGTGAACTGAGGGACCACACTTCGGTGGTTGTAGCTTTTTTATTTCTAATGCTATGTATCTGATAAATTTGTAAAAACTTTTACAAAAGTTCTACTAAAATTCTGTAGTGAAAAAACCATAATTTTCCACATACTTTTCGAGATCTGGAAAATAGCGGTGTGTGAACTGAGGGACCACACTCTGAGGGCTATATCTTTTAAACTATCTTTTTACAAATTCCCAGATTTGTTCTACAATTTTTTTTAGACTTCTACTAAAACTTGCTATACTTATTTTGGGGATATTCAGGTAGGTCCCTCAAACCACACGCACACGTTATTTTACAAAATTTTACTAAATTGAGTATTTTATTCCCTCCTTGGTAGAAATTTAGTTATTAGCAGTATTTTAGTAGGAAAGAGCCAGACAGTAATCATATGCAAAATAGCCTAGGTTAAACACAAAAAAAAACCTATCATAATAATACATTCGTCCGTAATTTTCTTAAAACTACCCATTTAATTATTATATACGTAATATTTGCTAGTATATTTTAATTTAATGGTAAAATTTATAGTAAAATTCAATGAATGAAAAAAATTTAATATAACAAAACCTAAAATGCAATGGTTTTTGGGGGGCTTCAGGAATTCCTAAATAGCTTCTTTAGTAGTTATTTAGTACTTTTTACTAGAATTCAATACGAGTTTAGTAGTTTCACAAAAACAGAGCTGGCAACACTGGAACGAATCGCTTCAGTCCGTGCGGCCGACTGACGCGATCTCGAAATTGCACACAGACGATACGATTTTGCATCCGTTCAGGCTGAACTGAAGGCAGACCGGATCATGTATGGGGCCCCTTAGAGCCTTGCAGATGTTTCTTGGGCCCCAGGGCAGAAAACAGTTATACAATGAGGGTGTTTGATATTTTTTCTGCCAATGCACACAAAGCGTCATTTGGTGGCGTAAGTGGTTTCAAAAACAGTCAATAAGAATTTTGCGATTCTTTTTCTGACTCCAGGCGGCGCTCGGTAGCACGATGGTCCTTGAAGTGTCAAAAAGCTGTCAGATGTCAAGAATGTAAAAACCCTCATTGCGTCTCCTTGTAGACATCGGCTGCGCGCGCGCTGTTGGATCATTTTGCACACAACGCGGTGATGTAGGGTCGCGGTGAACGAGAGCCCGGGATCACGACCCCGTCGTCATGTCGCAACTCGCAACACCGGCCGATAATGTGTCTCGTGTCAACAAGTCTAATTATATCTGTATCAGAAATACCTAATTTACCATAATTGTAGAGTCTGAACATGGTCTAAAACAACAGAAATACTAAGCACGTTACTCACAGGTAGGGCTTCCAATCCCGCAATACCGGGATCTCGGTATTGCGGGATCCCGCGCCATTTTCCAATCCCGCGTGATGCGGGATTAAGGGCGCGGGATCCGCGGGAATTGCGGGACTGAAAATGGCTCGTGGATATTTAGGAGTGTCATTTGTTAGGTTCAATTAAAGTAAACAAAATGGGATAATCTGCGAGAAATATTCTTAATAACTCTAGTTATTAACTGTTTCGTATTTTCGTGAAGTTTATTGATACTTACAGTGATACTATACTACTATAATTAAATATAAAAATGTCAAGTCCAGTGCAATATACTGTATTTTCTGGTAATTCTTATGTTTGGGTGCATTTTCTCAAATCTAATGATGCGTTAGCGGCAAAATACAAACTGTGCAATACTATACTTAAAACCACCGCTATATCAACCAAAGGATTAAAAGTGCATTTGAAACCTAAGCATCATATAGAGGATTTAAGCAAAAACGGGCCCGAAAATGCAGCGTCGTCGTCAAGTGCGAGTACCAGTTCATCCTCTCGTGTGTTATCTCCAGAATTACAGCCTAATCCGATGTAAAAACGAATGAAGATTACGGACCATTTTCCAATTCAAAACAGTGCAAATTCAATGGAAGAAAGAGTTGCACGACTACAAAAGACAGCTTACCCTTCAGTGTTTTTGTAACTTCTAAAGATTTACGAGATTACTTAATAATTAAGTAATAATTTATCAGTTTAAAATGTGTTTTTTTTTTGGTTATTGACGTTATTTGATTGATCTCATTTTAACAGTACGTAAATAAATGTGGAGTTGATTAATTCATTGTTTTATTTGCCTTAATTGTTTTATTTTCAATATGCGGGACCCCGCAAACACCGAGATCCCGCGGGATTGAAAATTCGTAGTCCCGCAAATACCGAGATTGGATTCAGGCCGCGGGATTGGAAGCCCTACTCACAGGTCTTGTGCATTGTGCGGTTACTTCTTAGAAGCTTGCGAAGTTGTGAGGCTTGATGCAACACGAAAGAAAATGCGTTTTTTAACCAGTTTATTTGATCAATATTTTTAACATCTAGGTACTAGTAACTTAATATAGGGAAGACACGTGTGTAGTGTGTAGCGATATGGTAGAAGCCGTGTGCCTACTGCTGAGTGCGAGTCTTTGTCTCTGCTCGCCGGGAAGAATTAAAAATTTGTATGGCATCAAAAAAAATTATGGGAACTAATTCGATGCCAATTGCCATACAAACTGTAGTTAACTTCTTCACGTACACCACAGACATCTAATAACTAAATAACGCAAGTCTCATCGTTTGTATGTATAGAAACCAAGCGTGCCATTATTTAAGAGCAATTTAGTGATAATAACTTCCCGTCCCCGAGTAAACGATTCAAAGGTCGTCGCTGCGCGCCGCCCTGGCCCTATCGCGTTTTTTAGTTTTGTAGTTTTCGTTTGATGTTTGGCACCGAGAATATTAGAGAGGAAATGGCGCCTTACTCCTCTTTTACACGCGAAGTACATACACTTGCGTGGTCTAATCAATAGATGCCTGTGTCTCCGTGGTCTAGTGGTTAGAGCATTGGCTCTCGACTCGGAGGTCGTGGGTTCGATTCTAGCATTGGAACACCAAAAAAATGTTGTTTCCAAGTTTGGTTAGGACGATGCAGGCTGATCACCTGATTGTCTGACAAGAAAGATGATCCATGCGTCGGATGGGCGTGTAAAAAGTCGGACCTACTCCCGATCTCTCGACAGTCGTGTCGGTCCGTCCGTCCCACTGGGTTTCGAGAGTAAAGGAGGAGAGAGAGTGCTCTTGTATACCTACTGAGAACACACTTGGGCACTATAAAAAACTCGTGCGACACTGGCCTGGTTTCAATGAACCGTCCACCGTCACCGAGATCGGTGTGGGGAGTTACTATTAAATGTCTGTGAGTGACACAAACTCACACTCAGCAGTCAGCACACTGACACTGAACGCGGTTATCTCGTGTACGGATCACAATGGATTATGTAATTAGTCACCACGAAAGTAATCTAGTGTTAGGTATTAGTCCAATCTAACAATATACGAATCAAAGTCCAAAGTCGAACTGCAAGCATAACAACAACTTAAATCCTTACTTCCTTACTAATACCACAGCTTATTGTAAACGCGAAAAGCTGGATGTATGGATGTTTGTAAGGTTCACACAATATGTAGCTACTGAACGATTTTTAATAAAATTTGGTATGGTAGTAGTTTAGACTCGGGATTAACTCATGTCTGTTAGGCTATTTTTTATCAAAGCATTATGTAGTAATAATAGCTCCCCTGTCCCTACACCGATTACGGTGATGGTGGCCGGTTTCATTGAAGCCAGGCCAGCTGTAGTTATTTTATAGTGCGCAGTACACAAGAGCACTCTCTCCTCCTTTACTCTCGAAACCAAGTGGGGCGGACGGACCGACATGACTGGCGAGAGATCGGGCTCGGGACTGACTTTTTACGTGCCCATCCGACGCATGATTCTCCTTTCTTGTCAGACAATCAGGTGATTAGCCTTTGCTCTAACCAAACTTGGAAACAACATTTTTTGTTGTTCCAATGCGGGAAACGTACCCACGACCTCCGAGTCGAGAGTAGAGCTCTAACCATACCACGGAGGCTGTTAAAGCAAAATGTACAGAGGTCTTAACCAAGATACCATCGCTAATTGCGATGGCGATGTTCAGAAAAGAAAATGTATGTTCGCATCACATAGTGCGAGTCTATAAATAATATTCAATACTTAGATACCATTTTTAGGGTTCCGTAATACTTAAGGAACCCTTATAGTTTCGCTCTGTCCGTCTGTCTGTCTGTATGTCTGTCTGTCTGTCTGTCCGCGCCTCTAGCTCCTGTAATTATGAATATAAATTGATGAAATTTGGTGCAGTCATAGATTGTATATAGATCACGGTTTCGGGATCATAAAAAAATAATAATTTTATATTTTAGGGGTGGCTCTCCATACATGTGAAGTGGGGATGAAAAATATTTTTTCACTCTACCCCATCGTGAGGGGTATCATAGAATAGGTCTATTAAAATAAAGGCAAGGTTTCATACGTCACTTTTTTATAAAGTTGACCATTTTCGAGTAATCAGCCTCCAAAGTAGTTTGTAAGTTGGTCTCCCCCCTAGCATTTTTAAACTATAGGAGATAGAAACTTGCAAATTTTCATGCTGATAGATCATGCTAAAAACTCTTTAGGAAAACTATTGTGAATCAAATCGGACAGTTACTTTTGGAGTAATTAAAAAAAAGCATATTACGCGTTTATAGTTACGGAACCCTCCTTAGACATGTCCTGACATGCTCTTGGATAGGTTATTTACATCCAATTCGTGATTACACTACGGCCGCTGTATCTTGACGGGTCTGAACATAGGCTCTGCGAACTTTAGCGCATGTACAACTCGTGAAGAAAACTGTTATTGTATTATTTTTATATACCTATGTACTAATAAAATTTCCCTTATACAGTTGACCAATTAATACAAATAAAATAAATACGAAAACACTTAGAAACAGCTAATGCGCAACCTTCTGCACGAAGTTCAGACTCGCCAAGATACATCGGCCGTATTGTACTTTGATTAATTATTACATTTTAATATAATACATCTATGCGTGATTATAAATAAAGAAGTAATCTTGTCTAGGCCCCCAGTTCCCGCGGGATTTCTTTTTGCGCCCAACTTGTCTATCTAATATCAGCTATACTAATATTATAATAAAGAGGAACAGTTTATTTGTTTGTTTGCATCGAATAGGCCTCGAAACTACCGGACCGGTTTTGATGAAATTTGGCACAGATATAGAGTAGACCACGAAGGACATACCTACGCTACTTTTTATCGCGGAAAAATGTACGGTTTCAGCGGGATTCCTTCTTGCGCGCACGAAGTCGCGGGCAAAATCTAGTATTAAATAATTAAGAATGAACTTTATACTTATAATACGAAGGAATATTTTTTGGAAAAAATCCACTAGCAAAAACGAGTGATATAAAATGTAGGGTGACCGCGCGGGCGGATTATTGCGAACTCGTCTCTGTGTGTATCGTAACATTTATTTTTACATTTTTAAAGATTTTTCCTTGGTGTAAAATATTATTTATTTTAATATAAACTGATGTACAATTTTGTGTATAAAAATTTCATGCCAACCTATTTGTTAATAGTACATCGATTTTAATGTCCATGCGTGTTTAGTAGGTACGAGATCCATTCTCGTACCTACTCTACTTTATTTTTCGTTCTACGCCTCATAGATAAGACAGGACAAAAACTGTCAGGGTAACTAGATGGTTCTAACTTCTATACGTAGAGACAAAAGTTGGGACTCAAACACGTACTGTATTTTTAATATAATATTTAGACAACACCAGATCTTGATGTATATTGTTTACTCAGATGGTGTGTACCTATAATTATTGTTTTAGACGCTATAGCAATAATTAATTGGCGTGCCCTCTGACTCTCTACGGACTCTGAACAGTTCGATAGTGGTTTCCTTGACCAGCGATAACTACAATAGGCGCAAAGTCTAAGTCGTAAAAATCAATTCCTTAACCGAAGTCTGTAAATAATTAATTTAATTAATCATAACTGCGTGTTAATTTTTAAAAAATCATCTCGTTTCTGATTTGACATTGACACTGAACCGATTCTATAAAAACCAATAATTGAGAAACCCACCTCATAGTTCGCAGGATAGGTATAGTCAATAATTTATAAAAATTTTATTGCCTATATCAAGTTTTTAGATAGGTATATTAAGTTTTAACCTTTACCTACTACATAGTAATGTTTAATTCATTAAAATTACACCCGCGCCTAAAATCAGGTTGATCAGGTTTCTTACGTAAACTTTAACGAATTATGTAAAATATCGCCAAGCCGAGAGCGACGCGACGCGATAGGCTAAAGTTCTAGACAAATACAAATAACCACGAGTAACTAACTTTTGACAACTACGAAGCTTGTAATTTTCTATTTATTATTACTTAGGTCCTGTTTTAAAATCACCTTAGTGTCGAATAGCTTATCCGGCACTTTTGCTACTTGCTTTAAATTGAGCGACAGAGACAAAACATGCAGTTAAGCTATCTGACACTTATATTTGAAGGATGGGCAATGGGCATGTTATGATAAGTTGTACAATATAAATTAGGTACTGCAATCAATTTGTGAACGTAGAAATACTTGTATCTTGATATTTTATAAAAGCGTCTAGTTTATAAAAGTGAGTGGTTGTCTCACTGCATTTTTTGACCTTGGAATAATAGTATTCAATATCACTATATTTTAAAACATTTAGAATGTCACCCTATCGAAAATTGTATTTTACTTTTCTTGCAAAAAATCCATTAATTTTCAAATAACACAATACCACAGTAATGTTTTGGACTGGATAACATTTTTTGTCTAGTATGGTTTTGTTACTAAAACTGATTGTATTTTAGGGTATTATTGATCATATTTTTAATCATTGGCATAAAAAAAAATCAAATTTTATTACGGCAATAGTCAGAGTTTAGTATCTTCTTTTTATTTATTTAGAAATCAACAACATTATGCTTAACATTACCAAATCTAAAGGGAAAACAGTAATACTTTTATTAGACTTTGTAGCATATTAGGTCTCAAAAAACATCCAATGAATGGAATTTAACTCTGATGCAATCATTTAGCCACAAACGTCATATGGCCACTCTTTTCTGCGCTAATCACTAAAGGTCAATCGACAGACAAACCGCTACAGTACGTACGTACTATAACAATACGTGAATACCTATTCACCTATTATGTATGGTTTAGGACAGTTCCCATCTTATTCATAGGCTAAAATAATGGAACCTAAGAACCTATTAATACTTAGTTGGTACAGTATCATTTTAACTTTTGTGGACGTATTTTGTATTTTTTTTTGTTACGCAGTAAAATCAATCTAAGTAATTTTCCTATATGTACGTATTTCTGTTTATACTGGAAATGATATGTTGTTGATTAATTCTAAACGAAAGCAGTAATCACTAAAAACAATTCTTCGTCCTTGTATTTGGTACTAAAGTCATTAAGAGATGCAACTCACCTGCAGCTCTTCTGATGTTGCGAGTGTCCGTGGGCGGCGGTAGTTGCTTTCCATCAGGTGACCCGATTTTATAAAAAAAAAAAAAAAAAACTGCGGCGCACGCAAATCCTGATGAAACAAGTACCAAACATTTCTTTGTTTTCAAAGTAGGTTCAAAACAAAAAGCGTGACGTCACGTGACGTCGCGCGTAGGCCGCGCCCCCGCCGCTGGCCAATCAGCGCGCGCCGTGCGCACACTCCTCCGATATATAGCGCGCGCGCACAGTTCAAATCGCATAATAACGTTTGATAGTTACCATATTAAATGGGTGACAGGTTCCTCAAAATAAGATTTTACCGGTGGCTGCTATTTCTCTTCAGTTTCAGTAATTTTGATAAAATTTAACAATTTACATTTATTTTTTTAATTACCATTAAAGTATTTTATCCATTTCAATACGTCGTTATATTCTGTAACAATGCTGCACTACACAACGATCCCTGAGGATTACGTGAGGAAGACAGATCAGTAAGTTTTTAATAAATTTTCTCTCGTCAATTGTTGTAACTTCTATTTATGTGGCATAAATATTTTTTTCATAGGAATGTTTTGTGACTAAATTTGAAGTATTCTTTTGACCCTGTCAAATAAAAGAATCTGAATTCGAAAATTTCATGAATTGATGTATGAAAATCAAATAAATGGATTGTTTTTACAATCCATTTATTTGTTTTAAATAACTGTATACATTTTTCTTTGTGTCTTAGACTATGTCCAGAAACTGCGTATTCTTACGCACGTAAGGTCTACGCACGTAGTCGAGGTACTAGGGCCCCATACATTGCGTCCAGAAGCTACGTGCGTATTATTTTAGCTATGCGCGTATCGTACAAAATTTCGTAAAAAAGAAACGATAAGATAAGAATCTCTACGTGCGTAGGTTTACGCAGGCTTACGCACTTTCTGGACAGAGTCTAACTCTTTGATAGGTTCAAATCTAACCTAAAAATCTCGATTGCCTGCTCTCCTGCTCTTGCTCGAAAATAGCGATAAAAGTAATAAAAATTAATATCGCGACATTCGTAAACTATTCTCGAATTATAGAAAAAGTAGGACCATAATCCCTATTCACTTTCGATGTTTGGTCGGTCGGTTAGATTGCAGTAAATGAGCTCTGTATTGTGCAATATAAAATATAGACTTCAATATAAAACATAGAGTTCAATATAAAAAAATCTTAAACATAGGTAAGTTGCTTTTTTCTTAATATAGGTAGTGCCTTATATTTTTAAGAACCTAAAGTAAAAGTCATTACTAGCAAATCAGGACATTTCCGGAGAAATTCGAAAGAATGGCTACCTTGGATGGCTAGAAAGGCTGCTTCTTAAATTTTTTAATTTAAAAATAATTAGGTACTTTGTACCTATTGCATATTTATTAAACAACTAGATGACGCCCGCAACTCCGTTGCGCCAAAATTCGTTTATCGCGGCGGAACGTACATTTTTCCGGGATAAAAAGTATCCTATGTCCTTTCTCGGGTCTCAAAGTATCCCTATACCAAATTTCATCAAAATCGGTTCAGCGGTTTGGGCGTGAAGAGGTAACAGACAGACAGACAGACAGACAGACAGACAGAAAGACACACTTTCGCATTTATAATATTATTAGTATTAGTATATTAGTATATTAGTATATTAGTATATTAGTATTAGTATATTAGTATATTAGTATATTAGTATATTAGTATATTAGTATTAGTATATATTAGTATATTAGTATTAGTATATTAGTATTAGTATATTAGTAATTAGTAATTAGTAATATTAGTAATTAGTAAATTAGTAAATTAGTAATTAGTAATTAGTAATAGTAATTAGTAATTAGTAATTAGTAATTAGTATATTAGTATATTAGTATATTAGTATATTAGTAATTAGTAATTAGTATATTAGTATATTAGTATATTAGTATGGATTACCCAGGTATATGGCGCAATTTGTAATACCAAAATATAATAATAGGTACCTACCTACATACTTATGTTTTAAATTATTTATAATTTATAAATACATTATTGATTACACTCGTATTGTGAAAAGTGCAGAATATGTTGAAGAATTAAGTTTAATTCTTCAGTAGATAACCAATATTGTTTAGTCAAGTTCGGTAGGAAGGTCTACGGACTACGAGGGACAAAGGTCAATCGTAACTATTTAGTAATCTGTGGTTTGGCGGCCCACTCCTTATCGTCTCGATAGGTGTTAAAACGATAAGGAGTTGGAATTCTCAATTATACCTAGAGCTAGGAGTGGTTTTCGAGTCCATACCGCATGGCCCTCCCCCGAAGCCCAAGAACCACTACCATACTATTGGACAGTTTTATCATGTAATCTGGAGGTAAAAAGAAGGTGGACGGAAGGTGAGCTAAGCATTGAGTGAAGCTCAACAATGGCGGCGACTCACGTTTGTGTGAGATTTACGGATAATTGCCATTGGCGTATTGGCGGCCGATCGTCTTACTTTGCTGTGAATGTGTGCGTGCGGCATGGTCGCTACGATACGGCCGGCTTACTTTGATTGCTTCACTATTCATATTACTGAAGCGGTGTCCGCCATTTTTTACGTTCATGCATGTAATGTAACGTGTCTGTCTGTCTGTCTGTAGATGCGCGGCGGCGGCGCAGGCGGCGCTGGCGTGCAGCCGCGCGGCGCACGTGACGGCCCTACGCGGCCACAAGCTGCCGCAGCTGGCCGCCTTGTCGCCCAAGGTAAGGCTGGGACTTGTTCAGTATTGACTGCCCTGCAGTACGCTAGGTACCTACCGGTCGCGATCGGAGGGTCTACCCAGGAAACGGCTTCCCATAGCTGTAGTTTACTGTTTATGACTGTGTCTGCGAAGTCCTACCTACAAGGCACAGGGCTACGTCAGATGAGAACCTTACCGAATATCACCAGGTCTAAAATAGCCACTGATATGCCGCTGAACCATTTTAGACTGTTGTTTGTAACTTTTTGTGAAATAACAAGAATGCAATGTGCTAACCGTATTCGTGTGCGGCGTGCGGCAGGTGCGCGCCTTCGTGGAGCGGAGTGCGGCGCTGTGCGAGCCCGCGCACGTGCACGTGTGCGACGGCTCCGACGCCGAGGCCGCGGCGCTGCTGCTGCTGCTGCGCCAGCAGGGCACCGTGCGCCCCCTGCCCAAGTACGAGAACTGGTGAGTACGAGATTCGATCACACACCGACATAGTGTAATACACTAGGTGATTTTTATTCCGTCCGAGAAAAAAAAAGGTAATTGCTCGAACGGTTAAATTAAATTAAATACCATTTATTTCGGGCTGCATAGGCCCATATTATAAATACCTTATAGACTAACATACATATTACTATATTATATAACTAACACTAACACTAAACACGTATTGTCTGCGACGTGGGGCGCGAAGTGTTCGGGAGTCGTCCTCTGAATCTTCTGTAGGCGACTCCAATCGGCCAGAACTCCTCCTTCTCGAAGGTCGGTAAATGATGGGTTGGAACTCTCACCACAAAAGAACTAAAATTCACTCTATGACGAGACTCCAACCGCTCGACCCTCAAGGCGAAGTTGGTTCTGCTCCTGATGTAGTCCACAACCTGCTCGAGCGTCGTGGACCAATACAGCCGGGACACGTACAGCGGTGTCGCGGGAGTCTCACACCGCAACAGCTGCTCGGGTCCTCCGGGTGCGGTGCCGCGATGGTTGCGGACGACGGGTTTCTTCTTCTTCCTCTCGACCTCGATGAACCCCAGTTATTAACTGGTAAAGTTATTAAGCTACTCAGCAACTTAAAGGAATAGACAAACTAATGGGCTCCCCCTGCAGCTGGCTGACGCGCACGGACCCGGCGGACGTGGCGCGCGTGGAGTCGCGCACGTTCATCTGCGGCGAGCGCGAGCGCGACGTGGTCCCGCGCGCGCTCGCCGGCGGCCGCTCCGCGCTGGGCAACTACATCGCGCCATCCGACTACGACCGCGCCGTGCAGGAGCGCTTCCCGGGCTGTATGCGAGGTGGGTGCCCAAACCGAATTGGAAACGATATTGAGGTCTAGAAATGAGAGAATAAGGGTCTGTGCCTCTAGTCAAGTTGCGTTCGATAATTTCGGCGGCGAACTTCGAAATCAAAAATGTATGATTTGACATAAGTCATCGATAAGTGACATGTCGTTTGCGATGACTTAAGTCAAATCCCATACATTTTTGATTTCGAAGTTCGCCGTCGAAATTATCGAACGCAACTTGACTAGAGGCCCAGTTCCCACCGCGACGACGCGAGACTCTACTCGGCGCCTCATTTTAAAGATAGCTATTCAAAATGGAACTCTCTTCGCTGCACAAAAAGATAACAATAAAAAAGGAAGACACGTCTCCATCGATATCAGTCATAGGTACACTGCACATGCGCTGGGCAGTGCGGTGCAACCTGAAGTTAGAACTCTTACACGTGCATTTTCTTGTGTTGTTAGTAAAGTTCAATTTTGAACAGCTATGAACTATCTAGCATTTTTAATGCAGCTGCATGTCGCGTATGTTTTCGTTTCAGTGTAAACTGGCCCTAAATGAAGAGACACCGAAAAGTTTTGCGCTATCGTGTTGAGGAAATATTGGTGCCGATTGAGTTTATAAATTAAAAACATTTCATGCATCTATGTTCTTTTTTACATTACACTGTTGTGAGGAGCTCGCGATTGACGTGGCCATGTGTGTGTGTGCGCAGGTCGCACGATGTACGTGATCCCGTTCTCGATGGGCCCGACGGGGTCGCCGCTGTCCAAGATCGGCGTGGAGGTGACGGACTCCGCCTACGTCGCCTACTCCATGCGCGTCATGACCAGGATCGGTAAGCATTTTTTCTTTACTCAAAACGCCTAGCTCCGTGGTCCGGCGGTTCGGAACTCGTATCTCGACTCCGGAGGTCGAAGGTTCGATCCCTGCGTTGAAACAACAAAAAAATCATCTTGTTAAGTCAATGCAGGATGATAACCTGCATGACATGAAAAATCATCCATGCGTTAGGATGGGCAAGCAATTGTACAAAATCTCTAACTAGTCATTGCGGTCATCCGTCCTACTGGGTTATGAGAGTGAAAGCAGAGAGTGCTCTTGTAAATTGCGTACACACTTGGGCAATACAAAAATAACTTGTGCGTAGCCGGTTTGGATTCAATTAACGGCCACAGTAACCGAAATCGGTACTGGGAGCTACTAATTATGTCCTTATTTCAGATATTTCCTAGAAATTGTAGTGGTTTAAAAGTTAAAACCTTATTTATCGTCCGAAATTCTGTATTTTTTTCAAATCAAAATTTGTTGCTATCTGCCTTCCAAAGATCTTCTAGACTTGAAATGTTTAAATTACGCATTTCCGAAGTGTAAGGGTTTAGACACATAAAGCACCTAACGATGACTATCTCCGCAGGGAGCAAGGTCCTAGAGGAACTGCGCAAAGACGAACAGTTCGTGCGCTGCCTGCACTCGGTCGGCGTGGGCGGCGGCTCTCCGGGCTGGCCGTGCGACCCGGCCCGCACCATCATACTGCACCGACCCGCGGACAACGAAATCGTCAGCTATGGCAAGTAACCCATTTAACTTCCACACCAAAATGGCGTCAAAAGCGACACACTTGAAACCACGCTAGGGTTGTTTCGCGCCACCTTGACAGGGGTGACTTCTCCGGGCGTATCGATCCAATTTAATGTGTGTGTAAACAAAAGACAGTAGCACACTATAATGCTACCAATTTAAATGACACAATGGCTACAAATTAAACGTTTTTGACTTAACTCATCCATTATGTTTTCAAAATGATCTTTTAAATTTCCAACGTTGTGAATTTCATTGTTTTTTTTTTTTTGTAATTTAGAAGCATTTTGAAGTTTCTTTCTGTTTGTGTGCAGGTAGCGGTTACGGCGGTAACAGTCTACTAGGCAAGAAGTGTTTCGCGCTGCGTCTGGGCTCGGTCATCGCGCGCAGAGAGGGCTGGCTGGCCGAGCACATGCTGGTAAACACTACCTCCTCTACATAATCCATTAATGAGAATCAAACAATCGGTTTACTTCGTTGTAAGAATTGACGCTTCTCAAGAAAGTCAGATCAGATTCTAGTTGTATTGGAGCAAAGAGCTCGTACGTCGCTCCGTGAGAGCTCGTCCGCGATTTTACTTTTCAAGCAAAATACCCACTTGCTGTAATGGAGCAAGAATTCACAAGTTTCCACACGATCTTTCGTAATTTCAGTAGACGCTTATTGTCGCATTCACGAGCTCTTCGATTGTAGATTGTAGGCTCAATTTAAAATTTCAATGTGTTTAATTATATTGAGCTCTTATACTGGCACTACATCTGGAATCAAAAATAGAACTCTGTGCTAATACAATAGAGTTCAGAGTTCTATTTTTAGCGCTGTTTCCTTTTCCTGTTGAAAGATTCCGGATAACGTAGTCCCAGGCTTGGACTTTATCCAACTTTTAACTCTTAAACAACTTACAGATCGTCGGCATCACCGACCCCGAGGGCCGCAAGCGCTACATAGCGGCCGCGTTCCCCTCGGCCTGCGGCAAGACCAACCTGGCCATGATGACGCCCAGCCTGCCCGGGTACAAGGTGGAATGCGTGGGGGACGACATCGCCTGGATGAAGTTCGACGAGAACGGCGTGCTGCGGGCCATCAACCCGGAGAACGGCTTCTTCGGAGTGGCACCAGGTAGGCTGCTGAAATACCTCACATAATTTAATTAATGTTACAATATCTATCAATTTCCCGCGAAAAAATACCCCCAGCCCGCAAGCAAATGCGTGAGTGCACGCATAAGTATGCGTAAAGCTTACACTGCTTATGCGTACACTCAGAAACAAGATCGTACAAACACCACCACCTCACAAGCAACAATGTCAGCAAGATCGTGCAAGGCTAGGGCCTTGGTGGTGTAGGCACCACCAAACACGCCATGGTGGTGTTATATTAATTAAATTGTATGCTTTGGATTTCCGCAAAGTAGGTAACGCCTGATTCTTAACCTTAAATAATATTATTATGCACTATCTTCCTATGACTTCATTCGCAAAGTTCACTCTCAGTAACTGTTCATGTAGCCGGGATAGGTATTGTATCTAGTGGGTAGACCACTCTCGAGTGCAGGTTCGAATCCCAGGTTGTGGCGTGTACCAATAACTTTTCAAACCAGCTATTTAGATGTCAGCTAGTATCCCTAGTCAGGTGGTATTTTATTGAACTACAAGTAAACGCTCTATCCCAGGAACTTCAGAGGCCACGAACCCCATCGCGATGTCCACGGTGTTCCGCAACACGCTGTTCACGAACGTGGCGGAGACGCCCGAGGGGGGCGTGTGGTGGGAGGGCATGGGCCCCGCGCCGCCCGCGCTCACCGACTGGCGGGGAAAGCCCTGGAGCCCCGACTGCGGCACCCCGGCCGCGCACCCCAACTCCAGGTGAGATTTCGGTGGACTTGAGTTTTCAACTCCCGTCTCTTAGTAGAAGGTACCGAGTGGCCTAGAAAACCGACGTCTTGAGATAAAACTTCCATCATAACCTTGACTACCAGTGAATCAGTTGACACAATGGATATAACAATACACACAGGCCCACGATTTTAAAATTGATATACTCCACTATTAAAATCCTATTAATTGTATTTGTAAATATCTCTGTGATCATCCATATTGATATTTAGCCTGTCTAATGGAAATAGGTGTGAATAAAGTGCTGGATATGTTACATCCACTACCGACATTCCCCAGGTTCTGCTCGCCGGCGGCGCAGTGCCCCATCATCGACGACGACTGGGAGAGCGCGGCGGGCGTGCCCATCTCCGCCATCCTGCTGGGCGGGCGACGGCCGGAGGGCGTGCCGCTGGTGGTGGAGGCGCGGGACTGGGCGCACGGCGTGTTCATGGGCGCCTCCATGCGGTCGGAGGCCACCGCGGCAGCCGAGCACGCGGTGAGACATCGCTAGCGACAGTTATTAGAACGAAACAGAATCTCAAGTCTATATGAGAACTAATAGTACTCATCAACATCTGTAAGGACCTCTATGGCTCAGTGGTTGAGCGTGTTGGTGCTCAAGCCGGAAGTTGTGGGCTCAAATCCCGCAGAGGGAACAAAATGTTTTCAATTTCCTGGATCATGAATGCCTATTGAATGTGTTAATAATAAATATTCTTAAATATATGTATAGTATAAGAGTATGAAATATACTTCCCGTTGTCTGGTCCCCGTAACACAAGCTCTTCGGATAGGTACTTACCTCGGGGCCAGATTGACGTGGGGTGAAACGAGATAGATATTAATACTCTAGCTACATCACTGACAAGTCCCGACCCCGATAGCACTTCCACTGGGCTTTAGTCCTCAGATATGTAAAAGGTCATCCATCACGGTACCTGCCGCTGTTCGGTAGACTGCAAGTGCCTTTGAAGATGTTATTAGTGCCAATTTCACCCTCACCTGTTAAAGTTAATCTTTGATTAGATACCATGTTATCTCTCGTTCTTCGTATTAATGAGAAAGAAGGCATGATATTCAGACAAACGATTAACACATTGGTGACATGGGGTTATGTTTCCTAAGACACGATAAGATTTCCAAAGAATGTAAGCCTTTTGAAACGTTAAAAAATATTCCAAAAATCATAGTTACGTTTCCTCTAAAAACGACTAATATAATTGATTGTGTTCAGGGCAAGGTGGTGATGCACGACCCGTTCGCGATGCGGCCGTTCTTCGGGTACAACTTCGGCGAGTACCTGCAGCACTGGCTGTCCATGCCGCAGCCCGGCAGACGCATGCCCAAGATCTTCCACGTCAACTGGTTCAGGAAGGACCAGCAGGTAACTACATTTCCCAGGTCTTAAAAATCTTTCGAGCATTAAAATACAACTAAAAGTTTATCTAGTATTAGCGGTCTACAATAGGCGGTGCTAAAAATAATTTTTCGTCTATACAATGTAAGACAACACGATAATAAACAATCTAAATTTTAAATCCCATTTTTGTAAATATAAAAAATTAAACCACAATGTGTAAAGCTTAATGAGCCTCTAGAGTGTAGACATGACTTTTTAGTCAACGTATTGATGTATTCCTTCTAATAGTGGTTATGTGTTCCCCAGGGCAAGTTCCTGTGGCCCGGCTTCGGCGAGAACTCCCGCGTCCTGGACTGGGTGCTGCGGCGCTGCGACGACGAGCCCTGCCACACGCCCACGCCGCTGGGCTACGTCCCCTCGCCCGGGGCCCTGAACACCGACGGGCTGGGAGACATCAACATGCAGGAGCTCTTCAGCATACCGAAGGACTTCTGGCTTAAAGAGGTACGTATAGGCTTAAATGTGAGCCTCGGGGGACGCCAAAACTTTAGCATCTAGCATATAACATCCATTCATTCACATCTTAAGAGTTAGGCTCTTGTCGGTGGAGTAATCGCCATATGTCTCGGTCCTGTGCTTTACTTCTGACCTCTTGATACGTCACAACGTTAATCTTTTGCTTTAGTTGTTCAGAATAGTTTTTTCTAGGCCTAAGGAAAAGTAGAGGGGAGACTTCCTCTCCCCTCTACTTTTCCTTCCATGATATTCTTTATACATTCGTCATGTCGTATCAACCATCTTTCCCTTCTGTTTTCTATTGATTTAATTATATTTCTTTTCTTCTACAATATCTTAAACCTCTTCATTTGTCTCTTTCCGTCCAGCTTTTACCTTTCTTTCTTCTCCTCCAGCACCTCAAATGCCTCTCTGTAGCCTTTATTTATCTCTTTTAGTTAGGGTCCATATTTCACATGCATACAAGGAATCCTTTTTAATTTAATAAAATGTTTTTGGTGTTAAATGCTGTCTCGGCTATGGCTATACTGGACACAAAATCGGACGGCACATATAACATTACTTAAATAATAATTTCGAAACGTATTTTTAGATTTTTCTGAACTGTGTATCTGAGTATCCAGCATGTAAATAATGTAACTGTGTTTTGTTCCCCAGACTGACTGCATAGAGAAGTACTTCACGGAGGAGGTAGGGGAGGACATGCCTAGCGAGATGTGGAACCAGCTGAACGAGCTCCGCGACAACATACGGAAGGCCTAGACGAGCACTAGGGCTTCGGTCGTAAGCCAGGAGCTAAGTCTAGTGTAGCTCGCAGATCTGTAATACTCCTCACTTCCAAAGCTGTATTATTTATATCAAGTATTCGGGTTTGAAAAAGACCGAATTTACTAATACTCATTGTAACAGATACAATGAATTGTATTTATTTATATTAGGTACTATAGATGTTACATTTAATAATTATTGATAAGAATAAGTTTTTTATAAAGTTCCGCCATCTTTAATTCGAATTTTGATTATTTTCGAATATTTCAAAGCAAAGAAAATGACATTACGATAAAAAATGTACCGCAGCATAACTACGTATTGAAATGGCAAAGGCTGTGTTTTAGAATTAAGTAGTTGTAATGCTAGTTGTATATAACCTACGTTAAGTTGACCAATGATACATAATAAATATATTTATTCAATGAATGGAAGTTATTTTTTAAACCGTAAGAACATACATAATATTATATCGTTTACTATGTGCTATAGTGGGCGCACATTTCATGAAATACTGTAGAGGTCGTTTGAAATGAGTTGGCTACTATAGTAGGTACAGTCACGGAACCGAAAACAAGTGGAAGTGTTGACACGATTAGTATGGACGTCGTTGTCGCTAAACTCACACAAATACACCGATAATATTATTGGTGACGAGCTAATTTCCCTAGTGGCAATTTTTATTTTGAAATAATTCTTTAAAAGTGTGTCATTCTTTCATTGTTGGTTGTTGGCTACGAAATGGTAAAAGACCAATTCGTGAGGGTGAACAGTATTTTGAAAGTGGAATGCTATTGTGTGTTGGTGTAAAAATCTGAAGAAGTTTCAAGTTAGGTAGTTTAGGCTTAGCTGTACAAACTTCTGGTGTATTTGATTATCCACATGAATTAAATCTGGATACATCAAAACCAGATAGAACATTTTTGTAACTTTTCATCAGTTAATGACAAAAAGTACTGTACCTACTGTAGGAAAAATATGAAAACTTATAGAATAGAATAGAAAACTCTTTATTTGACAGAAAAAACAGTCGTGCATTGCAAAGCATGGTCCATCATAAGTCATTGTGTAATGGGGCCATTGGAACGCTTAGTCGTGGCACGCGAATTATGCCTACTTCCACTTGTTTTCTATTCCATGACTACATCCTACTATAGCCAAAACTATTTTCTGATCGTTCAGTTAGTATAGAAAAAAACTTTTTTAAATAAAAATATATTGTCTGTCACTTCATATGTTTGGCGGAGAAGACTCTCACGCCGTCCAGCGTGGAGGCGCGCGCGTGCTTCGTCAGCAGCGCGTTCACGTTCAGCTTCTCCGTCGCGTACAGCCTGAAATGAATTCATGTTGTTCACTAAATAATGTAGGGTCATAAGGACTGGGAACGCAAGTCGCAACACCAGAGGAGTTACATAGGAGCAGTCTGCTTATTTTGTTTGAACTTCTAAACAACGTCCCTAGCGGAAACCTCGGGTACTAAATTTGATCGAACGCAATGAGGGTTTTTAACACAAAGTATTAAAATAATGGTCTCAATTTAGGGGACAGATTTTTTGCCGGTAGAGCGCGCCATTGTTCAAGAAGTACCAAGCGCGAATTCAGGACTGTGCGCTAATTAGTCCGCCACAATAGCATCGTTACGTCCAAAATCCTAGCGCAGCCAGTGGCAGAAAAGAGAACTAAGATCTGGGTTTATTATTGTGTACATGAATACTATGGAAAAGCTATTCGGACTCCTGGTATTCTATACTTCGTGGTTTTTTAAATTCGTGATATCTGACAGTTTATTTGACAGCGCCGCCTGGTGACAGACAAATTATCGAAAATTCTTATTGACCGTTTTTGATACCACTTATGCCACTAGATGACTCTGTGTGCGTTGGGTCTGCCCCCTAACGGCAGAAAAAATATCAAACACTCCCATTACGCGATTAGCGAGCTTTAAAAACTCGCACTTTTGAGGTTTTGGAAGAACATAATATTTTACGATATAAACTAAATGAATGCGTAACTCACTGGACGTAGGGCGAAATTTCGTCCACGGTCCACTTGGGTTTGGTCTGGAACAGCACCTTGAACCTGTCGTTGATGTTCTCCGGCAGGTCCTCCTCCACGAAGCCCCAGATCACCTGCGGCGTGCAGCTCTTGTCGATCAGGGCGACGCCAGACAGCTGGGCTTCCTGAAATTAGAACAAGATTTTGATAAAAAGGAGTAGTCAGGCGTAGGTCAAGGTTAAATTCGATTAAATTATTGTCTTTGTATTTTTTTATTGCACGGTATATAAGTTAAGTTTAAATTGGCAGCACTATATATCACCATTATCACTTGGTTTACGTTTAGATAGAATTGGATCTAAACGGAGTATACCAAGCAGGTAAAAGGTTCCATCCTTACGTCATACGTTACAATCATAGACGATGAGGACCCAAATGTAACTTATAAGAGACGGTGGCTAGCAATTAGGACACTGGCATTTTTATGGAACAACTTGAGGTAAATTTTCATACATTTTAACTCATTTCAACGAATATTCATCACTACATAGTATAAAACAAAGTCGCATTTTCTGTCTGTCCTTAAGTTTATTGTATACTTAGATCTTTAAAGCTACGCAACGGATTTTGATGCGGGTTTTATAATAGATAGAGTGATTTAAGATTATAAACCTTTCAAGTATATAACAAGCACAATATAGTATCTAGATATACACTGATAGCTTCTATTGTCGTAAATAAACACTTCTTTTGCGCTTACATTGCAAACGCTGGCTGAAGCCTACGATATGAGATCAAAATAATGTACTACAGTATTGTAAGTACACCTTATAAGGTCTACAAAAAAGTCCGCGATGGTAACTTTTTACGAGAAATAATGGCTTACTTACGAAGCGATTTTAAGCAATACAGCAATAATCATTAATCAATTAAGTACATTGTGCACTTAATATAGATAAATATGGCCATGTAAAGCATGCAATTTAGATGAATATTTTCGAAGATATTACAGACTTAAAATGCAGGGACATAGCGGTTGGATCGTAAAATTTATATTCAAGCACGAAAATTATAATAGTTACTAGATGTTTCTCGCGACTTCGTGCGCGCAAAAGAAAATTTCGCAGAAACCGTACATTTTTCCGCTATAAAAATAGCCTATGTCCTTTTCCGTGGTCTACTCTACATCTATGCCGAATTTCATCAAAATCGGTTCAGTAGTTTCGGAGCCTATTCAATACAAATAAATAAACTTTTATATATTATTGCAGAGAGTAGAGTTATTTGCTGAAGAAGTTTTTTCTCCAAGAACACTATTCCACGCGGGCGAAGCCGCGGGCAAAAGCTAGTATAAAATATGATTAACAATATATTGATTATCTCCACTTCTCTATGGATCTGAATAATAGTATTTTGGTATATGGCCAACACTATGGTGTCTAAACAACGGGTCATAAACGCCCAACGTCTTTTACAGCCGGCGTACAATTCGTACATCTAGCATCTATATTACCAAATACATTGTGACTCACATCAGTCACCATCCCTTCAGGCACGGAGTCCTTCCACGCCTGCATGAACTCCGCCAAGTTGAACTTGCCCGCGCTGTTGAGGAGCACTCGCGCCAGGAACCGGCACACCTTCTCCTCCTTATACCTGTAATACTGGACCTCCCCCTCTTTAGCAGATTTGTCGGTGTAAAACCTGAACATAGCCTCTGTTATTGGCCTGGGAATCAGATCTTTAAGACTCTCCAGCGTTTCCTCTCTAGATATTCTGTCCAGCGCCCAGGAGTTCTCCTCTATCAGATCTAGCATGTACGACAGCACCCGGAATTCGTAGTCGAAATCCAACAGTCTGTAGTACTCGTCTATTTTGATAGCCTGTATCTTTTCCAGCTCGTCGTTTAGTTCCACTCTAGAGGCTTGTACTTTATCGAATATGTCGTCGTAAGTAAGCAGCTTAGTTTTATCCACTGCATACTCCAGCTCCGGGCCTCGATATTTGGAAGGTTCCAGAAGTTTCCGTAGCTTGGTGAGCCGCGGCTTGCACGGCTTGAGCTCGTAGTACGTGAAGAATGTGTTGACTATGTCCTTATGCTCTATCTTCCGAGGAGGTCTTCCGTCATCGGAGTCCGTGGATTTGTTGAGGCTGGTGTTGGATTTGTCGAAGGACGTGTCGGAGTCTTCCATGGAGTCGTGAGCTATGGTCTCGTCGAGGCCGGTGGAGGCCGCGAACAGCAGGTCGGGGACAAGCAGGAGACTGTTCGACGTCTCTGCTTCCTTTACATCGTAGGTCTTATCATTTGTACACAATACGACATTTTCGTCAGGATCACCTGAAATAATGAGCAACTTTATAAGGAGCTGTATTTGTTACAAAATGTTACCTACCAGTAATTAAATAAATAAAAAAATAACTACCTTTGAAAATCATATCCTTGCCTGCTTCAATCTCCTTCAGTAGGAGATCATCCAGCAGCATTAGTTTTAAATTATCGCTACTCCTACTGGAATCAGGAAACCTTAAAATTTGTGTGACCTCTGTTAGCTCTGATTCGTGCAATTTTGCCGTTTTTATGATTTTTCGCACATCTTCAGGCACTCTTTGTATACTGAAACAGAAAGAAATACAATGTATTTTATTCACTAAATAGGCATGTTGCCCAAACATTTTTTTTTCGTCTTTTCGATTTTAGATAACTTGTTATTAAACAATACAAATCCATTTTTGTGAATCTTCACAAATAACGAGACAATTTATATTTAAGAATAAGAAAGAGAGCGATATATCGACTTGTGACGTCACGAGTTGCTGCCACCATACCGGTACATATTTTGTCATTTAAAAATATATGGTGGTAGCAGCTTGTGACGTAACAAATATTTTTGTGAGAAAGAGATAGGCAACATTTTTTATTTGCTTAAAATACCTATACATATTTTAATTGCATGTACCGAAATATCCATTTCTTTTTTATTTATGTACCTCTATTAAACAATTGTAAAAATGTAATATTCGACCTAGGCAACATCCCTATTATTAATGTTAATTACTTTGAAAATTCGACGTCACGACGCGGGTTTAGCTCGGCAAAAATATCTATGATTATCACAGCTGAACTAACAAGAGTTTTGCCCGGAATGTCATTCAACAAAGTTGTGTATTTGTTTCTTTATATTATATTTGTGTTATTTAGGTTTTTAATGTGTAATATTGGTAGAATATAATTATAAACTATTAGATATATAAATTGAAGTGCGAAATGCGTGCTATTTTGGGTTTTCCAGCCCAAACTCACTAGACAGTTTCAGTTAAGCGTCTTCACTGAATGGACTGGGTTATTCATTGACTACCCTGACTATTCATTTGGAATTTGATTAGACTTTGTGCTTGAACGAATATTCTATTTCCCGCCTTTTAAACTTGACACTAGCAAATGGTTAAGGCCGACGCCATTTATAAAAAAATGATTTGACACTTGACAGTTGATTCATGATTGGAAAATCAAATCTGTCAATGACACTTGACACTTGACAGTAGATTAGATTTTGACCCTCAGATTCCTCAGAAATTCCTTTAGAAAATTGCGATTTAATATCCAAGTAGTGCTTTATATTATACCATTTAGTGAACAGTAAATCCAAAATGTCGATATTCGGAGAAATACTGCCAATAAATAGGAATGAAGAGAAAAACAAACAGGCGAGCGCAAGTCTCTCGCCGTATCTCAACTTCGACCCGAACATAGTGCCGAGGATGCAGCCAGAGTTCCTGTACCCTGACGAGAGCCACATGGCCTCCACTGCCAGGCGCTCCAACGTCGCGCTGCCCATCGTCGGCATGTCGTTCATGTCTGGCTCAGGTGAATATATCATGCTAAACCTAACCTCTGGCTCCCATAATAGTATGAACTTGTTGTCTATGGTTACAATTGCAAGTAGTGTTGTAATATTTATTGTTTATAATAATATTATAATAATCATGAATGAATAGTAATAGCAGTCAATAAATAGTTTATATTTTTTCAGCCCAGTGTTTACCATAAAACATTCAGTCCAGCTACATTCAAGTAAAATTTTATTTAGCATAAAAATTTCTCAATATTTTCAGGCTTAGGTGGGTTGGCAGGGTTATACAAAGGTCTGAGAGCAACTACACTCGCAGGACAGACAGGCAAAATTAGAAGAACTCAGTTAATTAACTATGTCATGAAACAAGGTAAAGTTATATTCGTTATGTTATAATTGTTATTTATTTTATGAACAGTAAAGTCAAGTACATAGTAAACTACAATATCTACTCTGTGCAACAGTATAAAAACGTTTAAGTAAATAGTTTTTTGTTGAAATGCAACTAATTCTGAGGTTGTTATATTATGGTTTGGTTTAATAACAAAATATATATTAGATATATATTTTAGGAGACGATTATAAATTATTTCAGGTACCACAACTGGATGCACGCTGGGAATTATTGCATCATTCTATTCAACGATTGCTCTGGGAGTGACCTGGCTGCGGGATAAGGAGGACTCGGCCAACACATTCATTGCGGCCACCACCACCGGAGTATTGTACAAGTGCACGAGTGGACTCCGTTCTATGGGCTTAGGAGCCGCCGCCGGCCTCACCTTAGCCGGTATCTACACACTGGTCACAGACAATGATAACATATGGAGCAAAGCAAAATATATAAGAATGTGATGTGATTCCCCCTACGCTAGTTTTATGTAAATAGTCAATAATTTTAGGTATTTGTTTTAAAGCCAGATCTGCCAAGTACGTATAGACTTTAACGCCATGTCTATAACTTGTTTAGATTGCAGTCCGTGCCAGGTTATCCTGCTTTCAATGTTATGTCCCATATTGGAACAGGAGTAGCACAATTTTATTTTAAGTCAAATAAAAAAAAATGTTCAGGAAATTAAATCTTTTATTTTACAAAACTCATATATTATTTACATCTTAAAACTAGGGGAGTATATTGTTTACATAGTGTAAAATGGAAAACTGAGTAGCAATTTTACAGTTGAGCAACTAAAATTATTTATTATGTTGAATGAATGTCAAGAAGTTTATGAAAGTAATTAGCATTTAGTAATTGACAAGAATTTTATAAGTTTTACTGGCTATCTACATTCCTTGACCTTTACAAGACACTTGTAACTTGATACTAATTAGATTTTAGGTTTAACAGAAGACATACATCGAATCAAGCTAGGAGTAAAGTAATGTACTGTGCTCCACCAAATATGTCAGACATATTAAAATAATTTGTATGGGCCACAGTAAAGAACTAAAATTTCATTAGCACTTAGACAAGCACTACATCAGAAATTTTATGTGCATTGCCTTCCTTCCTACTTCACGTAACTTATAGTGGAGAAATTATATTAACAACTAGCTGATGCCCGCAACTTCGTTTGCGCAGAACTAACGGAAGCGGAACCCTATTTTTTAAAGGGAACCCTAAAATAAAAGTAGCCTATATTAAACCTTATAATATCAGTTAACTGCTAGTGAAAGTTCCGTGAAAATCGGTCCAGCCGTTTCAGAGATTAGCCGGAACAAACAGACAGACAGACCGACAGACAAAAATTTTAAAAATTAGTATTTTATTGTAAGTACCAAATATACTTTCAGATGCATTAAGTGAAAAGCTGTTAGTTTGAAGTTACAAACAGACACTTCAATTTTATTTATCTGTATAGATGTATAGATTCAATGAATGCTAAAATGAACAGTAAGTCCTTAGATGTTGAGAAGGGAACTCAGAACTGTGTCCAGACTTATCAAGATATTAACTTCAAACTCCTAAAATAATAAAATATGTACAGTACATATAATAATATTTATAGACCATAATACAAGTACTATTTATTATTTTATAATCATGAGTGTTTCTTTACACAAGCAACACCTTACATTAACTGTTAAATTCTATTTAAAGTAATAATAATTATAAGTTTTATAATATACCAGTAAAAAAATTATAGCTTAGAGCTAGTCATTTTTGACACTTAATAAAAAGCAGTCCTTTTCCCAGATGATAAAAAATACAATATGGGTTCATAAACTGGCAAACACTGGATGTAGCTAGACAGTCTGCGGTGTAGCTTGAGTAAATGAATCCTACTCGATCAGGCGTTACATGAACAGTATTCTTTAGCAATATTTCTTACACACAATAACTGATGCCCAATATGCACATGATAATAATATTATTTATGGCTATTTCAATAAATCTATATACACAACTACTATTAGAAATTGTACCTAATATCACTAATATTTATATTGACATCATTAATATTTAGAACATTGTTTCATAAGTATTAAAATATTTCTAGAAGCTACGAGTCTATACAAATAATTCCAAAAATATATTTGGCAAATTATTTTATATTAAGTTTGGAAAAGGAATAGTGTTCACTATTGATATTTGACAATTAATACACTAGTATAATATTATAAGACTTGATTAAATGAAAAAGTAGTAAAGTACTTACTAATTATATTGTTTACTTTAAAATTAGTGGCCTATATAGGATGTTAGCTTAAAAACTTTATAGATAACTAATGTTGCCCGCAACTTTGTGCATGCAAAAAGAAATCTTGAGGTAACGATACATTTTTTACGCAATAAAAAGTAGCCTTTGTCTTTCCCTGTGGTCTACTCCATATATGTGCCAAATTTAATCAAAATAGGTCCAATAGTTTTTGGAGCCTATTCAATGCAAACAAACAAAAATTATATTAGTATAGATTTTATTTTGATGTTGCTCAAGCAATTACTGTTCTGTCGGTTGGACAAGGGTCCAATTTCGAAATAACTTATTTATTGACGTAATACCAATTATATTATCTAGTTACATACATATTTGGCAATTTATACACATGCAACCGCTTGCTGATATTCTTTCAATTGAGTTTGGCATTCTCTGCTGCAACCATTTAGTCCGAAGGCGCAGCCACTTGTGTGTCACGAATTTGCATTCAAAATGGACTTCATATCCTCTGGCAAAACACTGTTAAGCTCTTCCAGACGTTTAGCTAGTAACGTCCGAGTGTTACTGGCTACCGGGGGGTCGCTTCTCAAAACTTCACGTAGCTTCAGAACCATGTCCACTATTTCCACCTCCTTCTTCCCAACTGACCATTTCTTCAGGTCACTTTCAGCCAGTGCCTCCAGCTGTAAAGCGTGCAACTTACCAGTTAATTTTCCATGCCGCTCGTGGAACCACGCACTGAAGTTTGGAGTCCTAAAGAAGTGTCTGTACAATCCTATCCAATCGCCTTTAATGCCAGTAGTGAGGTGGGGCCCGGCGAGTTGTAATGATGCAAAAAAGTCCTCTGGATTAAAGGGATTTGGAATGGGAGGAGCTCGGAATGGAGAAATATTCTTTTGTAGCGGCATCAAAGAGGCCATGTATCTTTCGAGTGGTATCATAAAGCTCTGCGTTAGTTCCAACAGATGTCTCTTCACCATGGCAGTCTGGACTTCTGTAGGTCTTTCCGTTCTCATGCCATTGTAAAGTTTCTTTATGATAGCCTTGTCCTTTTCCAAAAATGGTTTATATTGTGTGTACAGACCTGGGGCGGAATCCAAGTGTTTGACACTCCCTACTTTCCTCAATTTTGTTTTTATTGATGATGAGTCACTAAGTTTGATAGTGTGGGGCCAATGTTGCAATGTCTTAGTAAAAAATGGGTTTGTAACACCCAGGATAACGCAAGGTGGGTTACACTGCTTGCGGGTGAATTCCTTAAACTCGCTATCATGTATTGTAAAATATGGCCTGTGCTCCGCAGTATATGGAAGAGGTTGTATTAAATTTGTCAACGCTTGAACTAGAGCCGAGCTGTCGGTGGGGGAACTGGCCATCACTACTATGGGCTCCGCAGTCAAAACTAGCTCCCACAACAGATGGAGGTGAGATATCAAACTCGATAGGGGATCAAACACATTGACATCCTGAATAGACGCCAAGATGTGGGGAACATTCGATGACTCCAAAGGCTTCAGGATATCTGACCGAGCTACTTTTCCAGTTTGCTGATTAGGAACGTAAGACTGAAAGACGCTTCCTAACACCGGCAGCATCATGTTTTGCCCGGCGTCCAACACCGGCCACCTGTTTATGTCGTGACAAGCGGCTTCGAGGCTGCTCTCGCCGTCTTCAAAATGCTTTGGGGCGATTAATTGAATCACCTTATAAAATAAATTTATAAACGGTAGGCGCGTCAATAAAATGAGGCTCTTCTGGAAATATCCCCGAGGTAAAGACGGATCCTTAACTTGTCGAAAGTAGACGAAGCCCCAATAGTGAGTGCAGTCCGCGCGTAACGTTGAAACACTTTGTTCGTTGTAACGTAGCTGCTGAGGCGTAAGTGGGGCACGAGTGCGCAGCCGGACGTGGAACTGGGTGTCCCCCATGCAACCCGAGTTGGAATCTGGAAACGCCAGGTAACAAATGTTGCACTTTTCTTGATCGGACAACTTCACGCCAGGGGGGTAGACGCTTTCCATGGCCTGACCTAGTTCTAGATCAAATGTAACGACACAGATGCAGTGGAGCCAATCCGAAAAATTACTCCATTTGGATTGGAATTCTAATTCTACTTTGGAAATGTCATTGCCTTCATAATTTCGTAAACCGCAAGCCATGTTTGTTTTCTTAGTCAATTATATCCATTATATGAAATAATTAATTTAACACAATGCTGCCACTTAACTGTAGTCTTTGTTTATGTTGATTAATACACATTTTTTGTTTATTTCACAAAAAAATACGGAAAACTTTGTACACAGAACGAACACACACCAGCTGTTCTTTCAATATGGCCGCGCGCGCCAAAGCCGAAAACAAAACAAACAGAATGTTAGGTTGTCGATAAAATAAAAGTTAATATTAAGACTTACCTATCCTCCATATTATTTTCAACAATTTAATTAAAATTTTGCAAAAGAATAGGATTAATGAAAATGTTATTATACACAATCTAGCTCTAATTTTAAAAGTTAAAACTACTGACGCAAAGTATTTTACATTGCGTTCCGATCAACGCAAAATTATTGTACCTACATAATACATATTATAGCATAGATGTTAACAGTTGAGTAGTACCACAGTCTAAGATAAAGTACCTATAGATCCGCAGCTCTTGTAACCACTAGAGTGCATCTCGCTCACCCACTATGTGTTGCCATGTACAAACATAGCCTTTAATTGTAGTATTTTTGTCTTGATCTTAGGATGCACACGTAAGTTTTCTCGTCGTAGTCAGTAATAAATAAGAATAGTAGAATGAGTTTTTCCCTGCACCACTCATTATTAAAATAAGTAAATTTCAATATTTTCATACTGGCGATTAAATTGTTCTAAAATAGTTATTTTTTATGAGTCAGAGGCTATAAGAAAACATTCGATTAGAGTACGATCGTACGGATTCTCAGTCTTGATCGAGACCTATTAATAAGTTAACTCTAGGCCAAGACCGAGAGTAATAGTTAAATTAACAAAATATTATGAACGTGGTAAAAATATTTATAACTCAAGAACGGCTGAACCGATTTGGCTGAAAATTGGTGGGCTATCTTGAAACCAGGAGAAGGACATAGGATACTTTTTATTCCGTTCACGAGGGACTCAAAATTCGAGAACGGCTGGATCGATTTGGCTCATTTTGATTTATATTGAAAATAATTGTGGAAGTTCAGGGAAGGCTTACGCACTGAGAAATAATGAAAAAGGTATAGGTTGTAGGTGTAGGACTAGGACGTAGGATGCATTATAGGTAAAGTCATTTATTCATTCCAGTTCATGTTTATGACAGAACAACGTGTGTCGAGACAGCTAGCTATATTATATATTACTAGCTGACCCCGACAGACGTTGTTCTGTCTTAAATTTGAACTGGAATGAATAAATGACTACACCTGCTCCTACACCTACTCCTACACCTGTTCCTACTCCTACTCTAACACCTACTCGTACATTAACTCATACACCTACTCCTACCCATACTCTTACACCCACTCAGACACCTACGCCTACACCTACTCCTACAACATACATCTTTTCCAATATTTAAAAAAAAAGGTCCAGCCCGCGCCCATTACGCCCGCGTAAGTACAGTAATCCACGGGTATATATCCCATGATATAAAGTAGCCTTGGTCTACTCCAACTCCACTCTGTGCCAAATTTCATCATAATCGGTTTAGTAATATTTACGTGAAAGCGTAAATAAAGTATCCTACAGGAACCGTACATTTTTTCGCGATAAAAAGTAGCCTACGTCCTTCCCCGTGGTCTAATTTATATCTGGACCAAATTTCATGATAATCAGTTCAGTAGTTTTAACGTGAAAACGTCCAGGTTTATTCTTTCTTTTTTATGTAAAGGGTATAATCCCAAGTTGGTCCTGTTTTCATTCAAAAAAGTAGTGACCTGATGATGAGATCTATGAGGAATCGAGGCAATTTCTATGGACACATATGGTGATTTTGACTTTTTCTGAAGTAGACCAAGCATAAGCTTCCAAAAAGTCTTACTATTAATACTGTTAGGTAGGGTAGGTATTTCTCTTAATATAAAAATTAAACAATGTCAAAAAAGTCAATAGTTTTTTATTTAAGTAGATGTTTCAAACATTCTTCATTCACTTCAACACATTTAAAAAGTTAAGCAGTTAAAATACATATTATATCAATAAGAAACTGGCCCGTCGAGAAGAACCGGCCGCGGCGTAAGAAACTCGCACGGGGCTACTTTTTAGCAAAAAGATGGAAAATTTGTTCTTTGATTGATTACCTATGTATCCAAAATTAATGTTTAGTGACGTTTGCGGTTAGGGTTAGCTGTCACCCTATTACTCAACTATGTTTACCACTCCAAATAACAACTAAACTAGTCGTTTAGTTTATAACCCCAAAACTTAAACCACTAATATCTCAGTAACTATGGGTTTCCTGATGAGGGGAGTGGGGGTTCAACCCTCCCCCTCCCCTTCCCTCTTAACTCCCTCCTCCCCAAATCGTGGAATCGTGGGATATTATACTAAATTTTTACCGAATGAACTTTAGTCAGTATATTTTGGTACTAAATTTAATAGCAACACTAAGACAAATATATTTTTATATTATGTTACTTAATATGTAAAAAATACTGATTTCATCTCACTTTCTATGGAAAATATGATTGTATTTACATCCATATATCATCATTCTTATGTTATATGCAATCACAAACTAAAAAAACACGAGCTATAGCTAATTACGAGTGAAAAGTTACGGCAGCACATTTTCGTTCGCTGCGACTTTTGCACCACAAAATACTGCATCCACACATTGTTAAAATACTTAAAACTACACAGAGTCTCTATCTCAAAAGAGTATTTAACATAAAACACACCAAAAAACAAAAGATTTCAAATAATACGAAACCTCACTCTTCACAGCTGTTATTTGTTTGGCACAAGAATGTCAAATTTGACAGCTCTGTGCCAAAAACCCGGTTACAGCGAAAGGGACAAAACATAACATTTTTGTCTCGTTTCTTCACAAGTATTGACCAATTTACGTTCTCTCTCTAACAAGCTGTGACGTCAGGAGCTATCCTTTCCTGACCACAGTGTAATAAAGAGATACAGTGGTCCAACGCGTTTGAAGTCGCGCGAAATGCCGCTTTTGTGTAGGTATTCGTCATTGCTGCAGGGTTGTCGCAATAATGTGTTTTATTATAATCTGTTCTACATTTTGTGTATTCGTAGTATGTGTATGTAGAGTACTAGGAATAAAGCAAAAAAATATATATAGAAGTATTAATGAAGAGTTTTATTATAAAAAATACAAATGCTCAGGGTTCGCATGATATATATATATGTCGGAGCGTGTTAAAGCTAAGATTGTCTTTGATTGGAAACGTCAAGTAGTTTTACTATTTGGACTTGTTCGATGCCAGTAATGACAGATGTCATAGAAAAATAGGGGTTGTCATGGAGACTGGGGTTATTATTTGCCTGAATTTGGGAATGACTGGATTATAAAAGCTCAGGAATCAGGATAAAATACGGAAGTCGTGAAATACGTGGCATCGAACTTGTCACGTTTCTGATCGTTCAGCATTTGGGCTATTCGATAATATTGTAATAAATATCTAAACTTGGAATATTTCAACCGTTCGCCATCTTATCCTAATGGAGTCTTTGACATCAGAACTGGTATGAACATCACGACCCACATAGAAAGACCCTTCGGAGCATAACGTGCAAAGGGCAGAATGAGCATGACACGCAGGATGAGCAAATTGCTTAAATCGCAAATGAACAAATGCGTAGAGCCCAAAACGTGGAGAAAACTAAAAGTTGTCCGACGAAAGTAATACCTAGATTAATAGATCGAAACCGATCAGAATGACACTAGGTTCAGAAGAGTGTATTACATGCATTTAGCATGGGTGAATCTTCATGGTGTAAAAGCAAGATGAAATAATCAGACTGCATTCACTTTCCAATTACAAAGGATATTGGGTACACTTAATCCGTAGCGGAGACTTAGTACACAAGATTCTTGAGTTGAAGTTGAATTGTATTGATCGCAAATATAATAATAACAAACATAAGAGATGGAAAGCCAAAACTAGAGAATATAAGATCCTGTGGTCAACACACTGCTCGCAAATGCTTTGTTTGTGGTTGATAGGGACACAAGTCAATTGATTGTCCTGCATGAGGAAAAGTTTTGTTAAAGACGTTTAGCTGCATCAGAACATCAAAGCTAGTTTAATAGCAATTCTGAGATATGTCATGTATTGTTTATTTTTATTTTACAGCGGGAGACAAGGACACTATGTATTGACATACTTGGAGGAAATTGACGATAAATTACGTGGCAGATGCAGTTTTGCTCTCTTAACTTGGTAAATGATAATATATTGGGCATAAAGATTCCAACTTGGACACTCAATAACTTTGGTGAGCGTATTCCTTCCATTACGATATTTTTTTCGAAATATTGGTAGAATTGATCTAGTATTGTTTATGAAGTCTCTTTCATTTGATACACATAGCGAAATTACCTAGCTAATAAAGATCATAATATAAGATGTTGCTTCTCTTGATGCTAATGGCTTCATGGTCTAACCGAGTTAGCACATCTCAAACTAAGATTTAGGTTAGATACTAGTTTGTGTATCGAACGACCGCATATGTGTGTACCTACCTACTTATATAGCGACGCGTAGCCTGCTGAAGTCTGAGACGATGTGCATGAGTGTAATAATTTACTTCTTACAGTGTACTGTTATTTTGTAAATGATGCTATAAGAATGTATGACATAGTTGTTAAATTTTGCAAATTTAAGTAATCTTTGTTATGATATAGAAGGAGCGTGATCTTGCGCGTTCTCACGAATGACATTATTATTTGAGTACATAATAACTCATAATTGATTTCATGAGACAAATATAAAAAGAATATTTAAAACGAACATAAAATTATAGTACTTCGCAACCTTTGGATCAAATTGAAGATACAGTTTTGTCCGTTTGTCAAAATCTAACTTTGCAATAAGAATTCGCATGATACTTTAAGATAGTAGTTGAAAATTCATGTGTCAGGCGCTAGATTATTATCTAACCAAGTGAAATTGTTTATTAATTTGGAATGATACGTATGTACTTTGGGATGATTTTATTTTGACAGATAATTATTGATTGCATAAATTATTTTTTCTCTTGGTTTTAGTATTAGGTACAAGGGGGCAGTTCGGTGCAACGAGAATGGCGACATTTCAATATATCGCTCTGTCCTACAGGGTTAATGTTACATAAAAGCTACTTAAAACCACAACAGATGACACTATGTCGCTTCTGCCTTGCGCTATCGAAAACGCTAGACTTATGTACATGAGGCTCACGAATAATTAATATATTGTACCATAAAGACTAGCCAAATGGCAGTCACCAGTCCGATTAAGTTGGAACAACTTAAATGACATTAACGTAGCCCCATTTGAAAAAAAAAAAAAAAAGAAACAGAAAAAATGAATATATTGTTCTGCAGTATTAATGAATAGTTTATGGAGATGGTTAATCGGTTTTGTTGGAATATCAAATTGTATTCGAAAGAGGAATTTAACGATATCTTAAACTATGATTACGTATCTTAAATTTGTCGCCATATTGATATAATCAATTAAGTAGTCCTCCTTTGTTGGAAGGTGGTTTAAATTTTGAAGAGGCAGCTTATCTGGTCCCAATTTTTTTTTGTATGAGGTCGACATTCTTCTTCGTAATAAGCGTTCTGTGATTAGGTAGCGTAGTAGACTGATGCAACTTTCAGTTGATGAGAGATCGGAGTCCCAGCGTTGGGAATGTTAGTGATCAGAGCCGAGCCATTGAAAAAAATGTTTACTTAGAACAAAGAAATAACAACTTATTTCGATACGATACGAATGACTAAATTTTTTTACTATTATACATCGAAATGACGAATCATCTATCTTCTGAATATAGGTTACTGTTTTAAGAAAAAGCAGGCATAATGAAAAAGTCAATATCCGATTTTGGTAATAATAATTGTTTTCCTAAGGTCTATGGAGTATTTGGTATAACGGCCCCAAACCTTCAGAAAAATGAACCACTTGAACCTAACCGGAAATGTCAAACCTATGGCAACGTCATCATATATACACAACATACATACTCTAGTTTGCGAAAACGGACATCAAACCAAATCACCAATCTTTGTCCTGATCTTACTTTTTTGATATTTATGAGCTATTTGATCTTATAAATATTGTCAATTAATTATTGATCGGTAAGGTTTTAAGTAGAAAGTAATGGCAAAGTTTCAGAAGCCTGAATTTTACTTGCGCATATTAAAACCGTGGACTTAAAATTGCAGTTACTTCCAATGAAGTTAAAGGATATCGACCAGAAAGTAACAGATGTAGAAGTAAGCTTATGAAATGTCAGGAGGAGGTTTTTCACTACTGGTATATTCAGTCATCTCTGTGTCAACTATCAGTTATTCTGAACCCCAATTCTCGTAGTTGACTTACACTTTTAGTTTGCTTTTGTTTAGTTGTGGATGACGTTGTCGAGTCTTGACGTCATGAACTGATTTTTGGAGTTGTGCCCAATCAAAACGGGTTTGACGTTGGTTAGACGTTTGTGAGAGTGCCATTTTTGCAGTTTTAATATATTATCAGGATTGGATCGTAACTGTATTGTTACGGAATTTGATTAGTAGAATCGACCTTTTGGTTTACTTTGTGGGCTTCAAATGTATATTGTTACACATGCTAAAATCAAATTGCCTAGAATATTGTGTTACTTAGGTAAAACCAAAAATACTTAAAAATTGTGCGACAGGAGACCTAAGATTATCTTAACGACTAGCAACGCATTTATGACTCTTTTGGTATGGTAATAAAAGCGACGGCTATGGTTATTTTGCATCAACAATCCGATTGCTCATCTGTAAACGTGAAAATGAACCTCGAGTTGAATACCCTTGTCGTTCGTTATAAACGCACCAAAGTTGCTTACGACCAAACGATTATTAAATTTATGAGAAAGAAACGTATAATTTCCATCAGAAACTTTGAAAATTCAAAAGTTTTATATTGATATCAATCTTTAGCGTAATCGTCCTAATATGTGTTATGTTAACTTAGTGTAACAAGTTACAACTGCTTACATTCGGCGGGAGTATTGTGAAACACCTGACCCTTCATCATTAATTGTAGTGTGTATAGCTAGAAAAAATACGAAATACTTTTGACATTGTAACTTTCTTTTCGTTCGCTCCAGTGCAAGCTCCGATTTCATGAAAAACTAAGATTCCCTTATATCTCGGAGAGTTGTGAAGGATATGATATTCAAAAAAAAAAAAGCTCAAAAGACGCGTATTCACGAAAAAAAAAACGAAAAAAGTTATGGCTGAAACAGTGAAATAAAAATTAAATTTTATTCACATTTTTTTATATTTTTTGGAGCGCGATAATTTGGAAACGGAGAATTATTTCAAAATTTGCGAAAAATTCCTCTGGACAATTTAGTCAGCTACAATTTGAGCCTAAAACAAAGACGATCGGGTTGCCCGGTCTAACGTTTTTGCGACAGTATTTTTTTTTTCGAATTATGTGGAATAATTTTTAAAGTACTCGATAGTCATGTGAGGCACTAAATCTTTATTTATTTCTTGTAAATGTGCTACCGGTTCGGTCAATGTTTTTTTTTTGCTCGCCCGTCTCTGCTTCTGGATGTATTTATTAAAAAAGTTAAATGCAAAAATATTTTGTTAAAAGTTCGTGACGTGTATGCAATACGACGGCTCTGTTTAGCACTAAAGTAAAATGATATTAGCTTTTGGTTTAATAGTAGGTTTAGTTATTTCACCAAGATGTTCGGCGCGCTCAATCCGGTAATAATCTAAGCGGTCCAAAAGACATTAAGATTTTGAAGTACATTGTAAACTGTTTGTTAAAATGTAAACTGTGAATATTTTTGTTTGCACCTGGTAATTGCAACTGTAGATTGCGAATGTGAATTGCGACTGCGGATTGCGAGCGAGAATTGTGATTGGGTGCCGGACGGAGGCATCCCATTACTTGATGAGAGTAGGCACCGGAGAGAGGTGGCCTTGTGAGTGGATGCCGGATGGAGTCAGCCCATTGCTTGATAAGAGTAGGCACCGGATAGAGGTGGCCTTGTGACTGGGTGTCGGATAGAGGCAACCCAGTGGTTTTTTGTAGTGAGGTGCACCGGAGGGAGGTGGCCTTGTATTGTACATGATGGGAATATAACAGCATCGTTTTTCGATATTGAGATTGGTACATGTAAAGTGTGAAGTGTGTGGTAAAGCATGTCATGATTTATTTGGTAGCAAGATTATGGTTGATATTGTGTTGTATCTGTATACTTCATGTGTGTTTAATCTGAGAGTATAAAATGTAAATTAAAACTTAACTCTGAGAACACTAGATAGAGGTTAGATGAAGGATGTTAATTAGAGTGTAATTGACACAGGAGGGAGGTATTGATGTGTTAGAATATGATAAAATTAAATGTTATGTCCATGGATTAAAGCAGTTCTTATTAATTTTCCGAGGTCAGGTTGACCGAGTGAGAACCTTTTACTGTGCTGTCAAATGTTTTTTTCAGAAACTTGAAACGAAGACGTGAGACGCTTCACACCGGGACGTGTGCATGGACAGAATAGCCGTGTCGGAGCGTTGATGCACATAAATATTCTTCACACAAGGATCTCAGAGTCACCAGGGTGATCTTGTCGGAGTGTCAACGGATTTGTTTCGCACAGGGACGTGCGAATTGTCAGAATGGCCGTGTCGGAGCGTGTTAAAGCTAAGATTGTCTTTGATTGGAAACGTCAAGTAGTTTTACTATTTGGACTTGTTCGATGCCAGTAATGACAGATGTCATAGAAAAATAGGGGTTGTCATGGAGACTGGGGGTATTATTTGCCTGAATTTGGGAATGACTGGATTATAAAAGCTCAGGAATCAGGATAAAATACGGAAGTCGTGAAATACGTGGCATCGAACTTGTCACGTTTCTGATCGTTCAGCATTTGGGCTATTCGATAATATTGTAATAAATATCTAAACTTGGAATATTTCAACCGTTCGCCATCTTATCCTAATGGAGTCTTTGACATATATATATATATATATATATATATATATATATATATATCGACGGTAAAAAGGAAGTAGGGCATAAGCGACATTTTGGGCAAAAATGAGTTATATATGCCATCCTACGTAAAATTTTCTGCTCTTTCGAATGCGCTTACTCCCATGGCTCTACGATAACTTTTTTGTCGTTTATGCCCTTGCAAAAAATAATAATTTCTTAGTATTACTTTTCGTAACCGACAAAAATTCAGGTCATTTTTGCTATAAAGTTGCTTGTACCCCTACAAAAATGATTTAATTTTGTATTTCTTGTCGGTAATGTTTTTTTACTTCACAAGGATGCCAGGTTTTCGGTTGGTTAAGCCTTTTAAACTATTCCCTCAAAAAGTACAAACGTTGTTTATCGCCTACTACCATTTCGTAATTTAACATAGCTATGGCGCTTATCCCTTATATACAAAATTCATTTTCATATTAGTCTGTTGGTTATACCCTATTACCAATCAGTACTTTATGACAGCTATGTAGGTTATGCCCTATTACCTAAATTTATTTTAATATCACACTGTTGGTTATATGTTACTTCCGTTTACAATATGAATACAGTTTTGTCGCTAATACCTTTTTACTTAAATTAAATTAAATATCATGGTGTCGATTACAACCTACTTCCACATTCTTCAATCATACTCATACGTACAATTTTTAATTAAAAACAATTTTTCGTATATTGATTTTTAAGTTATCGACTAGCTGCAGTATTATTATTTCCAAAAATGATTAGCAGGTTGATACTGACCCACTATTTTTAAGCAGCTTTGATTTTTTTTATTAAAATATATTATCAAAAATATATTTTTATTTAAAAGTATCCTACTACCAACTGTCATCTTTTAAATCAACCATTTAGTGTAAATTTGAATAACTTGAACTGGTAGGGTATATTGAAACAGGGTCCTAAGACTTAGGATCCCTAGTCTTTTTCTATGAAAATTAACTCCGTAATACTTATAAGGCACTTTACCCTATTTTACGAGTTATATACAATAACAGTGTAGTGTAATACTCGTTTTAGCTCTTATCCTTATGAAGGATTGTGTTGGTTGCGCTAATTCATTATTTTTTGGGTGTCTTTTCATCCATATTTCTATAGACTCATGATGATGATGATGTCCTCCACGACGCATCCGTCGACGGCGACCCTTAATGCTTCCTTGAATGAGCTCGTATATGGCTGGAGAAACCAAGCTTGGTCTGAAATACTCGGTTACACGTTGCGCAGTATAGCTGACCAGTGGAGTTGTACGTATAGTTATACGTGGGCTTAGGGCGAGTCTTGCGGTGTTGGCGTTTGGCATCCAAATCTTCCATACGAGCTTTTTCGAAGTTCTCGGTGCCTTCTTTTACAGCTTTTCGCCAGTCAGGCCTCACACGCGCCAGCTCCTGCCAGGTGTTATCTTGTAAGCCACACGCAACCAAATGCCGCTTGAGAACATCCCTATAACGCAAGTACTGGCCCCCAGGCTTACGCTTTCCAGTTGTTATCTCCGAAAAGAATACGCTCTTAGGTAAGCGGGTGTCGCCCATGCGCACAAGGTGTCCACACCATCTAAGTTGGCCTTGCATGAGAAGACACTCCATACCAGACATTTTTGTGCGCCTTAGAATCCCAGTGTTTGGAACTTTATCTTGCCATTTGACTCTAAGAATTGCACGTAGACACCTCATGTGAAAGCTATCGAGACGTTTGATATCAGCCTTGTAAAGGCACCATGTCTCGGAGGCATAAAGCAACAGGGGTAGGATAATTGCTTTGTATACAGCAAGTTTAGTCTGTAGGCGTAAGTCGTGCGAATTCCAAACTCTTTGATCCAGCCTCCCAAAGGCACTAGCAGCTTTCGAGATCCTTGAAGAAATGTCCGATTCTAGACGGTTGTCACTTCGTATAAGGCTGCCGAGGTAACGAAAAGTCTCTACTTCCTCCAGCTCCTTTCCAGCTAGGGTAATCGGTGTATCGCTTGCACTAGCACCTCTTGCAGGCTGCTTCAGGACTTGCGTTTTCGACACGCTGATCACCAGGCCAAATTTACGACATGACTGGTCCAACTCATCTAGGTACTGCTGCAAGTGCTCAGTACTGTCAGCCATTAGGCACACGTCATCGGCATAAAGGACTTCCAGCAGAGAGCGCTGTTGGGTTTTGCGCTTCGATCTAAAACGTGACAAGTCGAAGACACTCTTGTCGGTTCGCACGTTCAATTGAATCTGACCGCTACAGTTCCTCAGGGCGTCATTCACTACGGCAGCAAAATAGAGGGCAAAAAGTGTAGGGGCCATGACACAGCCCTGCTTGACACCGCTTGTTACCGGGAATTGGTCTGTGAAGTCGTTTTCATGACGAACTCTGGCCATCATTCCATCATGGAATTGGCGCACTATGTTAACAAACTTCACAGGACAGCCCATTTTCCTCAGAACCGTCCACAGGGCCATTCTAGGTACTCGGTCAAAGGCTTTTTCCAGGTCGACAAAGCACATGTACAGTGCACGGTGCTGTTCCAAGCATTTTTCCTGCAGTTGCTTCACCACAAAAATGGCATCAACTGTGCCTCTATTTGGGCGGAAGCCGCATTGGCTTTCAGGGAGACAGCGCTCAGCCAACATACTTAACCGTCTATTGATGATATGGGCCAATATCTTACCGGCTGCAGTAAGAAGAGCAATGCCCCTATATGCGCCGCAATCTGATAGGTCGCCCTTACCTTTGTACAGTTTGGATATGACAGCATCTTTCCAGTCTTGGGGTACGACTTCTGTAGTCCATATGCGCTGTACGATTTCAAACAGTCTGTTTTTAATATTGGGCCCTCCGTATTTGAAAACTTCGGCAGGTAGACTATCTGAGCCCGGTGACTTGCCGTTTTTTAGCCGCGCCGTAGCTTTGCAGAATTCTTCAAACGAGGGAGGATTATCAAGTTCAGGTACAAGCGGAAGATTCTCTAGCGCACTGATGTAGGAGAGATCCGCTCCTTTGCTTCCAGGATTAAGTACTTCTTCGAAATATTCCGCCCATCGAAGGAGGACATCCGCTGGGTCAGCCAGGCGCTTAGATTTATCGCGCGAGTAGACCAAATGTTGATTATCCTTCTTTACCTTTTCTTTCAAGTGACATAGTGTGTAACTAATGTCTTATATCCTGGTATTGTTTTGAAAGCCGACTGTTAGTTGTGCTCTATTATCTTTTATACAACCGCTGTGAAAGGTACCTTATCCTTCTTTTCCTATAACACCTATTGAACTGTCTAGTCTCTTAAACGTTTTTACCTCGCGATGTGAGAAATCGGTATGTCGCTTAGGCTACTTATCCTTTAATATTTAATTTTGTCATTTGTATCTTATGCCATATTTTCTCATTGGAAAATTAAAAGCTATTGTTATAAGCGACAAAAACCACTTTAAATAGCATGAAATCATTGAAACTAAAAATACCAATAATTGCTCCATTTTTTTCTGATTTCATAAATGTTTTAGTTTTCACGATATCTTAATAAATGACAAAAATACATCAGTTTTTCTAAAAATAAAAACTTTGAACGGCTCTCCTGAACATTTAACTTTTTGTCGTTTATACCCTATTTCCTTTTAACCGTCGATATATATATATATATATATATATATATATATATATATATATATATATATATATATATATATATATATATATATATAAAGCAAGCATAAATATCAATTGATATTTATGCTTGATATATATCAAAATTGATATTTATATTTAAAAATGTAAAATATTTTTTTAAATGTAAAAAATCTTACATCAAGTCAGTCTAAATACACAGGTCTTATTTTCCGAGAGTTTCACAAGCCTAGGTCATCAAAAACTTGCTATTTGACACGACATTAACTAATCATTAGGCTTATGACACCCACGTGACCCCCTGTTTTTCGGAAGAAAATTCCTTGTTTGTTATTATACTATTGTTATACCATTTAAGTAGTAGTAGTAGTAGTATACCGTGTGTCAAATTAATTCGACTGATAAAATTAATACACTTTTTTTTCTCCTGGTTATAAACAAAAGTCATTTTATGGATTTAAGACTTAAATTGATACTCAAAAGTATCTATCGTTGATTTTTAATTTATTTGAAAACTTTGAATATCAATAATAAATAAATGAGTTTAATTTTACTTCCCTATCTTCAAATTATCGGAGATACAAATTATTTCGATTCAACTATTACGAAAAAACATATCAGAGTATGAAATTTGTATGTAATTTTGAAAATATCAAAAATATCAAAAAATCAAAAATATCGGATATATATCAAAGATATCTGATATTTTGATATTTATTATAAACTAGCTGATGCCCGCAACTTCGTTTGCATAACTTACTTGCCCGTAACTAACGGAAACGGAACCCTATTTTTTATACGGAACCTTAAAATAAAAGTAGCCTATGTTAGACCTTATAACATCAGCTATCTGCTAGTGAAAGTCCCGTGAAAATCGGTCCAGCCGTTTCAGAGATTAGCCGGAACAAACAGACAGACAGACAGACCGACGGACAGACAAAAATTCTAAAAATTTGTAATTTATAATAAGTACTGAATATACTTTAAGATGCATTAAGTGAAAAGCTGTTAATTGAAAGTTACAAACAGACACTTCCATTTTTTTTATTTGTATAGATATCGGATATTTACGAACCCTGCAAAAGCTACAAATGCGAAACTGAAAGGTATTTTCGACATTTGGATTTACTAGTTTTTAGATTGCGATTGTTGAATTTGACGGTGTAGTTAGTAAATTCTCATAACTACGTAGATACAATTTTATTAAAAATTCTGACGGGAAACAGGCGCATGGTTTTGTATTAAAATTAATCTTCTTTAGCTGTTCATATAATTGACCATTGTACATATAAGTACCTACATACAACTCAAACGAAACACTGTCGCAAACCACTTAAAACAATCAAATTAAAAAGCGTCAACCCCGGCTGACGTGTCCCAAGCGAGTATATGGCAGCTTGGGCTCGCCACCGCCCTTCTCTCACCCCGCACGCCCCGCACGATTGCTCTGTCTAGACGCGTCCGTTGGACGACTGTAGGTAACTGTACTAATATATATCTGTATTATCTATGGTAGGTAAGTTCCATAGGCTGTGGTAGTACAGTCTGTACAATGCGTTTCAAAAAGGTTTCAAACACGAATACGACTGTCAATAATAATTATTATTAATGTTTGTACTTTGTGGTCATATTTATAGCACAGTTTATTTCATATTCTTGGAGATTTACAAATTATTTTCAAAATCATTTAAAATCGTACGTCTAACCCACGAAGTCCGAACGTAATGTTAAAATCAAAGAGTGGTTAAATAATAAAGGTTAAAATAATGGTATCAAGTTTTTTGCCGGTAGAGCGCGTCCCAGTAAAAGAAGCACTAGTTTGAATTTACGCGGGAAGTTATGTTGCTATCAATGACAGCTCTGGAAAAAATATGAGAAACGTGGATTTAAATCTAATTATATAAAAGTTTTAGGAAATTCTTAGAAACTGTTCACAAAGTATAGATACCGTAGAATAGGGTAATTACCTAACGGTATTTTAAAATTAATAATTGTAATAAATAATAGTATTGGCAACACTCGGTACCTACATAACAAAGTCTAGCACAGCCAGTGGCAGAAAAGAGACCTAAGATCTGGGTCTATTATTATGTTCTACCGAACAAGTTCTCGCTCGACCAGGCATAAGATGAAAATCGCTCAACAGCGCCGTTGAATAGTGGGCTTGCAAACATACTCACGTGTAAATACGTAGTTCAACCTCGTCCGCAGTCGTTGCGGTTACTTCCTTTGCGTTTAATTATTTTGAGGCGTCCTAGTGCAAAGGTGAAAGAGACTGGTCGAGCGGGAACTTTGTCGGTGGTACATATTAAATACTATGGAAAAGCCTATACCGTTCGGACTCCAGACTGGTATCTATACTTCGTGGTCTAACCTTACTTTTATCTTTTATACATTAGTTTTGCGACTTTCCGCTAGGCAATCTGTTCACCACTTAAGAGGGCGTATAAAGGTAAATTGTCGATTTTAGATTTGATTTTTACACTTGATATTAAGCTACAAAATATTTGTTTTTTTAAATATAGATATAGCATTATATTTAAAATAAATTGACCAGAGTGGAAACATGAAATTTTAAAATTTTATCGATAGAAAAAAATTACAAAGTTAGGTCTAATTTTCAACTAAAATCAATTTATGTTCAAAACTATACATATAAACGAGTCAATTTTGTAATAAATAATGTAAAATTATATTATCTAGTAATGATATTAGCGGTTTAAAAAAATATTGTATATTCTACGAGTTACTAATATAAAACTATTTCGGCGCTTAATACGTTCTTATTCCGTGTAGAACGATCTCTTTCTGTTTCACCTGGCACGCGTGACTGCCATGTTTTGTTTCATCAATCAGCAGTGTTGCCAGATATACAGATTTCTCGGTATAGCTCTACCAGAATCTGATGGCATTTTAAAAAAAATTAAAAATGTGATTTTCATATGGCAATGTCAAGTATGACCCGTCAAATCAAAGTACGTGATCTGTCAACCGCTGCTAAAATTTTGTGATTATGTTCTTGGAATTTGTTGTTTTTGTGAAAATATCCAAAAAGGCAATTCGATCTCAAGCGAGAAATATTGTTTTCTATGTCTATAGTAAAATACAGAAAGAAGAAGGTGTAAATCGAACTCAATCTTATAATTTAAAGTTGGTGGTAGAGTTGACCGGTAAGTTAGAGTGAGTTGTTTTGATACTTTTAGTTTTTTTATATTTTCTTAGGTAATTATTGTGACTTCTTTAAATGTGTATCCAGTACTACTATAAGGTGAATCGTAGCTGATGGCACATCGAATGATGGTTTGTTTTCCATGCCTGGTAAAAGGAGGAGAGGAGGAAAAAAGAAAATCAACATAAGACAGTTTCGATTTATAGTTGATTAGTAATAAAGTAAACGAGTTCTATACAGTTCGGAAGGAAATTCCAACATTAAATAAACTGTTGCCAATTTAATTGTATGTTATTCGTAATAAATAAGAATATAAAGTAATTCACGATTGATTTATTTTTCATGAAATATCATTATATTACATAGTATAAAACAAAGTCCCTTTTTTGACTGTCCCTATGTATGCTTAAATCTTTAAAACTACGCAACGGATTTTGATGCGAGTTTTTAAAATAATAGTCTTTAAGTATTTAATAGTCTTTAAGATATTATAAGATTATGGTAAAATTTATATTCAAGTACTTATTATGTAAGTATATCATCAAGTGGTCGCGCATGTCGTATCGAGGTGATAGGGTCCCATTTTTAACAATTTGCATTGGGCAAACCTAAAAACATGTTCAATATTGTATCAATAGTATATTGCTGTAAGTAGGTAGAGAATTATTCGCCGAAGTAGTTTTTTCTCCAAGAACACTATTCCACGCGGGCGAAGCCGCGGGCAAAAGCTAGTTTTCTATATTATACACCGAACATTCTTCATACAGTCTTATTATAATTCATGTTCAATAATACTAAAGACATAATTAAATATTAACCAGTATCAAGATCGTTTAATCCAATTTCCCCAGTATTGCACACTACAAATTTTTTTTTCCCTATTTGCCATGAGATTCTGGTACACCTATATCCATACAGATTTTCAACATGTCATACCGATAAAAAATTGAGAGTGACATTTATACAGATTTTCAACATTTCAATTTTTTTCATACAGAATTACCTCAAATGGTAGTTTTTCAGACCCTATTGGCAGCACTGATCAAAATATTTGGGGAATTCCCTAGGTAAGTTATGTTTGTCATTAACTCGTTCTCGTTTATTTCGTTCGTTCATTTGCAAGTTTTCAAGTCGCAAGCTTACGTCATTAAAAGTTGCTATTTGACACGAAATTAACCAATTATAGCCGTCGATGCGGCTTGTTACGTAAGCTTGCGACCACCACGAAGTTGGCTGTTTTTCGGAAGAGAATACCATAAATTATTATACCATGCACCTAGGTAGTTAACTACAGATAAAATTATACAGAATACCAATGCAAAATACAGATTTTTTACAGACTTTCTTAAATTTACTTAATACAGATTTCATACAGATATTTAAAATCTTCGGTACTGATACTGCTTTCAAATATCTGGCAACACTGTCAATCAGTAGTGTTCGCTCCGTTGAGACGAGAGGACTGTGCTTCTGTACCGAGTGCTCCGGCTCTTGAAAATACTTCCATATTATTCGATAAAAATTATGGCTAACCATAAAAATCAAAGGAAACGTTCTAAAAGAGTTATATAAGAAATTAAAACTTCAACTTATGACTAATTGTCGAATGTTTGTATCTATAATTTTATTGTTATTGTTGTCACAAGTGTAGTATATGCAAAATTTACCGATACTTTGACATCATTTGATACATTCGCGTCAAAGAATATATATTACTGTTCACGTGTTGATGCGAGTATGAATTTCTTTTATGGTATTTAGTAGATACTAACATAATTTGTATCGTATTATCCTAATATATATTATATTTCTTTGTGCGTGTGTATGTCACTGGACTCCTCCTAAACGGATGGACCGATTTTGATGAAACTTTTTTATATGTTCATGTGGATTTAAGAATCAATAATTGTTAAGATGTATAATTGGGCCAGGTAGGTAGCGCTGTCAGTGCGTCAACAAATTTAAATTCTAAGGTGGCATGAAGTTTGCTGGGACAGCTAGTATTTGTACATTATATTATATTACATTTATAATTATTTTGTATTTCAGAGTGGTTTTAGCAAAAAAATAAATAAATAAACAAGCTGATGAATGCGAACCGGTTGAAACACTAACACAAAAATTTTTCATCAACTTTGTAAAATAGATTAAAATCTAGTCTTCAAGTTATAATAATCGCACTTTTATAGGTAACTCGTCAAATGCAAAATGTGCCTTAACTAATCTATATAATAATTATAATATAAAGTAACATGAGCTGACTAATTCATCAACGTCGAGGCAAAACTACTCAAGCTAGAAACGTAATATTTGGACTGTTGCTTTCTTTTGTGACATATAGGTCGGCGGTCTACTAAGAAGCGATTTTGCGAAATTCACCCCCTAAAGGGGTAAAAAGGGTTATCAACGTTTGTATATAACTTTTTTATGCTCAGATCTGTTTGAAATTTCGTGATATTGCTCTTTACCATGATTTACTTAAACTGCAATTCAATATTTACTAAAATTCGATATCTTAAGGGGTAAAATGGGGTACTAAGCTTTGTAAGGGGAAAAAATTTGAAATGAGGATTTCGTCTTGGAACTTTGTAAATGTAGTACTAAAAGAAAATGAGTAAACACGTGTTTCATGATTTTTCGATATTTAATCCCTAAAGGGATGAACGGGTCTCTTCAAGTTCTTTATTTTGATATCAAATTCTGCAGTTAAGTAACATAATATATAGACAGCCAAAATCATTATCCTTCCTTTTGGTTTCGCTGTAGTCGGGTAAAAAAGGGTTCCGTTTACATTTACTATTTCGCCGCAAACGAAGTTGTGGGTACCAGCTAGTATGTAATAAATCTCAGAGCAAGTATTATCTGGTATATAAAAATCCAATTTTTGCACTTACTTGTCGAAACATGCCCATTATCTGCGTTTAAAATGCCTATCGAAGAATGCCTATGCCTATTGCCTTTTCGTTTACTGGAGACACTTTTCGTGGGGGGACAATTGAAGGAAGGTCAATGTAGAGGTCAAAGGTAAATGTGATGGGGATCATTGGGGGTTCAAAGGTCAAGGCCAAAGGTCAACGTATCTGCGAAGGTTGGGGTCAAAAGTTAAAAAAAAATTTCATGCTCGCGTAAACCAAGATAGCAAACAATTACAAGTTGCATCTTACGAATTTTCGATCAGGGTCACGTGTTCTGCTCGAGTTTAAAAGTTTTTATCCATCTCAAGAAAAGTGCACAGCGCCGCTAAAGCAGTTTTCACTTAAAAAAAAAAAAGAAACTTCTGGGACATAAGCGATAACATATTAGATAACAATATTCTCGGATAAAGGCCAACTACATATTATTATAATCAAAAGAAAAATAATATGTATATTTACAGTATGGTCCGGTGAAAACCAAAAGTTGACCGCCGCACTGAAAGAATCTTTAGCTTAGCCCAACAAAATCCTGATAAAACAATATTTTATAGAACTTACGTTTAAGTTGGCTGGTACTGACTTCAAAATTATGAAGACTGAGTAGAGAAATAGTTACAATTTATGCAGAAAAAAGGGAATTATTTAGAAAATAAGTTCATCATTAGGTCACCACTTTGTTTTGGTTTCAAATCGAATTATCACATAGGTTTACAAAAAGCAAAGTAATGTTGAAAGATATCCGTGTCGGTGTAAAATACTATGATAAATCATTATAATGTGATGACATTTGGTATTATGATGGTAGTGATGGTGATGATTACTGTAATTGACATAGTGGCATATGCTTGCAGTTCTATAAACAGCTGAAATCCCCAAGTATGTATCTATAAGGAGTCAGGAGTTCTGTTCAGTGCTTTTGGATCCAGGGTATACCTTGGTGCAAAATCTTACTTTTTGGTAACATATGCTTGGACTACTTCATGGAAAGTCAAAATCACTATAAGTGTCCAATTGTTCATAATATAACTTTTATTTTTAGTCTATATAAATGATTTTCCATATATGATAGACGAATGTGATGACGTAGTATTGTTTGCAGATGATACCTCGGTAATATTTAAGGTAGATTGGAAGGATAGTCAGCTGTTGTACGTTAATAATACATTAAAAAAACTTTCTATGTGGTTTAATACAAGTAATCTTGTTCTTAATGCGAAAAAAACAAAATGTATCAGATTTTCCGTACCTAATGTAAAAAGAAATGAGTATTCCGAAGTTTTAATAGACACAGAAAAAATTAATTTAAATGACTCAACTACTTTCTTACGCAGTTATATAGATTCAAAGCTACAAATGGAATAGTCACATTGAAAATATTTCATCTAAACTAAGTGCTGCTGCCTTTGCTGTAAGGAAAATACGTCGACTGACAGATGTAAAAACTGCTAGGCTAGTTTACTTCGCTTATTTTCACAGTTTAATGACATAATATGGCCTATCAGCTGACTCAGGTATTATTTTCATTTTACAAAAACAAGCAGTACGTGCTATTTATGAAATTAAATGTTGTGAATCGCTAAGAGAAAAATTTAAAGAAATTAAAATTCTCACTTTACCCGCGCTGTATATAATATATAGATACGAAATTATTATATACACTCGAAAGAATATAGGTTTATTTAAACAAAAATGTGACTACCACAATAAAAGCACTAAAAATAAAAATAAACTACAAATTCCTATATTTATATTGAGCAAAACAAATAAGTCTTTTATAGGCAACTGTGTAAGATTTTATAATAAAATACCAGAACAAATAGTTCGCTTGCCAGAAATAAAATTTAAAAGACGTATCAATGAAGTGCTAATCGAAAAAGCTTACTACAAAATTGATTATTACATAAATGACAAAGATGTTTGGATCTAAATTTTAAATATATCTGAGTGTAGTTCTGCTCAGGCTCTTCATCCACTGATTGACTTGTTTTAAATTACGAATTGTCTTGTTATGTGTTACTGTAACGGTTTTTATAATAATTAAATAGTTTTATAGAAAAAATATGTTAAGCTTACTAACCCCACAAAAATATTTTCTTGCCGACTTGAATTGTATTTTAATCTTTATTGACGTCAAACAATGTTTTGTAAATCTATTTTAAATCAATTATTTTTGATTTGATTTGAATAAATCGAGAAGTTTCCTCGATTTCTCATGGATGCCATCATCAGGTCACAACCCTAAAACATAAAAAAATAACTTTTAAAATCGATCCACAGACGGCGGAGTAACCGTTGAACATAAAAAAAATATATACAGCCGAATGTATACCCGCCTCCTTTTTTGGAATTCACTTATAGTGTCCGTAAAATCAGTATAATAATAGCTTTACTTATTATGGTGACACACCCAATTGAATTAACTGTACCAAATTATTAGCGACCCGAACATATAATAGAATTATAAGCTTCTCACTAATTAATTTTTGTTTCCACTTATTAGAAACAAAAATGTAATGTTTCTGGAATCTACTGCCGGCGACACCATACTTTAAAGTATAAAGCATTTTTCTCTGTAATAATCAAGGTTAAATTTGGACCATAACTTAAAGTGCTGATAATTTTATTGGTGTTTTCACCCTATATTGTTAATTTTATTTTTTGGTTTATGGTGTATTTCCGGTGTATTTTTTACTTACTATTTATCTCTAGTAATTGTACAGACGCATAATCCGACTCGTACTTAGTCAAGTTTTATCTGACTTTTTGCGTAGGTATACTATGATCGTACAAAGCGTGACGCGGCCCGCAGAGACGTTTTCGATGCGATGGACGAGTGCGGGCGGTGTGAGGTGCGCGGGTGAAATCAGATTTTTTTCTAGCTTTGTACGCCCTCTAGCGGGCTCTACACTCGCCTCGCGAATGCCCGCGAAGACCGCGAACCGCGAGTGTGGATGGCTTCGCGGTGGCGGTTTTTATGGTCCGCGTCAAAGGGTTTGCGAAACGCGAACGCCAACGCATCCACACTCTAGGTGTGTTCACAGTTGTGTTCGAGGCGCAGGGACAAGCGAACGCCATGAGCATCGAGTAGAGCAGCAGAATGCTTGCTTTGGCAAGCCCAATATGAATCCTACTATTATAATAATAGTAGGATAGTAGGATTCATATTGGGCTGATTCATAACGTGAAAGTTTGTGAGGATGTATGTATGTATGTATGTATGAATGGATGGATGGATAGATGGATCACGGATGGATGGATGGATGTATGGATGGGTGGATGGACGTACGGATGGATGGATGGATGGGTGGATAGATGCATGTATGGATTTATGGATACTCTTTCACGCAAAAACTACTGAATATATTTTGATGAAATTTGGTATCTTAGTAGTTTAAGCTCTGAATTAAAACATAAGCTACTTTTTATACAGTATTCCCGAGGGATGCTGTATTTACGCGGGCGGAGCCGCGGGCAACAGCTAGTGAAGGTATTAAAAATAAAAATAAGATACATGATGCATGGATGAGAATTAGTGCACTGTGCAGTCATGGAAATTCCTGTGCCAAAACAAATTTTAAAACTCTATAAAGCACTCAGTATGAGAGCAGCAGCAACAGTAAGTTCCACGTCCATTTCAGTCAAATGCACGAACGTAAATGCGAAAGATTGCGAGTGTAGAGGGCTATATTTTTCGCACCGTGTTCATGCGCAAATCGCGGTCGTGATGTGTCAAGAAAATAAAATTGCTAAAAGTACATTAAAAAACCAGGGACGCCTATTAGAGGCCTAAAATAATTGGGGCCAATAGGCTCAATAGCCTAAAACTGAACATTGGTACTAAATTTTATAATACCTATGTTCTTACACGCCAAACACGAGTGAGCGGAGCGAGCAAGCTAATTATTTTTTAATGTATTTTGTATCTTATCTTGGATGGGTTTAATATCAAATAATTTATTTCTGACCAATGAGCTATTCGATTTAAGTCACCGTTTAGGTCGCGCACTGCTCTTTCGTAGTCCCTACTCCCTAGCGAGAAACGAGATGTGTAACAACTGAATATCGTCTGCGTAAAATATATTATGATCCTTACATTTTTTAATGCAGGAAACTACATCTGCGCAGTACCTACAGGCTAAAAAGATTAGGACCCAAAAGTGTGCCTTGCGGCACTCCGGCGTATAAGTATTTTTTTAATCAAAATAATTCAACGGCAATCGGAATTCGTAACCTTTGGTACTAGATATACTTAATCAATAGAACGAATAAATAAAATATTGATAACAGAATTATCACATTTTGTCCGGCTCCGGGGCACAGTTCCAGAGTAAAAGGGAATATATTATATACATAAGTGACACCTACATAAACTGTCACTTGATTTGAATTGTTTATCTACGCTACGGAATACGAACGTAATAATTATTTCCGACTTCCGAGAGGATTATCAGAAATGAAATCGTAACTTTTATGCTTTTATGAGTTTTGATGACCCTGTCCGTTCGCCGAAACGGCGAGGCCAAGAGCAAGGCCCTCGTCAGGTCAGGTCAGGCGCGGCGAGGCCACGGTCTGTGCCAATTCCCTCGATAGTTCCGGCTAAGCGGAAGACGGTTGTTCCTCATGGCCTGTACAGGCTCTCACCCTGAACATACAGACAGTATGTTCAGGGTGAGAGCCTGTACAGGCCATGAGGTACCGCTCCGCTCTCCGAGAACCACAGACAGACAGACACACTTTCGCATTTATAATATTATTAAGTGAGTAAGTATAGATAAGCTACTAGATACAGCACGCGCCAAGCAATAAAAGGCTTAATCGCATTATAATTTATTAATTTGACGGTGTAAAGTTTATGACATTCCAGGAAACGAGCAGACGGATCGCCTGATGGTAAGCTACGAGAAGCTACAAGAGAAGCTACGAGTGCGTTCCCTGCAGCCCAACAACCAACAACCAACCTGAAGGTAACCCCAATCACCCGGCGAAACACCGTACAAGCGTTATTATTATATAATTATATATTACGTTATATATAGCTAGTTTTCTGTGAAGCCGTGGTATCCGGTAGATACGACCTTTTCATGCTGAAATCTCTCTCTCCCACTCAAATAATTTCTGATTTCGTCAGTGCGATTTTATTATATTATAATTGGTTGGGGAAAAAGTCTTTTCGCATTATAGTATGTATGAACTTGTCATAAAATATCGTGGGCTATACCAATTGTATCTGGCTGATTATGGTATGATTAAAAAGTTTTAATTTTACAGAAGACAATTCCAAATTCAAATTAGGTAAATTTGAGATTTTCATTTGTTTTTCTTATTGTTAAAATGAGTGATTCTTATGAAGAATTTCGATACATTTTAAAATTTTATTACAAAAAAGGTAAAAATGCAACACAAGCCGCGAAAACAATTTGTGATGTTTATGGACCTAATGCAGTATCTGTGAGAGTAGCGCAAATTTGGTTTAAGCGTTTTCAATCCGGAAATTTTGATATCAAAGGTGCACGTCGCTCTGGTCGCCCTGTTACGGACAAAACTGTTGCCATTTTTGAAAAAGTGGAGCAAGATCGGCATATTAGTAGTTACGATGTAGCTGAAGAACTGGGGATTGACCACAAAACGGTTTTGGCGCATTTGAAAAAAGCTGGGTACACAAAAAAGCTCAATATTTGGGTGCCTCATGAGCTCACTGAAAGAAACCTAATGAACCGTGTACTCATTTGTGATTCTTTATTACGACGTAATGAAACCGAACCATTTTTGAAGAAGCTGATAACTGGTGATGAAAAGTGGATCACGTACGACAAGAACGTGCGAAAAAGATCGTGGTCAAAGGCCGGTCAGGCTTCACAGACTGTGGCGAAACCCGGGTTAACTCGCAACAAGGTGATGCTGTGTGTGTGGTGGGATTGGAAGGGCATTATTCATTATGAGCTGTTACCGCCAGGCAGGACCATCAATTCTGAACTGTACTGCGAACAACTGATGAGATTAAAGCAAGAAGTTGAGAGAAAGCGGCCGGAATTAATCAACAGAAGGGGTGTGGTTTTTCACCATGATAACGCTAGACCTCACACATCTTTAGCCACTCAGAAAAAACTACGGGAGTTTGGCTGGGAGGTGTTAATGCATCCGCCGTATAGTCCTGACCTTGCACCTTCAGATTTCCACCTGTTTCGGTCGCTGCAGAATTCCTTAGGCAGTGTCAGGTTGACATCACAAGAGGACTGCCAAAACCACTTGTCGCAGTTTTTTCATCAGAAGCCCCAAAAATTTTATAGCAATGGGATCATGTACCTACCAACAAGATGGCAAAAAGTTATCGAACAAAATGGCACCTATATACTTTAGTCACTTGTAAATAAACTTTATAAAAAAACCTTTTGAATTTTTATATAAAATGCGAAGAAACTTTTTCCCCAACCTAATATTTTATATTTGCATGAAAATGTTTTTCTCGAGATTTCTTCATTATTGATGATGTAGGTATGGTACTGAATAATGTACACAATAATAAAGTAAATTGTAAAATGCCCGTACGATAACTAAGGCACATAATAATGTACACATACAATACATACATAATACATTCAAACAGATAACTGATGTTATAAGGACTAACTTAGGCTACTTTTATTTAGGGTTCTGTTTCCGTTACTTATAAGCAAACGAAGTTGCGGGCAAGGGCGGATCCAGCTTTGGCGCCAGGAGGGGGCCACATCATGGGCGTAGCCAGGTTTTAGTTTCGGGGGTTCGTCAAGAAAATGAAAATAAAACGACTACAAGTACATTCAATAATCAGGGCCGTCTTTAACCTATAAGAGGCCCTGGGCATATTAGATTTTTTTTTCGTTACCTGTTTAAACTTTAAACCCTGAAAGACTGTATTTCGGAAAAATACAAAATTTTATAATACGTTCTTTAAGCCTAAAACGAGCGAGCGAAGCGAGCGAGCAAATTTTCCTATTTTCGGTTCAAACGTTCAACTCTGTTCAAACGTTAAACTAAAATGTAAACTTCGGAAAAATACCATAAAATCAACCGGCTAAAACAGAACATCGGTAATAAATCGGGCACATCTTTAACCATCTCCCCTAGCATTGAAATACTTGGCGTTAGCATATCGAGCGAAGTCCAATTCCGATATCATCTAGAGGGTAAGGCCAAGTTAGCCTCGAAGAAGCTTGGTGTTCTCAACAGAGCGAGACAGTACTTCGGTCCGGACCAACGCCTACAACTCTACAAGGCGCAGGTTCGGCCTCATATGGAATATTGTTCTCATCTCTGGGCAGGAGCACCAAAATACCAACTGCTCCCTCTGGATCGTATCCAACGAAGGGCCGCTCGAATTGTTGACTGTCATAGTGTTTCAAACAGCTTGGACCCCTTGGAATTACGCCGAGATGTAGCTTCACTCTGCATCCTTTATCGGTTGTATCACGGGGAGTGCTCTGAGGAATTGTTCGGAATCATACCACCTGCAACTTTTCGCCATCGTCCCACGCGAAAAATATTCCATCCTCATCACCTTGATGAGTGGCAGTCTTCCACCGTGCGTTTCTCGCGTAACTTTCTGCCGCGCACTGTAAAACTCTGGAACGAACTGTCACCAGCAGTATTTCCGGACCTATACGACCTACAAACCTTCAAGAAGAGAGCGTATTCCCTCTTAAAAGGCCGGCAACGCACCTGCAGCTCTTCTGATGTTGCGAGTGTCCATGGGCGACGGTAGTTGCTTTCCATCAGGTGACCCGTTTGCTCGTTTGCCCCCTTATTTTATAAAAAAAAAAATAATAAAAAAAAATAATGTAATGGCCTTTATGTTAACCGCGAGCGAGCGAGCAAATTTTTTTCCTATTTAATAGGTTAAATCTGTTCAAACTTTAAACCCTAAAATACTGTGGAAATAGGGATCATTTTATAATATAAGTACATAAGAATAATGGGCGCCCACTTTTTTTTTAGTTTTTACCTGTTTATGCTTTAAAGCACAGTCTCTCAGGGTTTCCCCTTAAAACTGAATAACGGTGAACTTCGGAAAAATATAATCGGCTAAAACAGAACATTGCTACTTAATAATATAATATGTTCTTTATGTTAAACGCGAGCGAGCAAATTTTTTTTCCTATTTAATAGGTTAAACCTGCTCAAATTTTAAACCCTCAAAGACTGCTACCCTGAAAAACTCTGTAAATCGAAAAATACAAATATCAAAAGCCTAAAACTAAACGTCGGTACTAAATTTTATAGTAATATGTCTGTATAAGCCAAACACGAGTGAGAGAAACGAGCGAGCATAATTTTTTTCCCATTCTATAGGTTAAAACCTATTCAATCGTTAAACTTAAACACTGAAACGGAGAACTTCGGAAAAATATCATAAAATGAACCGGCTAAAACAGAACATCGCTACTAAATAATATAATATGTTCTTTATGTTAACCGCGAGCGAGCAAGCAAATTTTTTTCCTATTTAATAGGTTAAATCTGCTCAAATTTTACACCCTAAAAGACTGAAAATTGTATTATTTTGTAATTTAAATTAAAGTAAAATTAGTGTAATTTCTGATGTTGTAAATTAGATGACAAGTAACTTATTAAGTTATCTTTGTCATATAATACCTATTTCATACTTTTTTCGTAGTACATAATTCCACAATTTTAGGATAAGTGACGTGCCCAAAATATTGTGTCACATGCTATACATACGTTCGAGGATTCGATGGCACGCGTGCCATAGGTTCGTGATCCCTGTTTTAGGCTAGTGATTTTATTGTTTTTTTTCTAAAATACAATATTCTTTCAGGGCTTAGATTTTAACAGGTTAAAGCGTAAAAAACATTCGTTCGCTTTCTCAGGTTCAACGCATTTAACACAAATACATATAGAACAAGTTAGTATTAAAGTTCTGTTTTAAGCTGTAGTTTTTTTTCTGAAATAACTTTAAAAAATCATCTTTCAGGTAGGGTTAATGGGGCGGCAAATTATGTTAATTGGCCTGTGGTGCAAAATTTCTAAATATGCCTCTGTATATGGGTCATCCACATGATGGACTAGCCGGCCCATTTCGGCCCATTTCGGCCCATTCTTGCATCGAATTAAAATAAAAACGTTAAATAGTAAACAATTAAACATAAATTTAACTATCATAACAGTCTAAATTCGAAACAATATGGCGCTGACTCGATCCTAGTCTCATTTGAATCGCACTGTATGACGCAAAACTCCGCAAAAGTCAATGGGTACGTTTTTATGAACGTGGAGAAATGCCAGTCCGGTTAGGCGATCTTCAACCGTTGAAGATCTTAGACACGATTTAAATTTTCGATGCGTTCGTTCCCAAACGTTTGCCATCATACAAAGTTATTATATTATATTAAATTAATTAAATATTGAAGGTAGTTACATAAAATCTGAATGGTGACAAAATATATTTAAAATGAAATCATGTTCAATTAGTGGTCCACCTAAGTCCTGGAACCAGCTCAGGGGGGGGTCATGACCCCCATGACCCCCCCTGGATCCGCCGTTGGTTGCGGGCACCAGCTAGTTAAATAGTTCGTAAGTGCTACGACGGACGCGACCCGCGACTACCCGCTACAGAGCGCGAGCGCTACGGGCTCCGCCGCCTACAATCACGGCCGGGCCACACGGCGCGGCGCCGCACCGCACCGCAATACTCCGCACCGCACTGGCGGCCACACGAGCAATGCGGCATCGCAATGTTCTTACGGCGTCGCTGCGGCACCGCAATGTTCTTACGGCGCCGCTGCGGCACCGCAACAGGGTTGACTTGGCTAATGGCTTGTCCTGTTGACGACAGTCTCCAATAAACAATGAAAATTTATTTTTTTGTATAATATGTATCAGTATCACGTAATTATACGTTGATTCTAACGAGCGTACACTTCTCCCTACGCCGTACATACAACTGAGCGGTGCCGCCGCGGCACCGCACTGCTTTCACCCCTCCCCGCCTCATCTGCCTCGCGCCGCTGTCCGGTGCGCCTGCGGTGCGGCGCCGGAGCGGCGCCGTACGCACCGTGTGGCATACCATGCCTTTTTATATGAAAAAGACCTGTTGCGATACCGCTCAGGCGCCGCGCCGCAGCCGTACCGCACCGTGTGGCCTGGCCCTCACGTTTTCACTGGTCATAGTGCAACCGTTTCTTAATGCCCCTCGGCGGTCATAGTATAAGAATATAAATGTCATGTTACACGTTTCCTTGCTACCCACTACCCAGTACCCAACTCGGTGCAATTCCAAATTCGAGTGTATCTTCTTGTAAATATTGTATAGCGAATAAAGTTTAATGCAACGCTGCGTCGCGTACGGCTCGTGTCGGTGCGAACTGGCCTTAGGCTGGGACTGTATGATCCGGAATTCGGCGGGCCCGGGAAACTTCGGACCACTGAAAATAGAACTCTGCGCTAATACAATAGAGTTGGAAATTGAACACACAAGTATCGGGTCAAATGTCGAGGTCATATATGACAGTCCGACACTGGATAGGTACTTCGATTTTCATTTCAATTGTAATTTGTAAGTATTAGCAATTTAATTCAATTCAATTCAATTCATTTATTTGCTCTAAAAGTGGTAAGTAACGATAGTTGGTGAAAATTTGGTAAAAATTATATTAAATTATTAACATTATTGTAATTTGTAACATATTGTATTCTAATTATTTCATTTTACATTACATCAATAATTACTTGTCAATACTGTTAGGAATTTTAGTAGATAACCATTAGATAACAAAATATAAATACAGAAAATCACACAGCACATTTAAATTAATAATAAAATTCGCAAAATAATAAGTCAGTAAACATATTACGAGGGCGGCACTGTATTATTAATTTTGTTACATACTGATTTATGACATCTATTATATAAATCCTGACATGTTATTGTAATTACGGACAGAATTACTATTGACATCATTAGGTATATTAATAGGCTGCACTAAGGGGCCCCATACATGGTCCGGTCTACCTTCAGTTCGGCCTGAACGGATGCAAAATCGTATCGTGTGTGTGCAATTTCGAGATCGCATCAGGCGGCCGTACGGACTGAAGCGATTCGTTCCAGTGTTGCCAGCTCTTTTTTTGTGAAACTACTAAACTCGTATCGATTTCTACTAAAACTACTAAAAAACTACTAAAGAGGCTACTTAACTTAGGAATTCCTGCATTTTAGGTTTTATTATATTAAATTTTTTTCATTAATTGAATTTGATTATAAATTTTACCATTAAATTAAAATATACTAGGAAATATTACGTATTTAGTAGCTATTTTGCATATCATTACTGTCTGGCTCTTTCCTACTTAAACACTACTAATAACTAAATTTCTACCAAGGAGGGAATAAAATACTCAATTTAGTAAAATTTTGTAAAATAACTAAGTTGGCAACATTAATTCTGGCCTGACCGATCGGCCTGAACGCGCGGCCTGTCCTGACCGTGTGTGGACAAATCGCTTCAGTTCTTGCCCGACCCGCTGCCGTGCGGGCGTGTATCTTGTACAAGCGTTGTATGAGTTTTCGCGGTGTTTAAATACAAAATTGATAAACACGACCGTAGCGCGCGGCAAACCAGAATGGACTGATGCGACTGTTCCGTGTGTGGGCACGAATCAGATCAGGCCGAACTGACGTAAATTGGATTGGATGCGATTTTTTCCGTGTGTGTGCTCGAATCCGTTCAGGCCGAACTGACGTCAGTTCCAGCTGAAACGATCGGCCTCTCGTCTGCGGCACTGTTTCTGTTATATTAAAATATTTTTAATTTAAAACTCTTTGGTTTTAAACATCGAATACCGTTTATTTATTTAAAAAAAGATACTCGGTCTTATCACAAGGTCTTGTTAAAGTCGTTGAGAAAATGGAATTGACTCGAGAAAATTCTAGAGCGATGATTTATTATGACTTTCGAAGTGGTTTAACACAAAAACAGTGTGTTGACCGGATGATTTCTGCATTTGGTGATGAAGCCCCATCCAAAACCACAATTTATCGCTGGTTTGGATACGGTCATTCAGGGTAACTTTGAATCACGAGGGTAACTTTGACAGTTTGTTCACAAAATTCTTTTCTATTGTTTTATGTGGGAAACAATTGGCGCTTAAAATTTTATAACAATTCGTGTACGTAACATACTTCGTAAACGAAATCTAAAAAAAAGCAGCTGTCAAGAGAAGATAATACCAAAAACTTTTGTTTTTAACCGCGCGCAACATAATGGGTAAAAATCAGTGCAAAACTTTGTTTAAAAATCTCGTTAACTTTGCTGCTATCAAGGTATATAAAAACATATTTAAATGTAATAACTTTATGGTTTTTTTGACTTGTCTATGACCCCACTGCATCAATATTTAATAAAAACATAAATTATTGTCACTCTGAAGCTGTAAATTAATTAAAAGTTAGTTTGTGTCAAAGTTACCCAAGTTAGGTGGTAACTTTGACACACGACAAAATTGCCAGTTTTTAATATAATTAGTCATTTTTAAAGACGTTTTATAACTTTATAGCATGAAAACCAACCTGAGAGCAAAGATTAACTAAACTCTTTTGACTAATTCTTTACATAGTAAAAGTTTGATTAAAAAATATGTCGATGATGATTCAAAGTTACCCTGATTGACTGTACCGCATTTGCTCTGTGAAGAGCAAAAAGCGGCTCGCGTTACTTCGTGCGCCAGACCTCTCGAAAGATTCCACGCAGGATCCTCAAATGCTGTATACAACATCGTATCAGGTGACGAATCCTGGATATACGCGTACAAACCCGAAACGAAAAACCAGTCGCGAGTTTAGGTGTTCGAAAATGAGTTAAAGCCAACAAAAATTGTTCGTTCACGGAGTGTTGCAAAAAAAATGGTGACCACGTTTGTCTCCAAATCCGGCCATGTTGCGACTATTCCTCTTGAGGGACAAAGAACGGTTAATGCAGAATGGTATGCTAACATTTGTTTGCCACAGGTCGTTTCTGAACTCCGTAAAGAGAACTGCAACCGCCGCATCATCCTCCATCACGACAATGCGAGTTCTCACACCGCGCACAGAACAAAAGAGTTTTCAGAGCAAGAAATCATAGAATTATTAGACCATCCGCCGTACAGCCCCGACCTAAGCCCTAATGAATACTTTCCCTAAAATAAAGAATAAATTGCGTGGTCAGAGATTTTCATCACCGGGGCGTATTACAAGCTCTTAATTCCAGCCAGTTTACGCCATAAAACAAACTGGCTTGCATTTTCGTATTATGACCACCTATTGCCAGCCAGTCAGCGGTCACGTGACACTTGACTTACTTCTGCATTGAAACTTGAATGGTATTTTCGTATTACGACAATTTAACTGGCATTAGCTGGCTTGTCTTTACGTCAAACACAGCCGTTCAGTTTACGCCACAAAATATTAACTTATACTGACTGGTTTATTTTGTAGTGTTCTCTTTTAAAATTATTTTGGGTATTTTAGTAACGTAAAATATCGCTAAAATAATTGCGAATATTTGTTTTTGTTTAAGATATAGGTTTCATTCATATGTTCATAGAAAATAATCATGTGAGACGCCTGACGAGCACAGCTGACGAGTTACAAATATGTATTTGAATTTCTAGAAACAATGCCTCACACGAGAAGAACCAAAATCACCAAGCAATTCACCATCCTACTTACTAATATTATAAATGTGAAAGTTTGTGAGGTTGGATGTATGGATGGATGGATGTTTGTAACTCTTTCACGCAAAAACTACTGAACGGATTTTGATGAAATTTGGTATGGTAATAGTTTAGGCTCTGGATTAAAATATAGGCAGTAGCCTATAAAAATATTTAAAAAGTATTTTATCCCGAAAAAAATACAGTGTTCCCGAGGGATACTATATAATACCTTTATATTATATACATATTCTATTTATAGTTAAAAATACATTACTTTTAAAGTACCGTTCCAAATAATGTCTCATATCGCATTAAATACATCATCTAAATATCGCATTATTTTAAATAATATTATTTTAATAAATAATAATAATTCCGGCAGCACAAGTTTTCTGTTATTTAATAACCCTGTGCCTACCAAAAGCATGCCATAAAAAAACAAACTGTCAAATTTGAGTTGAATTTGACGTTTCCGTACGTCACTTTCACGCTCGTATACCAGCCAGCGAGAACCAAACTAGGATGAATCCAGTCAGAGTGAAATGTCGTTGTAATACGAAAAAAGAACCAGCCACTTTAGGGCCGTATATTGAATTGCCTGGAAACTGCCTGGTTTTTTAAAAGATTGTAATACGGCCCCTGAAGTAGCTGTGGACGCCTACAAAACAGCCATTTTGGAGACCTCAACTTCCGAATGAATGGTTGCTTCAATGATTGGTTCCATCGTATAGAAAAATGTGTCAAATTTCACGGAGAATACACGTAGTGATTATATTCTCTTTGGAGAATACTTCGAAAAGCAATATTATACATTTTTAAATAGTAATGTTGTGTCACTTCCTTGATTCCCGAAATTTTCAGTAAAGCCAAACACATTTAAAAATAATAATCAGAATAATCAATTTTAATGGTCATTAATGTCATAGTAATAATGATTGAAGTTCAAGTAATGATTAATTCAGAATACATTAACAATGTTATTATTAGATAAAAAGTGCTATTGATTAATAATTTTTTTGTTTAAATAATTCCTCTGCCGAGTAGAAATTTTGAAGTTTTAACCATTTAATTATTTCCTTTTTAAAAGAGATGTTTGATTTTGGGCCAGTTCTATGTACACTACATAGGCAAATAGGAAAAAAATATGGGAATATCATAAAAATACGAAAAAAATTTTTTGAAGAAGGGTACATATTATGCGTACAAAAATGATTATTTGAAGAGTTTTTTATTGCGAGAACACTATTTTTAGGGGCGGCCATGACAGTTGTTTTGACTTGACTTTTGACGTAGTAGACAGTTTTACGAAGAGACGTCGTCGTGAATGTCATACGTCTTTCTTTGTCAAAAGTCATGTTATTGACAAAATGACATTCTTTAATTAATTCTGATCTGCCTGTCTATTCTCTAAGAACATTTTCAAATCTCGACAGCTGAATCCGCGGTGAGTGTCAAATTTTTATATGATATTTGACACTTGCCGCGGATTCAGCTGTCGAGATATATGAAAATGTTCTTAGAGAATAGCACTGCTGATCCGCCATGTTTTATTTTATTTTGTGTTGCTGTCCTTGACGAAGATAATTTAAATGTACATGAAAACGAAGTGAAATTAAACTAAATAAAGAATAGGAAACGGTTACTATAATTATTATGTAGCTATATTTACATATCACAGTGTATTTTTTGTCCAAAAAATTGGCCATGCCGTTTTTATTACTTCATTTAATAGGATTTGTGATTATAAATGCAGGACGAGAACACCCACCCGACTGCCCATTTCATATAGAAGAATGTAAATTAGTACTTGAAAAAAATTTCTATGGTTTCCAGAAAAAACATAGAAACAGTTATAGCTCAAAAGTTTGATACTCTTTTAAGATTTTATTAATTGGTCTAAATAGTGTCTTAAAAGCCCTACGATAGCGAAAAACATCCAGGCTTTATTTGTTCATGATAACGTATTTATGACTGATTTTGTAAATTTATGTTTTAATTTTTTTAACGCCATGCCGTTTCATATTTGGATTTGAAACTAAGACTGAAATATTCTTTTTATTGATACTTATAACCAAAAAAAAAATGGGATCCAAATGAGGCGGGGCATCGGAGTTATTCAATTTTATATTATTTTGGATAGGGTTATCACCGCATAGTTGAATAATATTTGAAGTAGGTTTTTATATGCTCATTTTTCTAATGAAGTTCGTAACTTCAACAAAACAAATAGTAATAGTCTTTTTTACTTACTAGCTGCTGCCCGCGACTCCACCCGCGTGGAAATTCATTATGTTATCCACAGTTTACATTTTTTTCGCGTTATACCTTTGCTCCCCTTTGCTTCACTGCTGTTCCACTCTTATATTGAGTTTTGAAGTCAGTGAGATACTGAGAAGCTCAAGGTCACTATTTGGTTTGAACCTTTCTGTTTTTGGTTATTTATGTTTATTATACTGCATATTATATGATGTACCTCCGCCGTGTTCCATATTTGTTAGAAGTATCGATCTAAATAGTAAAGTGTTCAGATTTATTTCAGCATAAAATATTAGATATTGTGTAGATTAATTTTGAAATTTAAAAATGGCTGATATTTATTTTTCGTAAAATTGATATGGGTATCGTTTATCAGGTTTTTGGGAGTGCTGGATTACGAAAATGACATTCGTTTTGAAATTCCAATATGGCGGACATACTTAATTTTATAAAAATAATATGGGTATCCTTTTATTGGTTTCTGGGGGTGCAGATAACAAAAAAGTCATCCATTTTAAATTTCCTTAGTAACCCCGCAACCTCATATTTTCTTCATGATGGGAGAAAAAGAAATTTGAAAATCCTGAATTTTCCAACATTTCTATAGCTTTATACATTCCTAGTATCTCAATGTGCAGCATTTACATTTTTTTTTTTTATAAAATTGATTCTATCTCAGAAACGGTGCATCCTAGTGAAAAAATAATGAAAATTTGGTCCCCCTTAGGAACTCCGCAACATCATATTATCCTCATGATGGGCGAAAAAAAAATTCGATCCGAAATTTTCCAACATTTCTATAGATATAATACATCTCTCGTATCTCAATGTACAGCATTTACATGTTTTTTTAAAATTGATTCTATCTCGGAAACGGTGCATCCTATTGAAAAAATAATGAAAATTTCGTCCCCTTTAGTAACTCCGCAACATTATATTTTCCTCATGATGGGAGAAAAAAAAATTCGAAAATCCGAAATTTTCCAATATTTCTATAGATATAATACATCTCTCGTATCTCAATGTACAGCATTTACATTTTTTTTTAAAAAATTGATTATATCTCGGAAACGGTGCATCCTATTGAAAAAATAATGAAAATTTCGTCCCCCTTAGCAACCCTGCAACATCATATTTTCCTCATGATGGGAGAAAAAAAAATTCAAAAATCCGAAATTTTCCAACATTTCTATAGATTTATACATCTCTCGTATCTCAATGTACAGCATTAACATTTTTTTTATAAAATTGATTCTATCTCGGAAACGGTGCATCCTATTGAAAAAATAATGTAAATTTCGTCCCCTTAGAAACTCCGCAACATCATATTTTCTTCATGATGGGAGAAAAAAAAATCGAAAATCCTGAATTTTCCAACATTTCTATAGATTTATACATCCCTCGTATCTCAGTACAGCATTGCCATTTTTTTTCTATAATCGCTTCTATCTCAGAAACGGTGCATCCTACTGGAAAAATAATGAAAATTTCCTCCCTCTTATAAACCTGGAAATTGCATATTTTCTTCATGAATAGCAGAAAAAATCGTGAATCCTGAATTTTGAAAAATTTCTATACATAGCTGTTACTTTGAACTACATAACATACTGTAATAATAATCATCAATCCTGATCAGAATCTCCAAGATCTTTTAATTTAGTATTTATATTCATTTTACGAAGATTGAATATTCTGCATTTTGGAAGACAATTTTGTAATCGTTCTGATTACAAAATTGTACCCCAGACACCTAGAAAATGACACCCATGCCAAAGAAAAACATACTCCAACAGTATCCAAAAATAGGATTTTCCGTAGCCTGCAAATTGAATTTTTAGCAGCCATTACTTTATCAACCAAATCTGGTTTTATAGCTGCTTATAATATGGTATAATGGTCACCAACTCGGAAATTAAGTCACCAACTTATAAATGTCGGTGCTAATTTGGATTAAATTTCGCCTCTTTTTATCTGCCGACTTTTGAATTTTTTGTCACCTGAGTGATTTCGCCAGTTTAGTAATTTAGTCGCCAACATATTAATTTGCTGCCAAATTCAGTAATACAGTATGCTCACGTGCAGCCGCCAACTTATTTTTTGTTCGCTAGATTAATTATATCCCTTTTTTTTAAGATTTATTTTAAGTTCAATGAGAGTGATAATTTTTAATATTTTCTATACAAATCTGGTGTTGTAAATACCTAATATTTTTACAACAAATATGCTGATAATTCGGTCTGCCAGTGAAAGTCACGGTTAAAAAATACATGCAGCCATTTCAGAGATTAGTCAAAAGCAAAACAAACAGACAGACGGGCATTCTATTTAAAATCCAATGAAAGGTAATATGTGGTGCAGGGAAGGGTTCCGCCCTCGTTAGGCTACAGCTAAAACCGGGTAATAAAATCCGAAACCGGACCCGGTGTGCACCGGCTACCTATTAAACAATAGATTTCCGGTTATAGTTAAACCTATACGAGTCCATTTTATACAGGAAATATATAAAAGATTTTAAATGTGTCACCATGTGTACAGTCGCGTGCACTAATATAGACACATTGACAAATTTCCAAATATATGTAAACATTATAAATTTCAATAGTATGTATCTCATCTTGTGTTCAATATTATGTATACAATAATATGAGTCAAAAATAGGGAAACATTTTGGTCATAATAACGTAAACAAGAGTGTATCAATGAATAGTACTCACTCCCATAGTCAAATTTATAGATACGTTAATTTAATACCGCTTGTAAGCGGTGCTGAAGGCTATTGGTATGTGTAAGTAGGTAGTTACATATAGGTAGGTATTTTTGTTTAAAGAAGTGTCACCTAGTTAAAATATATTTCAAAATTCAACTCCCAAAGGGGTAAAATAGGAGATAAAAGTTTGTATTAAACTTTTTATTCCTTGGACATATTTTCATGAATTGAATACGGAAAAAATAATGAGTTAAACGCATAGATATATAATAAAAAAGAGGGTTAAACGTATTTCAGAGTTTATCCCTAGGAGGGTAAAATAATAGATGAAAGTTTTAAATTATTATAAAGATATCGCTTAAAACCGAGTGAACAAAATGAGCTCAGATCTTATGTATATATTTTATTAAAACTCATAAATTATCATCCTCATAATCCTATATTTTCTCAGACTCTAAACTCTACATAGCAATAATTTTCTATGTAAAACGTCAACTTAAAATCTGTAACAATTTAAAATCTATAAAAAAATAAATATAAAAAGGTTTTATAAAATCTCATTTTAAACATTCTCCCCGCCAAAGGACCTAGTTCTATAACTAGTCCTTTCAATCTAAACTCATAACTCTATATTCTTATATAACATTAAATAAACAAAATTAAAATGGTAAATATTAAAACTCGACTCCTCGTATATAAAAAATAATTAAAAATAACTTAACTAAACTCAAAATATTATCATAATTTTCCTTGTTTTATTTTTCTCCTTTTGTCTCTCTCTCTCGACTCTTCATTAAATCTTTCTCCCAATATTTTTCCTAAGCTTGTTCGCCATTGCTTCATAATCGTTCTTATATTTGCTTAATACTTTCTCATGATCTATAATCTATAATCTCCTGATCTCATGATCTCCACTCTCAAACTGCCACTAAAACTGACCCATATTTGTCTGAAAACAAAAATTAATACCTAAGTTATAACAATGTTGAAAAATCTTAAATAAAAACGATAATAATCAATTTAACAAAAAAAAAATGTTATAATCAACACAGTCTGCAACAAACCCAATTAGACTGATTGGGTTTGTTGCAAACAATACTACAATATTAAGTAACATTAATTAATAATAAATATTAAGGAATAATACTCACTGTGGGGTACCATTTCGTTTGCTATATTATTAGTAACAGAGGACTCCTGCTCTTTTAAAACTATAATTTTATGTTTTTCGTAGGAAGATATTCTATAAGGAATGTTCTCCATTCTATCCATAATTTTCAAATTTCAAACGAACACCACACGCAATCACCGAAATATTAATGCGAATGATGAACTCCGCTGCGACTGTCATTCTAGTTTATAACATTATGAAAGTTGAGGGTAGATAATAAAAACCGAACCAAAACAACGCATTGTTTTTTTAATCTGAGAAGTCAATTGTAATTATCACGTATGTCGTAGGTGTAGGTTTCATTTTTAGGGTTCCGTAATACTCAAGGAACCCTTATCCTTAAAAAAAGAATGTATACATTATTTTGCAACCTACAGTGATTACATTTTTTTGACAATTATAAACATATTGGCAGAAAAGTAAAAAGTGCTAAACTTTTATGAGTGTATACATATTAATGACACAATTATTGTTTACATTGTAATGAAATTGTGTTTTACATTTTCGGATACACAAAATTAATGTTTACATTATATTGAAAAAACAAATTCAAATAAAATTTACATGTTATTGACATTGTCACGTATACATCATTTTAGCTTTGGGGGTGTTTAGTATTCATTGACAAACTGTTGTTTACTTTATTATGAAAAAATTGTGTTCATAATTTTGAAACAGTTTGTAGGTTACATCATTATGAATACAACATGGTATCCATGTTTTTGAAGTATGATACGTTGACATATTATTGCAAATTTGTGAATGTGTCTATATTAGTGCACGCGACTGTACATTAGAAAAGTATTAATTTGTTAAAAAAATTCCAAGTCAGTATTTGTAGGATTGACAGGTCAAATTAATATGAAAACTGCAAATTTGCTTTTGTAATAGCATATTGCTTTACTTATATTAAAAACTAAAATAAAAAGTAATCGTTTATTTGTTTCTGCTCAAAAATATTTCACGGCATTAATAAAATATTTTCTCGATTTATCGAGTCACTTTAGTGACTTGATGCAGTTTCTCTAATCTTCTGTTTAAGTATTAGTCAGGAATAAAAAAAAACAAAGTTCAAATGAATAAAAAAATTTGGTATACAAATATTGACAACCCTAAAGACATAGTTACCATAGAAAACTTTAGAAGCCTCTAACTTCGGTGCCCTTTATTATTTGGACCTAAATTTTTTTACACGAATTCTAGTACATTTAAGTAACAATTCTGTATAAAAATAAAATCCAAATAATTAGAAATACGTTCATAAAAAATTAAAGAAAAAAAAACTTAAATCGTAAATAAATCTTTAAAAACTTATTTAAGAAATATGTAAATCAGGTTAAATTGTGTGTTTTTTGATTATTGTCGATCAGAATAATCAAGAAGACAATTAAGTAAATATTTAAAAAGTTATGGCAATTTTTAATTTTATTGAAAAAAAAAAGTGTTTTTTTATTGTTCATAATAAGAAATTAACGCATGTAAATACTAATAAATTATTTACATAACATTTCTGTATGAGATTTCCAAAAAAAAGGCATGGCCAATTTTTTGGACAAAAAATACACTGTGCATATACTGTATTGCATTTTTCGGAATGACGTCAAGGACTAGTCTGTCAGGATTTCTCGTATTCCTAGGGTAGGTAGGTATATGTAGGTATATATGTCACGTGCTTTTTTAAAGGTTTTATAATTTATTTTTACATAATTCACTAATTCATAAATGTACATGCTCGGTAGAGTCAATATATTTAATTTTAGAAAAAGTGGTTTATATACAGTAGGTATGGCGGGTTATTACAAATAGCTCTAACCTGGCTCTAACATTTTTTTTTTTTGGGCGATGAAAACTTTGTTCATATCCGTGGAATTACCCCACAGTAATAGGCCATACCTTAGGACTGATCACAGAGTACCTTGATATATACTGGGACTGATGCTACATATCCACGATCGGCTGATAGGACTGTATGCATCGATGCCACTTGTTTAAGTTTACTAAGTACAAATACAAATCTGTTTATTTTACTACATACGAATTCTATGTGGGCCTTCCAATTCAAGTTCTCATCAATATACAAACCAAGGAATTTTGTATGTGTCACCTTTTCAATACTCTCATTTTCATAGTTATTGTTAGTAATCCAAGTAATTACAGTTTTAATTAAATTATGCATGTCAATGTGAGTATTATTATTGTCATTATTTATTAACATGGATATGTCATCTGCAAAAAGGGTGCAATTATAATTTGTTATGTCAGGAAAATCGTTAATATAGAGCAGGAACAGGAGTGGATCAAGAATACTCCCTTGAGGTACTCCTACTCAATTGAGACAATTGACTCTACATTTAGATTTCACGGCAGTTAAAATATTTTGGTTAATAATAGTCAAAATTTCGGTATATTGTTCTCTATCTATTATGATATTATTCTGACCAGTTTAAAGAAGACCTCTGATACCCAGGTTGCTTAATTTCCTCAGCATTTAGCACAGAGTTATATTTTCAGTCCTCTGAATTTTCCCCGGCGCGCCCGATTCCGGATCATTACTTCGTGCCCAAGACTCTGAAGTCGTCGTTAGGTATGTCATGGATGACGGACTATGAAGCATTTGTTTTATGAAACAAGTCAGTAAACTACGTCACAGTTTCACTATGACGCACTTAGGTAAAATATTATATCGTGTAAGCAAGTATGCACTTAAAATGTTTCATAGAATTTAAGTTTTTGCTGACGTCTTTAATGTTCTTCTTCTTATATGTAAAAGTTTATTGCAATTCCAATGTCTTGCTAAAACTCGAGAACGTACTGGACCGATTTGGCTAATTTTGGTCTTGAAATAATTGTGGTAGTTCAGGGAGGATTAAGGATTGAAACGATAAGATACATTGGTGGCTCCCCAGTCCCCGTACAAGTGAAATGAGGGTGTTTGATATTTATGGCGTTAGGGGGCAGACTTGGGGCAGACCTAACGCACACAAAGCGTCATCTGGTGGCGTAAGTGGTTTCATTAACGGTCAATAAGAATTTACGATTATTTTTCGGCGCTCGGTAGCACGACGGTCCTTGTCGTGTCAAAAAGTTGTCAGCAGTGCTATTCTTTTATTTTCATATCTCGACAGCTGAATCCGCGGTGAGGTGTCCAATTCGTATTCTGCAGTGCTATTCTCTAAGAACATTTTCATATATCTCGACAGCTGAATCCGCGACAAGTGTCAAATATCATATAAAAATTTGACACTCGCCGCGGATTCAGCTGTCGAGATTTGAAAATGTTCTTAGAGAATAGACAGGCAGATTTGACACCTCACTGCGGATTCAGCTGTCGAGAATCGAGATATGAGATATATAATGTTCTTAGAGAATAGGTAGCACTAACGATATCACGAATTTAAAAACCCTCATTGGAATATTTTTTTCTTCTACCTACCTCATCATTTGGGGTGCGTATCATTGAATAGGTAAGTATTTTAAATAAAGTTTGACACATTATATATGATTGAAACCATTAAACAGTAGGTAATCGACCTCCAAAGTGGTTTACAAGATTGTCCCTCCCTTGCCTTGCCAAAATATTACATTTCTAAACTGTAAGCGGCTGAATATTTGAGCGAAATCGGACTAAGTATAACCACAGAATACTTAATAGTTGGTATAGCATTAAAAAAACCTATTATAGTTACGGAACCCTCCTTAGACTTAGACATGCTCTTGGACCTTGGATAAGTCTTTTAATGATTTGACCCAGATAATTTTGAGTATGTAATGTGGTCAGTTTTAGCTCGAATATTTTGTACAGTAACAGTAAATATGTATGTAGGTACTTATAAAAAAACAATGCAATGGTTAATGAACATGAAAGTGATGAAACTCATTTTACAGTTACAATTAACAACTGTAAAATGAGTTACCAATTGAAGGATCTGTTTCACAGATATATGTCATCTGTGTATGTCATCTCGATAAAACAGATGCGTCATCTTATCACCTGATACTAGAAGGTCAGTTTTGGTAAATAAAACCAACAATAATATAAAAATATAAAAATTTCTCCAAGTCCCGTTACGCTAAAACTGTCAAACCGGTATTCTCGTTAAACCAGCATCAAACGCGTCCGAATTGGTCAAAACTTCACATAACATTTCGCCTCACTTATAAATTAATACAATTGAAGTAAAATGAAAGTCTACTATAAATACGAGAATATTTGAGGTTCTGCTGCAATTTCAGTATAGTACGAGACCAGCTGCTGATATCAATCCTATTTTATTTGGCATTACAGGACTACAGGTATTATGGTTTTTTATTCGCAGGTCTTGTATAACAATAAGGGTATAATTAGGTACTTAATTATATTATATGTGTTCGCGCCAGAGCGCGACGTTTATAAACTGGTCACACAGATCGTTTAAATCGGCCAATCACGCACGAGTATTGGCTGTCAGCCCTCACAGCGCTGTCAAGAGAGTGACGAACACTTGCTCCTGAGATTTCGCCCGCGCCGGAAGCATCCCGAATTATAAGTACTCGTGACGCGTCAGCACATAATATTGTGTATCCGAATATACAAAACTCAGCTCGCTAGCGACACGCGATAAAACTACCGAAAACCCCGCTCAGCTGTGTAGTGCCTGCAGGAGAAGAATCCGCTCATTTCTGGAACCACAGCTTCAGCCAGCTCACCATCAAAGGTCAGTGCCAGTTCTAGTTTCTCTAAACAATCCTTAAATTCTCAGCCCAAAAACCCCCAATTCCCGCGTTTACCTATACCTACTCAGCTCATAGTCGCGTATGCGCACACTCGCGCATACATACTTTCTGGTCCTTCGTCGCCTTCTGGGTCCTCCTGGCCTTATCTAGGGCTAGGCCCCTTTAGAATCAGTACCTACACGTCCATTCCGCTCAATTCTGTACAAAAAATCAGCTCGATTCGTTATATTTTGACCGTTTCATTCTGCCCAGATGACGTACCTACGTTGCATTTTTGAATTTTCTGCAATTATTTTGCCATATTTAACGTTAAACCCCTATTCTGCACATTAATATCAACATATATTTCAAGTAATTGAATTATTTTGTGTTTAATTCGGCCCGTAAACTCATAGGAAAAAACCCAAGATATTTATTTTTTAATAAGTGGGTAGATATCTTCGGGTCATAATCGAACAAGTAACGAACATTCCAGAACTTCCCTAGGTACCTAATACATAATTTGTGCCAATATCACAGAATTTCCTCAGCTCATAATTAATTACGAAATTTTTTAATCTTTGAATTGCATATAAATTAACTTGTTTATATTGTGAATTACGTTCAGCTCATAACTTAATAGTAAATCGCCTTAGTATTACTAAATAACGTTTAAATACTCATAATCTCGGTTTTTAAAACACAATATTAATTAACTTAGCATTATTCTAAAAGTTACAAGCTGTATTCCAAAGCATCTCAAGTACCTATAAATACGTCATCGGCTCACTACACTTCGACCAATCGCACAGCTGATAACCGGTTAGTGCATCAGTAGGTAAGCAACGCGCGTTAAACATCTGTTTGCATCGATTCTCAACCAGGTAGGTATTTTTCCATAGGAATAATAGTGAACTTCACATTGAATTATTATCAACGTTCCGTGTTTATACAAATATATTATAGGTGTTACTTTACAGCTCTAATAAAGTGGTCGGCGCACTATTGATATTGAAACCTACTCATACATTGTTTCATTACGTTATTTTGTTTCTAAGGCGCGCGTTAAGAACTTGTTTATATTTAAACTTCAGCACATTAATATAATATTACAGACGGTTTCTAACGCGTTAATTTCCGCTCATTAGACATACACGATTCTTTATTACCATCAGGTGATCGGTCCGCTCATTTGTTCATTAACTTGTATACATTTTATCATTTAATTGTATACGTTGTCGGCACAGTATTTAAACCTATTCTCTGCACTTTAATTTAATTGTGCGCGTATTTTCTGCTCATAAGTGTTGGACATTTAACTTAGTTTTACACAAATATATTTTTTTTAAAAATGCCAACCAAGTCGCAAGCCGCCATCTTTAGACAAACAATTAAATCAATTAGTCGGCTCAGAGAGATCGCCTTGGCATTACACAAGGGTGAATCTAAACACAGCAAAACTGAATTTAGTGCGCGTTTTAAAGACTTACCAAACTTGAAACAGAAATTGGAAAACCTATACTGCGAAATTTTAGACGACGGCAGCCTCACAGAAGAAAATGAAAAATTTTACACGGCCGGTTACGAAAACGCGCTATCCGAATATTATGATATTTTAACTGCAGCGGAAAATTTAAGTTCTTCTCAAGAGTCAAGTCAGCTCAATTCCGCCGTCCTCCCCAAAATTGAACTACCAAAATTCAGCTCGCGCGTTGAGGATTGGCCATCGTTTATTACAATATTCAGGAGTCTCACGGACGATATGACGTCACTTACAGATGCAGTTAAGCTGCACTATCTTTTGTCCTGCCTATCGGGGGAGGCGCTCAGCATGATTGCACATTTAAAAATAACTAATGAAAATTACAGTGTCGCGCTCGACATTCTCACACGTAGGTATGAGAACCGCCGTGTTCTCATTGATAGGTTTGTTGATATAATACTCGGCCTACCTAATATTCATATCCGCTCAGGCATACGCGCGACATTTTTAACTCCGCTCATCTCAGCACAAAGCGCCTTAAATAATTTAAATTTACCAATGGATAGTAACTACGTATTTGTGTCCATTGTAGTCAGGAAACTACAGGGTGAGCTCCGCACACTATTTGAAAGAAAATTTGGTACCTCGGACACTCTGCCCACCTTAGGAGACCTGATTTCTTTTTTAGAGGAGCACGCGCGTTGTATCGAGACAGAGTTTTCTAGTGCAGCGCGCGGTGTTACCTACTCACCACAACCGGGGCCCTCTCGTCAATACACACCCCCCGCACGCTCTCCGCGCAGTCCACGCTTTAGACCGATTAGTCCCGCGTATCCTCGTGATATTCAGCGCACGCCATCAGCTCATAGTTTAGGTAGCTATCACAGCAGCCCAGTTCCTCATCACCAACGCTATTTGCCCCCCTCCCCCCGAACGGAACGTCGCGAATACTCAGCTCGGAACACAAACAAACACAGTCGGCTCTACTGTCCCTACTGTAAGAATACAGAACACAAACTAATCGCGTGTCCCAAGTATAATCATCAGCCCACTCAAGGTCGTTGGGACTTTATAGAAGCCAACGACAGATGTCGTAAGTGTCTAGGTCCGCACTATGAAAATGAATGCCGTTCGACAAACACATGCAAAGAGTGTGGAAGTGTAAATCACCACACTTCACTACACCGTCACGGTACCCCGAATTCACCTGTCTCATCAGCGCATTTGCTCCCTCCACACTTACGCGCACAACCCCGCCGGCGTACTCAAGACAAACCACATACTTACACAGCCTATACACAACATACACGCGCTTATCAATCATCATCATCAGACCCCAACCAGTCGTCTGATCATACAACTCGTCAAACCCAAAACAAAAAACAATGACTACCTACAATCACGGAGCATATAGAATTAGAAAATCAGCCCAATAATTTAAAATCTCATTCAGCTCATAAAATACCTACAACTAGTTCAGCTCATTATTCTGCTCAAGTAAATTCAACTCAGCACATAGAAAACCCATTAAAAACTCCAGTGTTACTACCCACAGTCGTTTTAAATATATCTGATAAATGTGGTAAATATCACAGAGCTCGTGCGTTACTGGACTGTGGTAGCATGATAACACTCATAACTCAGCGCATGACTAGAAATCTTAATTTGCAACCAAAACAATGCTCATTAAAAATTACAGGTGTAGGTGATCAGCACATACAACATTCTAAAGGTTGTGTCACAATAACATTTCGGCCCACACACCGTGACACACCATCTATTACTACTACTGCTCATATTCTTAAAGATGTTACAGGTTATTTACCTATGCAAAAAATACCAGATGTCATACAACACTCAGACCATCAGATCATTCCGTTAGCAGATCAAGATTATCATATTCCTGCGCCCATTGATCTCATTTTAGGCTCAGACGTTTTGGGTCACGTTTTAGACGGTACTAAGCTCACTTTGGGCCCGGGGAAGCCCATAGCCTTCGGCACGATTTTTGATTTTGCACTCATAGGACCCATTGAACATTCATGCGATTCACCGGTAGCTCAAGTTAACTCTGCCCACATTACTCATTGTACTCAGTCGACTCATTCTACACATTCTGCTCATGATATTTGCAAAAGCCTGGAAAGATTCTGGGAGTCAGAAGAACCCCAGCCTCGGTCTGCTCATTCAAACCCGCTACACGAACAATGTGAAAACATATTCAGCTCAACCACCACTCGTGACGATTCAGGCCGTTACATGGTGACTCTTCCCTTCTTGTCAGATGCTCCCGTGCTAGGTAGTACCCATGCTATTGCCCTACGTAGATTTCTCAATTTAGAAAAACGGTTACAATCCGACCACACACTGCGACAAAAATATATAGAATTTATGAATGAATACATAAACTTAGGCCACATGACACCTTGTCATCCTTCTACATTTACTCACAAACCTCATTATTATATTTCCCATCATGGCGTATTCAAATCAGGTACTGACAAACTCCGCACAGTATTCGATGGCAGTTGCAAGTCATCCAATGGAGTCAGTTTAAACGATTGTCTGCACACAGGTCCAGCACTTCAACGAGACATTGTAGATATAATTATGTCATTCCGCGCACACCGTATAGTATTCAGCACTGATATAAAAATGATGTTTAGAAATATACTCCTTAGACCAGACCAAAGACACTATCAGCTCATACTCTGGCGATCGTCCCCAGATCGACCTCTGCTTACATATGCACTCAACACTGTTACATATGGGTTGCGCTCGAGTCCATACCATGCTATCCGCACATTATTACAACTAGCTGACGATGAAGGTCATCGCTACCCTCAAGCTGCCCACATTCTGCGCAAATTTGTTTTCGTAGATGACATATTGTGCGGTCATGACACAATAGAAGAAGCATCGGCACTCCAAACCCAGCTCATTGAATTGTTATCACTCGGTGGATTTAAACTTAGTAAATGGACATCAAACACACCTCAACTCTTGCAAAGATTCCCAGACGATCAGTGTGAAATGCCTAAGGACTTTGACATCAGCGCAGAGTCTCCATCGGTTAAGGTTTTAGGTATTAGGTGGATTCCTCAGTCTGACGAATTTACATATCACATCTCATTACCACCAGTTACCCATGTTACAAAACGTTCAATACTTAGCACAGTAGCTTCTCTCTACGACCCAAACGGTTGGGTTACACCAGTCATATTCCGCGCAAAAATACTTCTTCAAAGGTTATGGTTAAGTAAATTGGATTGGGACGATCCCACTCCAAATAATATTACAGATGACTGGCAGCGCATTTCTCATGATCTTCCGCACATTTCAAACATACATTTTCCCAGACATATCGCTCCGCACAAATTTAATTCAACATACTCACTTCACGGCTTCGCAGACGCTTCAGAAAGCGGTTTTGCGGCAGTAATATATTTACACGAATCAGCTCACAACGGATCTGTTAATGTTCATCTCATACTCGCTAAATCTAAAGTCGCACCCATTAAAAATAAACTCACAATCCCCAAATTAGAGTTGTCTGCTGCAACTCTATTATCTCAGCTCATGTTACGTGTCTCTCAACAATTATCTGCTCATTTCACAATTACACATCACGTTTGTTGGTCAGATAGTACCATAGTGCTCGCATGGATAAAAACTCCGCCCCATCGCTTACAAACATTTGAATCAAATAGAGTAACAAAAATTAACGCATCCTCAATTACACTCACGTGGCGTCATGTACCTTCTCAATTAAATCCTGCTGACTGTGCAAGCAGAGGGTTATCAGCTCAATCTCTCTCTGCTCATGATTTATGGTGGTCTCCTCCATGGCTCAAACTGCCAGAGGACACCTGGCCCAAGATGCCTTCAGCTCATACTCGACAAGATCTGCCAGGGCTCAAGCCAAAGTACGTACCATGTAATTTCTCGATTCTCGGTGTAGATAGTGATCTGCTCACTCGCTTCAGCTCTTTAGACAAACTGATCGGCGTTACTGCTTACATGAGGCGATTCATTCGTAACTGTAAACTAAATTCAAACTCGCGTCAACTAGGCCCTCTAACTGTAAGTGAACGTAGAGAAGCATTGCTCTTCTGGATCCGCTCTGTACAGCAGAATGTATTCGCAGAAGACATTCACCGCCTGCAAACTGATAAACTCTGCACAGTTCGACTACAACGTTTGTCACCTTTCATGCAGGACGGACTCCTCAGAGTAGGAGGTAGACTCACTCGTTCCGAACTCACATATGATGCTCAACACCCATTCATTCTGCCTAGTTCTAGTCCGCTCGTAGACCTCATAATAGATCACTATCATCGCATACACTGCCACCCTGGCACAGACACGCTCCATGCTATTTTACGTCAACAATTTTTGGATATTATCTGCACGCCGCATCATAAGGCACAGAACGTTTAAATGCATAAGATGCTTCCGTTGCCGCGCTCAGCCCGAAGTACCTGTCATGGCTGATCTACCAGCTGACAGAGTCATACCTCAGCCTGTATTTAGTCACGTATCAACTGATTTTGCCGGTCCGTTTCTGCTCAAATCAAGTCCATTACGTAACGCTAAGTTAATTAAAGGATATTTTTGCATATTTGTTTGTCTCACTACAAAGGCGGTTCACTTGGAACCAGTCTCATCGCTCACTGCCGAAGCATTTATTGCTACACTACAAAGGTTCTGCTCACGACGCGGACTTCCGGTATTGATACGTTCAGATTGCGGCACAAATTATGTAGGAGCTAGGAATTATCTTCTAGAGGTACAACAATTTCTAAAAGACAATAATGACGCCATTACTCATAAACTTTCAACTCAAAATATAACTTGGCTACTCAATCCGCCCAAGGCTCCATGGATGGGAGGCATCCATGAAATTAATGTTAAATCTACAAAGCAACTTTTGTACCGTGTTATCGGTGAACAACACCTCACTTTCGAGGAGTTTTCAACTCTGCTCACTAGAATCGAAGCTGTATTAAATTCTCGGCCCATCAGCCCACTCTCGTCCGATCCTACGGACTATCAGCCCCTTACTGCCGGCCACTTTCTCATTGGTCGTCCGCTCACAGCTCTTCCAGAGCTGACACTAGATGATAGAGTAATATCCCCGCTCAAACGCTTTCAGCTCATTCAATCACTCTCTCAGCGCTTTTGGACCCTTTGGACCAAGTCCTACCTCCATACCCTTCAAATCCGCTCCAAATGGCTTTCCTCTTCCTCTCCACCCAAAATTGGAGAACTAGTTCTGCTCAAAGAAGACAATCTACCCCCGCTACAATGGAAGATGGGAAGAATCTCACGTCTACTACCTGGGAAGGATGGAGTCATCAGAGTCGTGGACTTGGACACCACTCAAGGCCAGCTGCGCAGGCCTGTCGGCAAGATTGCCCGGCTTCCACTGGATTCTGCTCAAGATGGGGTCAGCTCAACGCCTTTGCGGGCCCCCCAGGATGTTCGCGCCAGAGCGCGACGTTTATAAACTGGTCACACAGATCGTTTAAATCGGCCAATCACGCACGAGTATTGGCTGTCAGCCCTCACAGCGCTGTCAAGAGAGTGACGAACACTTGCTCCTGAGATTTCGCCCGCGCCGGAAGCATCCCGAATTATAAGTACTCGTGACGCGTCAGCACATAATATTGTGTATCCGAATATACAAAACTCAGCTCGCTAGCGACACGCGATAAAACTACCGAAAACCCCGCTCAGCTGTGTAGTGCCTGCAGGAGAAGAATCCGCTCATTTCTGGAACCACAGCTTCAGCCAGCTCACCATCAAAGGTTAGTGATCTAGTATTCTCCAAATAACCCTAAATCTCAACCCAAAACTCCCATTCTCCGCGTTTACCTATACCTACTTTCAGCTCATAGTCGTGTGCGCACACACTTGCGCATACAATATGAAATTGGCGTTTTGTAAAGGAGGAACAGGAAGTCGATTTTTTTAAACATAATAAATATTTATATACTTAATCAAAGTATATACCATTGCTAACTATGTACTTTTGCCATCTCATAGGTAGGTACTGCATCGATTCCTTTACTAAAAAACTATTCGGACAGGAATCAATAAAATCTTTGACGCTGCTTTGGACTGCCCTATCAGAATTGAATTTTTTCCCTTTCCAGAAAGGAAAGAAGAAGTTATCCAAATTTCGAAAAAAAAAAGGTAATCTGTTGGAACAAGGTCCGGGGAGTACGGTGGATGTCTTAGTCATTCCAATTGAAGCTTCTCTAATTTGGTAGTCGTCTGTTGTGCAGTGTGGTAGTCTAGCGTTGTCCTGAAGCAGCAGTGGTCTAGAGCGAATGACCAACCTCGGTTATTTAGCAGCTAGCTTTTCCATCATGATTTGTAGTTGCTGGCAATGGATATCTGCCGTAATCGTCTGGCCAGATTTAAGAAAGCTGTAGTGAACGACACCGTCACTACAGCTTTCTTAATTTTTCTCAATTTTCGCTTGGGGCAGGCTTTGGCTGATTCGCCAGGTTACAGCCATTGCGATGAGCATTTCTGATTATTGTACAGGATCCACCTTTCATCACAGTTAATGATTCGATTTAAAATACCTGTATTATTGTGCCAGTTGAGTAATGTAGGTAACGCAGCAGTAGACGCGCGTTTGTCGGTTTGCTGCACTTAATTCATGAGGTACCCACCTTTCAAGCTTTTTCACCTTCCCAATTTGCTTCATTGGTCCACTAACACCGCAGCCTGCAGCTAACTCGGACGTGGTTTGCGATAGATTCGCTTCCACAATATCCTTCAATACTTCATTATTAACTTTGGTCTCCGGCCGTCCACGGGGCTCGTTCTACAGGTCGAAATTTCTAGAACGAAAACGTTAGAACCAAAAACGCTGTGTGTTTTCTTTTGCGACACCGCCACCACACACATCATTAATCCTTCGAGCCGTTTCTGCAGCACCGGTGCCGCGGTGCTACGGTGGAACTCGTACTCGAAAATATTTCAAGTTTTCCATTTTGTAAACAGAGTGACGCAAAGAAAAAACCAAAAGAGGAAAAAACAAATGAATTACGGTTTTCGAAACACATTTATGCACGAGTAAATAAGTACGTAGCGGTATAAATTTGAAATTGGAATTCTTAACCAAAGAAGATATATATTTAAGATCAATGTGGCCATGCAGTACGACAAAACGCCAATTTCATATGTAAGGACATAAATTATTATCATGTCCTAACATATGAAATTATTAATAATTACTAATTACTTTACAAAGGTAAAACGAGACTGAGAGACATAGAAATCCGTTAAAAAGGTTTATCGTAACGTACCCGAGTGCAATGGGGTTCTACGCGGATGACGTCAATCGCAAAAGCTAGTTTAATAAAACATTGCAAATAAAAACAAATTAATAAATAACCTGCACAATCTGTTACGAGTTATGACTTATGAATCATCTTATGAACATTACCATACCTTTACCTACACGTTTACTGTCTTTTTATTCACGTGTTATGCCACGTTTTTAGGTTCTTGAACCCGAGAAATCCATCCAATTCCCTCCCTTCCCCAATAGGGGAAACGTCAGACGACTAGGTAGGTTAATTTATATACTCAGAACAATTGAGTTACTACTAGGTATGTGATAAAAGTAATTTAGTAATTAGATATAATATCATACATACCTACTTTAAAAAAATATACAAAAATGTTTCAATTTTTTTTGCTAAATTATTAAAAAAACCTCCATCATCAGTTTACTTACATCAAGTACAAAAACATTTACTATGGTAAGTATGACCTTAAGCGCACTTTCGGAGATATTCACAAATATGTTCCTTCGGCCCTATATCTTATACACTTTTACCTTATCGTGACGTCACAATATCATAACCGTCCGACCACGTACGACATTTGTATGGAGCGTTTTCACGAGACTTGACAAATTTTGTAAATCAATCGCTGCACCTTTGAAAATATTGATTTCTATATACAATTTCCTTCATTAATGCAATAAAAAAGAAGCAATCGTCTAGCCTATTCCAAGCGATCATGACTTAGCATGTACTATCGACTAAGTTGCCGCTCGACCAGGCATAAGATGTAAATCGCTTAGCATCGCCGTTGAATCGTGCGCACGCAAACGTAGCTCAACCACGTCTGCGGTCGTTGCGGTCACTGGACTTAGCGAATGGAGTGAACGGACCAAGTATGGACAAATCGCTTTAGTTCTCGCCAGAGAAGCGGCCGTGTATCGTGTACAAGCGTAGTGAGTTTTCGCGGTGTTTAATTATGACAGAAACACAATTGGTAAACACGACGGTAGCTCACGGCAGACCAGAACGAAATGATGCGATTTTTTTCGTGTGTGTGCTCGAATCTGTTTAGGCCGAACTGACGTCAGTTCTAACTGAAACGGCCTCTCGTCTATGGGGGCCTTAAAAGACTGCACATTAAAATAATATTAAATTTGAGAGGTTAAAGATATCAACGCGTGCCGTGCGCATTAGCGCGCGAAGTAGTTAAAATATGCGAAAATGTTATCTTAAAGTCTAAGCCTACCCGAGTTTAAAAGGTCCATTTTTTTAAATGACAACTAAAATAAAAACTAGACAATACAAATAGTGCCCAAATAATTGAATGAAATACATAAGGGCCAATTTCGCCGCCCCACCAGCCTGCCGCCCTGGGCCATAGGGTAAATACGCCACTGTTAGTGGGGAAACACAGCCTACAGGGCCGCGCGATTGCAATCTGCGAGGGAAATTCCCTCTTACCGCAGCGAAAGTACCCTAAGCTTAGTAAATTTTTCCTTAACCCCGCTCATAGAATTGTTGCTTAAAAATACCACTGAACATGACGTGTTTTAAAAACCGAAAGAAACAAAAAAAAAAATTAAAAAAAATAGGGTTTTATTTAAATGTTATCTAGTAAATTAAGTAATGTGATATATTTATGAGACAATTTGTTTCATTCTCGACAAGCTTTTATATCATATAAATGAGGTACTACGGTACGAAAAAATAAATCGGGATAAAAAATATCCTATGTCCTTTCCCGGGATCCAAAGTATGTCTATACCACATTTCATAAAAATCGGTTCAGCGGTTAAAGCGTGAAGAGGTAACAGACAGACACACTTTCGCATTTATAATATTATAGTATAAATGCAATGACGTTATATTAGGTTGATAGTTAAAATTTTAGAAGAATATTTTATTTACTTTTTAGAGCATTTAAATAAAAGGTATTTTTGCTTTTTTTATTTTTTTTAACCTGCATTTTTATCCTCAGCGAACCCTTTCATTTAATACATATACTATAGGAAAATATAAAAAAAAACTTCAAAAGTCCGCCATATTGGATTATAAGTGATGTACCTAAGAATATTTTTCTATCCTCGGCAAGCCCTTTCATTTGATACTCATATTGCACAAGTGCATAAAAATAACTATTCCACCATCTTGGATATTCCGCCATATTGGATTTAGAATGACGTTACTCTCAACAAGCCAGTTCATTTGATACCCATATTGTAGAAGTGCATAAAAAATAACTATTCCGCTATCTTGTATGGTCCGCCATATTAGATTTAGAATGACATCACACATGACACAACTTATCGTGTATTGTCATCCAAACTAAACGTGTGTACAAAATTTCAGCTCAATCGGTTGAAGATATCTGCTTCTTATGTACCTATTTAAACTTGCGACAAAACAATTAAATTTTGGATGTGAAAATACCCAATATTGAATACTAAATTACTAAGTTGGCGAAAGAATGTAAGGAATAAAAAAATTACAAATCTGGTAACTAAATAATACCACTGAATTTTCCAAACTGGCAGACGGATTATATTTTAGCGAACAAATAACCATCTTAGCGACAATTTGTGAGTACACATTTAATTTAAGAATAGGCACATATATTTTCCCTGATGTAGGTAACTCAAAAACCATACAAGCAGCAAAACGAGCGCACACAAAAAAAACATAAAGGAGCGTACAAAATTCCCAATTTTTAATTTTTCTCGGTTAAAACCGAGAAAAATTAAAAATTGGGAACGCCACTGATCTACACCCCCCTAAAGGGGGGTGTAGATCAGTGGCGAAGGCTGCTTCTCCTTCATAGGGAAGCCGGAGCCTGTATAATAGGTAGGGATTTCTATGAAGGTTTGCAAAAGGTAAGTGACAAGGGAAGCCGATAGGAATGGAGTTATAGGAACCCTTCGCCACTGGTGTAGATTATTGTGTAGATTAATTTTAAAATTTAAAAATGGCGGATATTTATTTTTCGTAAAATTGATATGGGTGTCGTTTACCAGGTTTTTGGGAGTGCTGGATACGAAAATGACATTCGTTTTGAAATTCCAATATGGCAGACATACTTAATTTTATAAAAATAATATGGGTGTCCTTTTATTGGTTTCTGGGGTTGATTACAAAAAAGTCATCCATTTTAAATTTCCTTAGTAACCCAACAACCTAATATTTTCGTCATGATGGGAGAAAAAGAAATTTGAAAATCCTGAATTTTCCAACATTTCTATAGGTTTATACATTCCTAGTATCTCAATGTAGAGCATTTACTTCTTTTTTTATAAAATTGATTCTATCTCGGAAACGGTGCATCCTATTGAAAAAATTTATTGAAATTTAACACTTTCCTCAACTTTCTCATATGTAATTACTTCCCAGCAATTATTATTTACTAGCAAGACTATCGAATCGTGCAATAATACAGGGTGACTTTTTTTTTCAAAATTAATATTTCGATGAATAATAAAAAAATGGTAAATAGAACCGTTTCATGAACTAGGGTAATGGCACCAGTGATCGACAAGCACCAATAATCGACAAATTTAAAAAGAATGTCGAAAAATAAGAATTTCAATTATTATTTTCAAATGGTAATATCGTAGTCATAATTAGTATACTTTCTACTATAATTTGACATAACGGCACTAGAATCGGCCATTATATTTAAATATGGTAGGCGAGTAACTTTGAAATTCGGATGCGCAACAAGAAATTCTATTTTTCTTAACGAAATCCTTAAGAAGGTAAGTTCATGTTTTGATTTATAATATTTCTATTTTATTTAATATTTACATTTGAATTAATTTCATTGTGTCGTGAGTAGCTTCCGTTGATAATGAGGTATATTTGAATGGCTAAAATTAAAACCTATTTGTTTTGTGGACATTGTTCATTACTGGATTTCAGTAAATGTTCTTGCCCAGTTATCGACAAATGTCGAAACTAATTTTTTTTGTGAGTGTGTTCAAAAATGACAGAATTGGTTGCTTTTCAACAAGATTATGTTGACAGTATTTGAAATAAATCTAAACGTGTTACAGTACCAGTAAAGAACAATGTGTCGATAATTGGCTATTTCACATGTCGATGACTGGTTTTTAGATGGCACCTAGAAAAAATTATTCTCCCGAACAGATGGAAAAAGCAATTGCTGCCGTGAGGAGTGGGGAAGAAGTTGCAGTTGCCGCTGAACAATTCGGAGTACCTCGAATCACACTCGTCAATAAGGTCACAGGTAAAACACCAATCGGCTGTCGAATGAGGCCAAGCACAATAATGATAAAAACAGAAGAGGATATTTTAGTACGGTGGCTGCTAGCGTTGGCTGAAAGACATTTTCCAATATCAAAAGATAACCTATTAGATAGTGTATAAAAAACTGTGACTGAGAATAAAAGACAGAACCGTAATTAACACCGTAAACCGTAATTAATTTGTTTTTTTTCTTTGCGTCACTCTGTTTACAAAATGGACATATAACTTGAAATATCGTATTATTTTCGAGTACACGTTACACCGTGGCACCAGTGCTGCAGAAACGACTCGAATGATTAATGGTGTGTATAGCGGCGGTGTCGCAAAAGAAAACATAGTGCATTTTTGGTTCCAACGTTTTCATTCTGGAAATTTCGATTAGAACAAGCCCCGTGGACGGCCTGAGACCAAAGTTGATAATGAAGAATTGAAGACTATTGTGGAAGCAGATCCATCGCAAACCACGTCCGAATTAGCTGCAGGCTGCAGTGTTAGTGATAAAACTGTTTAATCCACTTGAAGCAAATTGGGAAGGTGAGAAAGCTTAAAACATCATGAATTAAGTGCAGAAAACCGACAAACGCGCATCGACTGCTCCGTTACATTACTCAACCGACACAATAATGAAGGGATTTTAAATCGAATCATTACCTGTGATGAAAAGTGGATTCTGTACGATAATCGGAAACACTCATCACAATGGCTAAACACTGGCGAACCAGCCAAAGCCTGCCCCAAGCGAAAATTTACTCACAAAAGTTACTTGTGAGCGTTTGGTGGACTAATGCCGGTATCGTTCACTACATTTTTCTTAAATCTGGCTTTAAGCCTTTAAGTTCCTCTTTTACAAAACGCCAATTTCATAAATGTAATGACCTAATATATTATTTATAATGAATCTCATAATACAATTAATTTAAGTAACAACAACAATTACTTATGTCATAATGTTGAGCATTTTGTAGACACGATCTATCCCACGATTTATTGTTGTATTTTGATTAAATTAAAACAGAACTAATATTTCTATATTTTTCTTCATCAACGTTCCAAATTTTTAATTCCTTGCCCTGTTCCTTTTTCAAACAGAACCCTTTTTTATTTAGATTGAGGGCCGACGAAATAATGTCTATTAGTGGGTGTCGATTACTAGTGAATGTTACTGGTTGTTCAAGACTAGATTTCGCCTGTCCATTACTGGTGATTTTTAAGAATTTTACTTTTTGTCGTATATATTATAATTCAAATGTAAATACTAGATTTTAAAGTTTCATAATTATTCTTGAGAGTATTAGCTACTATTGTCAATTTTTATCTTTTCTCTAAGATTAAAAATGGGGTGTTTTTTTTAACTGTCAAGTTGATAGTTCCCTTAAAGTGTCGATTACTGGTGCCATCACCCTATGTCAAAAAATCACGAATAAATACTACTATAATAACGTGTAAGGATATTAGGATTTATCTCGCCGTTTTGAAGATAATTGGATTTTTCTCATTGGCTCCATAGAAATTTTCTATAAAAAAGTTATAAATCAAGTATTTTTGGGAAGAAATTACTCTGAGATAATTTTCCTTCACTTCACAGTTAGGGGATCGAAGACCGGCCATATTTTAGAAAACCGGGTTTTTCGGTCCCAGCCATCTTCAAAACCGGGTACCCGGGTTTTTTCGGGTATTTCGGGTTTTTTGTTGATTTTGTAGAATTTTGTTAGGAATGTCCTAAAATTAACTTTTGTCAGCTGCTTTCTGTTGTAACAACGTAATACTGGTAAAATGTGATCCCACCATAAACATTTTCATGTAAAGTAATTAATAATTTCACAAATTGTATACCTTAGTCAAAATACGTTGCCTGACGAAATGGCCATGCCACATAATTTGACTAAAGTGTAGAGTTTGTAAAGTTAGGCTTGTAGAGTTAAGGCGTGTAGAAACAGAAGTGCCTTGCCGGCCTTTTAGGAGGGAATATGCTGCCTTCTTGAAGGTGTGCAGGTCGTAATGGTCCGGAAATACTGTTGGCGACAGTTGGTGATGAGGATGATAAATATTTTGTCCCTTCGAACGATAACGAAAAGTTGCAGCAGGTATAAGTCCGAACAATTCCTCGGAGCACTCCCCGTAATATAACCGATATATGATGCAGAGCGATGCTCATCTCTACGTAGCTCTAAGGAGTAAAGCCTGTTTGAAATACTATGGTAGTCGACAATTCGAGCGGCCCTTCGTTGGATACGATCCAGAGGGAGAAGCTGGTACTTTGGCGCTCCTGCCCAGATGAGAACAATATTCTATGTGAGGCCGAACCTGCGCCTTATAGAGTTGTAGGCGTCGGACCTAGGGTTACCATATCTCAGGATTTGTCCTGAGATTTCAGGATTTTTCGACTCTTCTCAGGATTCCGGCCGGATTTAGCAAATCTAGTGATAGCTCAGGATTTTCAATAAAACACAGGTTACATTTTAAAGATCTCTCTTATTACTACTAAAAATAACTACTAAAAATAATTTTCTTTTAGTAACAATAATTGCAGTTAAAATCAATACTTATTTATCAAAGTGAAACAAACTAAAAATAATCTTCTTTTGGTAACAATTGCAGTTAAAATCAAAAAAGTCGCGTAAAACGCGTGCGCAAGATAATAATACGTTTTTGAGAGAAAATTCTCAAGCTGTAGAAAATCTCAGGACTTTTCTAGGAAATCAGGCATTTTCTCCGGACTTTTGATTTTTTCATCTGGTAACCCTAGTTGGACCGGACTGAAATACTGCTTTGACCTGTTCAGAACACCAAGCTTCTTGGAGGCTAACTTGGCCTTGCCCTCCAGATGATATCGGAACTAGACCTCGCTTGATATGCTAACACCAAGTATTCCGATGTTGGAGGAGACAGTTATGGGTATGCTTTCAAAACGAGGACATACGACCATCGGTAACTTATTAGCGATGAACGCGCAAACTTGTGTCTTAGAGGTGTTGAATTGGACTAAGTTAAGTCTACCCCATTCAGAGATCTTCTCCAATGAATTCTTAATTTGAGAGACAAGTTCGTTTCGACTCTCAATGACGTTTTGCCGAGAGATGTTCGGGAGACCTGTATATAAGGCATCACCCGTACTGTCGTCATCACATAATATTATCATTGATATGCAGTATGAACAGGGCAGGTGATAGCATACCAAAGCTGTCTACCAAGATGCCAGGACTGTGCCATAAGAGCAGGTGAGCCGAAAAAGATGCGTTAAGACCGGTGCCAACTCTGGAGCACACATTTTTAACACAATGGGACGGATTTCGTTAGGCCCACTCGATTTTTGGTATCATGTGAACGGAGAGCAATTCGCACTGAGCGCTGATGGAACCGAATAATAAATTATACCAAGTTATGAAGGTCCAAAAAATCGACGAATCGCTTGCGCTTCGCTCACTCGTCCTGCGGGGCGGGGGCACTAACGTGCCCCCAAATGTACTACATACAACATGAAAACATTATAACTATTGTTCTAAAATTCTACATTGATAATCACAAGCCACTATAACGTTCGGTTTGTGACTGTAACTGTTATAAACTGTTGTAGAATTTCGTAATGAAAAAAAGCTCGAAAAAACCGAAAACCGGTTTTCAATATTTTGAAAACCGGGTTTTGTTGTAGGCCCGAAAACCCGGGAAAACCCGGGTTTTCGGTTTCGGGTAAAACCGGTCTCGATGCCCTATTCACAGTGTACGACGAATTTATATTCGTCGTACACTATATTTTATTTGGTTATAATCTGATAATGCAGTTATCTGCATTATCAGATTATAGCCAAATCAACCTCCTTGGTTAGGATTCGAATCCGTTAATTTTGAAAAAAAGCCACCCTGTATTATTGCAGCATTCGATAGTCTTGCTAGTACATAACAATTACTGGGAAGTAACTATATGTGAGAAAGTTAAGGAAAGTGCTTAATTTTAGCATTTTATATAATTGTTCATACATTTGTTCAAAATATGAAGGAGTTTATTAAAATTCAACACTTTCCTCAAGTTTGCCGTATACCATTACTTTCCAGAAATTGTTCCTTAATAGTAACACTATCGAATCGTGCAATAATACAGGGTAACTTTTTTTAAAAAATTTCGGCGATTTAAAAAAAAAAACGCAGCTAAAACCGTTATATGATGTATGCCAAAAAATCATGAATAATTGGTACTATAACCATCTGTCAGGATATTACGGTTAAACTTGCCGTTTTTGAAATAATTGAATTTTTCATGTTGGCTCCATACAAGTTTTTCGTAAAAAATTATTACTCCCTCATTTTTGGGCCAAATTATCTCAAACTCAATTTTCTACATAGTAATACTAAACTGAAGCAATATCCATCAAAAAATCTATCACTTTCGAGATTTCATTTCTATGTCTATGAAAGCCGATTTTCGACCCACTGTGCGCCGGCACAGTACGAGGTGCCCTGGACATGGGACGGAGCAAGGGTATCGACACAAGTAGCGTCCCATACAAGAGCCCGTCCTACACTCCAAGGAACCAAGGTCATTCCGGGTTCAGGTCTCTTACTTAGATATATAAATCTAAGTAATAGAAAACTATGTAGCTATAGAATATTTTTAAAATCTACTTGGTCGGTTAAAGATTTAAACAACATAGATTTACAATCGCAATATTATGAAAAATATTAATGATTTTGTGACAAAAATCTAAAAATGTTTCATACTTTTTATTAGTAATAAAAGAGCGTTTTTGCTTAAATTAATAACAATGATGAATTACTTTGTGTCGCATCTAAGAAAAAGTGTAGTCACGAGTCACGAGTCACGAGTGACGACCATAGATTATACAGATACTCGTATATACTAGGTGACGACTGTCGAGCGGCCAGTAGGTACTAGGTACAGTAGGTACCTACATAACACACAATACACATACGGTCTACTAACACTGAGCGCGTAAATGTTTTGTCGTTTAGTTTGTCAAACCTAACTTCCTCATTAATATTATTTAAACGCGAATTTTATGTATGGACTATGGGTACCTATTTGTTACTCTTTCACGCAATGACTACTGAACGGATTTTGATGAAATTTGGTATGGTAGTAGATTCATAAAGGAATATATTTTTAATTAAATGAACCAGGAAACGAGCAGACGGATCGCCTGATGGTAAGCGATTACCGCCGCCCATGGACACTCGCAACACCAGAGGAGTTACACTTGTGACTCCTCTGGTGTTGCGACTTGCGTTCCCAGTCCTTAAAATTCCCAACCTCCTTGGGCCTTCGGTAACCTCACTCACTCGGGGAAACACCCCGGTTATTTCACCCCGGTTTTCTGTGACGCCGCGGTATTTACCCGGTCGAGCCGGCCCATTTATGCCGAAGCGGGGCTCTCCCACGTAGAAAATCTATCATTCTGTCTAACAATCTGTCAGTATGTAATGCTACGGTTGCCTGCCTTCAGTATCCCAAAGACTCGATCATTTGCATAACGACCATCCGTAAAATACGAAAAACTTTTTCGCGGACTTTTTTTGCTAGACACGCGAATCCGTAGGATTGGCAATCATTGCAATTAATAAGCTTATAAATGTCTTCAATAAAGTAGAAAACGTTTTTAGAAGTAACGTAAACAAGTTTTTTCGTGGGTTATACTAGATATAATATTAATTTAGTTGTGTGCTATGGATTTCCGCAAAGTAACGCCTGATTCTTTGAACAAATCTTTTATTTTCGTTCATCGACGTTACGTACTAGGCTTAAAAATGTAGGGGTTGAACACGGTATAAACATAGGTAATATATAATTACGACGCAAGCCTACATCGCGTCGGTCTGATAAGAACGTTAAACACTGTTCGGAAGTAGAGCCCGATCCACCTGACGTCGACTTACAGTGTTAGGTTGTATGTTACGTTAATTAGATACAGGCTCACCCGGAGCCTTCACCAGCGCCGAGTGCGTCACTCACTGAACTTTAGTTTTTCCCTCGTTGTATGGTCAGTGCAAATCCACAGTCGCTGAGATTCGCGCGTGTTCGCTAGTCGCTCATATTACATCCAGCGGTCGCATATATAACCTCCTCCTTTTTGCAAGTGGGTTTAATATTAGTCAGTGGCTCGCTCGCTTGAGAGTGTGGAAGTACCTACCATGTTAAACACCCCGCTCCTCCGCTTGGCGGTTGCGCTCAGGTAAGTGACTATAAAAAAACCGGCCAAGTGCGAGTCGGACTCGCGCACCGAGGGTTCCGTACAAACCTGTAGTGATTTTGTTACAGCTTAAAGGTAGGCATTATAGACCTTTGTATTTAATATGAATTTCAATTAATACCTCTACGCGTTCATGAGGAAAGGGGTAGTAAGTTTATAATATATTTATTTTATTATATGATTTAACAAAAAATTTACGGTTTTTGTAATTTTTCCTTTATCTGTGCTATAAGACGTTGCTTCGTGCCAAATTTCAAGATTCTAAGTTCACGGAAAGTACCCTGTAGGTTTTGAGTTTGCAAGTATCGAAAATTTGCGGAAATATGCGGCATTAACGGCTATATCTTTTGATTGCATTGGCTTAGAAGTTTGATTTTTTCACAACTTCAAGGAACCGTAGACCCTTAGTATTTGATATAAATTCCAACTTGATACCTCCACGCGTTCATGAGAAAAAGGGTCTTGACAGACATTTGGAGGGACAACAAAGTGATCCTATAAGGGTTTCTTTTTTTCCTTTCGAGGTACGGAACCCTAATAAAAGTTAATACACGTGACCAGTTGACCACATTAAAAATGATTTAAGCAAAAACTAAAAGAAGCTTTGATCTGCAACATATTTAAAGTAAATCTCTGGTTAATCTTTCCAATGATATGCTATATGTGGGCAAAAGTTATTCAATAAATGATGAAAAAAAAATAAAAAGTATTTTCCGGCTAAACACTAACGATCGCCAATGTAACTGCATTTAAAGTAAGTAAAAACTAAATGTTAGTAAATAGCGCTATTTTTGCGGAGCTCATACGCCGAAACTATTGTTCTTACAAAGGCATGGAAAAGACAAGAACTCTACGGAATTTTCTCTAGTTTAATGTTGTACATAATACATTTTTATCGTAAAATGAGTCGAAGAAAGAATCATAAAACTGTTTATCTTAAAAGATAAACAGTTTTATGATTCTAGCGGCGCTAGCGGCCAAGTCTACGAGGTTGCAAAGATCAAACTCGAAAAGAAGACATCAACCATTTTCATCACAAAAAAGAAAACTTTCCAGGTCTTCAAAAACTAACCTAACCAAGAGCATGTCAGGACATGTCTAAGGAGGGTTCCGTATACTATCAAGGCGCAATATGTTTTCTTTGAACTACATCAAAAGTTATTGTAAAATTTCGATAAATAATAAAGAATAGTTAAAATTTTAGCCAAATTTGAAAGGGTTATTTAGAAAATAAAATTTTCATGCTTTTTGTGTATTTTTACTTAGGCAGTCGGTTTCATTTTTTGTTTAAAAATTATAATATAATACCTATTCCATGGGGACACGATGGGGTAGAATGAAAAAATATTTTTCGTCCCCACTTTACATGTATGGAGAGCCACTCCCAAAATATACAATTAATTATTTTATGATGCCAAAACTGAGATCTATACACAATGTATAATCATGGAAAATTTAATCTATTTATATTAATAATTACAGAGGCGAAAACCGCAGACGGACAGACAGACAGACGGACGGACAGAGCGAAACTATAAGGGTTCCTTATAGCTTTAACCCTAAAAACGCATATTTTTTGCCACAAAAAACGCATATTTTGATCAAAACAATTTTGCTAAAGAGTTTTGAGCATGATCTATCAGCATGGAAAAATTACAAGTTTCTATCTCTATAGTTTAGAAATGTCAGGCAGGCCTCCTGACATTTCTAAACTATAGGAGTAATTCTTATAAACCACTTTGGAAGCCGATTAATCGCAAATGGTTGACTTTGTAAAAAAGTCGTTTATGAAACCTTGTCTTCATTTTAAAAGAATTCATTGATACCCCACACGATGGGGTAGAATGAAAAATATTTTTCATCCCCACTTCACAAGTATGGAGAGCCACCCATAATATGTAAAATTATTATTATTTTATGACGCCAAAACCGAGATCTCGCCAAAAGTTAAAGACAGTCTTTAACTTTACCAAAATTAACTAACTTTCATCAATTTGTATTCATAATTACAGAAGCTAGAGGCGCGGACAGACAGACAGACAGACGGACGGACAGAGCGAAACTATAAGGGTTCCTTAAGTATTACGGAACCCTAATTAAAAACCCGACTGCGTAAAAAATTCTAGACCACCGGACATCTAAGTGCTTGTTTTTTTCTTTTCAGTTTTTCATTATGTACTACTTAGTTTGCTTCACTTTTTACGCAGTCGGGTTTTTAATTTTTTTTAATTATTATTTTTTATTTTATACTTTTTAGTTATGAGTACCTAGCTAGCTATTTACCAGGCTGGATTTCCTATCAGCATCAATACTATATCACAATTGCACTGGAATGTGAAAATGGTTGTTACGCAACTTTAAATCGATATAGATCCTAAACGGTCAGTCAAATCGAAAAATGGTGAGAGAAAACTAAAAATGATTTTTAAATACCTATTCAACGATACCCCACTTGATATAGTTTGTTGACTTTTATTTTTTTCATTTTCACAATATGGCGTCCAGTAGTCGCCATATTGAATTTTCACTAACGTCATGTCTTTAGTGACACTCCCCGGACTAAGAGGAATCGATTGACGTGTGAATCATTAAAATCGGCCCAGGCGTTTGGTCTCTATAGTGCTTCAAAGGAACATACATACATACATACATACATACATATATACATACATACATACATACATACATAGGCTGATAAACACATTACCACTCCTTTGCGTTGCGCAGTCGGGTAAAAAGGATGTTTTCAGTTTGACCTGCATGTTTTTCGCATAAATAAATAATAAAAATACACGCAACGTCTCTCAAACGTTTCTCTTGAAATAAACAAAAAAGTTACCGGTTCAAAATCAAACAAAAACTTGTATTCATTATTGTGGTGGTTGGTATTAATCAATCATTATAATGAGTGTAGGTATAAGGTGTCAGATTAAAAGTAGGTACTCGTAAACTTGCCCTAACCTAACACGTAGGTACCTATAGTTTTTTCTTTTGTTGCATGTTAGGTATTACGTATTAAATACAATTTTTTCAGATATTTCTTTCGTAAATTTGTAGATAAATTTTCTTCTCCTTTTTTCTTCTATTAAATAAAAATGATTGTCTATCTGTCCATATGTTCGTAAGATATGCATTTGATCATGACGTGATAATGTTAAGCAAAGTCGTTGTGCATAAGCCAGAGAAGGTTTTTGGTTCTTCTTTTTATATTGGAAGAGGTGTAGATTGTCGGTGTAGGAGTATGTGTAGGAATAGGTGTATGAGTTGGTGTAGGAATAGGTGTATGAGTTGATGTAGGAGTGGGTGTAGGAGTATGTGTAATCATTTATTCATTCCAATTCATATTTAAGACAGAACAACGACTGTCGGGGTCAGCTAGTCTTTATATATAAAAATTTATTGCTGTTCTTTAGTCTCGCTAAAACTCGAGAACAGCTGGTCTGATTTGGAAAACTTTGGTCTTAAAATTATTGTGGTAGTTTAGGGAAGGTTTAAACGGTGAGAAATGTTGGATAATTGCAGGAAAATACTAAAAAAGACGATTGAACTTTCTCATACAAATTGCTCACTGCGTTCAATTTGTCACTTGACTGTCAAACAGACGGGTGCGGTCAGTTTAGTGTTTACCCGTTGGTTTATTTTTAAAAAATCGACCGGCCCGAGTAGGTTGATAGTTGAAATTGTAGGTGTAGGTTGTAGGTAGTAGTAGTTGTAAAATATATTTGTGTAGGTTGTGTAGTAGGTGTAGTTATTTATTCCAGTTCATAGTTAAGATAGAACGTGTGTCGGGACAACTAGTAATACATTTATTAGTATGGTAGTGGTACAAAGTATTTATGTAGACAAGGCACGTATTACAAATTAGAAAATAAAACGCGTGTTCATTCTTCTGCAATAATCGTAAAAAAAATTGTAGTCCTGGGCTGATTGTCTCCTACGACTACGCTCTACGCTCTACGCTCTACAGTACTCAACACAATTTATTTTTATTTTTTATTTCATGGGATTAGATTGATGTGATGTATATTTATTCTATTGTATATTATTAAGTGTTTTTAATAAATAATTTATAAATATAATATTTTCATAAATAATTTTCTTAATTATTTTTAAACAAAAAAATAAACCGACTTCCAAAGTAAAAATACACAAAAATGTATGAAATAAAACTTATTTTCTAAATAAGTCCCCTTTTAAATTCGGCTAAAATTTTAACTATTTCTCTACCCAGTTTTCTTAATTTTGAAGTCGATACCATTCCAAACAATATCCTACAATATTTATAGAACTCACTTTCAAATTTGCGGGTACCGACTTCAAGAGCACTGAACAGAACTCCTCAGTCTTAAAAGAAGACTGAGGAGTTCTGGATCCAGGGTATATCTTGGTGCAAACTGTTATTTTTTGGAAGCATATGCTTGTGAACCTTCAGGAAAAATAAATTACTATGTGTTCATATAAATTTCGAGGAGTTCCCTCGATTCCTCATGGATCCTATCATCAAGTTTCCGCTTTAGTGACTAAAATACCAATTTCGAATTATACCCTATACAACAACAAAAGAATTTTGCAAATAGGTCTATAAACGGCAGAGTAATGTTCAAAGATCTCCGTGTTGTTGTAAAATAATATGAGAAGTACCTTTTATATGTGATGATGCATAGTGTGATGGTGGTGATGATGATGATTACTCTAATTGCCACGGTGGCATATGCTTTCAGTTCTTTAAACAACGCCGAAATCTCCCAACATGTATCTATAAGGAGTCAGGAGTTCTGTTCTGTACTTTTGGATCCAGGGTATACCTCGGAGCAAAATCTTACTTTTTGGTAGCATATGCGACTTTTTCTGAAGTAGTTCAACTTCAGAAAAAGTCGAAATCACCATATATATTCATATAAATTTCGAGGAGTTCCCTCGATTCCTCATAGATTCCATCATCAGGTCACCATTTTTTGGGATTATACCCTTTACATCAAAAAAAGAAATTTGAAAATCGGTCCACAGACAGCGGAATTGTGGTCTAACATACAAAAAAAAATAAAAATATATGCATCCGAACGTATAACCGCCTCCTTTTTTGGAAGTCGGATAAAAATAGGCCAATAAGTTGATAACTAAGTTACTAAGATAGTTGGATACTTAAACTCAAACTCAACATTTTTATTTCCATATAGGAATATAACACGTCTTATAGAATTGTTCTACATAATGCCTACCACCTGAACGCGGAAACAATACAATACACATGCATACTAATTGACTGAGATCCCTGCAGGCGCGCCGGACTCCCCTTATATTCTCACTGTTAAAATATCATATTGTAGTATTAGTGTGTACAATAAACGGATGCGTACCTACCCGCTAGTTTGTTCCGTGATATACATTTTATCAGTAAGAATATAAGGGTCTGGCGCGCCTGGGATCTCAGTTAATAAGGATTCACTGTTAAAGATAACTAAATGTTGCACGCGACTTCGTGCGCGCAAAAGGAAATCCCGCGGTAACAGTACATTTTGCCGCGATAAAAAGTAGCCTATGTCCTTTCCCGTGGTCTAATCTATATTTGTACCAAATTTCATTAAAATCGATTCAGTAGTTTCGGAGCCTATTCAATGCAAACAAACAAACTATTCCTCTTTATTATATTAGTATAAAATGGATTCATCATTAAATATAAAATAATTTAAGCCTGTATTTTAAAATAAATTCCAAGAGAACATAAACAATAAGCGTTGTCTGTAATATTCAGTTAAGCGTTTGATTCAGTACCTACATAATACATAACCATCCACTATTCTTTTGCCAATTTTAAATTTTCGTCCAAAAATTACAAAATGTAGAACAGGGTAGGCAATTTTAATTCATTGAAATATATTTTGGAGTTCCGCAAGGAGATATTTTCAGGCCTACACTAATTTTAATTTATATCAGTGACTGTCCTAACCATGAACCTCTATAAACAAATAACCAAACAGATAAATTGAGCGCAAAAATTCAATCGTCTCATTTTCGTCAAATTCAAGTATTTTCTCCACACTTTACCCAGACATTAATTATCCAAATCGGTCAAGCCGTTCTCGAGATATAGCGAGATACTAGAATTACAATCTATTTTTATAAAAGAGAAGATTACACAACGCTGATTGTTCACAAAAACTCATGTTGTTGTGCATAGGTACACTAGCTTGTCCTGTAACAAAAGTACATATTCGTTTGGGTCAATTTTTGTGGACCTTTGTGGACCAGTCACCAGTCGTATATTTGTACTACAAAATACAATGGCACCTCTCACAAGATTAGTATTATTACTTGCCTACACAAATCAACATTTCATTATCCGGGTTATATTAACTATATAATCAAAGAGGAATTATATTATAATTGGTTATGATTATAATGTTAGATACTAATCGGTGCTTGTATTATGCTGTACATCTAATTAATTAAATTTTACCTCGGTCGAGTCATAAAAGGCTAACCGGCGCAAAGTCTATGCCAATTAACGATAGGACATAATATATGATATTATTATTTTTCATCTTTATTTATTCTTAAGTAAGTCTTACGGCCTGTTTCACGATTGATAAGCTAAGTATGAATAGCTTATTGTATATAGGATGGAAGTTAAGTCGCTACAAAACTCCAAACTCATTTTTTTCCATATTATAGGGTTATTCATTAAAATTTATTCTTGTCCTACATGATTCTTCCCATCGATTCGACAACTAGGCCGGCGAGAAGAAACACGCGTGGGGCCAATTTTTCGTATAAAAATGGGGAAATTGTTATTTAAAAAAAATCACATGTAAGCTGCTTATTTTATACTAAGCGACAGAGACAAAACATGCAAATAAGCTTTCTGAAACTTATCAGTAGATTGTGAAACCGTCTATATTGTATTTAAACCAAATAAAACTTTTTTAGCAGTATTTCCGGGACCACAGTCGTTATAGATTATCACTTATCTGAAACGTCGAGAAACGAAAACTAAAACCACGAAAAACTGATGTTAAACGTAATATACGCGTAAACGTAATTTTTTAACAAAAGGCGATATCAAATTAAAGAAGAAGTTAAGATATTTCTTGTAGTCGTAAAGATATCTTTGTTTCCGTTATCACAAATTTCGGTGGAAACGATGAGGAAACACAAAGATAGCTTATCGTTATGTAACAAATGACAATGTGGTAGTCATCAATTAAACATGCTCCAGCAATATCGTACTCGATCGAAAATTTTGATAAAAACTTAAATGGATAATTAGATTCTTGATAAATCAATAATTTTAGCCAGGAATCGAGCCGACTGATTTTGAAAAATAATCATATGTCATTTTAGACACCATTAGATAGTGCCGCTAATAAGTAAGAAATTCTGAAAAATAAGCAAATCGATCTTATCGAGAATGCTAACAATAAGAACAAATTAGATATATTAAGTGATCAGACTTAGGAAAGTAGGTAAGTCAATCTTTTAAAGGCCTTTACTATAAAATTGCAGATAGCACCCAAAATCTTTCTATTAATAAGTTTTAAAAAAGTTGTTAAAGTACGTGAATCGTGTGCTATAGTTTATTGTAATTTGTAAGGTCAATATTGGATTTCCTTAACGATTGCACACCTTGGATATAAGATGGCTCCCTGCAAGGCTAATTCTACCTTATATACCTATTTTGATTTTTGTAATACAGATCTCGTAAATAGTATATTTAATCAGGGTCAATGGGTTAAGTTTGGGGAGAAATATTTTTGAGAGTTGGTTTTGCACTGCACGATTTCAATGGATTGCGGAAATCATCGTCGTCGTCAAAAACAGTAACAACACCGAATTCGGTCCGGAGATGTGCAGGTTCTCAGGGTTAACACTTAGTTAGATCGATTTTTCTCTCCCAAAACTACTTGTATACTAAATTTCATGGTAATACTTGCAGCCGCTTTCGAGAAACATTACATATACAAGATACATACATTACATATATTATGTATCATTTAAAGTATAAGATGTATACGGTTTTTACAGCGTGGTGCTGGCAGCGCACGGCCACCACCAGCACAAGTTCCCGCCGCACTTCCGCTTCGGCGCGGCCACCTCCTCCTACCAGGTCGAGGGCGGCTGGGACGCCGACGGTGAGTGCATCTTTCTCGTATAAACTACCGAACGGATTTCGATAAAATTTGGTATGGTAGTAGTTTAAGCTCTGGATTAACACATAGGCTACATGGAGGGTGCTTGTAACTATCTCTATTCAACGATCGATATGTCATTCTATGCAAGGGTACTACTGGTATACATAACGTGATCAGGAATCTGAGATCAACCGCGCAGATTACAGTGATGAAATCTATTTGTGTTCAAAAATGAATTAAGCTCAATAAACTTAAGGATTATTTCGCACAAAAATAAATGCAAATCTAGAAACGGGTCAACGATATGATTAATTCTTCTAATTAAGTTTTTTGCGAAGTTTCCCAACCAAATTAGGCCGGAAATTATGAATATTGATCGGTCATATCATGACTCTCAGATAATAATAACCATAATTGAATTAAACCACTCTGCCTTCATATTCAAGTTTAAAATATGTTTTGACGTATTCAAGCCGACGGATCAGGAAAACTACCAAATAATAACACGTTTTTGCGATGTCCTTGTGACGCTTATTAGAATTTGAAGTGATGAGTTGTGAATTTACATCCTTGACTCTTAAACTCAAAATCATCATTGACGTCAATTAGCCGGGGTTTTACCACGAACGGGTTCTACATAATAGTTACAGCCAAGTCATGCCCAGTTTCTGTCTAAGAACTGTGTCTATCATACCAGACCTCATCTAGGATAATCCGAGCTTCTGCTTCGTGACTAGTGAGGTCACATTTATCTTATTTTGGCATTTAAACTACTATTATAATATATGATAATATTATGTCTAATTTAAACCAAAAGCTGATCCAAATAAACAGGTATTCCAGTTTCCTCCCATAAATTACGTCTATGATATAAGACCTTGATCCAAGCCAAGGCATTCTTCTGTTTAGTGACTATTACTCTGAGCTTGATGGTATATCTTAGGAAAGGGCGAGAGCATTTGGGACCGCTTCAGCCACCAGCGGCCGAGCGCCGTGCGGGACAACAGCACAGGCGATGTCGCCGCCGATTCCTACCACCGGTGGAGAGATGACGTCGACGTCGCTGCCAGCCTCGGGTTACACTTCTACAGGTGATCCTTGGAATATCGATATAGATTAAATCGACACCTCTGGGGAATATTAAAAGAATAGTAGTCGTTTTGGTGTAAACGGGAAGCAATAGTAGATTATGCACCAAGGGGATAAAGCAGTGTCTTACGTCACGGGCAGCATATTGGACCCTGAGCGTAACGAGGGACTATAGAGTTAACTCCCGAGCGTAGCCAGGTAGTTAAAACTTAACTCCCGAGTGAAGCGAGGGAGTTATGTAGAGTCCTGAGTGAAGCGAGGGGTTCAAGCTGCCCAAGACGAAGACAGGTTTTATCCCAGAGGTACATACTCTACTTTTCATACCTACTGCGAGGCAATAAAAACCCAGGGCTACATAAATAAAACATTTACTATGTTCAAAGTTAATATTGATATTTTCCTCTAAAATATTACTCTGTCCCTCCAGTTTAAGGAGGGACAGAGTAATATTTTTATTAGAAACATTTATGGAAGTTGTGGTGGAGTTTATTTGAGCAGTAGGTACTTAAAGAAAACATTCCTTTTGTTTTGAATTTTTTCAATCGCGTTTTTATTTTGATTTATAGGTGGCCAGTTCGATTTTCGAATAAACTCTCAGCAATACCATATTATTATTGAAAAACTCTATGATAGATACGTATCTATTAGGAGTTTTCATACGAATTTTAACGTTCCAAATTCAAATCACTTTAATCCCTTGGGAGTTTCATACAACATTATCTCCCTTGGGAGTCAATGGCTTGCTTTACGTTGAGATTGCGTGATATATAATCGGACATTGTCGAGCAGGTGGTATGAAAATGTAGTTATTGCGTTCTAATGCAACACAATTTTATGTTGTGTAGTATGTAGCGGTGGTCAGTCACCCGTCGAATCGAAAGGTCCTGACAAGTGACACTTCGAGACATTTCATACAATGTAGGCTATTGAAGTTTATGGACTCTCCATTCGTGTGCCTGTGATGAAGTGTGCTAAAATTTCAGTCGTTTTTTTATATAAAAGCCATGTACTTATAGCAAATGCCCAGAAATGTACTTATAGCAACATTTGCAGATTCTCAATATCGTGGCCTCGGATCCTGCCGACGGGGTTCACCAACAGGATCAACCGGGCTGGCGTGCAGTACTACAGCGACCTGATCGACACCCTGCTCGCGCGAGGGATAGAGCCCGTGGTGACTATGTACCACTGGGAGCTGCCTGTTGCTATACAGGATATGGGTGAGTACTAGGCTGACTGGATCGACTCCCTGCTCGCCCGGGGGATAGAGCCCGTGGTGACTATGTACCACTGGAGCTGCCTGTTGCTATACAGGATATGGGTGAGTAGCTGACCTGATCGACTCCCTGCTCGCCCGGGGGATAGAGCCCGTTGTGACTATGTACCACTGGAGCTGCCTGTTGCTATACAGGATATGGGTGAGTAGCTGACCTGATCGACTCCCTGCTCGCCCGGGGGATAGAGCCCGTTGTGACTATGTACCACTGGGAGCTGCCTGTTGCTATACAGGATATGGGTGAGTAGCTGACCTGATCGACTCCCTGCTCGCCCGGGGGATAGAGCCCGTTGTGACTATGTACCACTGGGAGCTGCCTGTTGCTATACAGGATATGTGTGAGTAGCTGACCTGATCGACTCCCTGCTCGCCCGGGGGATAGAGCCCGTTGTGACTATGTACCACTGGGAGCTGCCTGTTGCTATACAGGATATGGGTGAGTAGCTGACCTGATCGACTCCCTGCTCGCCCGGGGGATAGAGCCCGTTGTGACTATGTACCACTGGGAGCTGCCTGTTGCTATACAGGATATGGGTGAGTAGCTGACCTGATCGACTCCCTGCTCGCCCGGGGGATAGAGCCCGTTGTGACTATGTACCACTGGGAGCTGCCTGTTGCTATACAGGATATAGGTGAGTAGCTGACCTGATCGACTCCCTGCTCGCCCGGGGGATAGAGCCCGTTGTGACTATGTACCACTGGGAGCTGCCTGTTGCTATACAGGATATGGGTGAGTAGCTGACCTGATCGACTCCCTGCTCGCCCGGGGGATAGAGCCCGTTGTGACTATGTACCACTGGGAGCTGCCTGTTGCTATACAGGATATGGGTGAGTAGCTGACCTGATCGACTCCCTGCTCGCCCGGGGGATAGAGCCCGTTGTGACTATGTACCACTGGGAGCTGCCTGTTGCTATACAGGATATGGGTGAGTAGCTGACCTGATCGACTCCCTGCTCGCCCGGGGGATAGAGCCCGTTGTGACTATGTACCACTGGGAGCTGCCTGTTGCTATACAGGATATGGGTGAGTAGCTGACCTGATCGACTCCCTGCTCGCCCGGGGGATAGAGCCCGTTGTGACTATGTACCACTGGGAGCTGCCTGTTGCTATACAGGATATGGGTGAGTAGCTGACCTGATCGACTCCCTGCTCGCCCGGGGGATAGAGCCCGTTGTGACTATGTACCACTGGGAGCTGCCTGTTGCTATACAGGATATGGGTGAGTAGCTGACCTGATCGACTCCCTGCTCGCCCGGGGGATAGAGCCCGTTGTGACTATGTACCACTGGGAGCTGCCTGTTGCTATACAGGATATGGGTGAGTAGCTGACCTGATCGACTCCCTGCTCGCCCGGGGGATAGAGCCCGTTGTGACTATGTACCACTGGGAGCTGCCTGTTGCTATACAGGATATGGGTGAGTAGCTGACCTGATCGACTCCCTGCTCGCCCGGGGGATAGAGCCCGTTGTGACTATGTACCACTGGGAGCTGCCTGTTGCTATACAGGATATGGGTGAGTAGCTGACCTGATCGACTCCGTGCTCGCCCGGGGGATAGAGCCCGTTGTGACTATGTACCACTGGGAGCTGCCTGTTGCTATACAGGATATGGGTGAGTAGCTGACCTGATCGACTCCCTGCTCGCCCGGGGGATAGAGCCCGTTGTGACTATGTACCACTGGGAGCTGCCTGTTGCTATACAGGATATGGATGAGTAGCTGACCTGATCGACTCCCTGCTCGCCCGGGGGATAGAGCCCGTTGTGACTATGTACCACTGGGAGCTGCCTGTTGCTATACAGGATATGGGTGAGTAGCTGACCTGATCGACTCCCTGCTCGCCCGGGGGATAGAGCCCGTTGTGACTATGTACCACTGGGAGCTGCCTGTTGCTATACAGGATATGGGTGAGTAGCTGACCTGATCGACTCCCTGCTCGCCCGGGGGATAGAGCCCGTTGTGACTATGTACCACTGGGAGCTGCCTGTTGCTATACAGGATATGGGTGAGTAGCTGACCTGATCGACTCCCTGCTCGCCCGGGGGATAGAGCCCGTTGTGACTATGTACCACTGGGAGCTGCCTGTTGCTATACAGGATATGGGTGAGTAGCTGACCTGATCAACTCCCTGCTCGCCCGGGGGATAGAGCCCGTTGTGACTATGTACCACTGGGAGCTGCCTGTTGCTATACAGGATATGGGTGAGTAGCTGACCTGATCGACTCCGTGCTCGCCCGGGGGATAGAGCCCGTTGTGACTATGTACCACTGGGAGCTGCCTGTTGCTATACAGGATATGGGTGAGTAGCTGACCTGATCGACTCCCTGCTCGCCCGGGGGATAGAGCCCGTTGTGACTATGTACCACTGGGAGCTGCCTGTTGCTATACAAGATATGGGTGAGTAACTCACCTGATCGACTCCCTGCTCGCCCGGGGGATAGAGCCCGTTGTGACTATGTACCACTGGGAGCTGCCTGTTGCTATACAGGATATGGGTGAGTAGCTGACCTGATCGACTCCCTGCTCGCCCGGGGGATAGAGCCCGTTGTGACTATGTACCACTGGGAGCTGCCTGTTGCTATACAGGATATGGGTGAGTAGCTGACCTGATCGACTCCCTGCTCGCCCGGGGGATAGAGCCCGTTGTGACTATGTACCACTGGGAGCTGCCTGTTGCTATATAGGATATGGGTGAGTAGCTGACCTGATCGACTCCCTGCTCGCCCGGGGGATAGAGCCCGTTGTGACTATGTACCACTGGGAGCTGCCTGTTGCTATACAGGATATGGGTGAGTAGCTGACCTGATCGACTCCCTGCTCGCCCGGGGGATAGAGCCCGTTGTGACTATGTACCACTGGGAGCTGCCTGTTGCTATACAGGATATGGGTGAGTAGCTGACCTGATCAACTCCCTGCTCGCCCGGGGGATAGAGCCCGTTGTGACTATGTACCACTGGGAGCTGCCTGTTGCTATACAGGATATGGGTGAGTAGCTGACCTGATCGACTCCGTGCTCGCCCGGGGGATAGAGCCCGTTGTGACTATGTACCACTGGGAGCTGCCTGTTGCTATACAGGATATGGGTGAGTAGCTGACCTGATCGACTCCCTGCTCGCCCGGGGGATAGAGCCCGTTGTGACTATGTACCACTGGGAGCTGCCTGTTGCTATACAGGATATGGGTGAGTAGCTGACCTGATCGACTCCCTGCTCGCCCGGGGGATAGAGCCCGTTGTGACTATGTACCACTGGGAGCTGCCTGTTGCTATACAGGATATGGGTGAGTAGCTGACCTGATCGACTCCCTGCTCGCCCGGGGGATAGAGCCCGTTGTGACTATGTACCACTGGGAGCTGCCTGTTGCTATACAGGATATGGGTGAGTAGCTGACCTGATCGACTCCCTGCTCGCCCGGGGGATAGAGCCCGTTGTGACTATGTACCACTGGGAGCTGCCTGTTGCTATACAGGATATGGGTGAGTAGCTGACCTGATCGACTCCCTGCTCGCCCGGGGGATAGAGCCCGTTGTGACTATGTACCACTGGGAGCTGCCTGTTGCTATACAGGATATAGGTGAGTACTAGGCTGACTGGATCGACTCCCTGCTCGCAAGGGCGATAGATATAGGTGTTAGCAGTAGGCAGGTTCTGTTATAATCTGGGTCCGGGACGTTAGCTTTTAGTCCCAGGTTTTTTTTTTTTTTGGAATTTGGAGTAACAAAAGACCAGAATAGTATAATTAAAATTTTAATTAAAATTAAGTGAAAACCTAAAATGTATGCACATAAGACAATCCGCTTCCGGTATCCCATTATAAGTAATCAGTTTTATATTAGTTTTCGTAGATCTCAACATGATACATATTATGTATTGTGTAGGTGGATGGACCAACCCGCTCATCGTGAAATGGTTCTCGGAGTACGCGCGAATCCTCTTCTCGGAGTTCGCGGGGCGCGTGCGCATGTGGATCACGATCAACGAGGCGGTGGTGGTGTGCGACTTCAACTACAACCTGGGGAGCTTCGCCCCCGGGCTGCGGGAGCCCGAGCTGGCGCCCTATCTGTGCAACCGCCACGTGCTGCTCGCGCATGCTGCTGCGTATCGCATATATGAGAGAGATTATAAGGAGAAATATAATGGTTGGTATTTTTTTTATGAAGTGGACCAGGAAACGAGCAGATAGAGCGCCTGATGGTAAGCGATTACCGCCACTCATGGACACTTGCACCACCAGAGGAGTTACGCTTGTAACTCTTCTGCTGTTGCTCAATAGCGTTCCTGATCTTTAAAATCCCCAACCACTCTTGGGCCTTCAGTAACTTTACACACTAAACGACACAACGCAAGTGATATTTCACGCGGTTTTCTGTGATGCCGTGGTATAAGGTATTTATTCTGCCGAGCCGGCCGGATAAACACCTTATACCACAGCATCAGCACAGCCGGTTAAAATTGTAGAAAATATTATAATAATTCTATTGTATTCATAAGAAAGAACATTCATACTGCAGCTTACAGCTTGCAGTGATTTCGTTATGAATATATTGGTCAAGATAACAATGGACAACTTAGAATTGCCAACGTTTTCGATTCTGTCCGATTGCGTCGGAGGGTTTCTTTTCTATGGAACGTTTTGGTCCCAGTTTTTTGCTGACACTGTAGGGGTTTGGCTAATAAAACCGAATTTGCCTGTTAGGTAAATTTTATTAACTTCCCCATATAAGTTTTGCTATGATATAAAGGTGCTGGAGAGCACGCGCGGTGCTTGCTAGTTATGAACGCGTACTGACTGTATAAAGTCAAAGCTAAAGTAAAAATGCTGCGGTGTCATAAGACACCGTACAGGTACCAATAGTTTATTCAGTGTAATAGTGAAATACGATTAATTGTAACGGCCTATATAATATGTTCTCAGGTAAGATAACGCTGGCCAACAACCTGCTGTGGGTGGAGCCCGCCACGCCCGGGGACGAGCAGCTGGCCGAGCTGGGCCGGCAGCACTCGGTGAGGAACTATAAACAATCTATACAATAATACCTATCATAATAATCATTGAATCATTGACTCGGGCAAACTGCAGAAGATGACTGAGCACAAGGTAATTTCTGACAGCTAGCAGCGACCAATTAGCTAGTAAATAGATTAGGCTAAGTAAAACCTATACAGTAAATCCCAGAAACAGTAGTTTATATAATTAAAATGTAACAACATTACAACAAGCGTCATTTCACACCACGACGAGACGCGGCGCGCATTCTTTTTTAAATCTTTATTTAATAATAAAAAATAGAAAAAAAAAATTACATTTCGGCGTAATATAAAACTTGTACAAGTTTTACCATACGCGCCGTTCAATCGTCGCTTCTTTATTTAGCAATAAAATGTAATTAAATAACAAAAATTATAAATAATAAATATTTATTATAGCGATTCCAAGTTGAACTTATTTACTTGACAAAAATATACACTTTGTCAGTTGCCAGCCACTCTGGTTTGCGGGCCAGCTAGAGCTAATAAATCATGGCCGCCGGAGACTACACCCGGGGTATACATAGGCTGCACTAAAAGTATCGGGAATGGAATATTTACACTGTTCCTGTCATATTAAAATCTTTTAATTTAAAACTCCTTGGTTTTAAAAATCGAATACCGTTTATTTGTTTAAAAAAAGATTCTCGGTCTTGTCACAAGATCTTGTCAAACTTGTTTAGTCGTTGAGAAAATGGAATTGACTCGAGAAAATTCTAGAGCGATGATTTATTATGACTTTCGAAGTGGTTTAACACAAAAACAGTGTGTTGACCGGATAATTTCTGCATTTGGTGATGAAGCCCCATCCAAAACCATAATTTATCGCTGGTTTCCTGAATTTCAACATGGACATATCAAGCTCAGTGATGATCCCCGTCAAGGTCGTCCAAAAACTGCAGTCACCCAAGAAAACGTTGATGCTGTGCGTAAGCTGATTGAGGAAGATCGACATGTGACATACCGCGAAATTCAGGCAACTTTAGACATTGGCATGAGTCCAATACAAATAATCTTGCATAAACAATTAGGTGTAAAAAAGTTGTTTTCCCGATGTATACCGCATTTGCTCTGTGAAGAGCAAAAAGCGGCTCGCGTTACTTGGTGCGTCAGAACTCTCGAAAGATTCCACGCAGGATCCTCAAATGCTGTATACAACATCGTATCAGGTGACGAATCCTGGATATACGCGTACGAACCCGAAACAAAAAACCAGTCACGAGTTTGGGTGTTCGAAAATGAGTTAAAGCCAACAAAAATTGTTCGTTAACGGAGTGTTGCAAAAAAAATGGTGGCCATGTTGCGACTATTCCTCTTGATAGACGAAAAACGGTTAATGCAGAATGGTATGCTAACATTTGTTTACCACAGGTCGTTTCTGAACCCCGTAAAGAGAACTGCAACCGCCGCATCATCCTCCATCAGGACAATGCGAGTTCTCACACCGCGCACAGAACAAAAGAGTTTTTAGAGCAAGAAATCATAGAATTATTAGACCATCCGCCGTACAGCCCCGACCTAAGCCCTAATGATTTCTATACTTACCCTAAAATAAAGAATAAATTGCGTGGTCAGAGATTTTCATCACCTGAAGTAGCTGTGGACGCCTACAAAACGGCCATTTTGGAGACCCCAAATTCCGAATAGAATGGTTGCTTCAATGATTGGTTCCATCGTATGGAAAAATGTGTCAAATTTCGCGGAGAATACTTCGAAAAGCAATAAATACATTTTTAAATAGTAATGTTGTGTCACTTCCTTGATTCCCGAAATTTTCAGTGCCGCCCTCGTACGCGGCGTAGCGGTGCTACGAGATTTCCGTAGCCCGTAGCACGTATACCTGTTTGTGTACGAAACATTTCATACTCTCACTACACGTACTCGCTGACCGGCAAATGTATAAAATAATAAAAATATATAAAAAATAGATTACGACCGATTCTCAGACCTACCGAATATGCAAAAAAAATCATGAGAATCGGTCAAGCCGTATCGGAGGAGTGTGTTCGCGAAGTGTGCGAACACTATGAGACGATATTTTATATAAATGACAATAATTTTACATATAATCCCCCTAAGTAATAAAACTTTTTACACAACGGATAACTTAAACATCGTTGAGTCTTTGTCTGATACGTTAGAAATGTCACTCGATAGAAAAAGACAGCAACTTTGTTTAATTTATCCATTGTGTAAATATTTTTTATTAGTAAGGGGGTAGATGTATATTATGTACCCTTGCTAATATTATACACGTGAAAGTTTGTCAGTATAGATGCATTGATGTGTGTATGTGTGGATGTTTGTTACCTACTCGTTCACGCAATAACAACTGAGCAGATTTTGATGAAATTTAGTATGGTAGTAACTTAGGCTCTGGATAAACACATAGGCTAACTAACACACATGAGGTCAACATTTATTCTGTGGTTTTTCACCTGCACGTTAAAAATTAATTATTTAAGTTAGCTTTCCAAATAAATAAAACTGAAGTGTCCGTTTGTAATTTCAAATTGACAGCTTTTCAGGAAATACAATATTATTATACAATATACGGTACCTAAACCAAAAAATATATTTTTTGTCTGTCTGTTTGTTTGTTCCGGCTAATCTATGAAACGGCTGGACTGATTTTGGCCGGACCGACCTTCATTAATTTATTTTATGGTTCCGTTTAACAAAAAAAAAATTATATTCCATTAATAGTTCCAAGTTGCGAACCAGATATTAATGTTTTAATATTTGAACCTTCCCGCAGATGGGCCGCTACCTCCACCCGATATTCTCCAAGCGGGGCGGCTGGCCAGACAGCACCGAGCGCGTGATGCTGGAGTACAGCCGCCGCCGCGGGTACAACGACTCCAAGCTGCCGCCCTTCTCGCACGAGGAGAAGAAGTTCATCAGAGGTGGGATGTCGTAGATACTACTAGCTCTGCCCGCGGACCGAGCGCGTGATGCTGGAGTACAGCCGCCGCCGCGGGTACAACGACTCCAAGCTGCCGCGGGATCCCACGGGAAAATTGTACTTTTTCGAGATAAAAAGTAGCGTGTTATTTCAGAGCATAAACTACTATCATACCAAATTTCATCAACATCAACAACCAGCAAAAAGATTTGCCTTTTACAACCATTAAAAACTTTATAACTCAACCCAAGTAACATTTTAGTCATAAGAATAAGCGCTAAATGAGCTACTTAAGAGAAACTTAAAAACCTAAGGTTCTATAAAAGGTCTAACAACTAGTGGTATAGCGCGCTATAACAATCTTATAACCCTGGATTGGGCCCACAATTTTAGAGCTTATAGTGACATAATAGTTGTAGAAAAGTAATAAAAAGGGGGAATAAAGAGATACAATAGTATGTTATTGATTGTACTGTAGGTTCTTGGTGGAAATTCATGTTTCACAGTAATAATACACAATACTTCTTGCACTATTTCCACTTTAATATGTAAATACTAACTAAATACTACACTTTAATATGTAAGAATGTAAAATACTTATTAAAGTGGAAATAGTGCAAGAAGTATTGTGTATTATTACTGTGAGATACAATAGTGCTATTGAAGTAGTATTCACCATTTTAGGTGTATTATAAGCTATACACAGGTTACAACTGCACACTTTAGTAATAAATAATTTATAAAATTCACTCAATTAACTCTTTTAACAAGATACGAGTGCTCCTACGATACTATATATACTCGATTGTATATTGTGCATAATAAGTCGTAATAAACATCACCCAAAGTTTTTTTACTTTACGTTTCTATTACCGTCAAAAATTATACAATAGCAGTGCGCATATTCATGGCCGACAATCATGGCTGACATCAATTAATAATTTTATACATTATCGGTTTCATAATTATGAATTCTCACTGCGGTGATAAGTATTCTGTGATAATATATACCAGTTTTCATCTCAATTTTGAAGCGCCTCAAAAATAAACAACATTTCATATTATTAGGTAAAATAAATCACTGCCACGGCATTTATTTTTATTTTAGTTGTGGTTGTAAATAACAATTCTCAGTACGTCTATGTATATTTTAATTGAAAACAGTAAATAATGTAAATCAATAAGTCGGAAAATAATATTTTGACCTTATATTATTAAAACCTTACCTTATACTTTTAAAATTTATAGGTTATGTTTATTTAATGGCGTTAATTCTACATTACCTAAGGTTCCTGATAACTCTTTTATTCCTAACGCAGTGTTAAAAAAACTATAGCTAGCTTTTTAATGCCACTTGGAGTTTTATAATTTGGGAGTAAATCCTATTATACAACCTGTAATGATTTAAAGGTGGTTTCTAACGCTTGCAGCATCTAGCTCTATAATACCTATACTTATCACTTCTTTAACTTCTATAGCTCTATAATATCTATAGTTATCACTACTATACCTTTCTTTTAGCTCTTAGGGCTCCATAGAACTCGTTAGGTGGTACAAGGTATATGACTAACTCCATTTAAGAACTTTAACCGTTTGTAAGTATTAGCAGACACCTTACAATTGGTTCTAGTGTTTTACGTTTACTAAAGATTTAAGAGTAAGTTATACAAAAGTTCTGACAAACTCCAAGCTAGCACCCTAAGTTATATATTTTTCCTTTATTTCTATTATGCCTCTTGAAACTTAAATTATTTATTCCTAACTCCGCAGTAGAGTCCAAAGCTATTGTCGGAGCTCTTATATTATGTCGTTTATAATACTTTAAGTGTCAAAAAAAGTTTCCCTTAGCGCCAAAATGTTAGTTGGGAAGAGATCTCAAAGAGTTCATTAATGTCTTCAGGGGTATATTATAAAGAGTTAATAGAATCAGGCATTACTTAGCGGAAATCATATACTTTAATTATTATTATAATTTATAGCAATTTTCTGCGAAAAAAACGGAAAATTGCCATAAATTACAATAACAATTAAATTATATACTGAGTAGAGTCAACAGGTTTAATTTCGATTTTATGGGACAAAATATATCCAACAGCTATCAAAATGGCGACGTTGATAATTTGGATAAAATCATCACCTGTTTTATCATCAGCAAATTATTCCAGGCACAGCGGACTTCATCGGCATCAACTACTACACGACCTCGGTGATCCGGCCGGCCGGTCCCGGGGAGGAGGGCGAGTGGTTCGTGAGCGGGTCCCGCGAGCTGGGCGCCATGCTGTTCAGCCCCGCCGCCGCGCGGTTCGGCGCGTCTGCCATGCTCGCCGTACACCCAGCGGGGCTGCGGAGACAGCTCAACTGGCTGCGCCACCAGTACGGCCAGGTCGAGATGTTGATCACCGAGAACGGGTACTCCACGTACGCGGGGAGAAACGACCATGATCGGATACACTTCATCGACGAGCATTTGAAGCAGGTGGGGGATAAAGTTTAGAAATATGTTAGGGTCGATAGGCCTAAAAAAAGGTTATCCAGTCATACTTTACTAGTTGAGAATTTTAATTATTATACTTATTTATTAATATGTCAATACATTTATTTATTAGAGTCAGCAAATAATGTTGTGAAAAAATCATACGCCATTGATGGCAGAATGTTAGCCACATGTACCTATAATATGTCACCGTAAAATTGTAAAAATCGTTAGATTGTAATATTACTAGAGATATTATAAAATGTCGACGATTGTCAAATAAAAAATTCTCCTTGCAATTGTACGCATAATTTTTCGTTATAATATTATTATGAAAAAGCAAACAAATATGGCGGCATGGGGCACTTGCCGTTTAACCAATCGGCACGATAAATATATTATATATTTAATATTACCGATGTTCTGTTTTAGCTGGTTGATTTTACGGTATTTTTCCGAAGTTCACCGTTATTCAGTGTTTATATTTTAGTTTAACGTTGAAACATATTTGAACGTTTGAACCTGTAAAATTGGAAAAAAGTTTGCTAGCTCGCTTCGCTCGCTCGTTTTTGGCTTAAAAACCGTATTATAAATTTTAGTACTGACTTCTAGTTTTAGACTATAGATATTTGTATTTTTCCGAATTACACAGTCTTTCAGGGTTTAAAGCTTAAACAGATAAAAACGAAAAAAAAAAATCTAATGTGCCCAGCGCCTCTGGTTATTTAATGTACTTGTAGTCGTTTTATTTTCTTGAACCCCCTCCCCCCTCCCCCGAAACTGAAACCTGGCTACGCCCATGATATGATTGTAATGAATGTAACCCTCAGGTGCTGCTGGCGATCGCGGACGGCGTGCAGGTGGTGGGCTACAGCGTGTGGTCCATGATCGACAACTTCGAGTGGGCGGATGGCTACAGGTGAGTTCTGTATGAACTGCTGCATGTGCTGCTATATTCCATATCCCCTGTTACATTACTCCCTCTGTCCTTTACTGTCTTGTCACTTATTGCCTGTTGTAAGCTGCGATTGCCCAAATTTTACGCCTGTAGATTAAATGGGAGCAATCAAAGATACGTTTTAAATCTCGGGGCTCTTCTATCCCTGTCTACCCCTATGGGTCTCGGTGATGTCTGCCTACCCCTATGGGGCTCGATGATCTCTGCCTACCCCTTTTAGTGCTTGGTGATCTCTGCCTACCCCTTTTAGGGCTTGGTGATCTCTGCCTTCCCCTATATTGTTCGGTGATATTTGCCTACCCCTTTGAGGGTTCGGTATCTCTGCCTACCCCTATGGGGCACGGTGATGTCTGCCTACCCCTATGGAACTAGGTGGTCTCTGCCTACTCCATGTGGCACGATGATGTCTGCCTACCCCTATGGGGCTCGGTGATATCTGCCCTATGGGTAGCGGTGATGACTGCCTACCCATATGGACCTCGGTAATGTCTGTCTACCAGTGTGTTAAAAGATCACTTTAAAATCAAACTTAATATTCTTTATTTCAGTGTAAAGTTCGGGCTGGTCGAAGTGGACTTCAACAGTCCCAACAAGACGCGCACGGCGCGCGCGTCTGCGCACTACTACCGCTGCGTCATCGAGGCGCACGCGCTCGACGACGCCTGCCGGCAGCAGAGCGTGCCAGACAGCGCTGGGGCGTTAACTAGTGGACACCTCACGTTAGTGGGTCTAGTGTTGGTGGTGTTGATAGTGTTGTGCAAGAGTGAACTGTGATATGACATCGGTACTACGTTACTTCTGTATTTTTAAAGAAGGGCGTTATAAGTTTGACGTGTCTGTTTGCGTGTGCTATGTCAGTCCGTGATTTTGATCTAGTTTTTTTGTTTGAACGCTGACAATATCGACAGTGTGAGTATTATTAGTCATAATTCATCATCATCAGCTCGTTTACTATTAACCAATTCGGAGATTACTTAAAATTGTTATTTTGTTTTGTCAGAGTAATTACTGTGTGTTTAAGTATTTAAATGTATTCAAAAGTACAGTACCCGGCCAAAAAAATATACATTGACCAAAGAGAAATTCGATAAGTGCTTATATTGTGTCAGCTTTGTAAATGGAAATTCTCTACACAATCGACACCAGCTGAATCCAGCTCGATGTACACTTTTTGGCCGGCTATTGTATGTAGTTGTAACATGTAAGTTAAGGCGTGACTCCTGTTCGAAACATTACACAGAAAACATGAAACATTGGGGCGTGGCTATACACATTTGTCTAGGAATAGACAATGTTTTTGTTTTCGGAGACGGACGAAAAACATTCCCGCGCGGGTAGAGAGGGGAAGAAATGTTTCATTTCTTACTAGTGTTCACATCGTTCACATGACACCTAGGTACAGGTTTTTTAGGGTTATAGTTTTGCTTGTTGTGTTTTTTGTGTTTGTTTTTGTGATCGCTCATAATATACGGCCTGACTTAATTAAAAAACACAAATTTTGTCAGTTTTCAATAGAAATGCGTAAAATGGCGCACATATTTATGAGTTGAAAAAAATACTTTTATGAAACACTTAAAGTAGCCTTTTCAGAACCCCTCTTTTCTCCTAGATTCTACATTCTTTTCACCTACAATCACTAAAACTGTGAGCGCCAATACGTCTTCCTCGTCGGAACTTAGATCGTGTCTGGACAAAATGTTATGTTTCGACCAAAAACATTTTCTGTAGCTGGAGACAGCTTGTGTATGGAAACAAATGTTTTTGTTTCATGTTTTCTGTGTAATGTTTCGAACAGGAGTCACGCCTTTAGGCTACATTAGGATCTAGGTTATTTCCAAAGTTATCAAACGCAGGCTACAAATTGTAATAGTTACTGACGACATAGCTGACACATACATTACGACCACGACGTCAATGTCGTCTTTTAACCGACTTCCGAAAAGGAGGAGATTTACAATTATTCGATTATGTTATTTTGTATGCATGTTACGCGATTAGAGATTCCGTCGGTTGTGAACCGATATGCTTCAAACATTATATCTATCATTTCCATAAAAAAACGAAGATTGCCGAGGGCCATCAGCAACATGGTTTTAATAATACACCGATTTCGGTGACGGTGGCCGGTTTCATTGAAAACATGCCATCTACGCAGGAGTTATTTTGTAGTGCCCAAGTGTGTGCGCAGTACACAGGAACACTCTCTCCTCCTTTACTCTCGAAAACCCAGTGGGACAGATGACCGACACGACTGGCGAGAGATCAGGCGCAGGTCCGACTTTTTACAGGCCCATCCGCCGCATGGATCATCTTTGTTGTCAGACATTCAGGTGATCAGCCTGCATTGTCCTAACCAAACTTGGAAACCACATTTTTTGTAGTCGCCTGGTGGTCGACATTCAACCACTAGGCGACTATAATAATAAATAAGTATTTATTTACAATTTACATTTTTGTCACACCAACACCTACTGTAATTATAGGTACAAACGCATAACATATAATTATAATCTGAGAACACACTAGTGTGGACTGTGAAACTTTTTTTTTGTATTTCTAATCATTTAAAAAAGTAGCTTTCTTCCTTAAACTTTAACCGTGCCAAATTTAGGGGTACCTTAGAATTTTCCGCTTCACATATATTATATAATATTGTAATGATGATAATTACTAACGGTTAACAATGACATTCTTGTTAAGTAGTAGTAAACTTAGATTAATGTTAAGGCCCCTCGAGTTTCGCTGTGAGCGGCGCGGGCCGCGTAGACCCAATTTTACATGACTTTGAATCGATAATAAACAAACAAATAGTAACTTTAAAAAGCCAAAAAAAATACACATTGTTGTTTACTTAATGTTCTTTTACAATTTCTGGTTCGAAACATATTATTGAAAACTTCACTCGATCAAAAATAATTCCGAAGAGGAGGCTAAATTTGAATATTTTTCTTTTTGTTCATGAAGTTCATGATAGTTTTACTTTCAAAAATCATATCTACGAAAAGCTAATAACTTAAAAAAGAATAATTTCTGGTTACATTTTGCATGTTGGTTTAATTATTTTAACAATAAATTAATATTGAAATGCAGCGTGCGTAAGCCGCTAGAGTCGCCCCACAGTCGCCCGCTAGGCGTTGACGAGGATAGACCTATGTCAGTTTTGCTAGCGCACGGCTTACCCGCGTATTTATCGAACAATTCTTTCGTTTCTAACGCAGTGTAGGAAAGTCAGTTTGTTTTGTTTTTTTTTTATTTTTGAACTAAATTATACATATCATACACAATAACATGTTATATTTTATCGTCGCCGCGTCATTGCTTTTGCCAGATGAGACGACCTCTGTGGCTCAGTGATTGAGCGTGTTGGTGCTCAAGTCGCGGGTTTGAATCCCGCCGAAGGAACAAAAAGTTTCCTGTGTTCCCGGGTCATGGATATGTATAATACAATAAAAATCTAAAGGAAAGTCAGTTTGTTTTGTATTTTTTTATGTTTCTTTTTATTTTTGAACTAATTCTATACATTCTATACATCTATACAGATAAATAAAATTGAAGTGTCTGTTTGTAACATAAAATTAACAGCTTTTCACATAATGTATCTGAAAGTATATTCGGTACTTACAATAAAATACCAATTTTTAAAAATGTATGTCCGTCTGTCTGTCCGTCTGTCGGTCTGTCTGTCTGTTTGTTCCGGCTAATCTCTGAAACGGCTGGACCGATTTTCGCGGGACTTTCACTGGCAGATAGCTGATGTCATAAGGTCTAATATAGACTACTTTTATTTTAGGGTTCCGTTTAAAAAATAGGGTTCCGCTTCCGTCAGTTAGGCGCAAACGAAGTTGCGGGCATCGGCTAGTTATACATATAACTATACACAATAACATTATCGTCGCCACGTCGTTGCTTTTGCCAGATGAGACGACCTCTGTGGCTCAGTGGTTGAGCGTGTTGGTGCTCAGGCCGGGGGTCGCGGGTTCGAATCCCGCTGAAGGAACAAAAAAAAATCTGTGTTCCTGGGTCATGAATGTGTATTAAATATGTGTATAATACAATAAAAATCTTAAATATGTGTATAATATAAAAATTATTAAATATATTTCTGTTGTCTAGTACCTACCCGTAACACAAGTTCTTCGAGAACTTACCACGGGACCAGATTGACTTGGTGTGAAGCGTCCATAGATATATTATTGTGTTGTGTATTATGAGAAAAAAGTAGCTGATGCGTGGAGTAGCCTTAGTACATTATTGAATAAGCCAGTAAACAGTTTTTATGAATTTGTAACATCTACCATCTTCTTTGCCGTACTTTTCGTTTCTTTTTATTTCGATTTCTGTTTTTACAATAATAATAATAAATAACTCCCCACGCTGATTTCGGTGACGGTGGCTGGTTTTATTGTAGCCTAGCCAGTTACACAGTAGTATTTTTATAGTGCCCAAGTGTGTGCGCAGTACACAAAGGCACTCTTTTTTTTTACTCTCGTAATCCAGTGGGACGGATAACCGACACGACTGACGAGAGATGAGGCGCAGGTCCGACTTTTTACCTGCCCATCCGACGCATGGATCATCTTTCTTGTCAGACAATCAGGTGATCAGCCTGCATTGTCCTAACCAAACTTGGAAACAACATTTTTTGTTGTTCCAGTGCGGGAATCGAAATTAGAACCTACGACCTCCGAGTCGAGAGCCAAGCTCTAACCACTAGACCACGGAGGCTGTTCTATTTACAATAAAATATAAGGATACCTACTCAACATCCGTCATGCTTGCCTTTGCAGAACACACCAAGTCACTCGCAAGTAGGGGTTGCAATCCGGATACTTCGAAATTCGAAAATTTCGAAAAATCCGGATTTTCATTTAAAAATCCGGATTTTTCGATTTTTTCGAATCTTGGTTACTACTATGAAAATTACATATTTTAATTGTAATTAGTATGTACTCTAGACGTACAATATTTGAATAAGGGATATAATTAATCGAGTGAACAAAAAATAAGTTGGTGACGGCACGTGAGCATACTGTATTGCTGAATTTGGCAGCGAATTAATATGTTGGCGACTAAATTACCAAACTGGTGAAATCACTCAAGTGACAAAAAATACAAAAATCGGCAGATAAAAAGTAGGGAAATTTAATCCAATTAGCACCGATGAGTTGGTAGACCATTATACCATGTAAGTAGCTAATAAAGATTTGATTGATAAATTAATAGCTGCTAAAAATTCAATTTGCAAGCTACGGAAAATCCCAGTTTTGGATACTATTGGAGGTTTTTTTTTTCTTTGGTATGGGTATCGTTTTCAAGGTTTTTGGGGGTGCAGAATAATATGAAAATAAAATCCGTTTTAAAATTCCAAAATGGCGTATATTTTTTTTATATTAAAAATGGATGTCTTTTTCCATGTTTCATATGCTGATTATAAAATTGTCTTCCAATGAAATTGGATTTTCCAAAATGGAGACTATCCAATCTTCGTAAAATTAACATGTAGTTTGTAGAGGTGCCAGCTATGTAAGGTATAGAAACTTTTCGAAATTCAGGATTTTCAAATTTCTTTTTTTGGCATTCATGAAAAAAATATGCGATTTCCGGGTTAAGGGGGAGGAAATTTTTATTATTTTTCCAGTAATAGTATTATTTTTCCGTTTCTAAAATCAATGTTCTACTTTGACACGAACAGTGTATAAAGCTATAGAAATTTTGGAAAATTCAGGATTTTCAAATTTATTTTTCTTCCATCGTGAAGAAAATATGGTGTTGCGGGGTTTTGAAGGGGAGGAAATTTTCATTATTTTTTCAATAGGATGCACCGTTTCCGAGATAGAATCAATTTTATAAAAAAAAATTAAATGCTCTTCATTGAGATACGAGGGATGTATAAAGCTATAGAAATGTTGGAAAATTCAGGATTTTCGAATTTCTTTTTCTCTCATCTTGAAGAAAATATATGGTTACGGAGTTATTAAGGGGGAGGTAATTTTCATTATTTTTCAAGTAGGATGCACCGTTTCTGAGATAGAAGCCATTATAGAAAAAAAATACGATAATGCTCTACTTTGAGACACGAACGGTATAAAACGCTATAGAAAATTTGGAAAATTTAGGATTTTCAGATTTTTTTCTTCCATCATGAAGAAAATATGATGTTGCAGGGTTTCTAAGGGGGAGGAAATTTTCATTATTTTTCATTAGGATGCACCGTTTCCGAGATAGAATCAATTTTATAAAAAAAATATAAATGCTCTACATTGAGATACCGGGGATGCATAAAGCTATAGAAATTTTGGAATATTCAGGATTTTCGAATTTCTTTTTCTCCCATCATGAAGAAAATATATGGTTGCGGGGTTTTTAAGGGTGAGGCAATTTTCATTATTTTTCAAGTAAGATGCACTGTTTCTGAGATAGAAGTGATTATAGAAAAAAAATATGGCAATTCTCTACTTTGAGATATTATGAGCGATGTAAAAAGCTATGGAAATTTTGGAAAATTCAGGATTTTCAAATTTCTTTTTCTTTCATCATGAAGAAAATTTGAGGTTGCGGGGTTACTAAGGAAATTTAAAATGGATGACTTTTTTGTAATCAGCACCCCCAGAAACCAACAAAGGGACAACGATATTATTTTTATAAAATTAAGTATGTCCGCCATATTGGAATTTCAAAATGAATGTCATTTTCGTATCCAGCACCCCCAAAAACCTGGTAACGACACCTATGTTAATTTTGCGAAAAATGAATTACCGTTATTTTTAAATTTCAAAATGAATCTACACAATATCTACACCCCCCCTAAAGTCGAGGAAAATTAAAAATTGGGAATTTTGTACGCTCCTTTGTTTTTTTTATGTGCGCTGGTTTTGCTGCTTGTATGTTTTTTGAGTTACCTACATTACGGAAAATATATGTACCTATTCTTAAATTAAATGTGTACTCACAAATTGTCGCCAAGATGGTTATTTGTTCGCTAATATAATATCTGTCTGCCAGTTTGGAATATTCAGTGGTATTATTTAGTCACCAGATTTGTAATTTTTTATTCCTTACATTCTTTAGCCAACATGGTAATTTAGTATTCAATATTCGGTATTTTCACATCCAAAATTTAATTGTTTTGTCGTGATTGTTTTCCGTAAGTGTTTTGTGTTGTGCGACAAAATCCGTAAGTGTTTAAAACAATGAACAATATTCGCGTAAACATAAGAAATCAATATGTTTTGTCGTGAGTTTAAATACATGCCTTTGGATAATTTGATATTATTTGTTGTCCTGTTGAAATTCTTGACACATTTTTCCATTTATTCAAGTTATTTGGTAGAACATAGTCAATCCATTAAATGGTGATGCGAGGGATGAAGATCTGCTAAAATATTATGGCCGCTATATATGTATATGTATGGACTGTTTCTAAGATACTTACCATTTTATATTTTTTCAGTAGTAGTACAGTTCAGTAATAGGTGATCCAATTTATAAAAACACTGAATATGGTTTCAGTTTCAATTGCACAAGTAATAAGAAGTATAATAAGCAAATCCAAACCCAATTAAAGCTCTGTATTTTTATATTTATTGAATTCTTACTAACGAAAGTTGAAACATATTATTGCAATTTTAATTTCTGTAATCATAGAATGCCAAATTAATATGACAGCTTAAAAAGAAATGTAGTGGTTTAACTATATTTAATTATCTTCTAAATAATGAATATCTAAGTCCAAATACCTAAATCTTATCTCTATGATATCAGGAAGAAGTTTTGGAGTCGATAATACCTGACTGGTTGGTTTAATATTAGAGAGTTTTGCCGAATGAATGAAGGTAATTTTTTTTTATTATTAAAATTAATTTGATTGAACTAAACTAACCTAAACTTACGAGTCAGTAGCAAAACTAAATGAAAATCAACGCTCCTGTTTTTGCGTAGAAATAATTATTTTTAGATAATATTTTAAAGATAAGATATAGGTGTCAAAAATAGCACCAACGATTTGTGTAAACCACTGTTTTTTTTTAAGTAATGTAGTTTTCATCTTATAGCGGAAACTTCAAAGTGCAATGAAGAGTAAGATGTTACTGTTTATTTGTAAGTAAAATGTTAAAATAAAGATCTTACAACAGTTATAGATTTTAAATTGTGCTTAGAATTGCTTATTATACTTCTGTTAGTTACCGAGGGAATTAAAAGCACCATTTACGTGTTTAATTATTACCCAAACAGGTGGGTGGTTTTTAATTTCAATAACTCAAAAGTGGTCCAATTTCGTCCATACAAAATTATGTGTTCAGCCCCATGCTTCAAATGATTTGTCTTCACTCCCCGGATCTCGATTTAAAGGATTTTCAGTTTCCTACGTTTTATTAAACTGTATTAATTTTCCTACGTTAGTACTTTCACATAGAAATGGAACTTTACGAAAACGGTAGTGGTGAACTGTGGCGTAGATATGTAAAAAAAGCGTTAAAAAGATCACAGGCTATTCCACTTTTTTATAATTCTTTCTCCTGGAACATTTAGTAAATAACAATATATACATACCTTATTTAAAATAATATACTAACTATAAAACTGAACATTGTAGGATTTGAAACGTAATCAAAAATATTTCTAAAAATGAAAAAATAAATATAATTAAATATATAATTTTGATATAATCTCATTATGTTTTTATTTATTCAGATTGTAATTCTAATACTTAAAACTTAAAATAAGAATTTATTTAAATTAAATTATAAAAAAGTAACTCTTTTTTTTTACTAACGAGTGTAAGTTTTGCTACAACATAGTAGTAAAATTAACATTAAAGTTTTATAAAATATGCAACAAATTTAAAAAAAATCAAAAAATCTTAATTATCCGGATAATCCGGATTTTTGGGAGAATAATTCGGAAATCCGGATTTTCAAAAAGTCAAACGTTTGTGGAGGTTTGGATTTTGCGGCAAGTGGCAAACGTGCGGACTCGGCAGTAGGAATACATTTTTTGCAAGTGTCTGCCTAAGCAGTTACCATCAAATCGTCAGCACCTACCTGATATATAGTATTTTTATCTCACGAAACGACACGTACTTTAGTGACCACACGAGCTAACGATAGGTACTCGTCTCCATGCACACATCGAACACAGCGTGTTGCGTGCGCTACGTAAACGGCTCAAGTTACCCAAAAAATATGTATAAAATAATTATTCCTCTTTAAATGATGTAAAAAAGTCTTTTGAGATTGACTCACTATAACCTTTTTTATTGTAATCAAATTTGGTCGAAATTAATGCAGTATTGCGCCATCAGTTGACGCGGACGAAGTCGCGGGCAACAGCTAGTCCATACTAATATTATAAATGGGAAAGTGTGTGTTTGTCCGTCTCTCACGCCAAAACTACTGAACCGATCTAAATGAAATTTGGTACACAGATATTCTAGAGCCTGAGAAAAGACATAAGCTACCTTTTTATCGCGGGGAAACGTACGGTTCCCATGGGATACTTTATTTACAGTTTCACGTAAAAACCACTAAGCCGATTATTATGAAATTTGGCACAGTTGAAAAGTAGTCTACAGGGAAAGACAAAGGCTACTTTTTATCGCGGGGAAATGTGCGGTTCCCGTGGGATACTTTATTTACTGTTTCACGAAAAAACTACTAAACCAATCATCATGAAATTCGGCACAGACATAAAGTAGACCATAGGGAAGGGCATAGGCTACTTTTTATCGCGGGACATATACGATTCCCATGGGTTACTGTACATACGCGGGCGGAGCCGCGGGCATCAGCTAGTAATTGAATAAAATTTAAGCATTTTTTACTTAGGTACCTACCTATAATATCTATTCAAATTATGTGTGCTATGTGTTGCATTAAAACAGTTACCTATGGATTTTATTATCTTTTTTAATACAGATAATAAAATAAGATGACCTACTGCCAACACGACTACACTGTAACACTTTGGGTTCATGTAAGTTCACGCCGGCGACGTAGGCGCGCGGCTCGCTTTGCGGCAATTGCGGGCAACTCTTGGAAGCGTTAAATGCCTATTTCGCTTGGTCTAACCGGCCTTAACCTAGCGTTCCACTAGCACGGTCAGAACGAATATTTCGTTATTTTCATTCACATTCTGTTTCTTTAGCGCCACTATGATCGTTCGTAACTGTGTTCACCCCTGTTCCACACGCAACTGTCATCTGTCAAAAACTGTTAAAAACGCTAAGAATGATCACAACATTTCGCTAATTTTTACCCAGCTCCCTACTTGGGTTAAAATTAGCACTTTTTGACGTTTTCAACATCAGCTGTGATTAGCTGTCAGTTGTTCCACTAGTCACAAAAATTGCTAAAAACGACATTTTCGAAATTTTCAATAATAACGTTATTTCGCTAAAGAAACACCATTTTGTGGTAGAAATTATCGTAGCGTTTTGGGCAAAATAAGTGCCGTGTGGAACACGCTATATATTAAAAGTCTGACAAGCGGTGACTATGGCGCCCGCCTGCGCACGTCGCGGCGCCGCCTGCGCACGTCGCGGCGCCGCCGTTCTGTCTTGCTGCGCCGACCGCGCCGCGCCGCGCCGCTCAGCAAGGTATTCGAGTGGCTTAGGTATTAATTTATGACTAAGTGCCGTTGCACACGTTCCGGTTGTCGGGTAGCCGGTGCCGGGTAGTCGGTCGCGAAGTGTATGGACAATGGACATGTATGACAGCTTTCACAAGTACCGGTGTACATGGCCATACATTTCGCGACCGGCTACCCGGCAATCGGGACGTGTGCAACGGCACTTAATGTTTTATTTATTGTTGATACTATTTATTGTTTAATATATTAGGTATTTAAATTAATACAACGTCTCTTTTCTTTTTTATCTTTATTTTTCACGGTTGACAACATCGAATGAACAGAAAATCAAAGGCGTGCGATTGATGACAACACCGCGTCATTATAATACGAACATTACAAGTAATTTATTAATCATTCATTTTTCGTCTGTACATATATAAAGTTTGGTAAAATTAATTACGAATACTTTGGGCACATGATCTACTGCTTATGTAAAGACGTTTAAGCAGAAAAATAATTGTCATACTGAAAAAAAAATTTTTTCTTTATATGGGCGAGTTTGCGTTTTGCGGCGAGTCACCCATACAAGAGATGATTTTTTACTTTGAGTATGACAATTATTTTTCTGCCCAAACGTCTTTATATAAGCAGTAGATCATGTGCCCGAAGTATTCGTAATTGATTTTACATACATACATACATACATATAATCACGCCTTTTTCCCGTAACGGGGTAGGCAGAGACCACTTTTTGCCACTTGCTACGATCCTAACATACTCATTTCGCTTCGTTCACTTTCATTCTTACCGTCCATTCCTCCTCTTACATTCAACGTAGCGAAGCGGCTCTCCATGGTTTTACCAAACCTTATATATACGTAAATAGAGGCATACTATTCTAAAAAGCATCCCATCCCTACAAATTGAATCTGAGTCCCTGTTCCCACGAGGGGTTTTTTGTGTCGACGCGGTGCGGTTAGTAAAAACAACACTGTAAATAAATAATAAAATCGGAAACGACAGAAATTGGACAACTCGACGCGACGCTCGTGTGTTCGATTCTCAACTTGCAAGAAACCGCTCGTGGGATCGTGGGCTAACAGTGCAGCTGGAGGGGATTGCAGGTTTAGAATGGCTTACATCTTATTAAGTCGCCACGCAGTTGTCTTCAGTGGCGGGGCCTCCTCCTCATCACGCAGATGGTGTGCCAACACTCCCAGCCCGGCGGGCAGCCCCGGCCGAACCAGCTCTCGTACTCAGTCGGCTTACTGCAGCGGTCGGAGCGCTTGTCGCGGGACTTGTCTGATACATCGGCACCGGCTATCTTTTCTTTTGCTACTCCTTCTTTCTGATCGTAAAGGCCTAGTTGCGCTGCTCCGCGAAGGTGACGAGGTGGCATATAACGTCGCTCGTAGCCGCTGAACTGAGCATCAGCGTGAGGTTCTAGGCGTCTCATCTCAGCTCGACGTACACTAGCTGAGACGATTATCACGAGTAACATGAACAATATTCTTGTCATTTCCCTCCAAAATATTGTCAAGATGTCACTTCACTAGCCGCTATAATGTCACGAGCTCTCCTGCAATCTGCTTTTCCCGCAAAACTCATGCGGAACTAAAATTATTTCGTTTTACTTCAGCTACACGTGTTGATTAAGTACTAAGTACGAATTGTATTTGAAATTCACGCTTGTCTGATGTCTCGGAATTTTAATGCAGTATGTTAATATGTCTTTGTATTGTATTAAAATCATTAAACATATTCTTTATAAACTGAAAATATATGTATTTTACCTACTGAGCGTTTTTTTTTCCTGTTTTAAATTCAGTTTTCCTTTATGAACTATGAATTAAGAAATACATAAAAAATATACAATAAAAATAATATTATATTCTAACAGTTACTAAGCGTATCAACGTGTATATACTCTGTTCTGATCTAATTTGATCTAAACGTAAACAAATAGAACAATATACAAGATAATGCTACCAATTTGAGTGTAACTTATTCACGGTGCAATACATTATACAGTACAATGGCCAATTAATATTTGATATCGTTTAGATTTAATGAGGGTGTTTGATATTGTTTCTGCCGTTAGGGGGGGGGGGAAGCAACGCACACAAAGCGTCATCTGGTGGCGTAAGTGGTATCAAAAATGGTCAATAACAGTTTTCGATTCCTTTCCTGTCACCAGGCGGCGCTCGGTAGCCCGACGGTCCTTGTCGTGTCAAAAAGCTGTCAGATGTCACGAATTAACCCTCATTGGATCTGAACAGACTACATAGTATTTTATTACAACTCCAGGTGCATCACAGTATCATCATCAGCGCGAACGCGTGCAATACGCTCGCGCAGGCGCACGCGGCGGCGCTGGAGGCGTAGCGGCGGTAGTCCTCGGGCACGTCCAGGGTTCGGTTCCGGATGACGTGCGCGAAGTAGCGGGCGGACGCGCGCGGGGTGCGCCGCCGACCGGGGTCCGCGAAGTCCACGGAGTACAGGCCGAAACTGTAACTGTTACGGAGAAGTTAAACTACGCCTTTGACACTTTGTAGTTTGTACGATGGTCTACTGAGCTACCTACTCAAAGCTGGAAATAAATCTGACCCGACAAATTACAAGCTTACTTTAATTTAATTCAAATAATAATTTATTACACTATAATCAATATAATCAATACGATTTACTTTTACTGAGGGTCGATCCACAACGGGTGTTGGTATAGGTTTTCTGTGTAGAATCTTTGAAGCTTGGGAATTGGGTGGCGGGATGCATTAGGTGTATTTTGCGACCGTTCCAAGGTATTTGATTGTGTCTAGCATGCTACATTGATCAGAAAATTCCATCACTAATAGTATACGGGACTCTTCACTCAACCTTTTGAGTTCTTACTTTAAAAATAGACCTGCACTGGGACAGTGGTCAGAATTATTACAAGAGCCCCTTAAGTGGGTTTAAAAGCCTTATCAGTCATCTGGTGTTGCGGGTTTATGCTATCTACAGACACACGAATTTGGTACGGAGCGTACAGCGGACCATATGCGCAGACCGAATCCGGTGTCGCTACACACGCACGGATTTGGTACGGTGCAGTGGACCGTAAAGCTCGACACTCGTGTGTTCGATTTTATGCTCTATTACATTAGCACAGAGTTCTATTTACAGTGCTGTCTTTAAACGACGACGATGATTCCCGCAATTCATTAATAACTGGCAGTGATACCAACTCTCAAAAATATTTCTCCCCAAATTTAACCCCTGATTACTTATACCATTGACAGGTCTAAGAGATAATAAGCTAGAAAGAAAGGTTATGTATTTAACATAAAGACTTACGCGTGAATAACATAAAACTAACTTGTCTTAATCTGATTTTACTCCCAATACATTTTCATATCCCTGGTTATATACACACATTAAAATAAATTTTATTATTACATACAAATTGATTCATAAGGAGTAAACTCTAAACATCCTGTCCCTTAGTAAACCCCCGTAGATATTTTCCCTAATTTTGGGGGTACATCCCTAAGTTGGAAACACTGATACCGTTGTACGGCCTAACCACCGGACTGCTCTACACACGCATGGATTTGGTACGGAACGGACCAGATCCGATGCGGACAACGGTGAACTATTCGCCTTCTTCTTATGTTCGCCGGACTGCCCTACACACGCCCGGATTTGGTACGGAGCATACCAGATCCGCTGTACGCTCCGTACCAATTCGTATGTCTGTAGACACCATTAGAGTGATTTCCTTATTTATTTGTATTATAATGATGACATGCAGTGACAAACCAATTGTCAATGACATGCCACTTTGATATTATAATAAAAATATTTAGACGTATTATCATATTATGACATCAGTTAATTCGCTTATGAATTAGATTCCCTGATAGTATTATGTAACAGGAAATTTAATCCTTTAGCAGGGCGAGATATCTCTTATGATTTTCTCAAATAATAATTACAAAATAAAACAATACTAAATATTGTTAGTTACATGCCATTGAATTAAATATTAATAGCAAAAAGTGTAATAACTTTATAAAAATAATTAATAATAGTCACAACTCGTGACAACAATTTTATTAAACTCGAAACTAAATATGGCTAAAAGTTATGAAATTAGAAACTTTACGATTTATAACAAATTAGACGCTATTGCATCAAATTATCACTTCACAAAACACTTCACAATTATCACTTTAAAATTAATACGATTCACTGGTTAGGTCCTCTCGCTTAGACCGTTCGATATTGACTGTGTAGAAATCGGCCGTGTTGAAATCGAAGAGACCTCCCTCCTCTATGAACCGAGAGTGGGGGAACTTGTCGTTCCCTGTTCAGATACCTGTTGTTGTTTATGCTGTGCTTATCGACACCTGCAATGCAGGTGTTATTCAGGAACACGTGCAATGATAATAACCACACAAACTCGTAAATATTGAGATCAATTTTAAATTAAACCTAATACGGCCTCTCCTGACGTGTGGCTGTCCTCAGCCACTCTCTTGTTTAAACGGTTGTCATGTTGCCTCTATCTTGGTAAATGGACTACAAGATTGCATTTACTTATCGATGTAATTGACTTCTAGACTCTTATTCGGTTGTGTATTTTTAATACATTTTAATCTGCTGAAAACAAAAAGAATGTTCACAAAAATTTGATACCAAAAATTATCTTTTGTAATGTTAGAACAAGAAAACTCATAACAAAACTATAAGCTACTACGACTCCCTTTCAATTTGAATGATCAGTAGGTCGATTCTGCCAATTAAATCTGACAGTAAAACAGTTTCAATGCAGTCTTGATATGCTAAAACATCAAAATGGTATTCTTGTAAACGTCAACCCGACGTCAAACGCGCCTTGATTGGTCCAAACTCCAAAAATCAGTTTATCATATCAAGACGATTCGTCCATAATTCACTGAAAGTAAATTGGAAGTCTTCAAGTTACATACTAGAATTTTAAACGGTTTTTATTTTTACTAGACTTTATAGTTTACAGATTATTTTGTTGTTGCTTGCCTACTTTCCTCTTTAAAGTAAAGCTTTTGACTGCGCTTAACTAAATATAAGCGCAATATAAAAGTGATGTTCTTTCATTTGATCTATACTTCATGATCTGATGAGATTACCTGTAAGCAAATAATCACACCAGAGCTAACATTTAATGCTCGAATAACAGTCGTAAATATTATGTCGCAGAAAATCAACGCTCAATACTAAATAGCAGAGCCAGTACTCAATGCTAAAAAGCAGAGCCATGCTAAATGCAAATGAGCAGAGCCAACGCTCAATGCTTAAGAGCATAGCCAACGCTCAATGCTTAAGAGCATAGCCAACGCTCAATGCTAAAAGCAGAGCCAACGTTTGACGATAAACAGCAGAGCCAAAGCTCGATGCTTAACAGTAGAGTTAACGCACAATGCTAAGGAGCAGAGCCAACAATGCTTTAGAGCAGAGCCAACAATGCTAAATAACAAATCCAACGCTCAATGCTAAACAGCAGAGCCAACGTACAATACTAAAGAACACGAGACAACAATGTTAAAGAGCAGTGCAAATACTTGATACTAAACAGCAGAGCCAACGCTCGATACTGAAAAGTAGAGCCGACACTCAATGCATGAAATTTAACTATTGTCAGTGTCTCTAATTCATAAGAATGGTACGTTACCATTCTTCAGGTTCATCTCGTAGTGCAGTCTTGCTTAAATATGACAACACGCAGTTCATTATTGTACACGGAAAAGTATACCGCCAAATCAATAAAGCTTGTGTCATATGCAATTCAGTTTACATCATTGTGGGCCAATTATTGCCAAATACACTATTTCGCTTTAAGCCACTCAATTAAACAATGTCATAACTTTTCCTGTTACTTCCCCTTGTAATTTGACCGTATTTCGTAATGGGATAGCAACAGATGCTATTTTTGATGCATAGTCATAAATGTATAACGACGGAAATATCCGACCGAAACTCACAAATGTCAGACTCCTTTGATACATAATAGGTAGGTTACCTGAAAGTCATATTAAAATTTCTTATTTATTTATACTGCTCGGCCTAACCTGACCCTTTAAAATAGTTCTCCCTCAATATTCAACCTGTGGCTACAAACATATTTTTTTCATAATTTGATTGAAAAACCATCAGTTGCTGGAATTACCAAAACTTCATGTAAATTGATAACAGCTATGAAGCACAAATGACAGTGGACGCTAATATTAGTACTCGGTATGTTGTCAGTAGGTTTTTACCAAACCCAAAACTACAAGAGAACAATTTTGGTAAACCATTCTCATATGCTGTCAAAGTGTTGTCAAAAGGAAAGTAATTCTAAAAACTTTTATCCCAAAATAGCATAATATGTGTCATTCGAAAGTTTTATGCAATTACAATTGGATACATGAATTGTCAACAGTAGGTAGTTATCAAAATTACGAAACTTGTTTGTTTTCTTTGTATATAAAAATATTGCGACCCTCTTTATTGCTGCCTTTCGAATAAAGAGTCTCACAAACTCGACACTAAACTATAGTTGATGTTCGTACCGTTAGTTAAGAAATCTTTAAACTTATTTACAACAAACATTAATTAATCGCGATCAGAACCTACAAGTTCTGTCTTTACAGAAAACCGCTTACCAGTTTATGACACAATATTATTTTCGGTGTAAAGATCTTTATTTCCCATTAAGAGACAATAGCCACTTACATGAGAAAAATAAACTTAAAAGAAAGTTTACAGTGCATAATCAGTCGGTCGATTGCAGGTACATTTAAAAACTTATAGAAGTGAGTATCTTCGCTGCGTAATGCTATTTTTACCCTTATTGGTTCTTACATAAGGCAATACGATATGATTGTCTCGTCGAGTTGTGTATGTGTTTGTTTGTTTCTTTGTTGGGAACGTGAGCTGTGTGTGTATTAGTTTGAGTTTTATTTTGTATACGAGAATAGGTACATGTATGATATGTGTAAAATTGTAACAAATCTGCTGCAATTAACTTTAGGTTAATAATTTAGGCGTAGGAATGCACCACGCCACACTATACGCGATTCAACAAGTCTGATTCGACTTGAAATGAACTTAATATCCAGTTGCCCTAGACCAAACACAAAATTTAATATTATGTCGTCATAGACCAAATAACACAGATTCAGTTACTAAAGAGACGCACAACAGTGCATGGATTGATACATCTACATAATATATTCCTCCTATAACATTACTCGTGTCTTGAAACTCAAAACGTTAACATCTTTGTCTCGCACATCTCGCGAAAGAAACATGATCTGTCCCGTCCGACCAGCTTTGGGCGAGAACACTGCACAATATGATCATGACTAATAATAACTCCCCACACCCATTTTGGTGATGGTGGTCGGTACCATTGAAACCAGGCCAGTTACGCAGGAGTAATTTTATAGCACTCAAGTGAGTGCGCAGTACATGAGAGCACTCTTTATTTACTGTCGTAACCCATTACGACGGACGCCCGACACGACTGGCAAGAGATCAGGCGTAGGACCAACCTTTTACATGCCCATCCGACGCATGGATCGTCTTTCTTGTCAGAAAATCAGGTTATGAGCCTGCTTTGTCCTAACCAAACTTGGAAACAACATTTAATATTTTAAATCATGACTAATGCCACACCCAAAGTAGGTGTTGATACTACCACTTGATAGTCTCTCGCGTATGCTACGATCAAACGGCGTACTGTGCGTTACCCTTCTGTATCTAAACTGCAATGGATTATATACCCCTTTAGTTTTAAATAAAATAGGAAACAGCAAAGTTATTTTATGAGAGACGGGTAACTAACAGTTGCATCTCGTAATTACTAGTATATGTTATTGTTCGCGCCTTTAGCGCGCGTTTCGCCACACCGTGTATCTCCGCGGTACTCGAGGGGCGTGCGGGGGCCCAACTGCAACGGTGCCGACCGGCATGCGGTCGACGGCAGCCACTAGCCACTACACATACAGACTCCTCGGCAGCTGAAAGAGTACCTACACTAATATTTGTAACGCAAGAATAAACGTCTAATTACAGTCCGCTTTTCATTGATGAATCCCATAGGAGCAAAACTTTGCGTCCTCAACAATTATGCTCAATTTTATAATTGCAATAATCAAATATTGCAAATACGATTTTTAAATTCAAAGAAACACGCAACATCATTTGCGTATGTAAATTTTAAGTAAGTAGTCATAACGTTACACTAAATTCCCGCAAAATGGAATCTCCGTAAACAAAACTTAAAATTTTCGTTTTTAGATAGACATGTATCCCATTTATAAATATTCCTTGTTCCCGCACCCAGTTCACTCAAAAATAGACATGAGTGTAAACTAGGAACAAAACGTGAAATATAATAATCATGGTTCGATCTTACCTTACTTTACACCTTACTGTTCAAAGCACCGATGAGGTGACCCGTAAAGTCGTAAGAACTCGCCGATGAGGCACAGGGTAGCTCACACACTCGGTAGCACGCACACTCAGAGTAGCTACTTTTACCACTGACCTGGGTCTTTAGGAACTCATAAACTCCCTTTTTTTGTGACTTCTTTTATTCCTTTTGGCCATATTTATTTTTCAGAACGTGATAGGCTGGAGCCGATCGCACTTCTGATAATAGCAAAAAGTGTAATAACTTTATAAAAATAATTAATAATAGTCACAACTCGTGACAACAATTTTATTAAACTCGAAACTAAATATGGCTAAAAGTTATGAAATTAGAAACTTTACGATTTATAACAAATTAGACGCTATTGCATCAAATTATCACTTCACAAAACACTTCACAATTATCACTTTAAAATTAATACGATTCACTGGTTAGGTCCTCTCGCTTAGACCGTTCGATATTGACTGTGTAGAAATCGGCCGTGTTGAAATCGAAGAGACCTCCCTCCTCTATGAACCGAGAGTGGGGGAACTTGTCGTTCCCTGTTCAGATACCTGTTGTTGTTTATGCTGTGCTTATCGACACCTGCAATGCAGGTGTTATTCAGGAACACGTGCAATGATAATAACCACACAAACTCGTAAATATTGAGATCAATTTTAAATTAAACCTAATAATATTATTATAATACGATTAAATTACGAGAACGGCTAACCCTAAGGTGTAAATTCCTGATAGTATCATAAAATTTAAATCCGTTTATATTATTGCTTTTATTATTTAAGTAGGCATTGTATTTGCTAAATATACATACATACATAATATAATCACGCCTCTTTCCCGTAGGGGTAGGCAGAGACCACTTCTTTCCACTTGCTACGATCCTTACATACTTGTTTCGCTTCATCCACTTTCATTCTTACCATTCATTCCTCCTCTTACATTCAACGTAGCGAAGCGGCTCTTCATGGGCCACTTTTCGCCTCCGCGAGAACGAGACGTGATGGGTGGCGAACCACATCGCCGCTTGCTAAATATAAATGTAATAAAACTCACTCGTATCCGTCGGTCCACTCGAAGTTGTCGAGCATGGTCCAGGCGGTGTACGCCGTCACGTTCACGCCGTCCTCCATCGCCAGCAGCACCTGGGAAACGCATTTTCGCATCATTACAAGCTTATTGTGGTCGTTCCATCAGACATTTTACACGAGACTCTAGAGCTACAGAGCGGGGTTTATATATTGAAGGGTCTTTCTAGACAAACATAATATAAGAGAGGGCATAATATTATATTGGAATTATCGACTGAAGGATCTTTCCAGACAATCGTATAAGCATAGTCTGTAATAGTTTAGCAAGCGATTTATCATTTTGTAGCTCTACAAAATGATAATTCTCTACAATGTAGAGAAGCAATAAATCAGTGTACTATAATTACACACTCGGCGGATTCGGTTGTGTTACTTAATGCCCCATCTATCATTATATCAATTATCAATATCATTCAATCACCTATCAATATCATTTATCATTACTGTACCCACCCATAAGGCATCATTACAAGGGGACCAAGAAAACTAAGATTAGTTAAAGAAGGTCAGGAGCACATGGTCGCATATTACGCGACCATATTGTTATTATGATTAAGGTTATAAATGAGAAAACAGGAGAGTTTATTTGGTTCACATCTAAAGAGCCAGTAGGTCCACTAATATAACTTTTTTTATGAAAAGACCCCATTTTTGGACAGTTCCTATAGTTAAGTTTATATTAATGACTGATCCGGAGATTTGCACCCAAGGCCCACTCAAGGCCTGCTAGAGTCTAGGAGCCATAACTATATTGTTCTCAGTTATATTAATTATAATTGATATTCTTCTAATTTAAGAACTTCGCTCTTGTCGGTGGAGCTTTCTCTATTCCTCTCTGCACTCCGCCCTTCTCTTGACCTCCTGATATGACACGACCGTCACTTTCTCCTTCACCTGGTCCATAAAATAATTGATATACTAAAAAAATTAATATAGTGTTTTCCATTGCCTTCCGCATCGCCGTCTGCCGCCTTTGGAACCGAAATTCTTGTGACAACAATCCGACTTAACATTGTACAGGCTTACTAAGCTCCCACTCAATTAGTCTCCAAACTACGCAGCTGCCCGTTATTGAAGGAAAATGTCTATTTACTGGTGGCATTGACTCACCATATAGCGTTTTCATTGGGTCTTTGTAGTACTTACTTACTTCATGGGAAAGCATTTCCTAAGGACGTTCCACTACACCCTCGAACGCTGCCGGTGTTTAATATAATAACTCCCTACACCGATTTCGGTGACGGCGGTGGCCAGTTTCATTGAAACCAGGCCAGTTACGCAGGAGTAATTTTATAGTGCCCAAGTGTGGGCGCAAGAGCACTCTCTCTTCCTTTACTCTCGTAACCCAGTGGGACGGATGACCGACACGACTGCCGAGAGATCAGGCGCAGGTCTTACTTTTTACATGCCCATCCGACGCATGGATCATCTTTCTTGTCAGACATTCAGGTGATCAGCCTGCGTTGACCTAACCAAACTTGGAAACAACATTTTTTGTTGTTTCAATGCGGAAATCAAACCCACGACCTCCGAGTCGAGAGCCGAGCTCTAACCACTAGACCACGGAGGCTGTATAGTCTGTACGTATCAGCTTAACATGTGTTAATATATCTTATGGTCGTTCCTCTATGATCTATCCGCCACCTAAAGTAGCTCACACCTAAATGCTTTTTAACTATCTCTGTGAGCGATGCGGTTCATATTCAGAATTTTAAGGACAGTAAACATATTGTATTACCTGTTCCAGATGATCCTTATACGACTGTACGCGCAGCGGGTCGTAGAGGCCAGTGTCGCGCTGCATCAGACCGTTCTCGAAGATCATGATCTCCATGTCGCCGTACTGCGCCTTGATCCAGTTCAGCAGCTTGCGCAAACCTGGGGCGTATATCTGAATCACAAAATACTCGTGGTCAAGGTGTTGGACTAAGGAATCCATCGTGATATTAACAAAATCACAAAATATGCTTATATAAGTAGCCGAAGCCATTTGATACGACCGTCGTTCCTTTTTGGGAGTTGTACTCTAATCGCTGCAAATTCGACTCCGCTGGATTTGCGGGTGCATCAGCGGCGGTAATATCTTTCAATCAGCCGATTCATCTGCTTGTATGTCTCTATCATAAAAGAACCTACGTAGAACCAGGGATGGTCCGCGAACCAGTCGGGACGGTGCCTCAGGTGCACGCGCAGCTCGGGCACGCCGTCGATGGGCCGCGCGCCCACCTCGCCCGCCCAGCCCGCGCGCTGCACGTACCGCGCGGTGTAGTAGTTCAGGCCGTAGAAGTCGAACGTGCCTGGGAATAGAAGATTTAATTAAATTATATTATATGCACACCTTCGCAGTTCAGAATTCAGATACAATGTAATCTAAGCGTAAACAAACGGAGAAATGGGACCCTGTTTCTGAGACTCCGCTCTCCGTCCGTCTGTCCGCCTGTTTGCCTGTCTCTCCGTCTGTCACCAGGCTGTATCTCGTGAACCGCGATACCTAGACACTATAACATCAACTACTCTTGAACTCAATATTAGTACTAATAGTTGTAGAGATAATGGTACGTAACCCTTGGAGGAGCGCTATTCGTTCCTCAACTTTCGACAACAAACACACATACCTCTTATTAATTTAATTTCTTGCTTGGTGAACTTTGGTAGCACTGTACCCGGGTATCCGGTTCTGTTGCGAGTGGCGTCGAGGTGCTTCACCAGGGTCGGCGGCCAGCCCCCCGCCTCGGAGAATATTGGGTGCGAGTAGACGCCTGCCTGGAAACACCATCAAATAAAAGTTTAGATAGTTGTCGTAAAGCCAGGAGATAATGTCGTACTGGGGACTAAATTGTGGTCGTTTTTGAAAAAGAAAGAAAACAAATTTGAAGAAAAATAAAAAAAACCGGCCAAGTGCGACTCGTGCACTTAGAGTTCGGTACAAACCTGTAGTGATTTTGTTACAGCTTAAAGGATTTATAGACCTGAGTATTTGATATCAATTTCAATTTAATACCTCTACGCGTTCATGAGGAAAGGGGTAGTAAGTTTAAAAAAAATTAAAATATTTTTAATATGTGATGTAACTAAATAATACGTACGGTTTTCGCAATTTTTCCTTTGCCTATGTTATAAGAAATTACTTCATAGCAAATTTCAAGATTCTGAGTTCACGGGAAGTACCCTGTAGGTTTAGATTCGCTTGCGAGTGTCGAAAATTAGCGGAAATTTGCGGCATAAACGGCTGTATCTTTTGATTACGTTGGCTTAAAAGATTGTTTTTTCACAGCTCCAAGGGACAGTAGACCTGAGTATTTGATACAAATTCCAGCTTGATACCTCCACGCGTTCGTAAAAAAAGGGTCTTGACAGACAGACGGACGGATAACAAAGGGTCCCGTTTTCGAGGTACGGAACATTTTTAATGAAGCTGATAAAAGGAAAAATAAAATCAGGATAAAGTGTTGTACTGACGTTGGCTTGTCGCGCCAGCTCCGCCAACTTCTCGTCTTCGGGGTCCTCCGCTTGGATCCAAATAATTTGGTTTGTTAGCGAGACTCTACCTGGAAAAGTAAACGTAATAGTTATTGTTACCGGACTACGGTATAAGGAAGGGTAATGATTCTAGTAGTGTATGTATGTATGTTTGTTCCATCGTAGCGCCTAAAATACTGATCTGATTGTATTGAATGAGGTGTCAATACTCAATACTAATATAGTAATAAGGGCCCGGGTAACGTAGTTATGGTTTTGTATACCCGTAATACTTCATTCACTATTTTAAATCCAAAATCGTGACGCGACTTCGAAATTTCACTCTCAATGCGCCTAAAGTTTGACTTCAAGACTTTGCTGTTAAACAGCTATTAAAAACTAGTTTTTGCTCGCGGCTCCGCCCTCATAAATATATTAAGTTTCTCACGGGAGCTCTGAACTTTTTCAGGATAGCCTTCAGTTTTGTAGTTTTTCCGTAAAAGAGTACCAAACGTCCGTTCATCCATCCGTCCTCACAAACTTTTACCATTATACTTGTGCCTGAACTCCTCGTCGTAGACCCGCCAGGCGCGCGCATGAGCGAGCATCGCGTGGCGCGCGCACAGGTAGTCGCCGCGACCCGCGCTGCGCACGCCCGGCGCGTGCACGCCCGCCGCGTACGACAGCTCGCAGAAGATCAGCGGCTCGTTCAGCGTTAACCACGTGCGCACGCGCGCGCCGAACTGGGAGAACGCCACGCGCGCGTAGTCGGCGAACCAGTCCACTATCAGCGGGTTGGTCCAGCCGCCTGCAACACGTAGGCAATAGCTTAGAACTTAGCTATAGATAATGGCATGAACTCATTACATAAATAATAGCAATTACGGCATGGCAGTCTCTCTCCGAGACTAAACAGAGAGACTACACTTAGTTACCGTTATACACACCTCCGAACGAGTTAAATTCAGTCTCGTCTTATGGTACAATTATTGAATTTAAAAGTGAACAAAAATATTAAATGCGACCAAAATAATAATGTGTCATTGTCATCCTTTTGCGCAGCAAACAAGTGTTTGAATTGGTAGCATTATAAGCTACTGTATTTTTAACTGGATCCAAACGGAACATGTCAACTGTTCAAGTTAACCCTCCTCTTCACATTCGCCTTGAATCACTCTGTCTATAGGACGAATGAAAGAAAGAAAATAAATTATTATTAATGGAAACCGCATTAAAATCTGTTGCAATAGAAAATAGCTCACCACACCGATTTCGGTGACTGGTAGCCAGTTTCATTGAAACCAGGCCAGCTACGCAGGAGTTATTTTATAGTGTCCAAGTGTGTGCGCAGTACACAAGAGCACTCTCTTTTCCTTTACTCTCGTAACCCAGTGGGACGGACGATCGACACAACTGGCGAGAGATGAGGCGCAGGTCCGACTTTTTACATGCCCATCCGACGCATGGATCATCTTTCTTGTCAGACAAGCAGGTGATCAGCCTGTAATGTCCTAACCATACTTGGAAACAATCTTTTTTGTTGTTCCAATGCGGGAATCGAACCCACGAATCGAGAGCTAAGCTCTAACCACTAGACCACGAAGGCTGTTGCAATATTTTTAACTAAAAGCACACTAAAGCGACAAGCCTGAAGCGGGCGTGTTAATATGACTACAAATTCCGCAAATTGAGATTTATCAACAACAACGTACAGATTCCAAACAGTTAACTATCTAACCGGTTGGGTGATTGCCATAGGCTTTGAATGACAACAGCTTTGGTCGACCTTCGTGCGCCTCGTCTATTACTGGGTTTGTTTTACACTATATTAAAAGATTTTTAAAGGTCAAATACGGATATTTTCGGCTGGGATCTACTTACGTCAAAACGTTTAATCTGAAAATAATAAAAAAGAAAAAAAAAATGCGAGTTTCTTACGCCGGTTCTTCTCGCCGGGTTAGTTCCCGAACCGGTGGTAGGCATCAAGTAGGGACAGTTCTTTAAGCGTTACTTTGTAACCCATATGGAAATAAAACTTTTTTGATTTTTATTTTTTGATTTTGATTACATCACCCTCTGTACGGCGCTCCGAGCAGTTAAGGTCATTGACCTCACACAGCTGATTTATTGAGGCTATTTAGGCTCTTTAAATCACCTGTTTCCATGAAGCTAATGGCCTCAGTGCCTTAGAGAGCGCAATATAATATTTTATTTAGTTTAAATTTTTCTGTCCGCCTAAACGTCTTAACATAAGCATCATATGCCCTCCGTATCCAAATATCCGTAACGGATTTTGAACAACCGTATTCAGAGAAGATAGTTTAACTTACCCAAATCCAGCAGCGACTGCGGAAGGTCCCAGTGGTACAGGGTGATCGCGGGTTCGATGCCGTTGGCCAGCAGCGCGTCGATCAGGTCGCTGTAGTACCGGACGCCGTCCTGGTTCACGTGGCCCGCGAAACCCGACGGCAGGATCCGAGTCCAGGATATTGAGAACCTGAACATATTTACTCGTATGTACAAGTGACAACAAGTTGCAGTGGCGAAGGCTGGTCCTCCTTCATAGGGAAGCTCTCGCCTGTGTAATAGGTAGGGGTTTGGATGAGGGTCTTCAAAGGATAAGTTGTATGTGACGCCGATAGGAATGGAGTTGTAGGAACGCCACGCCACTGACGAGGTGTAATTAGTAATTACAGACCAATACTACATCAGGAAGCGAACCTTATGGCTCTTGGCTATAAACTTATTATTATTATGCGTATGCGGTCAACATCCTCATACCACTCTGTCAATTAATCTCACTATTTTATCTTGCTTCGTACTAAATATGTTAGAATAATTTGTGACCATGTGTTGAGGAAAATAATATTGATTTCTGTGATATAAACATATTTTCTTCCGACACGAAGAAAGTATCAGCCTGCAGGCCATAAGGTGTCACTCACACGGCAGAACCTCATAGATACACCAATGTACCTCTAACTTCCTTACCTATAGTAGTCCAGGCCCAGGTCCCGGGCGATCTGGACGTCCTGCCGCCACAGGTGGTAGCTGTCGCAGGCCACGTCGGCGTTGCCGTTGATGGTGCGGCTGGCGTGCACGAACGTGTCCCACATGCTTGCTGTCTTGCCTTGACAGTTTCATAATTTAAGGTCATTAACTTCACAAACAGCTGATTTCTTTTTATGAAGTTGGACTACCACATCGTATACATCTTTATCCTTAAAACTAATATAATAAACAGTACTAATTCTAATGTACACAACGGTGTACATAACATTAATAATAATAGGAGTTCTAAACATGTGTCTGATTTAAAGGGGAAGCAAAGACTTTGCCTAAATAACATCAATACAATCAGATGACTGAGGTCAAAGATCTTAACAGTGCCGGACAGAGAGTACCTACTTTAATTTTATTTAGTATATTTTGTTGTCGACATTTTCATTTATTTTTGTGCCTAAGCGTCTTTTCTGCCTATGCGCAGAGGGTCATATACCCAAAATATCAAATTACTGTTATTAGTTTCGACGAAAATTTGCAGATTATACCTTTGGTCAAATCGGTAGACTTTGACACCAGATGTAAAAGGACATAAAATGAAATGTTCCAGTCAGACCAGAGGCAGAGGGAAGGAAATGAAGAAATTACACCTATGTAACTCTCATATTACCATTGCCGATGGACGGCGGTAGTCGTTCACATCAGGCAATAATTATGAGAAATATATATTTTAATTTTCCGATTTTGTTCTAATCGCCACAGTGAGAAGTCTGGCTCACCGCTGACATTCCAGGCTCCCTCGATCTGGTGAGCGGAGGTGGCGGCGCCGAACCGGAACCCGGGGGGGAAGCTGCGGGAGCCCTCCGCGCCCAGAGCGCATACACTGAAATTAAAGTACCGCGCCGTTAAGGCTGATTCACACAGAAATTGCCGTGAAGCGGCAAGCACTTTGAGTATCCAACATGGTTATATTGGATACTCAAAGGGCAAGCAGCATGACCAAATAACCACAGTAACCAAAATCATGGCGAAACACTGCCGCGCCCGCTCTTTACTAAACTCTTTACACTTATAAAACAAATCGCGTTATTATGTTACGACAATTTATTATTCTATAAAATTAATTGAAAAAAAGTTGGGTAAAATATTCCGTTACTCTGGGGCATGGTTTCTCAAAGTGGGGTACGCGAACCCCTAGGGGTTCGCCATTCGTCGGTAGGGGGCTCGCGGCAAGAGTGGATTTTCAGTTTTCACACTGGTCATGATGCAAACGAAATACAGAAATCAACTTGATGTCGAGTCAGAATTAAGGTTAAAACTAGTATTAAAAAATATTTCTTATGACACTGTTTTTGTTACCTTATATTGAAATAAAAACCTTTTTTTATATAATACTAGCGACCCGCCCCGGCTTCGCACGGTTCCAATGTATATATCTGTATAATCTATGGGTACAATAGTTATGTGACTTGACCGTTGAACATTCTTTATACGTTAGTGGGTACAAGTCAATTTTGTTTTCCAAGTGTCAATTTTCCATCGTAAATGGGTAGGCGGTTCTGGCGACAGATTGGTGCAATTGTGTCATGGAGCACCTGGTTTTGTACCCTTGTGTACCATTCAACGGCCAAGTCACACAACATTAACTATAATAATAAAGAAATCGCAGTAAGGAACCTTAGACTTGGCACGACTTTGTCTAGATTTCATTACTTTTTAGAGATAAACAAGCAGCTCCATCGAGACTTGGCTAGTTTTTTACAGAATGTTTTTGGTGGGATTTCACTTCTTTTTGTAAAAACGTGAGCATATTGATTTATTTTACTAGATTTTAGTGTAATTTGTTTATTTAATTTGTGTAATGTTCGAGTAGAATAAAGTTAATTGTTCGACTATTTCTTCTTGTAAACTTGTAAGTATAAGTATAAAAGCTAGTCTAGTCTAATCCAGAGTTTTCCTTTAATTTTATTTATGCATTATTAAAAGCAGAAGGGGAGGCATTCGCATAGCAGTGGGACGCTACGGGCTAGATTAAATTAGAAGATGTGTCCCACTTCGCTGGATTTTTGCAATAACAGTCGATTTTTTTTATGTACCAATAGTAGAAGGGGGCATTACCATATCTCTAATCAGCTGAGACCAGCTGAGGGTTCTTCATCTGGGATGAAGATTTTTTTTTATTCGATTTTTGACATCAAATGAAGTGGCCCACCGAGTTGAATATTTTTTGTAAAGGCGGTATATTGATCTCTAATAGTTTGGTTGGGCTCTTGTGTTTTCTAATCAGGGTCACCAGGTACTCCAGATCTTCGATTATCCTAGTTTTTACAGTTTTCCATTTATGTGGCCATTAAACCCTAACTCTGTACCAAATTTCAGCTCTCTGAGTTTATGGGAAGTACTAGTTCTATTCTGATGATCATGAGTGAGTGACTGAGTGAGTGTCATAAATGTGAAACTTTGCTTTTGCTTAACTTCGGAACTAAATGACCCATAGACTAAAAATTTTGGATTTTAAGTATGTGATGAAGTAGCTTACTGGATGACGAAAATTTCTGCGTTCTGGTCTTATCCAGAGGTTCTCAAATAGGGGCCTTAAAATACGGCGAAATGGTTCCAGTAAAGAATGGTACGGCAGTGTTTGCTTCACGCTCGACTTAGCGGTGGCACTACCGTGCCCCCCGATCGACGTTCTGGTCTTATCTAGAGGCTCTCAAATAGGGGCCTGAAAATGCGGCGAAATGGTTCCAGTAAAGAATGGTACGGCAGTGTTTGCTTCGCGCTCGACTTGGCGGGGGCACTGCCGTGCCCCCAGATCGACGTTCTGGTCTTATCTAGAGGTTCTCAAATAGGGGCCTGAAAATGAGGCGAAATGGTTCCAGTAAAGAATGATACGGCAGTGTTTGCTTCGCGCTCGACTTGGCAGGGGCACTGCCGTGCCCCCAGATCGATTATCCTAGTTTTTATAGTTTTCCCTTTATGTGGCCATTAAACCCTAACTCTGTACCAAATTTCAGCTCTCTGAGTTTATGGGAAGTACTAGTTCTATTTTGATGATCATGAGTGAGTGAGTGAGTGAGTGAGTGAGTGAGTGTCATAAATGCGAAACTTTGCTTTCGCTTAACTTCGGAACCAAATGACCTACAGACTTGAAATTTTGGATTTTATGTATGTAATTATAGCTTACTGGATGACGAAAATTTCTACGTTCTGGTCTTATCCAGAGGTTCTCAAATAGGGGCCTGAAAATGCGGCGAAATGGTTCCAGTAAAGGATGGTACGGCAGTGTTTGCTTCGCGCTCGACTTGGCGGGGGCACTGCCGTGCCCCCAGATTTCGCCATAACTTCGAAACCAAACGTCCAATTTTAATTATTCAAAGACCAAATATTATGTACATAAACTGTACTTAGTGATGAAATAATTTATTTTGATAAGGATTAATAGCATGAGTAAAATAAACGCGTTTTAATGTAGTCCTAAAAAAATCAAGATTTCTATATAAAAAAAATGTTGTTGTGCCTCACTCGACATAGATAGGTATAGTGTGTCGCGGACTTTTTTGTAGATATTTATAATATTTACAATTAATTAGAACATTATGGTTCTATCTTTTATAGTTTAGGCAGCGTACGCAAAATAAGTAACTTTTCTGGTTGATTTTTTACACCGTGTGTCCGAAAACCCCAAATATCTTACGGAACCCTATTTTTTTTCCAAAATAAAATTTAGCCTATCTTACTCGTGGATAATGTAGCTTTCGGATGGTGAAAGAATTTTTGAAATCGGTCCAGTACTTTTTGAGCCTATTCATTACAAACAAACAAACAAACATACAAACAAAGTTTTCCTCTTTATAATATTAGTGTAGATAGGGGGATATAATTGGTTTGTCAAGGGGTTCGCTGTCATCTGGAAACTTTAACAGGGGTTCGTGGAGCCAAAAGTTTGAGAAATCCTGCTCTGTGGCAACATATGATGTGTAAATAGCCACTCCAATTTGGAGTAGTCGTGACGGCTTCACTTTCAAGCGCGTTGACGGTTTCTGGATGATTTCTGTATTCTATCCATAACCGCCGTAGCGGCCATCGGCGGCCGTGAACACGATCGCAATCACAGCACGTGAGCGGCGGCGGTTGTCTCAAGCGAAGCTGTGTTTTATAACAATGAAGACAAAGTTTAACATTATATATATGACAGTTATGCTACTGGCGATTCCGCTGCCATTTCTATGTGCATCGGCCCTTAGACACATTGTCTTGTCGCTGGCCACTGGCCGGTGGCCCGCTCTACGCTCTACATTGGCCATATAAGTACTGAGTTTTAGTGTCTTGTTAACTCTGAACAGCCTCCGTCGTCTAGTGGTTAGAGCATGGCCCTCGACTCGGAGGTCGTGGGTTCGATTCCCGCATTGGAACAACAAAAAATATTGTTTCCAAGTTTGGTTAGGACATTGCAGGCTGATCTCCTGATTGTCTGACAAGAAAGATGATCCATGCGTCGGATGGGCATGTAAAAAGTCGGACCTGCGCCTCATCTGTCGCTAGTCACACGACTAGCTTATTTTTATATATTAGGTTATCCATCCCACTGGGTTATGAGAGTAAAGGAGTAGAGAGAGCTCTCTTGTGTACTGCGCACACACTTGGGCACTATAAAAAATTACTCCTGAGTAATTGGCCTGCTTTCAATGAAACCAGCCATCGTCACCGAAATCGGTGTGGTGATAGTTTTCTTTTTTGTTAGTTATAATGACTTTAAACAAAAATGTAAAATGTTTATTGTGTGTACTAATTTTATTAGTTTTATTAGATAAGTCCGGATTTCGTTATATTATATCAATATTACAAAAAACTCAAACAAAATAAAAAGTATACTTATGTAATTTATAATTTCAAAAAATAATTTATTTTCATGTCTATTTATTAATTTTTTGCTCGGTAATAAGTAGGTAAGATGATTTTGATTATAATTATATACCTAACGTTTACGCTAAGGGGAGCTTCTCGTAAAATATTTGTTAAGTAAGTAATTATATTCCTGGATCATTGTAAAACTGTTATAATGCCATGAGTCGGAAATGAACTATTCTCATGCTCACTATCTGGCAATGTCAATGTTATCTGCTAACTGCTTTGTACACACTAGATTACTATGGGTAATCCTTACTAAGATATAAACGCGAAATGTTGTATGTATGTTTGTTACGTTTCCACGCAACTGGACGGATTTTGTTACGTTTGTAGTTTGGGCTCTGAATTAACACATAAACTTACTTTTTCTCGCAGTAATATGTACGGTTCCTGTGAGATTTCATTTTGCGCGTACAAAATAGTTAGGCCTTTTCATCCGTTATTGGATGATTTATACAGTATTCTCCGAGCGAAGTAACCACTCTTGAAATACTGTAGTGCCTGGGACAGTTGATATTTAAATGTCGTATGGTTGCCCAAGCACATACGGCATTCTCACAAGACAGCCTAGTCTAGAAGAATGAACTGGTCAATACGTCTGGGGCCAACCATGTGCGCGTGGGTTTCCTCACGATGTTTTCCTTCACCGTTAGAGCGCGGCGTCCGTATAATGTACTTGAGATCTGAAAAAGTCTCATTGGTACACGCCACTACCTGGGATTCGAACCTGCACTCTCTCGAGTACGAACCAAACGGTCTACCCACTAGGCTACGGGCAACATCTAGTCTTATATAAATCCGTTGAACATAATCTCACGTTAATATGGTTGAACAATTTAATAGGAATATGTATTGTTTGTTACTCAAGTACACCGTACACGTGCCTTTTGTTGTAATTAGTATTGTTAATAATTAACAATCTTTGTAAATACTTTGATTTGTTTTGTCTTAACAAGAAAAACATCACACGAATATATGTGTTTATTACTTAAAGATTTACCTGTTAAGTCTAATACCTCTTTTTAATAATATAATGCATCTACGGTCTAAAGACATTTATTACTCTACGTTAATTATAATAATATGATGAATGTATATATTGTCTAGTCATCTAGTGACTATGTCGTTGTATCGGCTTGGAGTTGAGCATTTCCAAAACTTTTATCGGCAACTTTCTCCTAAGGGCGTCTCATCTAACTGTAAGGTGTAATCTATATTATTATTAATATTATAAAGAGGAAAAGTTTGTATGTTTGTTTGTTTGTATTGAATATGCTCCAAAACTACTGGACCGACTTTTAAGAAATTCGGCTCAGATATTGAGTAGACTAACGAGGAAGGACATAGGCTACTTTTTATTGCGACAAAATGTACGGTTCCTCGAGATTTCCTTTTGCGCACACGAAGTTGCGGGCAACATCTAGTGCTTACTACTATTCATAGTGTTGTGTATTTTATTAACCCCCGACGAAAGGTCCCAATCTGAGGTGTTTGTTTTTTGTATGAAAGCTGACATGTTTGGGAGTGTTCTTAGCTTTAATTCATCATCATCAGCTCCATCACTGTCTGACAAATGACAATACGGAGGTTATTTGGTTGATGAAAGGTTGTAAGCAACTTCCACTGGTCCGATCGGTTCAGCATCGTATCCTGGGCCCTACTGGCACTTCATCAACATTGCCTACACTTGGTTACGTTAGTAATATATATTCTTTGACTTGGTAACCATAAGCTGATGTTGCAGCACCACCTGAAATCTGAAGAATGTAGGATACCTGACTCCTCACAAACTTACAGCAGAGTTATCGTGTTTGGGCTCATTTTAGTGACTATACTGAAATAGTGATCATTTGCTCCTGATAGTACAGCAGCAGTACTCAGAATCTGCAGAAATTCCAACTCTTCACTAACCTATAGGCTACAGCAGACGTATCGATTTTGGGATCATTGAAAAGGCTCCAATGAATAGGATGTTAATAGATGCTGGACTGAATGGACTTCTCAGAGACCAGTTAGAAGAAGGTTGTAATGAAATTAATTTAAAAAGTATGACATAAAAACTAAATTAAAAATTTAAGTAAACAAATAAGTTTCTATTTTAGCCATTCAATATTTTAAAAGTTCTTTTTAATATGAACGACGCCGAGTCGGGTTATCTATGCAGAACCCAAATACACGTAATTAACTTATTCTTTCATTTTACTTTTATTGGATTATAAATAAAATATTTTGATATCATATACTGATTTTTGGAGTCTCCGCCAGTCTAAACGAGTTTGACGTTTATGAGAATACCATTCTGCAGTTTTAACATAACGAGATTGCATCGAAATTTGTACGATTGTAAGATGTAATTAGCAGAATCGATCTCATGTAGAGTCAAGCTGCTGACTCCTCACGTCCAGCTAAGGCTCGAAGAGTTCCTCCTCGTGGCTCGGGCGTTTCGTTGTGTACCTCAGTGTACTTAGTACCTACTACAAGTACAAGTACTACTCCACTATATGTGTAACAGGAAACAGTCGAGCAGTGAACATTTCTCTCCAGCCAATGTCACGGTAAATCTTTATTACTTACATACTCGTATAAATCTTGCCGTCAATTTAGGCAACTTGTTAAAGATTGTGTACCTATAGATATCTAGTGGTATTTTGTTCTAGCTGTAAGTTATCCTAAATAAATAAATGAAATAAAAATAAAATAAAAAATATCAGGTTTGGCATCATAAAATAATATTAATTTTATATTTTAGGGGTCTCTATACCCCAATAGTGTACACAAATAGGTATTAATTAGGGTATGGAACCGGGAAATCCCGGTCCCGAAATTCCCGGGAATTCCCGAAATTTTGAATCGCTCTAAGAACCGGGAATCAAAAATTTAAAACCGGGAATTTCGGTACTTTCGGTACCGAAAAAATTGTATTAAAATTTACAAGTACTTAAGTAAACCCACATCGGTAATTGTAAATATTAGCTAAAAATAATTTTAATTATTTCCGAAAGCGAATTAAAGACAAAAATGAAAAATATATAAAAAGATAGAATGAGTAGTTCATAATATTAGGTAATAGATTCTGTACATAAAAGTGAACTGTGAGCGGTGCGAGGAAATAATAACCATAATATTATGCCGTATTTATTATTACTACATGTATGATAGCACCACACATCGACTGACATAGTAGCCAATACTGGAGCTAATGGTATTGACGATTAAATAGAACATCTTGGGACTTGGCCTACAAGGTCTGTATGGCGTCTGTTTTTTTTTTTTGATAAATATATACGTATATATTCGTATAAGTACCTACTAATATGCATATTATTGGTTGTTTTTGGGGTTGGTGAGCAGTTTAGATGGATTTTACCTATTGTCCTTTAAATACTCTTTATTGTCCTTATAAAAAGAGTTACGAATTATATTAATTTTAAAATTTTAATTTCAAATTGGAGCAACTGTAGGATTCACTAAATTGAACTTCTGACACTCGAGTAATTATTTTTTTACCCCTTCCCACCTTTCACGCAAATCGTCAGATTAATATACACTTCATATCAGAGACTTATTTGCGCATGAACAACACTAATTATAATCTGACGCGTTCAGCATATCCATGTCATGGTCATTTTTACAACTTTTTAACCACGTAGGACGACGACTGCTAAAAGCTGACACACTATTCCTATAGTGTGTCAGCTATTGTCAGTATGTGTCTGGATATTTAGTCTTTTAATTATCTAATTTGTCACTTCTAATAGGTTACCTAGACGTTCGAGCATGTACACTAATAGCATTCTGGGCACCCCAACTATTTGATGTTTCGCAAAAATCAAATAACTCGAAGTAACATATTTAAAAACCACCAATAAATGCTTATAAAATAAAATGACCTACGGCTCTTTACTATCGTCAGTAATATTGTCATTAATATGACGGTGACATGTTGGCTGATATGTCGAGTTGCCATTAAAACCTTATTTAATTTGTAATTGTACTATAAAATGTTATTATTATATTTTGAATTACTTTTTAGACAGTAATTATACTTGTATTTCATGCCTTCACACCAGTCCCGAAATTCCCGAGTTTCCCGGGAAATCCCTGTTCCGAAATTGCCCAGTCCCGAAATTCCCGGTTCTCAAAATCAGACCGGTTCTTCCATTCCCTAGTATTAATGGCAAAGTTTACATGACTTTACCACAAAGTCAACCATTTTCGAGTTATCACGTGGCCTCCAAAGTGGTTTATAAGATGGTTCCCGTGGTATTTCTAAACTATAAGAACTATAAACTTGTGAGTTTCCATGCTGATAGATCTCACTAAAAACTCTTTTGCTAAATTATTTTAAGCATAACCGGATAATAACCTTTGAAGTGATTTAAAGGAAATTTATTATTGCGAAGATTAAAAAAATTATATATAATAAGAAAATGTAAATCCCACCAAAAACATTTTCATGTAAAGTGATGCCAAGACGATACCATATAACTCACACTGTCAAAAAGCTATTAGATCTCATGTGAAACCAAGCTTCTGACTCTACCAGACTCCTAACTCTACACACCTTAACTCTACAAGCCTAACTCCACAAACTCTATACTTTAGCCAAATTATGTGGCCTGGCCATTTCGATACATTCGCTTAGGCGTAAGGTAAAAATTTACGGACTGTTTTTCTGTTATACTATTCTTGTACGAACGAAATGGCCAAGCCCCATAATTTGACTAAAGTATAGAGTTTGTGGAGTTAGGCTTGTAGAGTTAAGGTGTGTAGAGTTAGGAGTCTGGTAGAGTCAGAAGCTTGGTTTCACATGAGATCTAATAGCTTTTTGACAGTGTGAGTTATATGGTATCGTCTTGGCATCACTTTACATGAAAATGTTTTTGGTGGGATTTCACTTCTTTTTGAAAGACAATTTTCAGACCTCTAGAGTAAACATTTACATATGTGAGTCTCTTACAAATTTTCATCCCCTAGTTTAAGGGGTTGGAGGATAAAAGTTCCAAGTTTGTCAATTTTTATGTTGGTTATGTGCTAAAACTAGCTTACATACCAAATTTCAGCTTTCTATGACATCCGGAAGTACCCTATAATTTTGTTGATCATCAGTGAGTCAGTGACGAAATCAGGGGTTTTTAGATATCAATAAAATCTAAATTATTAGACCTATATAATTAAAACTTTACATGTTTCATTAGTCCGCTACTAGGAACATATCCTGAAAATTTTGTGTATCTGGTATAATCCAAACCCAAGTTATGAGGGTTCAAAATATCGACGAAACGCTTCGAGAAAAGGTAGTCTGGTAGTGCCCTTGCGCTTCGCTTAGCTCGTCTTGGCGGGGCACTACCGTGCTCCCAGATAAATATTTATAGTAATTTAAATAAATATTTAGTAAATCGACGACCTCTGTGGCTCAGTTGGTTGAGCGTGTTGGTGCTCAAGCCGGGGGTCGCGGGTTCAAATCCCGCCGAAGGAACAAAAAGTTTTTCTGTGTTCCTGGGTCATGGATGTGTATTAAATATGTGTATAATATAATAAAAATCTTAAATATAATATGTATAGTATAAAAGTATAAAATATATTTCCGTTGTCTGGTACCCGTAACACAAGTTCTTCGAGAACTTACCACTGGATCAGATTGACGTGGTGTGAATCGTCTATAGATATTATTATATTATTATTATTATTAAATACCTAATTACGCGTTTATAGTTACGGAACCCTCCTTAGACATGTCCTGACATGCTTTTGGTTAGGTTATTCCTTTTATAATTTTTTCTTCTTCCGTACTATTGTTTAAAATCCGAGCAAAGCTCAATCTCCCGGGTCACTCCTGAGCATGACTCCCGTCTCCCAGGTACTAGTTACTACAAACATCTATCCGAATCTTTCAGGGTAAAAAATTTTACTCACGTTCTATGATGTCTTATGACTTATGTAATAAAAAGACTGTTAGGAGTCGAAGCACTGACATCTGTCGGTAGCAGTAAGTACTACTTGAATGCCCATTTATAATTGATTATTGTTTATAAGCTATGCTAGGTGGCGCTTTTACTAGATGTTATTATCTATATTCTAAGTTACTCGGATACTGTAAATCTTTTGATGATACTAAAAAGTATGTAACTGTAATTTGATACATAGTTTTTTTTATTATTTAATTCCTTCAGTTAATTATTATTAATCGTAAAAGTGACATCTATCTCGTACATTATGAATTATGTTAGTTATGTGTTTGTTCGTCGCTTGAATTGGAATCGTATTGACGTAACATTTAAATACCTAATTATTTCCCGAGTATTCTTTAGTAATTTAAACGGAAAATACATACTGGTAATATTAACAAGTGCAATAAAATATGTCGATTAAGATTAAAAAAAGTATTGTGTTTTTTGTTGTTAATAAAGGGATAATATAGGTACATGGTTATTTTATTAAATTATAATTGTTATTATCGGATAATAACCTAATATCAACAACAATTTTCAGGCCTCTAGCTAAATTTGTGGTAATATTATAGAAACTTCCATCCTGTAGTTTAAGGGGTTGAAGGATAAAAGTTTATATGAGACTTCTTACCTTAATAATTCTTAACATAATTAAATGAATGTTGCATATAATTATGTTAAATTTTCCGTTCAAATTTAGAATATTCGGGAAATAATTATTTCAATCAATATTAGTCAATTAGTTTACAAGCCTAGCGATGAACGACGACATTACGTATATAGTTCATAATAACGCGATAGATGGCGCTTTCACAGATAATTAAATTTAACTCCCTTGTTTAAGGGGTTGGAAGATGAAAGTTCCAATTTTGAGAATTTTTATGTTGGTTGTGTACTAATACAATCTTACGTATCAAATATCAGCTTTCGAGAACATCCGGAAGTACGATATAATTTTGTTGATCATCAGTGAGTCAGTGACGGAATCAGGGGTTTTTAGATATCAATAAAATCTATAGTATAAGACGTAGGTAATCGAAACTTTACATGTTTAATGAGATCGCTGATGGGAACAAATCCTGAAAGTTTCATTTATCTGGTACAATCCAAACTCAAGTTATGAGGGTTCAAAAAATCGACGAAACGCTTCGAGAAAAGGTGGTTTGGTAGTGCCCTTGCGCTTCGCTTGACGTCTTGGCATGGGGGCACTACCGTGCCCCCATATATACTATTGCGCGTTCACAGTTACGGAACCCCCATCAGACATGTCCTGACGCGGACGTGCTCTTGGTTACGACTTAGGTCATAACATAATATTTAACTGACCACAAGACCTGTTCAGAGGACCATTGCCCTTTTAGTCACGGTCCACCCAGGTAAGTGCAATTCGGACATTATGCGGTTTTCCTTATCTTTTAATTTCTTATATTTGTAATTTCATGTTATAGTTTTATTTTCATACTAGCTAATGACCGCAATTCGTTTGCATAGAACTATGCAAAGAAAGTAGCCTATGTTATACCTAACATCAGCTATCTGCCAGTGATAGTCCCGTGAATATCGGTCCAGCCGTTTCAGAGATTAGCCGGAACAAGCAGACAGACGGACGGACTGACAGACAAAAATTATAAAAATTTGTATTTCATTGGTCTACTGCTTACGTAAAGATGTTAAAAACAGAAAAATAATTGTCATACTGGAAAAAAACCTTTTTATTAGTATGGGCGAGTTTGACGTTTGTGTTTTGTTTGCTGTGAGTCACCCATACACGAGATGACTTATTTAGTTTGAGTATGACAATTATTTTTATGCCTAAACGTCTCTACATAAGCAGTGGATCATGTGCCTGAAGTAGGTATCCGTAATTGATTTCCGGAGACCTTATATACTTTCATGTGGCATTATATGAAAAGCTGTTAATTTGAAATTACAAACAGACACTTCAATTTTATCTACACATAATTATAGTACCTACTACACTATGTTATAAAGAAGAAAGATTTGTTTGTTTGTATTATATAGGCTCCGAAACTACTGGTGTGTCGCACTCTTTACTGTGAAACTATTATTATCTTCTGTGTAATGTATGGGAGTTTTGCCGGGAATGTCAATCAGCAATGTTGTGTTTCTGTGTTATTTTTCTAAATTCGTGTTATTGCGGTTTTTAATGTGTAATATTGGTGGAATATTAACCATTAGTTATTCGTGCACTAATGTGGAGGAGTGATATAGCAACTACAAAATGCGTGCTAAATTGGGTTTCCCGCCAAAACTCCCTAGGAAGTTTCAGTAAAGCGTCTACCACTTTACTGAATCGACTGACTTGACTGATTGACTACCGTGACTATTTATTAGGACTTTGACTAGACTTTGGACTTGACTATTTAGAAATAAGACAAATAAGAAATACCTCAAAAATATAAGACTTGGCTTAAAGGTCTTGTTACCAGGCCATTAAATCTTATTAAAAAAAAAAAGTGTAATGTATAAATGTCAATTTTGAATAGTAATAATATCTTAAATATGCAGGGCCGCGTCGCGTACCGTCGCGGTGTGAATAAAATAAAACTGAAGCAAACAGATAAAGTAAACCTATGTTTGCTGGGTCAGCAATTTATTTATATTTACACAATATTGTGTAAGCATGGTATAACAGAGGTAACTTTTCCACTTTTCACTACATCCCTAGATCTCGTGGAATATGTCGAGGTCAACTTTTCTTCTCTTGTATTATTTACTCTGCGGTGAGTATATGTCACCGTAAAATTGTAAAAACCGTTAGATTGTAATATAACTAGTGAAATTGTAAAATGTTGATAGACTTCCGACGCGAATATGCTGCCTATAATTTAACACATTATTTTTCGACATATTTTGACAATCTCGTTAGTTATTTTACAATCTAACGGTTTTTACAATTTTACGGTGACATATATCGGTGTAACAATGCCACTTACCCCACAACAACAGCCAGCACCAGCGGCACCATGTTCACTGCCGTCCACTATTATGAACCGAACTTCGATATACATATCTTTATATTCATTAATCTTGAACGAATCCGCCAAGCGCGAGCCGGCCCCACGCGGTGGGTTCTACACAAAGTACAAACTGACACTACCATTTACTTATACTAATAACTAATAACTATATTACTAGAGATCGCTCTGTGATTGAAGTTTGTCTAAAATAATTCATAAATTTTTTAAGTTGATACCGTTTATGGGCCTCCTAATGTTCTGAGCAATGTATCTATCAAACACGTAGAGTCATAGGTACTGTGTATTAATAATTTCGTGCCCTCCACACCTTCCGCCACATAAACTTTAACTGTGCCAAATATCATGCTCCCCCGTTCGCACAATTATCGCGAGACTGTAGTCAAACCCCCTTACTAATAAACGTTGTATAAGCTTTGAATAAACTATACAGTGTTTTGTTCGCATCACACAAGTGACATGTTTAATTCGATAGAAGGAGACAAAACACTGTATAACTATTCAAAGTTTATACCGCGTTTATTAGTAAGGGAGTATGTGTTTGCTTTACGAAAGTATATGATGATTATCTAAATACTATCTAAATACAATAATAATCTAAGCCTATAATTTCTCCCCAGAGCTATGAGTTAAATAGAACCTATCTTTCATTCAACGTCGAACCATTTTCATAATGCAAAATATGTTAATAATTAAGCCTACACATTCCTGTGATATCTCGATAAGCTGCAGCTTTAACTGAGATAGTTGTTTCTACGAATGATTAATATTCATTATGTTGCGTTTTCCAATCGCCGCAGCCGATGGACTGTTGACGAGTGATTTCGGCCATTTCGGTATATCTCCACGTGTTGCAACACCAATAACACCATCCTTGGACCTTGGTACAGAATTACAAACGCTACGAACACGGCCAGGGTACCCGCGGCACCTTGTCATGAGAGAATTGCCTTATAGTAATTTACGACTTCTACAAACTTGTTTATAGATCTCTATATTTATAGACTTCGATCGACGTCATAATATTTCGCGTATCGTGGTAGGCTGGGAGTTGGGATTATTTCGTGCGGAATTCGGAAGGCAGAAAATTAAGAGCATTGAAAATAGGACTCTGGACTTATACAATAGAGCTGAAAATCGAACACATAAGTGTCGAGTCAAACGTCAATGTCATTTATGACAGCTCGACACTCGACACTTCGATTTTCAACTCTATTGTATCAGCGCAGAATTCTATTTTCAGTACTCTGATTTTTCCCGGAACTGCCCGATTCCCGATTACATAGTGCCAGCCTTACACGTCCCTAAATACTCCATTATAAGAGGAAACTCTATTTTGGCATTAGTTGAGCATAACATTACTGAGCCCTAACAATCACCATGCATAGCCAGCCCTATGTGATTGTTAGAATCCTAATCGACCAATCATCGATTTGGATTTTCATCTTCTTAATTAGCAAGACTCTAAAGGAGTTATACACTATTCAGTAGACGTTTTGAGTCCCCATAGAGCCGTACATAGTATAAACTATAAAGTAAAACTTTCTTCATCAGATATTCCATAGGAAATATTTACTCAGTAAATTATTATAAATATGTACGTTAATTTTCAAGGAATAATAATTACCTACAACTTACAACAAAAGGTGAAGCGTTTCCTGTAAGGGTTATATTTTTGAGGTTTAGAGTTTTGTTACCATACCTATCATCATCATCATCATCAGAAATACAGGATATCCTAGTTCAAGCACTAACGTTAACTCTATTAAGTCTAAGTGTAATTTACTCTGCATGTGTACATATATTATTTTTATTGAATAAATGAAAATGTGAAGTTAGGTATATTTCGCGGGCCGAACACCAAGAAGCAGTAACGCCAGTGTCACTCCTGCGGAAACCTAAACCGAGGTGAGCGGAGGGCCAGAAGCCCAAGCGCAGGTGCATACCGCGAATACCGTCCGCCATCATTAATAATCCTAACGTTATTCATTAAAGTGATTTATTTATCCCAATCACCTTCAGTTATTTACCTACACTCGATTTATTGACCACATTAAATTTAATGTAATATGTAATTTGTTTTTGTGTAATTATGTAAGTATTTTTAGAAATCGTAATGAGTATCAAATACCTGAAGATAATAATTATTATTAGTGTGTTCAATTTTAAATAAACATTTTTATTTTTAATACACGAGGGTGCAATGGGTCGAGCGCTAAAGCCTAGTAATAACATGTCGAACTAGGTAGTTACTGAGTTAGCTAATGAATTCCTGCATAGTCCTACAAGGTGACACGATTGATCAATACGAAGGTTACTATAACAGTTAACGGTATTATATCTAACGCTTCGGCTCGGCGCAAATAGATGGAGAGCTACTAGGAAATTGAAAGCAGGTGTTTGAAGCAAGCTGTTTGTTTTGTTTGTTTGATACCTTGTCCTGTACTTCTCCTATTGTACCTCAACACGAGACTGCAGGTCTGGCTGGTCAGAAGCGGAACTTAGCCAAAATATTTTTTTTTTTAAAGTGAATTTTTTAATCCCCAAAAAACATGTTTGAAATAGTATTAGAATAATGTTTAAGGCGTTGGGGGAAAAAAGCCAGGTAATTCAGTTGGAACTTTAACCTTGCCATACCAGTGTAAAAGTAAATTGGAAATAGGTTAACAAAATAAAAACACGATGTAAACTTAAACATTAAACTCTAGGTATAAGACTCTAGGATAAAACCTAACCAAGAGCATGCCACCACATGTCTAAGGAGGGTTCCGTAACATCAACGCGTAATAGGTTTACTTTAAATTACTTCAAAAGTTATTTTCAGGTTTCGCTCAAAATAATTGTCCTATAGAGTTTTTAGCATGATCTATCAGCATGGAAACTTACAAGTATGTATATTCTCCTATAGTTTAGATGTGCCCGGGGGGGGGGAAGGGATCAAGTTACAAAAGTTGGTACCGACTTCAAAATTAAGAAAATTGAGTAGAGAAATAGTTGAAATTTTAGCCGAATTAAAAAGGGAAATTATTTAGAAAATTTGTTTTATTTCATAATTTTATAAACTACAGGCTTAGTGCCTATGCCCTTTTTATAACATAATATTACAATTATCATGCTCAGGACATTTACTGCAGCTATTTTATATTAATATACGTATAATTGTTTACGAAGTCCATCACGGTTTTGGTAAACTAAAATCAGGGTCGCTGCAGGTCACCTTCGATCCCTTTCCCTTTTAATAACTTAATTAATATTTTTATTTTTGCCAGTCTCGTATGGCCATTCGAACGTTATAGTCAAATACCACGTCGACTGACGCATTCATCGTTCACCTGATCACTTGGCAACGGCGTCCTCAAAGCAGTTGGTATTTACTATATCAACTGCTTTGTACCACACAGGTGTCGGTGTATCGCGAGAGTGCTACAACCGTACGAATGCCCAGCCTGTCGCTCAAAATGATTACCGACTCAAAAGTGCAACCATGTACAAAGTACTTGTAAAACTGTGATATTCCACAGAAGGCAAAATCCCTATTAGGGATGTTGCCTTCTGTGGAATATCACAGTTTTACAAATTAAATTTTATAATTGTTGATTAAAGATACATAAATCTGAAAGAAATAGGTATTTAGAGTGACGCGATTAAAAAATATAAGCAAATAAAAAATATTGTCCATCCCTTTCTCGCAAAACGATTCATGACGTCACAGCCTGCTACCGCCATACATTTTGCGATGACAAATGTATGGCGGTAGCAGGTTGTGACGTCACAGGCCGATATATCGCTCTCTTTCATATTGTAAATTTCAATGGTTTGTATCTACGTTATTTTTTCAGATATACAAAAATGGGTTCTGGATTGTTTATTAGCATGTTGACTAGCATCGAAAAGCCGAAAAAAAATTTTTTCGGCAACATGCCTATTTTAATAAATCAGTGTACAAACATCACTCGTTGGGTTTGGTCATTTATCATCCCTTCTATTAACTGTAGGAACACTACAGTCCTTTTGATCCTTCGTTACGCAGGACCTCATTCGTGTCGCGTATTATACAGTGTCTTATCATCCGTTGGCCATAGACGTAGAAAAAAAGTCAGACACCGCTTCAGTAATATGAATAGTGAATCAACCAAAGTAAGACGGCCGTATCGTAGCGACACGTGCCGCACGCACACATTCACAGAAATGTAAGACGATCGGCCGCCAGTACGCCAATTGCTATAAAAGTATATATATATATATATATATATATATATATATATATATATATATATATATATATATATAATATCCATTGACTATAGTTCGTCATCATCAGCTCGTTCACTGCTTGGCAATTCAGGGGTTACTTAAAAAAATGTTTATAAATGTAGGTAATAGGTATCCGTAATACGAATCGCAATCCATGTCATATTTATTAATCTGTGTCCATGTGTACGTGTATGTGGATCCTGAGGGCTTAGCAGGACCATTTGACAGCGACGTAAACATATCGTTATGTAATATGTTATGAAATTTGTATGGGCGCGGGCGCTGTCATGATTTTGACAGATTTCATACAATTCACATTCGACGTTTCGACGTTGCAACGCGCTGTCGAATGTTCCTGCCCACTGGCCTTTTCTCACATCGGACTACATCTGAAATATTAAGTTTCATTAATATATTGAGGCATTACTACTTGGTAAATGTAAAAAAATGTATTATTTTATGTGTAGTTTACTAATTAAATACATTTAAAAAGTACAAAAAAAAAATTTTTTTTTAGCGAAGTTGGTAAACAATCATTAGTTTACTTACATCATAAACAAAAGCATTCATTATGGTAAGTATGAACTTAAACGCACAAATATCGGAGATATTTACAAAAAGTTAGTCCGCTTGCCTATTGAAGTGGGTGGATACTGTAGAAACCCAGGGCATCTCGTGGCCGTTACCACTTACAAGCGAACAACACCTACTATATGTCGTGGTCCGTGGGGAATCGTAAATAAAACAAAACGCTATAATTTAACGTATACTGTCAGGTATAATTAACGTAACATTATATGTATTATTTAATTTAATTCCTATCAAAAATACAGAAGCCCAATTCTCGTAACTATTCGTGATAATAATACTGTTTCGGTCCGCGCGGTGTCGCGTCTACTACTATAATACTCGTGAGCGAGTGAGACAATGCGCGGACAGGATTATGATCATAAATAGTTGAGAGAATTGGGCTTCAGGGGGCTAGCAGGAACATTTGACAGCGGCGTAAACATAACGTTATCGAATGAATGTATGAGCGCTGTCATGGTTTTGATATAACTTCATACAGTTGTCATTCGATAACGATACGTTAACGCCGCTGTCAAATGTTTCTGCTAGGCCCACAATTGTAGAATGGAGGCTATCGCGTATGGAATAGCTAGGGGCGCTCGTGTAGCGTGAGGTCTCCGAAATGTCAAATGTCACTGCTTGCGGGTTTATTTCTATTTATATTAGTGTTGCGAATATTTAGCAATACGTTAGATTAATTATAGCAAAGTCACGGATCATTGAATGTGAGTGCTTTAAATGCGGAGCTAAGAAAAAAATGTGCCTTTTTTTCGAGCAAAACAGGACTGCACAACAGTGTGGCGTTTAGGTACTCCACGATTATATTATATTGTATTATTTTTAATTATGACTTAAATGTAAATTTTTGTTTTGGCGCCCGTAAAATTTGCAAACTTTGACAGGCGTACTCTAGGATCTCACTCTACAGTGGGGCTATCAGGGCCTCTAGTCATGATGCGTTCGAAAATTTCGATGGCCAAGTTCGAAAACAAAATGTATGGGATTTGACATAAGTCATCTTTAAGTGACAAGTCGCTTGCGATGCCTTCAAATGTCAAATCCCATACATTTTTATTTTCGAACTTCGCCGTCGAAAATAACGAATGCATCTTGGCTCTGGTGAAACAATAAACGATTTTCCTCATTGGTTAGTTATATTAGCTGGTGGTAGTGTTAGTGTACTCGGGCGAGCGCGTGCGGATCACGTTGGCGTAGTAGTCGGCGGAGGCGCGCGGCACTCGCGCCAGCTCGGGGTCGGAGAAGTCCACCTGGTGCAGACCGAAACGAGGCCTGGGGACAGGAAGTCACATTGAAATTGCAGGTAGAAAGACAATAAACTCAGATACTATTTATTAAACAAGATAATTTTACATCTTCAGACCAAAACAAAAAGTGATGACAGAGCTTTGTCAAACAAAAACTGAGACCGGTTTTTTTATGTATGTAGTGCGTAGCCTGTAAGGCTGTAACCACACACGCACTAACCACACACCGCGAGAGCTCCCCTTCCAAAGTAAGGCGTAGTTTCGTTACACGTGTATGCGTTACACTGCGGCGAGGCGTACCGACTTTAGACCGGCCCCACCTCATTGTGTGGTTTGCAGAACTTTAGCTTCACTTTTTTATTAGGTCTGACTTTACATCAACAAAACACACAAACGTGTAACAAATAAAGCATATTATATTATTTATGAGCGAAGGCTAGTATTACTTTTGACATAGTACGAATAACCGTGGGCTTAAGTCTTAGGCTTTTTCATCCGTTAATGGATGATTTATACAGTACCTATTCTCCGAGCGAACTAACCATTCTTGAAATACTGTAGTGACTGGGACAGTCGGTCTAAACCCCATGGGATACTTATGCGGGCGGAGCCGCAGGCAACAGCTAGTTACAATAATATCTACGAGTAGGACAATGTACTCACGTGAAGCCCGCGTCCCACTCTAGGTTGTCGAGGAGGGACCACGCCGTGTAGCCCACCACCTTCACGCCGTCCTCGTGCATCGCCAGCAGGACCTGAAGATAGTTACAGTGTTGAGATCAGAACTAAACCATCATTCCCACCAGCGAGCTTCAATACATACTGGTACTTGTAGCTCGTCTCTCGAATCCTTCTCTTTATTATTAAACTAGCTGACGCCCGACATTTCGTTTGCATAGAACTAACGAAAACGGAACCCTAAAATAAAAGTAGCCTATGTAAGACCTTATAACATCAGCTATCTGCCAGTGAAAGTCCCGTGAAAATCGATCCAGCCGTTTCAGAGATTAGCCGGAACAGACAGACAGGACAGACAAAAATTAAAAAAATTGTATATACCGTTTCTTCTTTCATATTCATTAAGTGAAAAGCTGTTAATATTAAATTATAAACAGACACTTCAGTTTTATCTATCTGTATAGATATAGATAACAGCCGTATTCTGAAACTCTATCAAATCAATGCGTCTTCTGGCGGCGCATAGAGTCAATTCACACCGAGACGCGATTCATCGCAACCCGGAGCTCTATTTCTAAGATTTCGATTAATAATTGAACTTCATTTACTAATTTTATTAAAAATTAAACTTCATTTCCTAATTTAATTAAAAATTGAACTTCATTTACTAATTTAAATAAAAATTGAACTTCATTTAATTAAAAATTGAACTTCATTTACTAATTTAATTTAAAATTGAACTTGGTATACTACACAAGAGGAAACACGTTTCATTGCAAGAGCTGCAGCTCGAAAACTGAACTTTTGCAATGAAACGTGTTTCTTCTTGAGTAGTTAATAAAGCTCAATTTGTATCGCTATCTTAGAAATAGAGAGCCGTGTCGAGTTTTATTTCGGTCTGAGCTGACGCTGAAATAAAATGCAATAATTGTGTTCACGGCGACATGAGGTAGCTGTGTTTATTATGATAGAATGTGTAAACTAAAACAATCTTGATATAACATGATTAAAAAGCAAATTCTTGAAATAACGTAACTTATAGACTCATATTTTGTGTTTTAAGTACAGTAAATTGACTTGATTACTTACAATGTAAACTATTGAAGCCATTAGGGCCTGTTTTACAATCTAATACGAGTACGTGTCGAAGGCTCGAAGCTCATTCGGAAGATCCTTCGCTGCTTACTTCATATCGAGCGATAGAGACAAAACATGAACATAAGCTCTCTGACAGTGTGTAACAGGCCCTTGGAAAAGTAAATTAACTAGTCATGTAAAGTGTTAATTCCTCATAATTTTATGCTTAAATAATTTAAATAAGATATTTCGTGTTAATTGTATAATTCTATGACCTACTTCAAAGTACGTAAAAAAAATTACCTATAAAATAGTTTTCTGCACAATTTCTGCAGCTCACTCGGCCGCAGGAAATGACTTAGATACTACTCGTATTAGGACAGTGGCGTAGCGTGTCGGTCTGCCGCCCGGGACAATTTTGCCACCACACATAAAAACGTTATGGACACATATGGTAATTTCAACTTTTTCTGAAGTAGTCCAAGCATATGCTACCAAAAAGTAAGATTTTGCTCCAAGGTATAGCCTGGGTCCAAAAGTACAGAACAGAACTGACTACTTATGGATACATGTTTGGGGATTTCGGCGTTATTTAAAGAACTGCAAGCATACCCTTATTTAGGTTTTTTTGTATACAATACAATATTACATACATACATTAATTCTAGAGAACTTTTCGGCAAGAACAGTCTTCGTTATTTTGCATAATACAGGCTAGATTTTAAATATAAAAATGTATCTAAGTTTAAAAGTATTTTACTTGAACCATTGAAATAACATTTCACCAAATAAATGTTAATGAATACTAGAACATTATTGAAAAAATATAAGTAACTAAGAAGTAAAACCGAACTTCCGTCTATAATTAAAAAATAAGTCTACTTTTTATAAAAACAAAGTATATTATTGCACCATCAATGTCTATGGCATCACACACCTATTGCTCAATAGTTAATAATTAATATAATAATAATTGAAAAATTGACATAAATATTGGTTTTTCATTATTTCATGGAAGATAAAGTTTATTAAGCGGACCATGGAGAGACGCTTGGCTACGTTGAATGTAAGAGGAGGTATGGATGGTAAGAATGAAAGTGGATGAAGCGAAAGAAGTATGTAAGGAACGTAGCAAAAGGAAAGAAGTGATCTCTGCCTACCCCTACGGGAAAGAGGCGGTCCTGCCTACCCCTACTGGAAAAAGGCGTGATTATATGTATGTATGCGTGTATAAAGTTTATAATTTTGCGCAAAATACTTCCGCCGCGCCGCCCGTGTCGACTCGAGCACTATGTGCATGCGCGCTCGATTAGGCGAACTACCACCGACAACGTTCTACCTCACCCAATAGATCGCAAAGTATATGAAAACTACCGTTGTTTTGTATATTAATAGATATTATTAACACGCTTTTATTAGGTCGACCTGTATGTAACTATGTAATGGAATCTAAGGTAGTAATTTATTCATCTTCCAAGGATCGTAACGTCATGAAAATTGGCAGCTGTATGTAGTTCTGATGACAATATAATAATATGGTACTGTCGAACTGATCTGATGATGGAGCCGGAAGATATGAACTGAAACTTCATGATGGAACATCGTATCATAGCTGTGTTTGGACTTGTTAGAAAAGTCTTGAAATAAACTTTGACCACCATTAAGTATGTGGCCCTAAGTAGATTAAAATCACGTGTTCTCCAGATTGAAGAGCTAAATTGTTCTAAGCTGACAGGTTAAACACCATGCATGCATACAGACGCACTGGCGGAGATGGAGAGGATGCGGACTCATTCGCCTACTTGAAGTAAATGTATAAATGTTAAAAATATTTCGTTACCAAAGACTAAAAAGTATAAAATAAATTAATAGTTTAAAAACACTAGAAAACCACGATTTTATAAATGCACGTAAACCGCAAAAATAAATCATGGATCGTTCAAGTTGTCTCTATTTCTGGGCTGAAGTGTAAACTATGTGCTTTTAATTATAATATTTGGTTGCAAAAGCGTGGGGCGCTGGAACAGGAAGACTTTCTTGTAAACAAATCGCTGGGGTCGCACAAGAGCATAACGTTTATGCCGCCAAAGGGTTACCAAAGGGAACCAAAGGTATCTCGTCCACGAACAACAACTCTACATTTTGCCAGTGTTGACGCATTACCCTTGTGTACTTAATTGCCGGAAAGAAGAGGCGTTCAAAATGTCGATGAATGTCGTGTCTCCTCGCTGCTGGCGCATGTTTTGTCTGAGTTCGACAAACTGCTACTTTGAACAGACTGTTTAGTGTAGAGCCACCTACTAGTGCTGCAACTCCAGTTTGAGCGCCGATCTCTGTAACCCGCTTCCCGTAACAGCGCTTAACTTGATTTCTCAGCAAGTTATTCAAAGCCTTTCCTGTTCCAGCGCCCCATGCTTTTACAACCAAATATTATAATGTAAAACACATAGTTTACACTTCAGCCCAGGCATAGAGACAACTTGAACAATCAATAATTAATTTTTAACCCCAATAGACTGGACGCCGAACCATATGAGACTTCAACTGTCTCCTGTTAAACGATATCAACCAATTAATGAGAAATAAAAATCCCATTAGTTAGATTTTTTTTACTATAGGTACTTGTTATGTAAGTAAGTAATAAGTAAATGTTACCTTGTACTTTTATTATGCTTAGGGGTCGTCCATTAATCACGTGATGCCTAAAGGGGGAGGGGGGGTCCGAAAAAAAATCACCAAGTATCACCAAGGGGAGGAGACATAAGGAGACATCACGTGTATTAATTTTCGGATCTAGTCTATGCATACCGAAATTATTATCGGTTGTAGATTCGTAGTGTTGTTTAAATACTTACAAGACAAATGACTCGTATAGTTTTTAATTGCTTAAATTATTCCATTAAATTGTTTTTTAAGTTAAAGTTTTTCTTCAAATATGAGCTGCTTACTATGTAAAAAAAATACACGTGATCTTAGGTGGGGGAGGGAGGGGTAGTATAAAACATCACCACGTATCACCAGGGGGAGGGGAGGGGTCTAAAAAGTTGTTAAAAAACATCACGTGATTAATGGACGGCCCCTTATTAAAAAAAAATATTTTTAAAAAATATATTTTTTGTAGGGTTCCGTTAAGTATTTCGCTTTCCAAAAGGGTTCCATCACCAAAAAAGATTGAGAGCCGCTGCCCTATAGCAAAACTGAAGCAACACCACACGTAGGTGTATATAGAAGAGTGAGATTTTGCCGTCCCCGTGGGTACTACGCTACACCACTGTATTAGGAGGACTTTAACGAGCGTTTTAGTGTTCAGCCGTCATAGGTAAATTTTAGGTTCATAATAACATTTTGTACAACATATTGCATTCGTTAGAGAGCGCTACAATCATTACTTTTTTTGTCTATTGTCTATTAGAGAAATGCTTCCAGCCTGATCTGGCTCACCTGTTTGAGCATTTCGCTGATGTACTCGATCCTCTCGTCGTCCTGGACCTTGAGGCCGTCGGAGTCGCCGTAGCCGTTCTCCGTGATGAGGATGTCCACGTCGCCGTAGTTCTCCTTTAACCATCTCAGTTGCTTCCGCATGCCTTCGTAGTATACCTGCAAGAACAATGACGGTTATTATTGTGCACAACATTGCAGTTCAAGCACAGATAAATAATAGTACAAGTTCAAGTAGAAACTGCAGCCCAATTCTCGTATTTAACTTAGACTTTCAATTCACTTTCAATTAATGATAAATTAGGTGTTGAATAATGATTTTTGGAGTTTAGTCCAATCACAACTTCGTAAGCGTATTCTCATAAACTTTATTCCTCCTATAAACCATTATAGGCGGTATAAAGTTTAAGGTATAAAGCATTTTGCTGTTTAAACATATCGGGATGGCATCGAAATTGTATTATTGTAAGATTTAATTAGCAGAATCGACCTACTGGTTCAAATTGGATTTTTGTAGATGATTCTGATTAGTACCTCAAGTTGTTAATTTTACAGATTGAGTAAGTATTTGATGTTACTAAAGAGCAGCATCCACCTTAAACCTCCTTCACTTCTCCAAGAGTTATACGATCCTTACATAGAACCACGAGACGCCGGCCTTCTTCCACTCGGGCCTGGTGGTGAGTACGGCGTCCAGTTCCGCGACTCCCAGGATGTACGGCATGCGCGTGTCCCCCTCCCGCGCGCGCCGCCCCACGCGCGACGTGTAGTGGTTCATGGCCAGGAAGTCGAACGTGCCTGAAGGAGTTACGTATTTATGGTATAGGACCAGCAAACTAACAGGCGGATAGTACGTAGGAACACTTTAAGTGCCTTTAAAGTTCGAGGGCTTTAGTCAAGATATATTCGATAATTTCGACTGTGAACTTTGAAATCAAAAATGAATGGCAATTGGGATAAGTCATCACTGACATGTCGCTTGCGAGGCCTTATATATACATTTTGTTTTCGAACTTCGCCGTCGAAATTATCGAATGCATCGTGACTAAAGGCCTCAGTAACCCTTACTCATTTTGCGAATCTGGCCATAAGCTACTTGTGTTAGTCTCTCCGTTCGAACTATATACTATTTGTGCAAAAAGCCATAAAAATAATGTCAATATTCAATCTTCGATTGAAGTTTGTCTACCTTTAATCAGCTTTTTTTCCTCCTTCGTGAAGCTGGGCAGGCGAGAGCGCGGGTAGCCCTGCTCGGCGCTATTCTTCGCTATGATCTGTTCTATGGCGGGCGGCCAACCTCCCTCCTTCGAGAAGATGGCGTGGTGGAACAGACCCACCTGCAAAGTGAATGGTTTCAAAATCATTAACAGACAATATGTCTTTCATGCTAATCATATTTGAAATCATTTTTATGTTGATTATACAACGCGTAACACATGAGATATATCAATCCGAAACCCAGTGATAATACTCATGAAACTAAACAACTTTAAGGTGAAGGTGACACATAAAATATAGGTGTATGTGGATTTACATAGATCTGCCGCAGCAGCTCCGCGGTGCCGTCGTCGTCCTCGTCCGCCTCCATCCACAGCAGGTGGTTGCAAATGGCCACCTTACCTGGAATAATTAATTTAAGTACTTTAAAGTATTTAGAAAGGGGATATAATTAATCGAGCGAACAAAAAATAAGTTGGCGGCTGCACGTGAGCATACTGTATTACTGAATTTGGCAGCGAATTAATATGTTGGCGACTAAATTACTAAACTGGCGAAAACACTCGGGTGACAAAAAATTCAAAAGTCGGCAGATAAAAAGAGGCGAAATTTAATCCAAATTAGCACCGACATTTATAAGTTGGTGACTTAATTTCCGAGTTGGTGACCATTATACCATAGAAGCAGCTATAAAACCAGATTTGGTTTATAAATTAATGGCTGCTAAAAATTCAATTTGCAGACTACGGAAAATCCAATTTTTGGATACTGTTGGAGTATGTTTTTCTTTGGCATGGGTGTCATTTTCTACGTTTCTGGGGGTGCAGAATAATATGAAAATAAAATCTGTTTTGAAATTCCACAATGGCGTAAATTTTTGTCATTAATATTAATAAAGTTGTCCTTTTCCAGGTTTCTGGGGGTTCTGATTACAAAATTGTCTTCCAATTTCATTTTCCAAAATGGAGAATATTCAACCTTCGTAAAATGAATATGAATATGAAATTAAAAGATCTTGGGGATGCTAATTAGGATTGATGATTATTATTACAATATGTTATGTAGTTCAAGGTACCAGCTATGTATAGAATTTTTTCAAAATTCAGGATTCATGAATTTTTCTGCCATTCATGAAGAAAATATGCAATTTCTAGGTTAATAAGGGGGAGGAAATTTTCACTATTTTTGCAGTAGGATGCACCGTTTCTGAGATAGAAGCGACTATAGAAAAAATATGGCAATGCTGTACTGAGTACGGGGGGTGTATCAATCTATAGAAATGTTGGAAATTTCAAGATTTTCGATTTTTTTTTCTCCCATCATGAAGAAAATATGATGTTGCGGAATCTCCAAAGGGGATGAAATTTTCATTATTTTTTCAATAGGATGCACCGTTTCCGAGGTAGAATCAATTTTATAAAAAAAAGAAGTAAATGCTGTACATTGAGATACGACGGATGTTTATAGCTATAGAAATGTTGGAAAATTCAGGATTTTCGTAAATTTTTTTCCCATCATGAAGAAAATATGATGTTGCGGGGTTACTAAGGAAATTTAAAATTGATGACTTTTTTGTAATCAACCCCAGAAACCAATAAAAGGACACCCATATTATTTTTATAAAATTAAGTATGTCCGCCATATTGGAATTACAAAACGAATGTCATTTTCGTATCCAGCACTCCCAAAAACCTGGTAAACGACACCCATATCAATTTTACGAAAAATAAATCCCACCAAAAACATTCTGTAAAAAACTAGCCAAGTCTCGATGGAGCTGCTTGTTTATCTCTAAAAAGTAATGAAATCTAGACTAAGTCGTGCCAAGTCTAAGGATCCTTACTGCGATTTATTTATTATTATAGTTAATGTTGTGTGACTTGGCCCTTGAAAATTCTTTACACGTTAGAAGTCAATTTTGTTTACACGTAATGTTATATCAGATTCTGTTGTAAGTTGTAACTACCTATGTTTGTTAAGCGAGATAATAGCCCATACTGGTATTGGTAATTGGACGCTAGTGTCTTATTTTAGGCTGTTGTTGATTGTATAACACATGTATTGGAGCAATGGTGTTATGGAGCCCCTTTTGTACCCTTGTGTACTCTTCAACGGCCAAGTCACACAACATTAACTATAATAATAAATAAATCGCAGTAAGGATCCTTAGACTTGGCACGACTTAGTCTAGATTTCATTACTTTTTAGAGATAAACAAGCAGCTCCATCGAGACTTGGCTAGTTTTTTACAGAATGTTTTTTGTGGGATTTCACTTCTTTTTGTAGAAACGTAGGAATATTGATTTATTTTACTAGATTTTAGTGTAATTTGTTTATTTAATTTGTGTAATGTTCGAGTAGAATAAAGTTAATTGTTCGACTATTTCTTCTTGTAAACTTGTAAGTATAAGTATAAAAGCCAGTCTAGTCTTATCCAGAGTTTTCCTTTAATTTTATTTTTATGCGTATTAAAAGCAGAAGGGGAGGCATTCGCCCAGCAGTGGGACGCTACCGGCTAGATTAAATTAGAAGATGAGTCCCACTTCACTGGATTTTTGCAATGACAGTCGATTTTTTTTATGTACCAATAGTAGAAGGGGGCATTGCCATATCTCTAATCAGCTGAGACCAGCTGAGGGTTCTTAATCAGATACTTCAGACCTTCGATTTTTGACATCAAATGAAGTGGCCCACCAAGTTGAATATTTTTTGTAAAGGCAGTATGTCGATCTCTAATAGTTTGGTTGGGATCTTGTGTTTTCTAATAAGGGTCACCAGGTACTCCAGATCTTCGATTATCCTAGTTTTTATAGTTTTTCCTTTATGTGGCCATTAAACCCTACCTCTGTACCAAATTTCAGCTCTCTGAGTTTATGGGAAGTACTAGTTCTATTCTGATGATCATGAGTGAGTGACTGGGTGAGTGTCATAAATGCGAAACTTTGCTTTCGTTTAACTTCGGAACTAAATGACCTACAGACTTAAAATTTTGGATTTTAAGTATGTGATTATACTTTACTGGATGACGAAAATTTCTGCGTTCTAGTCTAATCCAGAGGTTCTCAAATAGGGGCCTGAAAATGCGGCGAAATGGTTCCAGTAAATAATGGTACGGCAGTGTTTGCTTCGCGCTCGACTTGGCGAGGGCACTGCCGTGCCCCCAGATCGACGTTCTGGTCTTATACAGAGGTTCTCAAATAGAGGCCTGAAAATGCGGCGAAATGGTTCCCGTAAATAATGGTACGGCAGTGTTTGCTTCGCGCTTGACTTGGCGGGGGCACTGTCGTGCCCCCAGATCGATTATCCTAGTTTTTATAGTTTTCCCTTTATGTGACCATTAAACCCTAACTCTGTACCAAATTTCAGCTCTCTGAGTTTATGGGAAGTACTAGTTCTATTTTGATGATCATGAGTGAGTGTATAAGTGAGTGAGTGAGTGAGTGAGTGTCGTAAATGCGAAACTTTGCTTTCGCTTAACTTCGGAACTAAATGACCTACAGACTTGAAATTTTGGATTTTAAGTATGTGATTATAGCTTACTGGATGACGAAAATTTCTGCGTTCTGGTCTTATCCAGAGGTTCTCAAATAGGGGCCTGAAAATGCGGCGAAATGGTTCCAGTAAAGGATGGTACGGCAGTGTTTGCTTCGCGCTCGACTTGGCGGGTGCACTGCCGTGCCCCCAGATATCCGCCATTTTTAAATTTCAAAATTAATCTACACAATAATCTACACCCCCCTAAAACCGAGAAAAATTAAAAATTGGGAATTTTGTACGCTCCTTTATGTTTTTTTTTGTGTGCGCTCGTTTTGCTGCTTGTATGGTTTTTGAGTTACCTACATCAGGGAAAATATATGTGCCTATTCTTAAATGTGTACTTACAAATTGTCGCCAAGGTGGTTATTTGTTCGCTAAAATATAATCTGTCTGCCAGTTTGGAAAAATCTGTGGTATTATTTAGTCACCAGATTTGTAATTTTTTTGTTCCTTACATTCTTTCGCCAACTTGGTTATTTAGTATTCAATATTGGGTATTTTTAACCGACTTCCCAAAAAAGGAGGCGGTTATACGTTCGGCTGTATATATATTTTTTTTTGTATGTTCAACGATTACTCCGCCGCCTGTGGACCGATTTTCAATTTTTTTCTGTGATGTTATAGGGTATAATCCCATATTGGTCCTTTTGATATCAAAGTGGTGACCTGATGATGGAATCCATGAGGAATCGAGGGAACTCCTCGAAATTTATATGGACACATATGGTGATTTTGAAGTAGTTCAAGTATGTGCTACCAAAAAGTAAGATTTTGCTCCAAGGTATACCCTGGATCCAAAAGTACAGAAAAGAACTCCTGGCTCCTTATAGATACATGTTTGGGGATTTCGGTGTTGTTTAAAGAATATGCCACCCTGTCAGTTAGAGTAATCATCATCATCATCACCACTATCACACCATACATCATCAGATTATGATGATATAAAAGGTATTTCTCATAGTATTTTACACTAACACGGAGATCTTTGAACATTACTCTGCCGTTTATGGACTTATTTGCAAAATTCTTTTGTTGTTGTAAAGGGTTTAGTTCGAAATTGGTCCTTTAGTCACTAAAGTGGGAACCTGATGATGCGATCCATAAGGAATCAAGGGAACTCCTCGAAATTTATATCCACACATATAGTAATTTTGACTTTTACTGAAGTAACACAAGTATATGCTACCAAAAAATAAGATATTGTACCAAGGTATACCCTGGATCCAAAAGCACTGTACAGAACTCCTCAGTCTTTAAAGATATGCGTTTGGAAATTTCGGCTTTGTTTAATTAACTGCAAGCATATGCCAATTTATAACTTACAGTAATCATCATCATCATCTTAATAGCAATAGCTTATGGAAGCTTGGCGCGTATTCAATTATACATTCGATCGTTTAGTTTAGACGTTCTTAAGACGTATTAATAATAACTTAAGAAAATATATCTCTAAAAAGGGTGTAATTATTATTTTTAAACAAAAAATTAAACCGACTTCCAAAGTAAAAATACACAAAAAAGTATGAAATAAAACTTAATCTCTAAATAATTCCCCTTTCAAATTCGGCTAAAATTTTTACTATTTCTCTACTCAATCTTATTAATTTTGAAGTCGGTACCAGCAAATATGAACGTAAGTTCTATAAAATATTGTAGAATATGGGCTAAGTTTGGGCTGGTACCGATTTCAAAATTAAGAAGATTGAGTAGAGAAATAGTAAAAATTTTAGCCGAATTTGAAAGGGGAATTATTTAGAGATTAAGTTTTATTTCATACTTTTTTGTTTATTTTTACTTTGGAAGTCGGTTTAATTTTTATTTAAAAATAATCACATCCAAAATTTAATTGTTTTGTCGCAAGTTTAAATACATGCCTTTAGGAAGTAGGCCGTCATTTTCACCTTGAAAGGAAAATATTAGGTTGGAACGACCCATTGTACATCTTTAATATGTTTTATTCTGCCTAATTTATACATAAACCCCCTTACTAATAAACGTTGTATAAGCTTTGAATAGTTACACAGTGTTTTGTTCACATCACACAAGTGACATGTTTAATTAGAAAGACACCAAACACTGTGTAACTATTCAAAGCTTATACAGCGTTTATTAGTAAGGAGGAATATATTGAAAAGAGAACATGAAGGCAACATACCGTGATATTTTTTCCGGAACTCATCATCATACACTCTCCAGGCGCGCGCATGCGCGAGCAGCACGTTCTTGATGCAGATGTAGTCGGCCACGCCCGCCCAGGTCATGCCCGGGGGCTGGGTGCCGTAGTCGTATCCCGCCACGCAGAACGAGAAGGGCTCGTTGAGGGTCAGCCAGCGGTGCACGCGGTCCCCGAAGTGAGAGTACGCCACGCGCGCGTAATCCGAGAACCACTCGGCAATGAGGGGATTGGCCCAGCCGCCTGGAAAGACGGAGGTTATCTAAGATCGAGGCAAACGAGCAGATGATTGCATAGGCAGGTTGATGCTACACACGATGGGTATCTACTAAACTAGACGTGTCATAAGTTTTTTGAAGTTTTAAATTCTTTATAAAGAGTGAGGAGATAAGTTTTATTACCTTTGGATAAATGTCGTATAAGTTTAGTTTTGCTTTTGGCACTCGACTTAAAGTAAGAAACTATTTGTCATTGAGATTTCCGCCCCTGATCAGGTGACACAGAGCCTAGCTCGTTTCTTAATTGAAAGTTTTTTAGATTTTTCTATGCTGTACCGAGATCCTGCAGAGTTTGCGGTAGGTCCCAGTGGTACAGCGTGACGACGGGCTCGATGCCGCGCTCCAACAGGCCGTCGATCAGGTTGTTGTAGTACCGCAGGCCATCCTCGCTGACTTCGTTGGAGAGACCGTTGGGCAGCAACCGAGGCCAGGAGATCGAGAACCTGAAACAGGGACAAATGATCTTGATTAATGGGTTGCGGTGCAGTCAGTTGTCCCACACGCTCGCTATCTTGTCTGAAAGTAAATTCAGCAGTCTAGAGTTCAAAGTAAGCCTACCTGTAGAAGTCCAGGCCAAGCGCAGCGGCAGCCTCCACGTCCTCCTGCCACTGGTTGTAGGAGTTGCAGGCCACGTCACCGTTGTCCACCGAGCTGTCCCGGTGCAGCCAGTTGTCCCACACGCTCGCTGTCTTGTCTAGAAATCATATTTATCAATATGTAATTATTTATTTATTAGCTTAACAGCTAAGACACATTTTTAACACCATCGCATTGCTATCTGTTTACAAAGAATTCAAAGAACGGCCTAGAGCTTTTAGTGATCCTATTAATAGGTAACTATTCTTCTACAGCTTCAATATATTCTAGACATATCTACATGATCTACATAACCTACACATAAAATCCTGTCCTCGCTCCTGTCGACGGATCAACGCACAGCCTAAACCGCTAATCGTAGAGACCTGAAACTTGAAGGATATGCTCTTGTATGGCCTAGGCATCTAATGAGAAGGCATTTTCCGAAATTCGACTCCTAAGGGGGTGAAAAAGGGGAGAAAAGTTTCAAAATCAAAAAAATATTAATTCAAAGTTGGTATTATCATACTCTTTTTGACGTCGATATACCTGCGGGGCTATTCGCTAAAATACAAGTTTAGTTAATCACTTTGAAAATGGTTAGGTATTAACCAGCTTTTGTTTGTAACCAACCAGTTCCATAATTTTGTATTCAGTACCTTTTGATGAAAAAGTGAGTAACTCAATTGACGCAAAGTTCTCGACAAAGTTCTTAAAGGTGGACGTAAAAAATGCATTCAATTCAGTTAACAGGGTCGCCATGTTGGCTCAAATAAAAGCTAAAGCGCCTGCCATTTTGCCTTTTATGCTCCAATGTTATAAGGAGCCCACCAAGCTTATTTATAAAAATCATCTCATCCCATCAGAAGTTGGCTGCCAACAGGGTGACCCTTTAGGTCCAGCAATTTTCAGTCTTGCTATACACCCGGCCATCGAACTTCTAAATTCAAAATTCAACGTTTGGTATTTGGATGATGGGACCCTTGGAAGCGATGCATCTACTGTACTCTCTGACTTTCGTACATTAATCCATGAGTTCCAAAATATCGGCCTAGAATTAAACTTTGAAAAATGTGAACTTTTTGTCCCTGATAATTGTGAGGACAGAGAAACCGTTATATCCAGGTTCAAAGAAGTAGCTCCACAATTATCAGTTATCGAAAAGGGTTCACTTCTTCTCTTAGGTTCCCCTATTCTAGACGATTCCCTTCCGGATTTTATAAACAATAAATTACAAAATTTTACTGAAACTTTAGACCGACTTCTCCAAATTAACTGTCACATGGCTTTTACCTTAATCCGATATTGCTTATTTGTTCCAAAATTTACTTATGTCTTGCGGTGTTGCCAACTTTGGAAGTTCCCCCAACTTCTCAAACGTTTAGACGACACCATAAAACATACGCTTTCTTCCATTCTTAATATAAAATTTGACCACCGCTCATGGACTCAAGCAACGCTTCCAGTAAGATTCGGTGGCCTGGGCATTCGACAATCTGACGTAGCCTTACCAGCGTTCTTGTCCTCAGTCCACGCAAACCACGCAGTAATTTTGAAAATTTTAGAGCGCTCATCCTGTCCGTTAGTAATCCCTTTTGCGGACGAGGCCAAGGACGCCTGGGACATTGCTAGTGCCGGCAGCAATGTGCCCGAGAACACATTTTCCCAAAGGCTTTGGGACGAGCCCATCTGTAGACTGGTACGGAATAGACTTTTTAACACGTCTTCCAGTCCTGTAGAGCGGGCTCGTCTTTTGGCTGTGGAAAAGTGGGAGTCGGGCGTTTGGCTGCAGGCACTACCGTCAGCCAATACTGGTACATTGCTGGGCCGTAATACATTTCGGCTAGCTACTGCCCTGCGTCTTGGTGCCCCCCATGTCGTCCCTCATCAGTGTGTTTGCGGCGCGAACGTAGACAGTCACGGTCACCACGGGCTGTGCTGCTCACGAAGCGCTGGACGCATTTCCCGGCATCACAGTCTGAATGACCTCATTCGTCGGGCTCTTGTCACCGCCGGTGTGCCAGCTATACTGGAGCCCTCCGGTCTGGCGCGCGACGATGGCAAGAGACCTGATGGAATGACCCTGGTTCCTTGGAGTGTGGGACGGGCTCTTGTATGGGATGCTACTTGTGTCGATACTCTTGCTCCCAAAGAAATTGGAGTTTCATAGAACTAAAACAAAAATCGAAGCCGTAGGCAGCTATTTGTCTCACAAAACATCAAAGGCAAAACCAATAAGAGTGAAAGAGAAAGCCATCTCTATGTCTATACGTATTTTTTCGAAGGTTGCTCCAATTTGGAGTCCAAATTGGAGTCCAATTTTAGACGTTGGAATTACGACTTTATTGCTTTAACAATAAGTGACATTTTGAATTAGTAGCAGTAGATGTGGCCTGAAGTTAGCCACTGACAGCTGCTAATGTCATTTGTTTACGTGTGCATTATGATACAAGAAGAAGAAGAAGCAAATCATGAATTTATAGTGTGTTATTTGGTAAAAATCGCAGTTTATATTAAAAAGTCTTATTAGAAAACAAAGCTGTGCTCAAATTAATATGGCCCGTTTGGTGGAGGGCTGTAAATCACACTCTGCGAGGAAAGAAAATAGTGAAGAAGTGTTAACTTTTCACCAGTATGTTGAGAATTGTTTCAGGTTATATAAATACAAGCAATTACACTGAAGTTATTATATTCTTGTAGATAAATGTGTTTATTGTCCATTATATGCGGATTTCAACAATATATAATAGAAATTTTGTATAAATTTCAGAGGTTGTGTATTTACAATCCAAAACATCACTAGTTTTGGATATCGATAAACCTTCGAAAGGGAAAATATGTTAATCTGAAAGAAAAATGTTTTGCCTACTTTATGTTTACCAAACACCATACAATTATACAAATTAGTAAGATCCAAAATATAAACTAAGTGATAATATATAATATAAAATAGTGTGGTGTATATTTTAATTATTATAATTATTAATTAATAATTCCTGTATATTATAATGGAGTTACGGTTGTACAAATTTTCAAATTTAACTTTGCTTTTTGGTTTTGCAGGGAATTAGGTGGCCTTTTGCAAGGATACTTCTATGTAATTTTTTAATTGACCAGAAAACGGGCAGACTGATCGCCAGATGGAGAGCGATTATCGCCACCTCGCAATAGGAGGAGTCACAAGTACGATGCCGGTCTTAAAATCCGCAACTACTCCTTGAGTACCCGGAGGCCGTGGTATTTATCTGGTCCAGGTGGACCGTTCGTGCCAAAGCATGGCTCTCCCACGTAAACGGACTGCTGTGCTCTATTTTCTTCACATATTTAGCTCCATGCTGACAATCTGAGAGCTTTTTGGTGTTGTAACGTGTAAGCTAATAAATGATGTCCAATTGTTAATAAATAATAAATATATCTATTAAAATTTCCTGTTTTCATTTATCTTTCCACGTAGGTACCCCAATTAAAGGGAGAAATGCATAAAGACATAAAAAGTCTATACGGCTACTGTTTATATATTTACCAGCTGTATCCAAGGGAAAAGTATCCTATGTTTTAATCCAGAGCTTAAACTACTGCCATACCAAATTTCATTGAAATCTGGTCAATAGTTTTTGCGTGAAGGAGTAACAAACATCCATCCATACATCCAGCCATCCTCACGAACTTTCATGTTTATAATAGTAGTAGGATATAGAACTGACAAGTCGATTGGACGATAGCCTGCATAGTGTTTGGGTGTATAGTTCAAGAGACTAGCTTCCCCAACATACTTCTGTTTGTTGTAGACAATACTGCATAAATTCGTTTTTGATCGACTGATAATAATTTATAAATCACAAAGGTGCATAGATCATTACGCATAAATATTCCACTTTAATCATTCTATCTATTGGCTGCAAACTGTATTTAAATTCATTTAATAGTTTAAAAGATCTAAGCAAACATAAAGCGGAATAAAAGACTTCATTTTATGCTATGAAAAGATTAACATTTTCATCATCATTTTGATTTTTATCGACACAAAATGCCGACTAGGGTCTTCACTGGCGGACGGGAATATATTTACATATGAAGTTGCTGATAAATACGGGCAATGCAACTTGTAATCAACTTCAGACAGCTGATCTGTCTGAAGTTGGTTACATATGTTCAAAACCTGTAACCGTCTACAAAAAACGAAACTAACGAACAACTAGATATCTCTTTCTTTCTCATTGGCATGTGTCATATAGGGGGATAAGGTACGATATATAATTTTACCTCTTGCTAATAGCCTTTACTCTTTATACTCTATGCTTGCTCCGTCCCATGTCCAGGGCACTTCGAACTGTGCGGGCGCGGCTGCAAACCAAGCAGAGAACCTCAAACGGCGCAAATATGAGAACCTTAGCGGAGACCTTATATTTGAACCTTTTGGGGTGGAAACCCTAGGCGCATGGGGTCCGGGCGCACATAAGCTTTTTAAAGAAATCTCCAAAAAGCTTACTGAAGCCACCCGAGACCCCAGAGCCGGGAACTACCTGGCACAACGGATAGCCATTGCTATCCAACGAGGCAATGCTATCAGTTTGCTAGGTAGGGGAGATTGGGTAACAGTGGATCACGGGTCACAGTGGATTATTCGTTATAACTCAGTATGTATATTGCTTGACGCACACAAACGAACGCGTGGCCACTGCTCATCCACACCCCACTCCACCGCGCTAATCGACGACGCGCTGTCAAAGCGGAATGAGGTGCTATTACACTCTGGTCAGTAGGTAAGTACAAAAGTATTATTTTACGTAATTTAGAATTTTGTTGTATCTCTAAGTGATTGAGAAATATAAATGATAGTTTTATGTTTTGCACTTGTTATTTATTAAAGCCATTGTAGATAATGTAATTTTGTCTGCAGTATAGGTAGTTTTATTTTGGTATTTTTTTTTCTCTCATAACAGCCTATGGGTTACAGTGAATCATTTCAATTTGGGTCACAGTGGACTGTTGATCCAGTGTACCCCGTGAAATAAAATGTTTTTTTTTTGTAGTTAAAAATGCCTCGCAATCGAGTAGGAAAAACTGGCATTGGACTTCACACTGAAGAACAGATGAGTGAAGCCTTAAAATGTATACCTATCTAATGGAAAATATAAGAGCTGTAGCTAAATCGACTAGAATTCCATATACAACGCTATAAAGATATTATACCAAGTTTAAACAGAATCCTGATCCTGAAAAACAGAAACCTATTATAATACAGAAACCACCTATAAGTTCATGTTTGTTGTATAATTAAAACAAATGTTGATTAGGTCTATTTTAGGCTTAAGAGACTAATGTAATATTTACCTCTCAGATACCTACCTATTTTCTTGTTAATTTAAAAGTGACTTTTGTTAATTTTTGTTAATACTGTTTAGACTTTATAGTAAATGATAAATAAACGAGTAATAATGTGGAAATGTCTTTTATTGAGTTTTTTTTTTCAATAGATCCAGTGTGCCCCATATGATTCAGTGTAACCCCTTAGTTGATCCTAAGTGACCCATCCCCGGGTCACAGTGGATTATTTCATATTTTAAAACAAAGTTGTTATTACTTGTAAGTTTATGTAGTAATTAACAATTAGTGCATTTTTCTTTGAAGATTAGGTACCCGTACTATGATGAATTATCACAGATTAGTTATTTTGGCATGAATTGCAGATTTACGAGGCTTCGAAAAAAAAATGATCCACTGATACCCACTCTCCCCTACTCTGCCAGATGGGGACGACCTGGGGAAGTTTTTCTATTTATAGACTTTTTTAGAGATGTCTTCTTTTTATTAGTAGGTATTAATTTTTAGTTTTTTATTTGGCTCTAGTTTTATTGTTAATTTTAAGCTCCGAATAAAAAATATCACCAATTGTTATACTGTAATTCGGCTAAATTGAATAGTACCGTCTGTGGAGGAGTACATTATAAAATGTGAGAACCTTTTAATTTATTCGGATAACTGTTTATTTTGTTGTCTGTGGACTAAGTTATCAACTACCGTCAGGCCTGTCCCACTCCCCGTGTAGGTATCAAAAATATAAGTACGTGCGGCGGCCTCCCTAAACGGGCCAATTAAAAGGGACTCGCGCGCGAGCAGTGAGCGACGTATGCGTGAGATTTGTTCGTCGCAATGTTTTATGGATTGGATTTAATACCTTATAATTTGTGCACATATAATATTACAATACTGTGTTTAAGTTAGGTAAAAATCACCCGGCCAGCTATAACTATAATGCCATAGCATAATATAACAATATTTAATAATATAGTTTGAACTACTGCAATTACTTGATAACCAATATTTAGTGTTTAGGTGTTGGCTCCACCTGAACTATCTGTTCGCGTCTTAAGTTATTCCGATGTGATACGATTTGAAGAGTCATTTGTTGTCAAAAGTACCTAGAAATAGTAAGGTGGCGTGATTCAACTTCTTTGAGTAATATCAAGCCGTGAAGGTATCGAAAACGCTTACGTTTACGCATAAGTACATACTTACATACATACTTATAGGTATGCGCGAATTTATTACAATTATTAAAGTCCTATTAACACCTACCTTAGGTTTATTTGGAAAGCAATTTGTTCAATAAAGTACAGTAGGTAGGTACTAGAAAGTAGGTAAAAAAAGTTGTATTTAAATATTAAGAAAAAATATATATACGCATAACCGCCTCCTTTTTTGGAAGTCGGTTAATTATTTTCTAAAATGAGACAACCCTAATGTCATTAGAGTGGATAAGAATTACAAGATAGAAAGAGACGCAACTTCTAGGTAAATATAATCGTAGGTAATCAAGCGCTGCGTTAGCTGAATTGAACCTTATCGTATATATCGCAGTAAGAGTCCCTATTTCTTCAAACGATTTGTCGGAGTGGTTCTTCTGTACCTGTAGGTACTATTATTTATTCTGTGCTACTGTCAAGAGACGAGTAGGTACAGTAGGACGAGTAGGAGGTTGAGAGGAAAAACTTATATTTCGAAATATTTAATAAGTATGTACATACTTATTAAATATTTCGAAATATAAGTTTTTCCTCTCAACTTTTTCAAAATAAATTAATTTCAAAATAAACTTTCTTCAGCATATACCATTATTAGAGTGTGAGCTATCTTTACCTTTACGTGAAACCAAAAATAGGTTAGAGGAAAATTGAGCAGTAAAGTCAAGAATGTAAATGTTTTTGTTAATTACATTGATGTTATGAGGTACTTACAATTTCTGTAGTAAATCGCACTTACAGCGATTTACTACAGCCGTGAACATTTACAGAAGGTTTTAATATCCCTAGGTTTTAGATACAAAAAATGCCAAAACGTTAGAACGGCTTTCATAGAAAAACCAAATATAGCTGTGAAACGTGAAGTCTACCTAGAAAAAAATATTAAAAACAGAAACTTGCCAGAGGAGCTGAAGAAAAATATTATTTATATTTTATTTTGATGATAGTTATGTTCATACATCATATAAATTAAAAAAGTGCTGGCAATCTTTGGAAGTCAGTGGAATAAAAGAAAATATTTCAAAAGGCAAAAGGTATATGTAGTCCTAACTGAATTAATTTAATAATTTTTAATAAACTTCCACTTTCTTAATGTATTAATTTAATGTTCAAGCATTAAACCTAATTATTGTTTAATATAATATATTCTCTTTATTTATTCAACATAATAATATACAATAGAATAAAAATATATTTAAACTAGAACAAAGAACCTAAAACGAAAAACCTTAAAAATATAATGTAATGGCTAAAATATTTTTATTAAAAGGAGTCCCTTTAGGCAAGGTTCCGAATATACTGGCAGCGTTCCCCCTTTGAATAGCTAGACTAATTCTTTGTCCGAGATGAACCGAGCCGCCAGCTCTTCGGTCTCCTGTGATGTCGACTAACCTTTTTCCTATTTCCTTAAAAAGCCTTATAGCGCTAGGACCCCACGGATTTATTTTGATTTTTTTATTTTTATTTTATATTTATTTTGATCTTTGATTACCTATTTCTATTTTTTTTTCATGATTACCTATTTCTATTTTTTTTTTCAGATACATAATAATTATACATGCAGGCTCTGATAAAGGTTTTGTACCAAATTTATTGCTAATTTTTTGTGGAAAAAATAAAAATGAGGATTATCATTCAGAAATGAATAAAAATAATTTTACAAAGTGGGTTAGGAAAAGATTAATTCCCAACTTGTCAGAGCCATATTGATGATTGTAATGAATAATGCTTCTTACCATTCTGTTTTACTAAATAAAGCTCCTACAGCAGTACTACAGGTTGGTGAAAATCAACATAATGTTTAATGAAACAGCGAAAAAGCCAAACCTGGTAATGCTTGTTAAACAACACAAGCCCGAGACTATATACGAGATCGATAAACTGTTAGGTGAGCATGGTCGCACAGTGTTTAGCCTGATAGGCTCCCACTTTACCACTGTGAGTTGATCTGGGGCATAGCAAAACAAAAAATCGCCTCACGCAATGTGTGATCAGTTGATATCATGGTAGGTACTACAAAGTACTTACTTTATTTGTGAATGATGTACTTTACTTATGGATTAGTATATTAAAAAAAATATTTAGTGCGTGTTTTATTTTCCAAGGTGTGTGTTTGAAGAAGATGTATCTGCTGAGGACTGGAGAAAAGCATGCCAGCATGTGATAAAAATAGAAGACGGATATGTTAATAGAGGACACATTATATGATGACATAAGACAGAATAGTCGTAAACCTCCGAGACGACAGCTGCAGCATTAGTGACAGTGATTCTAATAACAGCCAGACTTTTGGGGAGGGCTCTATCCAGGCTATTGAGGAGGGCTCGAGCCAAGCTATAACTTGGTTTTCTGATATAGAATATTTGGATGAGGGTGTTTTTGACTCTTGATTAAATAAACAAAATAAATATACTGCTTTTATTTATTCCTAAAAAAACTATTTTATAAAATCCGCTTAGATGCAATTTGACCTAAGCAACGTAAACAAAGATACAAATGCGAGCTTAAATGCTACTATTTGTTATTATGTTTATGGCTAGTTAAATTTGGACAGAATAAAAAATGTATATGCAAAGTCAATAAATTAAATAATGGATAAAGTATTTTTCAAAACTGAATTTAATCAAAGTATATTTTATAGTTATCGGAAATGAGGTGACTATTCGAACGATGCTGGCGCCCCTATTAATTTCACGATTTATTTGCCAAGCTGTAATTTCAATTAAAATCTTCAAATTTTATTATCAATGCACGAAAACAACTACTCTTTAGCAGTTGTTAAAATGGGTTAGTCACTTCATTGAGTTCGTAATTATGAATTGTCATTTTGCTTTAGTGAATACATATTTATTGATAGTTAGGAACTATCGATAAAAAATATACGGCAAAATGCATGTCTCTGCCCTAAAAGTTATCAACTAAGATTTGGTTAGAAACCGTACCAACTCAGTTGGTAACTTGTGCATAGTGAATACAAAAGTGAGACTTTCCGTTACTCACTCCTCCGTTTTGTTACTAACTCAGTGATTAACTCACAAAATGTAAGATACAGATTAATAGGCCCTCTGATGCCTACCACCGGTTCGGTAACTAACCCGGCGAGAAGAACCGGCGTAAGAAACTCGCGCGGGGCCATCTTTTACCAAAAAGATGGATAATTGTTATTTTAGAATAAGAAAGGTATATAACAATGTTATGGCTAAAACTACATAACAAGAGTGCAATAGTACATAGAAGCAGTCTTGCAGGTTTGCCATCCTATTCCCGTGGTGTGCGATCGTCAATAAAATCATTGACCCTATAATAACCTTTACCACACAAATGTTATTTAACTACTTTTTTAAATTAATAATAGACAGACTTTCAACGTTTTCTGGGATTCTATTGTATAGGCGTATACATTGACCTTTAAAAGATTTACTAACTTTACTTAGTCTTATGACCGGAATGTCTAATTTGTGTTTATTTCTAGTGTTCATGCAGTAATTATTACTTTTCGTATTGAAGATATTAGGTCTTTATCTATGAAATTGCCGTTTTGTATGAAAAAAATTAAACTATTTTTTTTCATGTAGGTATTTTTTATTTATAAAAAATGAAATAAAACTTATTTTCTTAATTATTTCCCTTTTAAATTGGGCTAAAACTTTAACTATTTCTCTACTCAATCTTCTTAATTTTGAAGTCAGTACCAGCAAATTTGAACGTAAGTTCTATAAAATATTGTTGGGTATTGTTTGGGCTGGTAGCGACTTTGGAAGTCAAACCGACTTTTTTTGTTTACCCATTGGCAATGGGAATGGCACCCATTTAGATCTCACTTCTTTTGTCGTTGAAGTCAACAACCAAGGCATATATCATAATATTGAACTTGACTCTCATTTCACATTTATGTTTTTGATAGAATATCATTACTTTTTGTACATAAACTATACAATGTATAGTTTATGTACAAAAAGTAATGATATTCTATCAAAAACATAAATGTGAAATGAGAGTTGTATAGTTTATGTACAAAAAGTAATGATATTCTATCAAAAACATAAATGTGAAATGAGAGTCAAGTTCAATAGCGACTTTGGAAGTCAAACCGACGTATACTACTATGACATAGTAGGTACTTATTTATAACAAAATAATTACCAAAGTTAAGTTTTCCCAATAGAATCAATTAAGTGAATTATTTCTAAACAAAAACGTCGGTTTGACTTCCAAAGTCGCTACCAACACAAACAATACCCTACAAAATTTTATAGAACTTACGTTCAAATTTGCTGGTACCGACTTCAAAAATAAGAAGATTGAGTAGAGAAATTGTAAAAAAAATTAATTAAATTTAAAAGTTAAATTATTTAGAAGTTTTATTTCATTTTTTTGTGTACTTTTGGAAGTCGGTTTAATTTTTTGTTTAAAAATAATAATGTCATACATTTTAGTGATATATTTTGTTAAGTTATTATTAATACATCTTAAGGACGTCTAAAATAAACGATCGAATGTATAATTGAATAAGCGCTAAGTTTTCACTATTTTGTTAATAAGATGATGATGATTACTGTAAGATACAAACTGGCATATGCTTGCAGTTCTTTAAACAATACCGAAATTTCCAAACACATATCTTTAAAGACTGAGGAGTTCTGTTCACTGCTTTTGGATCCAGGTTATACCAAGGATCCAAAAGCACCAAGGTGCAACATCTTATTTTTTGGTAGCATATGCCTTATGTTACTTGAGTAAAAGTCAAAATCACTATATGTATCGATATAAATTTCGAGGAGTTCCCTCGATTCCTCATGGATCGCATCATCAGGTTTCCACTTTAGTGACTAAAGGACCAATTTCGAATTAAACCCTTTACAACGAAATAATTTTGCAAATAAGTCCATAAACGGCAGAGTTATGTTCAAAGATCTCCGAGTTAGTGTAAAATACTACGAGAAGAGCCGTTTATATCATAATAATATGATGATGTATTAAACCATCACAAAAAAAAATTGAAAATCGGTTCATAAACGACGAAGTTATCTGCGAACAAACATAATATTGATTTTTTAGGTCATCTGGAACTGGGTTAGAGTTTTGATCTATAGGTTAGTCAGTGATCAAAATGACGATTTTTGGACGTTAATATCTAAATAACCGTTTGGGCTCCAAATGGTTCGTGTAATATTACACACGGTGCCGCTCGTCAGTTCTGTTACTTGAACTTGGCTTGACACACTACCGCGTGTCTAGATTTGTTTTTTATATACAATTTGTCGAGTAAATTAGACTATTGCTCAATATATAATTTTATTGCACACAATATTGTATAAACAACGAATGGATGTCTTCGATTTTTATAGAAAAACCAATTAAAAACGACTCATATCGACTTTGCGAAAATTATCAAGACCACGTAGTTCTTTGATTCTTCCTAGATGTCGCTTTACGTTTATAGTTAACTAAACTATTATTTAAAACATGTAGATGGTAGGTTATGCTGGTTCGTATGCCATTTCTATTTCAATAATACCTATTTGTTTTATAAATACATTTTGACGAGTAAGTTTATTACATAATACGCAATTTTATTTTTTGACCACGTAGTTCTTTGAGGGCTTCATAGATGTCGCATTTTCGCCCATACGTATTATTGCAGTTCATAAAATGACCAATAGATGTCAGAAAATCATGAATCGAAAGCCAGTTTATTTACTTTTAAACTGACATGGCTAGGTTAAAGTTCCAACTAAATTACATGGCCTTTTTTTTCCCCAACTTCTTATACATTATACTAACTGTATATCAAAATTTCAAAGCGCCTCAAACATGGATTTTTGGCATTAAAAAATGGAGTTTTCAAAAATTTGTAACTTGGCTAAGTTCCGCTTCTGACTAGCCAGGCCTGCATTCTCGTGTTGAGGTACAATAGGAGAAGTACAGGACACGGTTTCAACGTGCCTCAAATACCTACTCTAAATTTCTTAGTAGCTCTCCAGCTACCTCGTCCTAATGTGACTGTCGTCACAATTGACAACAAAAATTAGTGAAGTGTCATTGGCAAAAAGTACTATCTTTTTATCATTATCTTTAACTAGTTAAGGTTATTTGTTTAAGCCCATATTCACGAAGGCGAAGCCGCGAGCAAAAGCTAGTCTATATATGTAAAAGGCCAAGCTTTTACCTGATGTATCAACGCACATGCAAGAGGAACACGTGTGCAAAATTTCAAATTTCTAGCCTTAAAGAAATTTGAAATTTTGCACACGTGTCATGATATGACGTAGGCATCCACTAAGGAAGGAGTTTTCAGTTTTCAAAACTCAATCCTCGAGGGGGTGAAATAGGGGATGAAAGTTTAGAACCTAATTTGACGCGGGCGAAGCCGCGGAAAATTAATGCTAGTTATGCATATAAATCTTTGGCTTAAATATTACTATTGTAGGTATATAAGTTAAACGTATAGCTAAGGCCACTAATTACTTCTCCAGAAAAAAGTATGTTTTGTTTAGTTATCATGTAGGTAAGTAATATTGACGGTAATAAATATTGAGTGACCGATTAGCATCTGATATACTAATTCAACTATAATTTAATTTATCTATAGGACTATAATTTGTAGATATACTTAAACGAGGGGATTACAAGAATAAAATAGTCATATCATAATTTATATATTATGAAGATAACTAGGATTATATCTTGTCAATAACATTTTATCGAGTTACGATCCCTTTCATTGCAATGTAGGCCAATTATTATTAAGATTGAAGATAAACTTTTAACGAAGTCATCATAGCAACCGATAATTTACTCTAAAAATATTTAATAAAAAAGAATAAATTATTAATTAAATAATTTTTATGAAATGTAGTTGAAATTACTTGAAAAATTACTTGGTTTCCAACAGCGATTTATCACCAATGGCGAAGTGACTAAAGAACTCAATTCCTATCGGCTTCCCAGCTAATTTAGCCCTCGTAGGCTCCCAGCCAAATGTTAGTCTATTTCCTATTGGAATGCTTGTAGCCAGCTGAGCTGGGTTTCCTTAACAACCACTAAATATTATATCTTAACAATATATATAAAAGGCAAAGCTGATTGACTGATGTATCAACGCACAGGCCAAAAATTTGAAATTTTGTACACGTCGTATTCCTCATACGATGTAGGCATCCACCAAGGAAGAATTTTTACAATATTCAACCCCCAAGGGATAATAGGGAATGAATGTTTAAAACCTAATTTCACGTGGGTGAAGCTACGGACAATTAATGCTAGTAATAATATAAGAATTGTTTATAATGAAAAGGCTCGCGCGGCTGAAAGTTGTCGACAAAAGTTTACTATTGTAAAACTATAAAATGATTAGGTACTTTTATTTTAAATATTACTTAATAGTATCCTATAAATTACCTCCTATACATTTACAACTTCAGAATGTAAAATTAGTTTATGTCCTAAAGATAGCGTTATCCGCTTGATAGTAATCTTATAGGTAAGTACCTACATAATATATTAAATAATAGATTTAAAGTAATATACATAGGGGAAGCCGACTTGTATGCACGCCTCGCCTTTGGTAGGATGTAGACAAGATACTCACCTGCCTTGCTCTACCTATGTAGCCAATTTTTCCATGTTTCGGATATCATCAGCAAATAAGCCATTAGGCTCTACATCACACCTTTAAGGGCTCCGTAGTTTACGTCTCGGAACTACATAATCCTAAAAAGTGAGGTATGCACTATGCAGTATGCCGTATGAGTATGACCCCTAAACTTTCGTCTTGTCTGTTAGTGCTAGAAAGATGAAACTTAGCGAGGATATATGTGTAAGTCGACGGAGAGCCAAAATAAAATCACGAAAAATATATTTTTTGGGGAACATCCTCTAGGTACACAAAAAGTTTTATATTTCTCGCGTCTACCCCATGGATATGTCTCCAGATAAGTCTCTAATAAGAGGTTTCTAAGACGATTTTTTATATACATATCCGTTTGCGATATATTCAACTAAAGAGCATTTTTTTGATTAAAATAAGGCTAAAAGCTACCCAGCTGACTTGAAAATCGAAAAAAAATCGTGATGGTTAGTCCATGTGATAACTTTGAATGAAAATTCCAACGGCTTAGATAGCTTTGTTAGTTCAGGAGTTAATACAAGCCTTGAAGAGCTCCGTGGCCTAGTGGGTAGACCGTTTGGTTCGCACTCGAGAGAGTGCAGGTTCAAATCCCAGGTTGTGGCGTGTACCAATGAGACTTTTTCAGATCTCAAGTACGGACGCTCTAACGGTGAAGGAAAACGTCGTGAGGAAACCCGCACATGGTTGGCCCCAGACGTATTGACCAGTCATTCCTCTGGACCAGGCTGACTGTGTTGTGAGAATGCTGTATGTGCTTGGGCAACCATACGACATTTAAAAACCAACTGTCCCAGACACAACAGTATTTCAAGAGTGGTTACTTCGCTCGGAGAATACTGTATAAATCATCCATTAACGGATGTAAAGGCCTAAGTTTTTTTTTATTACAAGCCTTACTTGTAAAATACGCTTACTTGGAAAAATTCATACAAAAATAAAGATATATAAAGTTAACATGTAGGTTTTTGACATTTCTATAGAATACTTTGTGCGCAATTCCGACTGGCACTTGGCCGGTTTTTTTTTTTTGTTAAAAAGACTTCAAAATTCTAAGGTGAACCTAAATTTATAGTTATCGGCGAGCTGTTACAGTCGACACGAAAATAAGATAACACCACAAGTGACATTTTATGTATGATTGGTACAGACGATTGGGATTACGATGACACGTTACACAGATCTAACAGATTAAGCACTGATAAGAGGTAGGAAATCGACAAAACTTGCGTACAAGATCTCCGGGAATGTTGTACAATAGATAAGGGTCTGTCTTACAATATTTTATTTGGATTTGACAGCATTCTGTTGAAATATAAAAACAATTACAGTCGCCCAAAACTACTGTGTAGTTGTGGACCACAATTAATCCATATTATTATGGCATTTAACAGTGGCGTAACTACAGGATGGCTGGGCTGGCAAAATGCCACGGGTCCCCGACCCGAGAGGGCCCCGGCCGGGCCCAAGGGGACGCGAGCTCAGAATTAACCTAATATATAAAAACTATTGCATAAAGTACTGAGTGCAAAAAAAATTCAATAAATGAAGAATATTAATATTTACGAAACACTCAATTTTTGTAACTGTGCACAAAATGGAACTGGAACAAATGATATTATATGTTGTTTTAAATAAATTTCAGGACTGACCATTGAACTTGGCACTCATTTAGATCTCACTTCTTTTGTCGTTGAAGTCAACAACCAAGGCAATATATGTATCATATTATTGAACTTGGCTCTCATTTCACATTTATGTTTTTGATAGGATATCATTACTTTTTGTACATAAATTATTAGTAGGTATTTATTTATAACAAAATTAATATCAAAGTTAAGTGTTCCTAATAGAATCGATTAAGTGAAAAGTTATAACAAAATGATAAAAAATTACCAGTTTCTGATTTATTCCTTTGTATTCAACTTATTACCTATCTGCATGCTAAATTTGAACTTTCTCGGTCATCTGGAACTGGGTTTTAGAGTTTTGATCTCTCGTATAGGTCAGTCAGTGACAAAAATGATGATTTTTGGACGTTAATATCTAAATAACCGTTTGAGATGTGTTTATGAAATTTGGAGCATATGTATCTTGCAAGTCTCAATATATGAGCCAAATTTGACACGTTTATGTGAAATGGTTTTTGAGTTATGAGGGTGTCAAAAGTGGCTCCAAATGGTTCGTGTAATATTACACACGGTGCTGCTCGCCAGTTCTGTTACTTGAACTTGGCTTGACACGCTACCGTGTGTTTAGATACAGCGATTTTATATACAATTTTAATATTTTATATACAATAAAGGGCGCCACAGACGGCGAAGATACTATAATATTTTATCTTAAGATGCCTGGATATATTTCATATTAAAGTACGTAATATGAAAATATATAGTATCTTATAGCCTTCTGTGATAGTTCATACAAACTGTATAGCAAGCGATATTTTATCTTAACATAAAATATTATAGTATCTTCGTCGTCTGTGATTACTCATGTATATGTTACATACAACGATTTTATATACAATGGTTACATAATAATAGCTGCCAGAAGTAGCTCCGTTATCGGCGATATGCTATCGATAAACACGAGGGATTAGTTTGGCCTCACGCGATCTCGGCCCTGTATTTTGGTAGTTCCTTTCCTTTCCTATATATTATGGTATAAAAATAATTTAATGTAAAAATTCTCAAAACATTATGCAATTTGTAGGTATCAAAACTTATAAAAAAATATGAATTACTTACATACAACCAACAATGATCATTTATTTTAATATCACCACAAATCACAATAAATATTCTTTATTTCCGTGCCAAAAAAGTTATAAGTGACTAGCTGTCCCGAGACTCCGGACACACGTCATTGTCTTAACAATAAACTGGAATAAATAAATAACTATAGCAACACCTACAAGTTACAACCTATACCAACATGTACACCTACAACTACGTCTACAACTCTACACCCACAGCTACAACTACACCTACATCTACACCTACGTCCCACGCTCAAACGTCCCATAAAACTACGCACGATCGACGTATACTGTGTGAACACGACACCGCGCGCACCGAAACAGGATTATTACATAGATATATAATATTAAAAAGGATTATTATCACAAATAGTTACGAGAATTGGGCTTCTGGCAAGCTAAGTCCGTTGGTGTAACTGATTCCCTCTTGCATGTTGTTGCCGGTTCGCAGCGTTTATAGCTCAATTCCTAGCATTTCTAAATCGTTGTTGTCTTAATTGTATTTTATCATCGCGTATTGCGTAATATTTAATGACTCAGTATTAAATACTTAGTTTTGGTACGGATGATCAAGGACGCATGTGCTAATAAGCATGTTGTGTGAACAGGTGATTGGTGAAACGAACGCATTCCAGTCATGTTTTAAGATTTGTAGTACATATTCACTTTAGAATTTTTAAGTAATTACCTACTTTTTACAGTCACAGCTATGACTTTTATTAGCGACCCACTCCAGCTTCGCGCGGATGCTTTGTATTAGGTATACATAAATAGCTTCCTGTTGAATCACTCTATCCATTGCTGAAACTGCTTAAGGCGCAAATAGCCCCTAAATCGCTCAGTTTGAGTCCTAACTAATCCGAAAAATGGGAATAAAAAAATTCAAAAAAATATACTTTTCACACTTCAATCCTTCATCTTTAATATCATCGTTAATTTTTTTAATACGACGAATACCCGTAACACAAGTTCTTCGAGAACTTACCACGGGATCAGATTGACGTGGTGTGAAGCGTCCATAGATATTTTATATTATTTCTGTTTTAATTGTCTATTTAGTATATCAACGCTTTGAGGTATATAGTATATGAGGTAAAAATGCCTAAGCGAAATTTATTTATTTATTTAACACACATACAACTACCATCACAGACAAAATCTAATTCGATAGCGTAGGAAAGCAAATTCATATTTTATAATATAATACATATTATGATATTTCCAGTTTAAATAATAATAATTGATAAAAAATAATAATTAAAGAAAGACACATATGACGCATAAATTTAGTAAACTTTATAGAAGAGTGATTTAAAGTTAACATTTTTAGAAAAAAAAAATCATTAAAAATCACAAAATAGTCGGATTTAGATGGTTTTAACATACATCTATATATCAATAAAATACAACGTGTATCTTATTTTTATAGCAATTTTTGATATTAAAACGACTCATATAGCTTTCGAATTACAGGCAGTGTATGACGCTTAGGTAAAAAAGTCCTAGTTCGAAAAATAGGTAAAATTATCTAAGCTATCAACGAAAGTTATGTAATAGCAAGTAAAATTGCCTAAATTTTATTTTAAAGGTTTTCAGCAACATGTAAAAATAGATAAGCTATAGATACATTTTCTGTAGTAACAGGTAGAAATAACTAATTCCAAACACTTAAAAAAATATATAGGAGTATTCATCTAAATGGCCTAAGAGTTTATAAAATAAAACAAGATAATATAAGTTACATAAATGTTGCTTCCATTAAGAATTTTCTACGGCTAAAGTTATCTTAGTAAATTTATTATTCAATGACATTGTAAATTTTTGCTTCTAACTGAAAATATTTTCCTTCTTCTTGTTTATAAAAATTAATTGCAGTTACTAAAACGAGCAAATTTTGATCTTGAAATAATAAAAAGTATAGAAATATAAAAGCCCCATTCCTTGAGTTCTCTCTTGGTAGTGCTGGGAGATATTCCAAGTACCGAACCCATACCAGACTGATGCTGTTGTCTCGTCCTAGCATGTTTAGCGTTTGAACACAAGCCATAACTAATTTAGATGAAAGAAGAAGGGGCAAAAAGTCCCCATCCTTGTAGCACTATAAGACATATATCAAATGAAAGGGCTTAAAAAAAGTGTCATTTTATTGTATGACAAAAATCCTCTAAACCATGGGAGAAGTAGTTAATGAGGGTTAAAGGTTAAAAAAGTAAAAAAAAAATCATTTTGTATGTACTATGGAACAATTTTTGGAAAGTAATGGTATACACTAAACTTTAGAAAAGTGTTATATTTTGATAAACTGCCTCATATTTTGATGAAATGTATGGAATGATAATAAAATACTAAAAATAAGCTCTTTCCTCAATTTTTTCGCACATAATTACTTCTGGAAATTGTTTCTTACTTGCAACACTATCGAATGGCGCAATAATACAAAATGTATTTTTTTCCTAATTTGCGGGTTCGAATCCTGGCCTGGAAAAGTGGTTTATGTAAAATCAAATAATTCAGATAAAACAATTACATTAAAATACATATAATTAAATAGCAAAAATAATTTTCAAACGATTAGGTACAGAAAAAAAAGATATAGTCCATGGTAAATTATTCTTCTGGGTGTTGTAAAAGAAGTCAAAAAAAATTAGCAATAGCAATTTAGCCCTACGGAATATCGAGTCCGACTTGATGAAAACTTAAACTCTTGAAACATGAAAATTTTTAATAACTCAATTTTCCTAGACAGGATTCGAACCCATAAATTATGAAAAAAATACATCCTTTCAATAGTATCGCAAGTAAGGAACAATTTCCATAATGTAATTATGTGCGACATAATTGAGGAAAGAGCTTATTTTTATCATTTTATTATCATTCCATACATTTATCAAAATATTATAAACAGAGGCTGTAAATTATCAAAATATAACACTTTTCTGAAGCTTGCTGTATACCATTACTTCCCAAAAATTGTTCCTTATTAGCAACACTATGAAATGGTGTAATAATACAGAATAATTTTTTTAACTTTTTTTCACCTTTGGGTTAAAACTTTTTTCTCCCATGGTTTAGAGATTTTTCGTCATAAAAAAAAATTACACGCTTTTTAAGTCCTTTCATTTGATATATTAGGTTGGGGCAAAATTTTCTTCGCATTTTATATAAAAATTCTAAAGGTTTTTTTATAAAGTTTATTTACAAGTGACTAAAGTATATAGGTGCCATTTTGTTCGATAACTTTTTGCCATCTTGTTGGTAGGTACATGATCCCATTGCTATAAAATTTTTGGGGCTTCTGCTGAAAAAACTGCGACAAGTGGTTTTGGCAGTCCTCTTGTGATGTCAACCTGACACTGCCTAAGGAATTCTGCAGCGACCGAAACAGGTGGAAATCTGAAGGTGCAAGGTCAGGACTATACGGCGGATGCATTAACACCTCCCAGCCAAACTCCCGTAATTTTTTCTGAGTGGCTAAAGATGTGTGAGATCTAGCGTTATCATGGTGAAAAACCACACCCCTTCTGTTGATTAATTCCGGCCGCTTTCTCTCAACTTCTTGCTTTAATCTCATCAGTTGTTCGCAGTACAGTTTAGAATTGATGGTCCTGCCTGGCGGTAACCTCTCATAATGAATAATGCCCTTCCAATCCCACCACACACACAGCATCACCTTGTTGCGAGTTAACCCGGGTTTCGCCACAGTCTGTGAAGCCTGACCGGCCTTTGACCACGATCTTTTTCGCACGTTCTTGTCGTACGTGATCCACTTTTCATCACCAGTTATCAGCTTCTTCAAAAATGGTTTGGTTTCATTACGTCGTAATAAAGAATCACAAATGAGTACACGGTTCATTAGGTTTCTTTCAGTGAGCTCATGAGGCACCCAAATATCGAGCTTTTTTGTGTACCCAGCTTTTTTCAAATGCGCCAAAACCGTTTTGTGGTCAATCCCCAGTTCTTCAGCTACATCGTAACTACTAATATGCCGATCTTGCTCCACTTTTTCAAAAATGGCAACAGTTTTGTCCGTAACAGGGTGACCAGAGCGACGTGCATCTTTGATATCAAAATTTCCGGATTGAAAACGCTTAAACCAAATTTGCGCTACACTCACAGATACTGCATTAGGTCCATAAACATCACAAATTTTTTTCGCGGCTTGTGTTGCATTTTTACCTTTTTTGTAATAAAATTTTAAAATGTATCGAAATTCTTCATAAGAATCACTCATTTTAACAATAAGAAAAACAAATGAAAATCTCAAATTTACCTAATTTGAATTTGGAATTGTCTTCTGTAAAATTAAAAATTTTTAATGATACCAAAATCAGCCAGATACAATTGGTATAGCCCAAGATATTTTATGACAAGTTCATACATACTATAATGCGAAAAGACTTTTTCCCCAACCTATTATGTCTTGTAGTGCTACAGTAGTGGGGACGGGATCCATACAAAAATGCCCCTTCTTCTTTCTGCTGCTGTCAGTGCCTTCAGCGCAGTGTGATTGTTTTGATAGACTTCGCTGAAAGCATTGACAGTAGCAGAAATATTATCTAAATTATCCTAATCTTCTCTATAAGATTAGGATGTTTTATGGACAAGGACAATCTGTAGGCTCTGTATCAGATATCTTCATCTAAACTGATTCAATTTAAGTCTCTATAACTCCTGAACTTATGAAGTTTTTTGGACCGTTATAGTTTTCGTTCAAATTTTATTACATGGATTACCATCATGAATTTTCCACATTTTTAGAGCCAGCCGTTTGGCTTTTAGAGGGGGGACGCCGTATTTTAACAAGAAATGCGCTTAAAAGTGGAATATCACGCAAACGGAATGTACGTACCTACATCAAAATATAATCTCAGAAACCTCTTAATGTTCTTAAAATGTCTATGTACCTAATTATATCTCCCCTTTTCGTGTAGGTGTACCCAAAAATTATCTTCATTTATTTTAGCATTGTGTTGACGTGATAAATAAACTTACCCATTCAAAGTTTTATATTTCAAGCACCACCGTTTGGATGGACAGACGGACGGGCGGACGGTCGGTCGAACGGAAGGACATGACGAAACTATAAGGATTCCGAGACATGAACTACGGAACCTTAAAAAAGGGATAATAATGAAACCACGCCGAATTCAGTGACTGTTGCCAGTTTAATTGAAAATAGACCAGCTATAGGAGCTATTTTATTATGTCCAAGTATGTGCGCAAAGTTTACCCCCATAACCTAGTATATTTGATATTTACTACTACCGACAGGACTAACTAGCGAAACATTAGGCGCATAAATATAGAAATATATTTAGCAATGTTTGCGTTCATTTATGTTCCCACACACTATTAATTTAATACTTTTAGTTACATTTTGTCAGTTTTATAAACACTCAGATCATTTAGCTATTTATTCCTGTCTATAAATTCATATGTATTGGAATTTATTGATACTCATGCGACATTTTTGATTTCGTATTGTACCTTAGCGACGTAAGATAATATTTTGGGTACAGGAAAAAATTACATTTTTTTTCGTCATTCTTGAACATTTCAAAGAAAAAAAAGGTATCCCACTTTTCGCATAATTTTATTTGTCATAATTTCATTTGGCATACCTCTCTTGGCATAATTTTGTTACGCATACTATAACTTTGGCATGACTAATATTTTTTGTCCTAATTTAATGAGGCATAACTCGTAAGGCATAATTTTTCTTGTCATAATAATACTTTGGTGTAATTGCTTTTTGGCATAAACTCGTTAGGCATATTTTTTTGTTATAATAAATTCAAGTAATTCTGTCACAAGGTACAAATATGCATAAAATGGATAAGGTAATTAAACGCATAAGGTAATTAAACGCATATTTATATTTATGCTTTTTAATATTAAGCATAAAATATAATTATTCTTAATTAATATAATGCGTAAAAAATGTATGCCTTTTATTAAGTGTGCCTAACAATTATTATGCTATTAGTAATTATGCGAAAAAAATTAAGCTAAGAAAATTATGCCAAATGAATACTATGCGAAACTACTATTAGGTCAAATGAAATTATGCCAAGTAAAATTATGACATATGATTTTATGCGAAAAAATAGGGAACCAAAAAAAATATCTAACCGACATACTTAAAAACAAAAGTTTGAAATAAAAATATCTACATAGCACGAATAGTTATTGTGTCAAATATGTAAAACTATCTTTACGCCAATATTGTTTTATTTCACTATGGGTAAAATTCTACAAGTTGCACTTTCGTAAAATAATGGTATCAAATTATATGCAATGTAAGGACAATTCACAAATAATTTGTATGAAGAAAATGTACAAAGTGTCCACGAAAAGAATTTTTTAAACAAGTAAAAATATTTTTGTGCAAACAAAAAAAGTAAAAACATAAAAATAGACTAAGTTGATTTTTAAAATTCTTCAAAATATCCAAGTGATTTTTTTTTATAAATCGCTTTTTGTTGTTGCTTAGTAAACATAAAATTCATTTTGTATAAATTTCACTATATCTAAGCGACAAAAAAATTGTCGTAGGAAGACGACGATTAGACCAAGCGACGCAAAAAAATACAAACTCATTGATATTTAAACTCATTTTCGGTATTTTTGTCGCTTAGGCATTTTTACCTTTCAAGCGTCGATATGAAACTTCTTTTTTAGAAAAGCGAAAAAACACCTAACGGATATTTTAGTGATTCTGTCAATAGCACTAAGTATTGCATTTTGGTGGGCGTAGAGGTGAAAAATTAAATCAAATATGATGGGTTGGAAGCCGCATTGCCTACCAAATAATTTCTAGATTTCAGGAATAACCTCGACCGGCTTCTACAGAAGAAGGAGAAGCGGCTAATACATTCTACGTTTTTTCTTTGCTCCCAGACCAGAAATAAATTAATATTTTCAAGTTGCATTTAAATCAATCCTAAAGTCGTATAAAAGGGCCGCTATCGCTAGCGCAGCGGGGTGTATGCGGGTGGCGCGGCGGGAAGTGTTAGGCCACGCCCCAATCTGTGACGTCATCTACGTATATTTTCGCCTTAAAATCCGTTGCTTAGTTTAAAAGATCTAAGCGAACAGGAAACTGAGCGACTTCATTTTATACTGCGTCTAACTAGTCTTCTTTTCTTATTACCATATTTTTACTAATAATAAACCTTAACTTTAACTAATAATACTAATACTTTAACAGAATATCAGTGAAAATCTTTACACAGTATAAAATTATCTCGCTCAGTTCCCTGTTCGCTTAGATCTTTTAAAATAAGCAACGGATTTTAATGCCGTTTTCAGCAATGAATAGAGTGATTCAACAGGAAGCTTTTATGTATAGTATACTACATCGCACACGTGCGAAGCTGGAGTGGGTCGCTAATATAAAGCAATAAAAAATTAAATTTCAATTACGGTCAAAACCCCACATTTGAAGTGAATATTGCCATAGTAAATAATTATCAGTGTAATAAGAGCTATTACTGAGATAGGTTTGAAATCTGTTGCGGGGTGGGGACACTGCCCATACAGTTATATGCATGGTCCTTTCAAATTTATGAAAGTAATAAAAGCGAAAAGCGGTTTAAACAATGGTAATTATCTGAAACAACTTGAAAAGTAGGACTTTAATAATTTATCATGAAATCAAATATAAAAAGTTGTGTAGGTACCTACTTAGATACTTAGATTTTTTTGAATTTAAATTTTTAAAAGTATTCTTAACATACCTACCTACTAGGCTGTAAATAATCAAGATCAAAATCGGTTCTCTGTTTGGGAGCTACGATGCAAAGGACAGACACACTGTGTATACTGTATATTGTGTGTGTACACAATTAAATATACAGTATATATGTTACAGTCAATGTGATTAAATAGCTATTATACATAATGACTGGTCATTATATATAATAACTATATTGTCTAGATAATGTGATAAATTAATCACTTTGTCCGGATATTATTCATAATAGCGGGCCAAAGTTAGCTAAAGTAATAAACACGATTCAACTTAGTGATGCAACAGAACTCTGCTTCTGCTTCCGCTTCCGCGGAAGTTCTGCATGTCTTTTCACTTTCGTTTCCTGAAAACGGGACCAACATCGGATTATAATCCGAGGTTGGTCCCGTTTTCACTAAAGTGGTGACCTGATGATCACATAAGCTTTGATCAGCAGTCTTTAAATATACGCGTTTGAAAATTTCGGCATTCAAACTCAAACTCAAACTTAAGAACTGAGTTCAAAGAACTGCAAGCATAATATGCCACTATGTAACTTACAGTAATCATCGTCGTCATCTTATTTTTAAAACTATACAATACCTACTGGAAGCTTGGCGCGTATTCAATAATTTTATATTCGATTGTTTATTTAAAACGTTAGTTTATAATTTAACATATATCACTAAAACCTTACCAAGAGCATGTCAGGACATGTGTAAGGAGGGTTCCGTAACTATAAATGCGTAATATGCTTTTTTTTAATTACTCCAAAAGTTACTGTCCGATTTGGATCACAATAATTTTCCTAAAGAGTTTTTAGCATGATCTATCAGCATGAAAATTTGCAAGTTTCTATCTCCTATAGTTTAAAAATGCTAGGGGGGGGGACCAACTTACAAACTAGTTTGGAGGCCGATTACTCGAAAATGGTCAACTTTATAAAAAAGTAACGTATGAAACCTTGGCTTTATTTTTAAAGACCTATTCTACGATACCCCACACGATGGGGTAGAGTGAAAAAATATTTTTCATCCCCACTTCACATGTATGGAGAGCCACCCCTAAAATATAAAATTATTATTTTTTTATGATCCCGAAACTGTGATCTATACACAATCTATAACTGCACAAAATTTCATCAATTTATATTCATAATTACAGGAGCTAGAGGCGCGGACAGACAGACAGACAGACAGACAGACGGACAGAGCGAAACTATAATGGTTACTTAAGTATTACGGAACCCTAAAAAGGGTAAAATTATTATAAAAAAAATATTTCATAAAGTTAAATTACTTTATATAGATCACAATAAAATTGTATCTATGACAATGTTATTATAATAATTATAATAAACATTATAATTATTATTATATAAAGGCAGATTGAAATACAATTTTATAATTTTACCAGTACCTACTTTTTTATTACTTTATCCAATTCTTCGAAGATATTATATAAAATGGCCAGTCAATGTGATTAATTCTGTGTCATTTATCACTTTGTCTAAATTGAGTAGACATTATAAATAATGGCTGGATAGTATATATAATATCCGGATTTATTACTTTGGCTGTAACATATACACCTGAAACTTATAACACCCCTCTGTTTTCTTCAGGGGTTAAAAATGCCTGAATTCGGAAAGCATCACTTAGGGGCCACGGTCCGGTCTGCCTTCAGTTCGGCCTGAACGGATGCAAAATCGTATCATGTGTGGGCTCGAATCCGTTCAGGCCGAACTGACGTCAGTTGGGTCTAGGGTTGTCACCTCTTTTCTTGCAGATCTTTATCATTATATAGTGGTTATTATAGGTAGGAAAAAAAAGTACATTGTATTTAAAATAGCAGGTACAGGTCGGAGCTGGTGATAATGACGATGTGCACTCACCGCTGACGTTCCACGCCCCCTCTATCTGGAAGGCGGAGGAGGCGGCGCCGAACTGGAACTCCATCGGGAACTCGTACCCACCCCACACGCTCCCCAAGTTCCCCAACACGCTGTACAGGACACAACACAATTGATTAGTATATTCAAGTACAAGCTCTTATAAGTATAGCAGTCAGTGGCGTAACTACAGGGTGGCAAGTCGCAAAATGCCACGGGCCCCCAGCCGGAAGGGGTCCCTGGTCAGAGGAGAATTCCAACTCCCAGCATAATACATATGTTATTAAAACACATATTTTAGTAAAAAAAATAGTTGTCTTTAATTTATTTCAGTTACCTACTTACTTGCATACACAAGTAAAAAATGTATTAAATTTCAATGCATTTGTAAAAAAAAACAGTTTTAAAAAGAAAGGTCAAACTCCAACTAATAATTTCGGACTCTTCATAATTATTAGGTGGGGTGAGGGCGCATCCGATGAATTTGCGGGCCTCGAGTGGTATAGTTACGGCACTGATGCAATCTTAAACTTTAAACGATTCAATATTGTATATATATGATCGTAATCTCGGAAACGACTGCAAGTATTTACATAAAATTAAGGTGGTAAGCAGGGAGTTTTGTGGGAGAAAAAGAAATTGATCTAACTAGGTTTTATCCCTGGAAACTACGCATTTTAAGTTATACTAAAGGTCGCGCGCCCTGTGGCCAAAATTCGACCATCATACATTTTTAATTTAAAAAAAAATCAACTTTTTCAGATTTCTTTTGCCTCTTAGATACGCAACAAAAATAAATAATCATAAGACCGAGTATTATATAACCTTATTGAAATAATGAGCTCCGTGGCCTAGTGGGTAGACCGTTTGGTTCGCTCGAGAGAATGCAGGTTCGAATCCCAGGTTGTGGCGTGTACCAATGAGACTTTTTCAGATCTCAAGTAGGTATGTACATTATACGGACGCTCTAACGGTGAAGGAAAACATCGTGAGGACACCCGCACATGGTTGGCCCCAGACGTATTGACTAGTCATTCCTCTGGACTAGGCTGACTATGTTGTGCTTGTGAGAATGCCGTATGTGCTTTGGCAACCATACGACATTTAAAAACCAACTGTCGCAGGCACTATAGTATTTCAAGAGTGGTTACTTCGCACGGAGAATACTGTATAAATCATCCATTAACGGATGAAAAGGCCTAAACTTTATTTTTATTGAAATAGTTGATCGAAATATGATATACCTACCGGTGTTTGTCAAACAAAATCAATACGTATGAGTATTTTTATGTCTTTATTTTTCGGTGTCTATTAAAGTAACATATCCTGAGGCTGACTGATTCATCAACGCCGCGCCGAGGCAAAACTACTGAAGCTATAAACGTAATATTTGGACCATGGCTTCATTTTGTGACGTACCACTAAGGGACCATCCATAAATAACGTCACACGTTAAGGGGGAGGGAGGGGGTCGGCGAATTGTGACATTGTGTGACAAGGGGGTGGGAGGGGTCCTAAATATTGTGACGTCACATTTCAAAATCTATTATATTATCTGTTAAAATACGAACTATAAACTATTACTTTACGAAAACCTCAAAAACATAATACATGCCAGTTATAAATAATTTAAAGGAGTGGGCTCAAAGTCCATGGATTGAAGATTATTAAGTTTATATCTTTAATTTAAAGATAATTCTATTAATATTATTTTTTGTTTTCTAAATTTATTTAATTAATATAGTCAATCGTTTTTTGTTTTGTTAATTTATTGAGTTAACACAGTCAATCGTTATTTGTTTCGTTAATTTCTTTAATAAATCGATTTTGTTTTGTTAATTGTTTCATTTGATGTTAATTTTATTAAAAATAATTTAAATGGAAATAAAACTGATTTCGGAACCGATATTTTTATACAATAATGTAAATTTTGTAAATTGTAAATTTGCAAAATATGTGACGTCACACTAGGGATCTCACAAATGTGACCAACTGTGTCAAGGTAGGGGTAAAAAATCGTGAAATTCGTGTGACGTTATTTATGGATGGCCCATAAGAACGGAATTTGCGAAATTCGGGGACGAAATAAGGGTTGTACATTTTTGGAATGGTCTCTTCAAGCTCTTTATTTTGATACCAAACACCTTCAGAAGGTGCAGAATAAATAAAACCTGACTGCAGAATCTGCAGTCAGGTAATAAGTAATAACATACATAGACAGCCAAAATCATTAAGGATAATGATTTTTTTTTTGGCTTCGCCGTAACCGTTTCCATTCAATGTTTTCACACAAACGAAGTTACGGGCACGCATTGCCATTTACCCCAACCATGCCCCAACCCCCAACCCCTAAGTTAGGGTGGGACTATATGATCCGGAATCCGGAAGACCGTAGAAAGTTCAGAGTATTGTAAATAGAACAATATTTGATATTTGTAATACCTATAAATAAATGAAACATATTTTATATTGAAAACCGATGTGTCGAGCTGTCGTATATGACATTGACTTGTAACTTGACACTTGTGTGTTCGATTTTCAGCTCTATTGTATCAGTGCAGGGTTCTATTTTCAGTGCTCTGAATTTTCTACGGCCTTCCGAATTCCGGAGCATCTAGTCCCAACTCTCAACTCCTAGACTTATACATACTTAACTATTACATGTGGGACCGCACGTCTAGGCGTAACTACGCGGCAGCGGAACTATGTATCAGGACCAAATATTCTTTGTATGAAATTGTATAAGATTAAACGCACTACGGCAGCCGAACTACGCGACGCGGCACTCCATTGTAGTGCTACTAGTAGAAACGCATCGCGTCGCGTCGCTGTGCTGCCGTCTTGTAGTTTCGTACAATATGAAGACTCACCAAAGCACAACCACTCCGTACCCCCACATCTTGCCGACTGGTGCCAGAGATAACGACGTAATAAATAGTGTCTCATTCTCATCGCATTCTTATCATGTAAATACATTTATCATCTCCAGGTGGTTTTGGCGGAAAACTTTGGACTTTAGGCCAGGAGTAGACCTAACACTATCCTCCTTATTGTCTAAATATATAAAAGATAAACTTGAGTGACTCATCTATCAACGCATAGCCGAAACTACAGAACGGGTTTTGCTGAAATTTGGCACACAGATAGTTGTAATGACTAAGAAAGTATTTTTGAAAATTCACCTCGTAAGGAGGTGAAAAAGGGGTTAAAACTTTGAATGGAAACCGAACTCCACGCGGACGAAGTCCCGGGCAAAACCTAGTTGAAAATAATTGGTACACCACCTACTGAGGTGTCAATGACAGCAAAACGGATTTGTGTATCCGTGGTGTAAATATTTTTATTAATAAGGGGGTAGGTATTAGTTAATCTATGTTTTTAAAGGTGAACGTGCACGTGAATAGGTGGGAAGCGTTGCATACAAAGATTTATAAAATTCGATGACTTCGGCGCGTGCGGCTCCTGTGGCGCGTATCTAGGTGCACGTTCTCTGTAATTGCTATACACTACTAGCTACACGTGTGTACATAAATGGTATTGAGGGTGTATTTAAATTTTAAATTGGTCTTATCAGCTGTATTTTTGTGTCCTATAAAATATATAGGTAGACTAGGTCAGTACATTATTCATCAGGTTTCATCAGTATGAAAAATAATCCCAAACAAGTTTAAACAAAATGAAAACAATAGAAAATACTTCTTCGAAAACAGCCATGCGCTTTGGGAAAATTAGCACATACTTATACAGTGCCTGACCTGACCACTGTTTACGTCTATGATTAGGATTACAATTTAACAATATCTGCATGCTATTGTGTAGCTTCAAGTGTTAGACCTAAGAAATGAATCTTAAATATATATGATTTAGAGCAAATAAATGATTGATTAATTGATTGATATGTAATTACCCGTGGTGTATATCTGTGCCAACTTTTATCAAAATCTGTCCAGTAGTTTCGGAGCCTAAATTCAATACAAACATACAAACAAAATATAGTTCCTTTTTTAAATAATATTAGTATGATAGTGGGGGACCGGGGGGCGTACAAAAGTAACGGCGCGGCGCGCGGTGGGTCGAAAGTAACAAAGGCTCTCTAGGTCTATCTGTCACCGTAAAATTGTAAAAACCGTTAGATTATAATATTACTAGAAATATTATAATATTTCGACAGATTGTCAAATAAAAATTTCTCTTTACAGTTGTACACATTATTTTTCGTTATAATTATGAAAAAAAAATAAGAAAAAGCAAACAAATATAGCGGCGGTGGGGCAATCGGCGCGGTAAATATTACAATATAACGAAAAGTACAATTGTAAACTTTTATTTGACAATCTGTCGACATATTATAATATCTCTAGTAATATTACCATCTAACGGTTTTTACAATTTACGGTGACATATCCAATGGTCAGCTGGTGTAGCCCCACTCACTCGTATTAAGTTGTATGTGTTTTTACAAGTTAAAAATGTGTTTTTCGACGTTTTCTTATTTCATATTTACGTAGTCGTAAAGGGAAGATAGTAATCTGAATGTTTGAATATCCATTCTTGATTAGATAGATTGTATATTGTTTTAATTCGATTTTGACTAGCACGTACCGTTTTAGGGTTATATTACATGTTCTAACAAAAATGAGGAAGGGTACAAAAGTAACATAGCCCTATGTGGTCCCATGCAGAATGCGAGGACAATTATTATAAGAATTTTGTGTGCCATAATTGCCATAAATACTGAATAGTCTGATTATAAAAGAATTATTAACATAAATTAATTAATCTCATTACTTAAAGTAAGACTAACTCCATTTGTGTTGTTTTCTTAAAATAGATAATTTTTCAGCATTTACAAAGCTGAAGTTTGTTTGTGTTATTAAATACAAAGTTATTAAATAAATAATTTTTTGATTTAACATTTAATATTATTTTCATTAACAACCCCTATGTCTTGTTACTTTTGGCGATTTTTGTAACTCTCTGTTATTCATGTAACACACGCTATGATAAAATAAATCGCGTTACCAGTGTAAAGAACATCAACTGAATTTACATGTGGTAAATTATATTAATTTAATGACAATAATAACACCCATAATAATATCACACAACTTTTTATACACACTTTCCACTTTAAAGTGGAAAGTGTGTATAAAAAGTTGTGTGATATTATTATTGTTACGAACACACAAAAGCGCCATCTAGCGTCAACCAATGACACCACTTGGTGTGAACAGGGACAGCGTGGGGCCCCTACTCAGTACTAGATGGCGCTACTGTGCAAACGTTCCAGAATAAATCTAACACGGTCATGCGACTCGGGAACCTTCTGGAGTCGTCTGGGACAAGTATCGACCGGTATAAATACGTCGGAAGAATGCGAGCGAGTCGAGTTCATTTTGAGCTTCATCCGAAGCGATACGGGCGATACCAGTGATTGATACAAGCGAAAACTAGTGATCAGGAGTTCACTTTGAGCTTCCAACGAAGCGATACGGGCGATACCAGCGAAAATTAGTGATCGGGAGTTCAGTTTGAGCTTCATCCGAAGCGATACGGGCGATACAAGCGAAAACTAGTGATCAGGAGTTCACTTTGAGCTTCCTGCGAAGTGAAGTGACGATAACGATGTGATACTAGTGATGTGATGATACCAGGAGTGGAACCCACGACTTGGCTACGACTTAAGGACACTGTTAGTGCTTAGTGTTTGGACTTAGTGTTTAGTATTTGGACCTAGTGCTTAATGTTGACATAGTGATAGTGAATAAAGTCTTCAAAGGAGTCAGCAGGTCTTTCTCTCCAAATCCTCCGATATGGCCCAGAACGTAACAACTGGTGTCGGAAGTGAGATTTGGAGATACCATTGACTCCGAGAGAAGATTTCAAAAAGGAGTCAGGCGGAGACGAGCGACCCCTGGCCTGGCGGAGAGGTGCGTGCGACCCCTGGCGGAGTGGTGCGACCCCTGGCGGAGTGGTGCGACCCCTGGCGGAGTGGTGCGACCCCTGGCGTAGACGAGCGACCCCAGGCGGAAGACTGCGACCCCTGGCGGTGGAGAGCGACCCCTGGCGGTGGAGAGCGACCCCTGGCGGTGGAGAGCGACCCCTGGCGGAAGACTGCGACCCCTGGTGGTGGAGAGCGACCCCTGGCGGTGGAGAGCGACCCCTGGCGGAAGACTGCGACCCCTGGTGGTGGAGAGCAACCCCTGGCGGAAGACTGCGACCCCTGGCAGTGGAGAGCGACCCCTGGTGGTGTAGAGCAACCCCTGGCGGACGACTGCGACCCCTGGTGGTGGAGAGCGACCCCTGGCAGAAGACTGCGACCCCTGGCGGTGGAGAGCGACCCCTGGCGGTGGAGAGCGACCCCTGGCGAAGACGAAGACTGCGACCCCTGGCGAAGACTGCGACCCCTGGCGGAGAGGTGCGACCCCGGGCGGAGAAGTGCGACCCCGGGCGGAGGAGCGACCCCCGGGCGGAGAAGTGCGACCCCCGGGCGGAGAAGTGCGACCCTCGGGCGGAGAGGTGCGACCCCCGGGCGGAGGAGCGACCCCCGGGCGGAGGAGCGACCCCTAGCGGAGAGGTGCGACCCCTGGCGGAGAGCTGCGACCCCTGGCGGAGAGCTGCGATCCCTGGCGGAGAGGAGCGACCCCTGGCGGAGAGGAGCGACCCCTGGCGGAGAGGTGCGTGCGACCCCTGGCGGAGAGGTGCGTGCGACCCCTGGCGGAGAGGTGCGTGCGACCCCTGGGGGAGAGTTGCGTGCGACCCCTGGCGGAGAGGTGCGTGCGACCCCTGGCGGAGAGGTGCGTGCGACCCCTGGCGGAGAGGTGCGTGCGACCCCTGGCGGAGAGGTGCGTGCGACCCCTGGCGGAGAGGTGCGTGCGACCCCTGGCGGAGAGGTGCGTGCGACCCCTGGCGGAGAGGTGCGTGCGACCCCTGGCGGAGAGGTGCGTGCGACCCCTGGCGGAGAGGTGCGTGCGACCTCTGGCGGAGGCCACACCCACTGGGGACCAAGCTCCGCCCACTGACTACGCCCATCGGGAGGATGATGCTATGAAGGAGGCTCGAGAAAGAGATGACGACCTTCGACACATCGTCACGTGCAAGAAACGGGGCGACGTAAAACTAATCTGGAGTGAGGTTGCACCCACTGGCGCTATCACTACGGCGTACTGGGCGCAATGGGACAGTCTGATAAACGGAATACCCTACCGGGAATAACGGCAGAGAGTTCCATCCTCAGATAATTGTCCCAAGAACGAGAGTGCCAGATGTTCTCCGTGAAATGCATGATGGCGTATCAGAAGGTCATCTGGGTGTCAAGAGGGTCATTCAAAGTGGTGCACATAGATCGTCTAGCGCGGTATCATGGCAGTGGCAACGATGCTCGGGACGAACATCTCTAAGAGGGGAGTAGTGTTACGAACACACAAAAGCGCCATCTAGCGTCAACCAATGACACCACTTGGTGTGAACAGGGACAGCGTGGGGCCCCTACTCAGTACTAGATGGCGCTACTGTGCAAACGTTCCAGAATAAATCTAACACGGTCATGCGACTCGGGAACCTTCTGGAGTCGTCTGGGACAAGTATCGACCGGTATAAATACGTCGGAAGAATGCGAGCGAGTCGAGTTCATTTTGAGCTTCATCCGAAGCGATACGGGCGATACCAGTGATTGATACAAGCGAAAACTAGTGATCAGGAGTTCACTTTGAGCTTCCAACGAAGCGATACGGGCGATACCAGCGAAAATTAGTGATCGGGAGTTCAGTTTGAGCTTCATCCGAAGCGATACGGGCGATACAAGCGAAAACTAGTGATCAGGAGTTCACTTTGAGCTTCCTGCGAAGTGAAGTGACGATAACGATGTGATACTAGTGATGTGATGATACCAGGAGTGGAACCCACGACTTGGCTACGACTTAAGGACACTGTTAGTGCTTAGTGTTTGGACTTAGTGTTTAGTATTTGGACCTAGTGCTTAATGTTGACATAGTGATAGTGAATAAAGTCTTCAAAGGAGTCAGCAGGTTTTATCTCCAAATCCTTCGAACCAGCACGTAACATTATGAACATGAATTTCCACCAAGAACCAACAGTACATTCAATCAGTTATATAATAACACCCAGCTAGAAATGAAGGTGAAAGTACAAAGTGTTACTTTTGTACCCGGTCTCCCCTATCTAAAATAAATACTCTAAAGACAAGGTCTTGTTGTATATTTGTATATGTCTCATATATACGTACTTACCTAATTGTTATATCACATTAAATTACATCTTATCGGCGCAATAAATAGTAATACCACATAAGTATTCTGTGATACCACTTATCGATTGAAGGATTATAATATTATGATGTAATACCACTTATCGATTGATGGATTATTCGGTCTTCTGACTTCGCTAAAGACAACTAGGACGTCATACACCACAACGATAAAATTCGGTCACAGTAGAGTAACTAGACGTACCTATATACAGACAGACATATCTTCCGCCCCTCTTTTTAATATTATATATCTATGCTTCCGCCCCATCGACTTTCGGTGCACGCACACATACTAATATTATTGTCTACTGTATAATCTTAGAGCATGCATATAAGTAAGTTTCATATATCTGATCTTTCAATTAGTTAAGGGGGAGGGGGGGGGGGTACTTATTAGTTAATCTATGTTTCTAATAGTTCTTTAATTGCTATACTATAAAGATTATAGCTACACGTGTCTACAGAAATGGTAGCGTTATTGATTGCGTACTTAAATTGGTCTTATCAGCTTTTTGTGTCCCATAACCTCAGCCTACAACTAGAAAATAAAACAACAGAAATAAACTAATAAATTCGAGACCATTTATTGACTATCTAGAGTTATTAACTTAAGCTTCCTCGTCGTCGTACGACACGTCTACGTCCCTCGTCTTGACCTTGCTGTCGTCCGTCTTCTTGCCGACGTCACGGATGACGTCAGCGTCCTCGAGGCGCGGGTAGGAGGGCTTGGCCAGCACGCCCGCGGCGTTGGAGGGCCCGTGCACGTTGATGTAGCCCTTGTCCCCCCATGCGTCCGACCACGAGTTCTTCAGGATGAAGTACTGCTCGCCCTTCTTCTCGCCCCAGCCTACGGCTAGCACGGCGTGGTCGAGCTTCTTGGGGCCCTTCGAGCTGAAAGTAACAGTGGGGTAGGTGAAAATAAAATTCCAGAACGTAGTACAGGAGCCCGAGCACTTAAATTTTCGAAAAATAATCGTATCGTTAGAGAATGAAAATTGTATAGGCGCGATTATGATTTTCATACAATTGTCATTCGATGATCGAGTTGAGTATTTACGTGGGCGATTGAGTGCGTGAGATCAAAATAAGTATTTATTTTTACTAAACAAGTAAATAGCACAAACACACGTAGAAAGGTTACAGTGGTGTGAGGTGTCTCTACTTCTCTAGATGTGAGGTGTCTTGCTATCAATAGTAATAATATTATTTCGGTGTTCAATTGACACACTGGGAGTATTATAATTAGAAGAAAGATAGTAAAAGTAATTCATACCATTTGTCGTCGTACAGGTATCCAGACTTGAAGAACTGGAAGCTCTTACAGGAGGAGTCCACGATGACTAGAGTGGGGGCGTGTCTCCTGATGGCGATCTAAGGAAATATCACGTATTGGAGTCAAAACAAATTTGAACACAATTTTGGACTGGATTATAATTAAAGGTACCTAACCAATAATTAATATAGGTATTATCTATAAAATTTATGCACTAAATTCTACTTATTTGACTTACAGACAGCATAAAGTTAGATGTCTTACAGATATATAAGGTTAGAGATAAACCATTCTAAAAATTCCCCACCCAAATGCGGTTTCCGTACAGGTTTTTTCTGTAACTGCGGTGAAAATGTGTGAATTTTAAGTCTATCTTAGTCCTACCAAATAGCGTCTGGACTCATGGTTTAAGCACAGAATTACAGAAAAAACCAGAAACCGTCAACGCGCTTGAAAGTGAAGCCGTCACGACCATTCCAAATTGGAATGGTTAGATATTTAGTCTGTCAGTCAATGGCCGACGCGCGCCTTGTAAACTTCGTTTGAAATTGAGAGTTTTTAATTAATTATGCCGACTTGTGTCGTTCCCACATGTAAAAATGCTGCTGGGACTGTGAAGAAATCACATGGGATCACATTTCATCTGTAAGTAGTACATTTCCAATTCAGTTGAATAAATTATTGAATTTAAATCCATGTCGTTATTGTCATAGAAAATCATGGTTTCTTTTTGTAAGTGTTGCCACAGAAAAACAGGATATTTTACCCAACTTTTTTTCAATTAATTTTTATTGAATAAATAATTGTCGAAACATAATAACGCTGTTGTTTTGTAAGTGTTGCCACAAAATAATGGAACATTTTACCCAAATTTTCGTAATTAGTTAATATTAGATTTTACAATAAAATACAATATACTTTACTATATGCGAATTATATATTAACCGACTTCCAAAAAAGAGGCGGTTAAGGTTTTGCACCCAAAAGTACTGAACAGTACTCCTCTGTCTTTAAAGATGCGCGTTTGGAAATTTCGGCAATGTTCAAAGAACTGCAACTATGTAACTTACAGTAATCATCATCATCATCTTATTTACAATACCTAACGAAGCTTGGCGCGTATTTAATAATTATACATTCGACCGTTTATTAAACGTTCTTAAAATGTTTTAATAATAATTTAACTAATTTCACTAAAAAGGGTATAATTAAAATTTTAAACAAAAAATTAAACCGACTACCAAATAATAATAAAGTAAAAATAATAAGGCTGGTACCGACTTCAATATTAAGAAGATTGAGTAGACTGTAGAGAAATAGTTAAAATTTTAGCTGAATTTAAAAGTTTATTTAAATTTTAATATTTATTTATTTAAAATTTAAATTTATTTTAATTAAAATTTTAATTAAAATAAAATTTAAATAATAAATATTTAAAATTTAATAATTTAAAAGACATTCAGTTATTCTTCCCCACTTTCTACCCCCACAACTTTTAAACGGCTTAACCGATTTTCATCAAACATGTCTAAGAACACTCGCAGATAAGTTACCTTTAATACAAAAAAAAAACTAAATTGAAATCGCTACATCGGTTCGGGAGCTATGATGCCACAGACAAACAGACAGACCGACAGACACGTCAAACTTATAACAGACAGACACGTCAAATTTTTGCGTCGGGGGTTAAAAATAAATTCGACTCTAATAATTGGTTTATTGGAGAACAACCGACATTAATTAATTTATTTTTATTTTTCAATTAAATCGTTCCTCCCAAACCTTAAATAAGTAGTTTTAGAAAATTTTGAAAATTTGTTGGTTTTATAAACAATTGCTTTATTACATTCCATGCGAAATCTATGGCTTAAAATTTCTATTTCACTATTTGCAGTCATACATAAAATTTTAATTTACCCCATAAAGAGGTAATGTTGTGTTGCGCTGGTAACCCTACGCGGGGAGGTGAAGTGCGGGCGGGGCGGTGTTTTGTCATGGTTTTGGACACAGTCCGCTACGTACAAATGTGATCGAACACTCATTCTGGTTTTTTCTGTAATTCTGTGGGTTTAAGTCACAAAGTATAGATACCAGGAGTCCGAACATAATGGTCTCAATTTAGGGGACAGATTTTTTGCCGGTAGAGCGCGCCATTGTTCAAGAAGTACCAAGCGCGATTCAGGACTATGCGCTGATTGGTCCGCCACAATAGCATCGGTACGTCCAAAATTCTAGCGCAGCCAGGGGCAGAAAAGAAAACTAAGATCTTGGTTTATTATTGTGTGTCATAAATAAATACTATGGAAAAGCCTATACCGTTCAGACTCCTGGTATTCTATACTCGTGGTTTAAGGACTCAAATCAGCTAAACATTTGGACTGACCTTGAGCGCGGGCACGCTGTTGGCGGTGACGTTGACGTGGGCACTGATGCGCGTCACGGCAGGGACGCTGCGGTCCTGGCACTGACCTACCTGGAAACACGGTAAGTTACATAGCAAATGTGTCAGCATAAACCTGTACCCACCAGGTACAGTACAGGTGTGGAATCTCAGGTAAATAACAAGTATTTATGCCTTATAGGGCAAGACTAGAGCTGCGAATGCTTTGTCTGCCTTTTTAAGTCCGTAATAGGCAAATAACAAGGGCCAACATCTCAAACGCTCATTTAGTGGCGGTGAAACCGTAATAATTACTACACATTTCTCTGAAATCACACCGAAGTTATCCCACGCATAATCTCCCTTTTAATGACCTTAAAAAGGCTTAGTTACAAAAAAAATTCGATGATTCCATGACTGCTAGATTAAACAAAACAAAAAGTCGTACCTTCTCCTTGTATTCTGGGTACTCCGCCTCAGCCGGGAGACCGATGTTCTGTACGTAGTCGTAGGCGTGGCTCGGCCAGCTCCTTCCGCAACCCTTGGTACCGAACCTATGGACATTGAGTAGGTTATATTACATACTATAATAGGAAACCAGCTTCGGCTTCTCAGAAATTTTAGGTGTGTCCATCCACGATTAAGCTATGCGATCTAACATCTTTTAAGCATTTAAGCCTTTATTGTGATGCTGACGTGTTTTGCAATTCGTAAGGTATTGAATGGAATAAATGAAGTTACACACCATACATCGACAGATCAAAATATTATGTAGACTTTATTTGACTCAGTCCCCCTCTTTGTTCTTACTTGTTGGAGCAATCGACGAGGCACTGCACGGAGAGCGGCACGAGCTCACGCCGGCGGATGAACAGCGCGCCCTCCACCGCGCCGGCCACGCTGAACGCCCAGCACGAGCTGCACGACGCGCCCTGGACTGGAAATGTCCAAAGTTAGAGAATACAACCCTAAGCTAGCCCAAGTTACTTAAAAGAAGTTCATAGTACCTACATAGGAGTCGTGGCCGACTGCACTTTTTGGGACTACATGTAGCTTATATTTTAATCCAGAGCCAAAACTTTTTGCGTGAAAGAGTCACAAACAATGAAAAATCCATCCATCCATCCATCCAACCATCTATCCATCCATCCGTCCATTCATCCATTCTCACAAGCTTTCACATTTATAATAGTAGTAGGAAGTCACCTCATGGAAGCTTAGCCTTGAACTTCGCATGAACTTAATTTCAAACAATAATTAAGTAGGTATCTGCCAACTTTGTTTTATGCTGGTTATATTCTCCTTACTGACCTATAAAATAAATTAAAGTTTTACTCTAATTACATGGGGAGGAACTAACATTTGACGGGAGACACGGCACCGCGTGGTCGCCAGTCGAACCTCTTTGGGAGTTTCGACTCGGCAGCACGGAGAGTAGACCTCTTGTGGGGGAAGGCTTCAGCCTTGATCTTCTCGGGGTCAGGCTGTACTCCGTTGAGACTCTCGATCTCCTTGTTGAGACGGTCGGTAAGGAAGTTCTTGGCCAGCAGAGAAGGAGCTCCCTCGCGGTTTCCGGACGCAATGAAACGGTCGTGCTGGATCAGCAGGTTCTTACGAGCCGCCTCCTCCACGTTATCGACGTACTGACGATTGTACTCGTTTTTGAATCTGTAAATAGTTTACATGTGCATTACCTAATGGGATAAAACAAGCGCTATATGAAAGAAGCAGTCCCTATTCGAGAGATTCCTAGAGCTCAAAGTATTAAAAAATTCCACTGTAACGAAACAAGACACGTGATAAAATTTCTGTTTAAATTAAAAAGAAAGCTCGGTTTAATGGGCTACGAATTATGACCCCGTGTAATATTGCCACACAACAAATAGACACAAATAAGTTACGTTGACTGTTCATATTATGTATGATGTAGTCTTCATTTGTCTTAGTCTCTGGAATCGAGCACTCACGTGGCGAAGGTGTCGTCGTGTCGGAGGTCCCTGTGCGGCAGCGTGTACTCGCGCAGGGGGTTGAGGCGCGCCGCGTGGTCGGCGTTCGACGCGTTCAGGCGCTCCACCACGTCGCACAACTCCTCTGTGAATATTATGTGAGGGTTTACAGCGCCATCGTCAATCGACAATCGCTATCGTCCCCGCTTGTGCGGTTGACTGGGGCTAGTTCTATCTGTGAGGATTAGGCTGTAGTTTACAATAGCCCAATACTATATCTTCTTTATAAGGATTATAATTCAGAGATGGCTGGATACGTATATTATTTAAAACAACTTATTTATAATACGGCCAAGATCTCGATGTCTTTCGAGAATTGTCGTTTTTTCATTTTCATAGAAAAACGAAGATTGCCGAGGGAAGCAATTTCGTTTCGCTGTAGATACTTATTAGTCGTGGTTACATTGAGAGAGTACGTATCAGCTACAAATGTTTAAGCTGTAAAACCATGGATTCTTCTAATAGTCTTCTGTAATGTTCTCACCTAGGTTGGGGTTGTAGAACTTGTTCTCCCTCTGGTTCTCCTCCATGACGTAGTAGCGGTGCTCGTAGCCGTCGGTGGCCGCGCCCAGCACGGAGCTGTCCACTGTCACCTTGTACCTGGACAGCAGATACCATAATTATCATTACCATCGTAATATCACACCGCATTACCAATTCCTTGGCTTTAAGGCTAATTGTAGACTAAGAATTAATATTATTACCATGTGACATCAATTTGTATACCTACAATAGTTGCAAGAAATAGGTAAATAAATTGAATTGAATCGAACCATGCAGCTGCGTGTGAAGATAAAGGAATGAAATTAGGTATAGTTATGTGAGAAGATATTGTGTTGTCAATTGGATCGTTTAAAATTTAAATAGTACTTGACGCTTTATATAAGTCATCCAGTAAAAAGTAAGTAGAATCTAAATTCTCAAACATGACTGAGAAAAACAGTTTTTTTTCCTTCTAATATTTTATACATTTCATCAGAACATGTAAGTTGTAACATAATTACGTATTTTAGAAAATGTTGATAATGTACAGCTACATTATTGAACTCTAGATATCAATATAGTTTGTTATGAATACTTATGACCTACTAACAATGATAATATGGACTAATAATGTTAATTGCTACTCTACAAGTACTACATCTAGTTCAGAATTATTTTCAAAATCTATATTGGAATTCATGTAAATTATCTATCTTATAAACCTTGTAATTAACATAGCATGGCATTGTTTGGCCGCCCCTCGATTTGAGCCTGTATTTGTTGAAGTCCATGTAATAATTATTTATTCATTATCATTGCGAGGAAAATTCAAATGTATTGCAAGCAAACTGGAAGTTGTTAATTTATTGAAATTGAAGTCACCTGCTGCTTGATCAACCTAATGACCTACATTAGTTCAAGGCCAATATCGAGATGTTATTGAATTGTGTGACGAAATTTTCAACCATCCTATACCTATAGGTATGATTACCGTTGTGAGTATGTAGATGAGATGCAACTAGAAATGATACACTTAAATATAAATTATGCCTGGTTTCTGAGAATTTGTCGGTAGAATATCTATGTATTTGTATTTTTTTTTCTAATATCTATGGACGCTTCACACCACGTCAATGTGGTCACGTGGAAAGTTCTCGAATAACTTGTGTTACGGGTACCAGGCAAAGGAAATATATAAATTAATACTTTTTATATCATACACATATTTAAGATTTTTATTATATACTACACATCCATAACCCAGGAACACAGAAAAACTTTTTGTTCCTTCGGCGGAAATAGAACTCGCAACCCCCGGCTTAAGCAGCAACACGCTCAACCATTGAGCCACAGAGGTCGTCATTGTTTCGATAACTTGTTTCGGAACAAAAAAGGGATATTACTTATTTAAACTAAGTTTTAAGTAAGTGACTAACACAATGTAATGAAGTCCGTTTATCGATTCCATAACTGAATATGATGTCGCTGACATAGAAAGGAATTAAAAAACTTTACAGAAAATGATTATTTTTTTAGTTAAATAAGTACATTAAATTAATGCTCCATTACACTTTCAAAGTAACAAATGTTTTTCATAAAACTAGATTTTACCTACATTGTCGGATTGTAGCAAAACAAAATACTTTATTCTCGAATATGAAGAAGATTCACCTATAGACCACTAGATGGATCTTTTGGCACTCTGCGCCTGATAAACTTAGTTTATCTGGAGTTCATGAAAATATCAGAAATGCATTTGCCCACTTTCGCAGATCCGGGTTAATGTTAACCCTGCGTAAAATATCATGCCTTATCTTTCGTAAATATAAATAACGAGAAGGATAACATGATAAATAACCCAGGGTTAATTTTCACCTAAATCTGCGAAAGTGGACCATTACAGTATGTAGTTTTTTGAGTGCAGAAAAACCGACAGAAGGATTACCTGATGGCACCCGCAACATTAGTAGAATAAAAAATGCGAGGAGGACCTTTTGATATTATATATAAAAAATACTCACGAAAGTGGGATGGCGGTGTCATCCTGCGTACGCACAAGGTACAGGTCGTGGTGGGTGGTTAGGGCTTCGCCCTGAGCGCCACCCAGCTCGCCAGGTCGTCCAGTCGACACGTAGCCCCAGTGCTCCACACGCCCGCCTTCAGTCTGGTTGTAGCCTGACGGAAGAAACTTTTTTAGTACCGATAAATTTACGTTAATCCAAAATTGTAACTGCCTGTGTAACGTTTATTGTCCCAGAAACACTATATCTGCCTAAAAGACTTGCAAAAACGCAAGGTACTTTCACGCGCGGGTTAATTACTCGTGAAAAGTGACGTTTCCAGTCCAGTTGGTCGTGGGTTCGATGTCCGCGTTTAAACAACAAAATATGTTATCAAGTCTGCTGTCTGGGTAGGACAATGCAGGCCGATCACCTGATTGTTTAGCAAGAAGACAAATCCCACAAGAAAGATGATCCATGCGTCAGATAGGCATGTATAAAGTCGGTCCTGCGCCTGATCTCTCGCTAGTCGTGGCGGTCGTCCGCCCCACTGGGTTACGAGAGTAAAGAAGCGAGTGCTCTTTTGTATTACGCACACACTTGAGCACTATACAATTTATACATAATACAATAACTGGTGTGGTTTCAATAAAGCTACCAGCATATATAGTAAGCGTACTGTAGGTGCCCATGTGCTTGATAACTCACCGATGAAGGAGAACAGGTCAATGTCGGGCAGTGCGGGGTTCCTCAGGTCCTCAGCGGCGGCGGCAGGAGACTGGGCCTTGCCGCAGCGCCGCGTCGTGCTCTCCCCTGTCTTGTCCACGCGGACCTGCGGAGTGGGGAAGTGGGCTGGTGGAGCTTCATATGGCACAACACTTTGTACATAGCTTCGAGTTAATTACATACTGCACCGGGGAGGTGCAATTTACGTTACTTTTAGATGCGATTGCAAGTTCAGTTTCGTTATTCTTGAATTTAATGTACACATTCATTTTACTTTGATTGTATTTTAAGTGAAGCGACTCGTTATCATTAACTGATTTTGTGTACTTTCGACCAATCAGAACGCGTTTGACGCTGGTTTAACGTTTACAAGAATACCGGTTTAGCGTATCGGGACTTGATTGTAAAATTTGTATTATTGCAAGTTTTTGACCTTCTGGTAAAAAGTAGTCCTCTACGATATCTATACAGATAAATAAAATTGATGTGTCTGTTTGTAATTTCAAATTAACAGATTTTTCTATACATCTATACAGATAAATAAAATTGAAGTGTCTGTTTGTAATTTCAAATTAATAGCTTTTCACTTAATGCACAATATGAAAGTATATTCGGTACCTACTTACAAACAAAAAACAATTTTTAAAATTTTTGTCTGTCTGTCTGTCTGTCTATCGGTCTGTCGGTCGGTCTGTCTGTTTGTTCCGGCTAATCTCCGAAACGGTTGGACCGATTTTCACGGGACTTTCACTGGCAGATAGCTGATGCTATAAGGTCTAACATAGGCTACTTTTAGTTTAGGGTTCCGTTTCCGTTCTACGCAAACGAAGTTGCGGGCATCAGCTAGTTCTAAATATATATAAAAGGCAAACCGAACCGAAAGGCACAGCCAAAACTACTGAACAGATTTCGCTGCAATAACGCACACAGATAATTGTTATAACGTAGGCATTCGCTAAGAAAGGATTTTTGAAAATTCGCCCCCTTAGGGGGTGAAAAAGGGGTTAAAGTTTTGTATGGAAACCGAACTCCACGCGGACGAAGTCGTGGGCAAAAGCTAGTAAATACATAAGTTTTATTTGTAGTGACCTTCCAAAGTAAATAAAAATAAGTAAACGGTGAAGCAGAACAAGGATGAATGTTACCACCACCACCACTTAGACCACTTACCACCAAGCGCTGGAGGCTACCATCGGGCATGACGGTCTTGAAGGCGAGGGTAGCGCCACCGTAGAAGTCCACACGGGATGAGCCCGTAGCGGCATCCACTCTGGAAATTATATCGTTTCCATAATTAAAAAATGCATAATTTTGATATTTCGATAATTATAAAATTCAGTTTGGAACATAATTGTGTAAGTTATTGGGGACGTCCTCGACGCCCCCCGATGGTTGCACGCCTTGTCGTGGCGGTGGGGCTTAGTAACCGTGGACTGGTCACCCACGGTGAAGCTAAGAGGCAACCGGGGCCGGCCTGTTTGCCGCCGGCTGGCCCGAGGAGGGCGCCCTCAGCGTGCTGAACATGTCCGCTGAGGACGCGCGTGGAGGTGGGACCGCAGAAGAAGAGGAGTGCCGGTATTACGGTGCGCCGTTCTCCCTATCTTCTGCGGCCGTGGAGGGATCGCAGGGGGAGAGGCGTGATGGTATTACGGTACGCCACTATCCCTACCCCCTGCGAGCTGGCGGGGCCGTTCCGTCGAAACGGCGTTGGTGGGGCCGCAGAGGAAGAGGCATGTCGGTATTGCGGTGCGCCGCTTGCCCTATCCTCTGCGGCCGAGGTGTGATCGGTGGCAGAACCACAGACCTGATCTGCCACCGGGTACCGGTTGATGAGGCTGGTATCTGTGGCCTCCTAGTAGCAGACTCGGGGGGAGTCTGCTACAGTACTAGTGGAGGCCGAGGAGGGAGGCGCACCTTACCATCTGGTGCGCCTGGGGCCTTCGGGCCTTAGATGAAGCCGCTTGTGGGCGGCTGCCGTCGGCGGGGTCGCGGATGTGTTTATCGTTCCCGTGGCCCCGCCACAGGGCGGCGAGGAGGAAGGAGGGGGGTGGTTTTTAGTGGGTATACCGTGGGTCTCATTAGCCTATACGGGAGTCCCACATCACCACTCGGGTGCCCCCTGCGCCTGGGTGGTATGCGTAATGCATTTTCCCCCCCGGAACAAAAAAAAAGGGACGTCCTCAACGGAATACATACATAAGCCATGAACTTGAGTCTAGAGTCTAAGCAGTAGACTTTTCTAGAATATAATTTGTATAACACTTAAAACTATAATCCCCTTAATACTCAAATTAAAAATGAAAAAAAAAATGAATTACTGATTAGAAAACAGTTAATTTTGTTCCTACTAATCGTATTAGAACGGAAATACAACTAAATTAACTACCTACATAGTACATACTAATTACTAGCGGATCTCTTCGACATATTATAATACAATCCATGAACTTGTGTTTGTATCCTGAAAATTGTTCGGACGATGGCGAAATTTTATCTTAGAATCCGGCTCTTTGCAAGGATCCTAGGATTATCGCAACGTTCTTAATTTTCCATTAATCCTATTACATCTAGCAGACACATCTCGTATATAAGCTCACCTCTATAACCAATTTCTGGGAATAAACGATTCTTATTCTTAATCTCACCTTGCCATGTATGTCTCTGTGTAGCCGGCGCGGGGGACAGTGAGCTCCCCGCTGACCACGTAGTGCGGGTTGAACTTCGGTCGCGTGGGCTGCTGGCGGTAGCCCGCAAAGTTGTACTGGCCCTGATAGAAGCCCTTGGCCGCTGTGCTGGACGCAGCAGGCCTGGTCAGGTCCTGGTAGTTCTGGAGAACGGGGGTCCGGGAGCCGAGGAAATCGTCATCGGGGAGGGGAATACGCTCGCTGGCGTCGTGGTCTGAGAGCAGGATGGGGGGCAGTTCGGGGTTGTGCGGCTGCTGAGCGAGGAACTCTTGAAGCAGTTGCGCAGAAGATTCTGCAAGAACAAGGGAAATTATGTCATTATATGAAGTTGAACAACAATGCTTCGCGTTCTCTTATTGCTGAAAACTGTTTTGTTATCTTCCATCACAATCGCATACCAAAAAATAACGATGTCTATAGCGTATACGCTGTCAATCCAAATCTTACTGAAATTGCAGTGGTGAAATGTGTGATTGGCTAGTGCCCGTTAAAAACATGGTCGTACCGGTTTTCTCCACGGGTGGGCTCACGGGCTTGCTATCGAGCTGCTCGGGGCGCACGTACGAGGGGAACTTCTGTTCCTGTTCCCTGGGCTCCTCCACCACGATGGGCTGCACGGGCTTTGGGCCCTTCTTCACGGGCACTTCGATCACCACTTCCTTTACCTTCTTCTCGTTAGCGTTGAAGTTAACACTGTACTCTGGAACTGTATACACAAACACTGAGTATGTGAGCTTAGGTTAGGCTAGCAGCATTTGGAAAATTAGTTTCAGTTTTAAAGGGAAAAACAAAATTATTTTAAATAAATTATACATAATAAATTGTAAAAAAAATAGCAATATTTTATATTTGCGTATTTGCAGTCGAGTTCTGGTATTTGTAAATTTTTTACTTTAACAGAAGCTAGCAGGTCTTAGCTATAATATAGTCTAGCAGATTTTAATAGAAGCTAGCAGGTTTATCGACAAAACACCACCCTTTTGGGAGTCGCTACTACCTTACGTTGAATAAAACTAAATATTTTACCTTATTTATGACTACTACCTATACACACATAAAAAGAGTTTCATTTTATTTCTTAGTATATTTTTTTACAATAGTAATTTTTTTATTATCTACTTACTCATAAAAAATAAAAATAAAAACTTTTGAATCTAAAAAAAACTTAGGTAGGTACCTATTACATAACTACACTTACCTGGTGGCAGACGCGGCTGCTCCACTGGTATGGGCACCGGCACCAACAACACCGGCGGAGGAACAGCTCCTTGTCCACCGAAGATGTTGCCTAGAGAAGAACCACAATTGATGCTAAGTTAGTATTAAATACCAATATCATAATCTTCTTACTGTTAAAAAATATATAAAACTTATCGCGTTGTGTAACATAACACGCCTCTTTCCCGTAGGGGTAGGCAGAGACCACTTCTTTTCACTTGCTACGATCCTTACATACTTGTTTCGCTTCGTCCACTTTCATTCTTACCATCCATTCCTCCTCTTACATTCAACGTAGCGAAGCAGCTCTCCATGGGCCACTTTTCACCTTCGCGTTCGCGTTATTTACAGCTTTTTATAGAGAAAGCAGCCTAAAGGGCTTCACACACGGCAGCTATAATATTGTATATAATGTACATTACATTCCGTGACACATTATGCTGTCGTGTGTGGACTCCTGACGATTTCTATGTAAAGATATAATGAGATGTATCGTGCTATAATATACATATTTACATTACAGCTGCCGTGTGTGAAGCCCTTAAAGCTTTATCTATGGCTAGCCGCACACGTGCAATATTATTGACAGAACAAATTTGTCAATACTAGTCAACACATACAAAAAGAAAAAAACGACAATATGGCAGGCACACAAGGAATATTATTGTCAATATGAGCTTTATTGTCAATAATATGGTGTATGTGCGGCTAGCCTATGTATTGTTACTTACCGTAGGCTGCTAACGAGTTCCACGACCAGTTGGGTGTCAGGCCGGCGACGGGCGCGCTGGCGTGCACCTGAGCGTGCGCCTGCGCGTGCACCGCGGGCGCCGGCTCCGCGGTATACTCGCGGGAATCTACAGACAACGTGATTCAATAATGAGAGGAGACAGGACTGGACCGTAACTTCCGTATTCAGCAACAACGAAATTTACGGTTTAAGTAAAGTTGAGACTATTTGGTCAGTGTCTAGGGATTTTAAAGCGAAAGAAAGATTCTTTTAATTCATGTTTATCCGTATTTGTATTTTGTACAAAACCCCGATTGTTATTCGGCGGTTCTTAAAACGACACCAACCCACGGGCGCTCACGCAGTGGCGTAGCGTAGTTAACACAAGTTCTTCAAGAACTTATCATGGGACCAGATTGATGTGGTGTTAAAGCGTCTATAGATGTTATATAAAGAAAACATACATACATAGTCTGTAAAACACATAAGTCCTTTGCGTCGCGCAGTCGGGTAAAAATCAAAATAAGAGGGCGGCAAATTGTCATCCTCCCTGGGCGGCAAAAATGTCATCCGCCCCGGGCGGCAGACACCCACGCTACGCCACTGCGTTCACGCGGTATCAATACATATCACCTACACTTTTATTTACTCTGCAGTTCCGTATATAGCTTTAGTTTACCCTGCCCGTATTGGAGGTGCGGTAAAATAGCTCACCTAGCTTATACTGCACTTTGTACTGCGGAGAGCGCACGGCGCGGTCCCCCGCCACCCGCAGCGCGTCGTCCACGTCGTCCTCTAGCCGGGGCACGCTGCCCGCTGCAGCCGTCGCTGCTGTAAACAACAGAAATACAGCCTACAGGACGTTCTAACAAGAGAAAGAATACATAGCCCATTGGCTACAGTCCATAGTACAAGTCCACGGTGGGCAATTCGCACAATGATTGATCTGTGGCGAATCGCCGCCGTAAATAATATTATGTATTTAACCATAAATTATATAGATTACCTGACAACACTTTGTAAAATATCTCGTTACCCTGGTAACACTACACTTGTCAAAACTTTTCTATGCACATTTTTTCCCTCCGTAAAATTTGTGTCGCTAATGGTTTTGGAAATAGTGGAATAATAAATTAAATTGCTGTATTGTGTCGCCCATAAAATAAAAGACTTAAAACACGCATGGTTTTATTTAATGAGCCATCTAGATCCGCCAAAGACCGAAGTAGGTATATTTGTATTTGGTGCCCAACATCCAACATGTTGAACAGTCGCACACAAATGTCCTTTCGACGAGGACTTTACTCCCAGGCGGCCAGGGTATCACGGGATCAGTGGCGGACTAAGCCCGTCAGGGGCCCGGGGCGGCAAAGCCAAATGAGCCCCCCCCCCCGCATAAAAAACCGGTCAAGTTCGAGTCGGACTCGCGCACCGAGGGTTTCATACAAATTTGTAATAAAAAATAATGGTTCACGGTTTATGCATAAGGTTTATATATTTTATGAAATTGAATGTTTTTTTATATTTGAGTTGATTGAATGAAAGGTAAATTGCGGTTAACGATTTAATAATATAGCCCTTTATTTCCATGCTTTACATAGTTTTTTTTTAGTTTTTAATTTTTTACAAGCTAAGAAAATTTTATTTTAAAATTAGTCGGTACATATTGAATTACTTATAAAATGTTTCTTATGTAGGTATTATCTTTTCTATTAGTTTTTTTTTGGCATGGCTCCTCATCGGATAAAGGCCTCCTCCAATTTTTCCTATTGTTTTCGGTCTGTTGTCTTTGTCATCCATTCCTCGCCCGTTATGTTTATGATTTCGTCGACCCATCTATCTTTAGGTCTTCTCTTTCCACCTGCGCCTTTCCACTTGGTGACTCTCTTTGTCTGTCATACGGGCAACGTGGTCAGCCCATCTCCATTTAAGTTGTTGTGCATGTCGTTCTGCATCTATGAGTTTTGTCTTTTTACGAATAACATTGCTATTTTGTTTGTCGATAAGTTTGATACCCAGTATGCTTCTTTCTTTTGCGCGCTGACATGTCCGAATTTTCTGTTTTGTTTTTTCTTGAAATAGCCACGTTTGTGCTCCATATAACAGGCATGGCAATAAGCAGGAGTCCATTACCTAATTTTTGAGTTTCATAGGGAATTTGGCTTTTAAAATTTCTTTGAAACTCCAGTACTCACTCCAAATCATATTAATACGGCGTTCTAATTCATCTTCGTGGCGCGTCTTCTCAAAGGATATTTGTTTTCCGAGGTATATAGGTATAGCTAGCATATTGAATTTGTGTATTGTTTACGTATAGGTCGTTTTTTACACTATTTGTCGTTACTTTTGTTTTTGAAGTGTTCATTCGTAAACCAATTTTTCTGCTCTCATAATCTAACTCACTTATCATTATTTGTAGTTATTTTGGTGTTTTTGCAAAAATAATGATATCGTTAGCAAATTTTAAATTGTTAACAAACTCCGTGTCTACTTTTATTCTTTTTTTACGATTTTACGGTTTACGATTTATGACGTATTAAAAAAAAAACTACTTACTAGTGTGGTGTGTGAGTAGAATATATAGTAATGTAAGTGTGTATGAGTAAGTATATAAAATGTGTTATGTCTTATATTGATGGTTCAGTAATAAATCATATTCTAATGAATCAAGTTGTTTAATATCTCCGTTGACACGACCTTACATGGCGACCCTGCCAACCGAGACGGGCTGCCGAGTCCGGTCGCGAAATTTTAAATTCTTGAAAGTTTAAAAGTTTTATTATAAAGACATACAGTGAATTTTCGCGATGTGCCGGTCAAATATTCAAAAAGAGAACGTATTTATTACTCAAAGTGGTGCGCAAAATTCGGCGTCGATGACAGACTATCATTTATCGAACATTAGTATTGTTATGTTCGTAATTTGTACGATACTCGGTATCGCGGTACTCTACGCTATTTATAGACTGTACCAAAGGTGCCATTATTCGTGGATTCGTAATGAGGTTTTAGCCCAAAACCTCACGCGGTCGTTTCGACGATCCACCCCGGAGGCTCGTGTCTGCTACGAGTGCCGCCAGCAGCGCCAGGAGCCCGAGCACCACCACCAGGAGGCCGGTATGAGACTCCCGAGCAGTAAGTGATTTGTGATTGTTAACATAAAAAAACCAAAAGGCATTCAGTGAAAAGTGGAGTGACGAGTGTTCTATCGTTAATTAATTAAAATGGGACTTTAGCTTTTTTTTAAATTATGTTTAAAATAATTATGTAGTATTTTAAATTTTATATAAATATACTTTTTTTGATATTATGTAATGGCAAATGAACTTAAAGATATATATGACAAGTTAAAAAATATTAAAGATAATTTAACGAAGCTTAGTTATGCTAGGAGAACAGAAAATGTTTTAAAACAAAAGTTATAAGAGGCTACGTTATTAAAATGCCATTTTGATGAGTGTACTGAAATTTTGTCAAAACAAATTGAAAATAAAGAATTTAGTGCTAATATTTTGCAAGAAATTCAATCATACTGTGATTTGATTAAAAAATATTTTATAGATATAGAAACATTTTGTTCAAAATCTTATAGTTGTCAGTCTTCTAGTGTCGAGTGTACGGTCGAAATGCAAACCGAAGCAATTATGGAGTCTTTTAGTTATAGAACTGCTGTCGCTTTATTACCGGTTATGAATGGTGATGAAAACGTCACAAAATCTTTGATAGATGCCATAGAATTGTATAGCTCGTCACTCAATACAGAAGGTAATCAAATGCTCGTTAAATTTATTTTAAAGACGAGATTGCACGAAAATGCAAAATTACGAATGTCGACTTCGTATAATAGTTGTGACTCGCTTATTAGAGACATGCGCCAACATCTTCTCACCAAAAAGTCGAGTACAGCTATCCATAAGGAATTGTCTCTTATTAGCCAAAATGGTTTGACTTTAGACAAGTATGGGTCTAAAGTTGAACAACTTTTTGTGGATTTGACGGTCGCACAAGCGGATGGCGATCAAAATGCGTATAAAATTTTGCGCCCCCAAAATGAGAAAATCGCCATTAAAAGTTTTATAGATGGGTTACGGAACCGTGAAATCCGCACTATTCTGTCGGCACGTAATTATGACACGTTGAAAGACACCATCAGAGCTGCGCAGGACGAGGAGTTGTCGTACAATCGTCCTCAATCGCACGATATGGCATATGTTGGGTATCAAGGGTATTCTTATAATAATCGAGGAAATTACCGCAGATTTGGTAATGGCCGCCCTAATGGTACGAACAATAGATGTATACATAGGGGCAATAATAGAGTATCTTTTAATAGGCGAACACAAAATTATTTTCAGAATCAGTCTGGAAATTATCGTAATATGCAACGCGGAGCGACTCGCTTAAATCGTGGCAGGCCTGAACGTACATATACATGTACTAATAATGTACACGCTATTGAAACAGGCATGAACAATATGAGTTTTAATGACGAACATTGTACCAACGCAAAATTGGGAGACCGTAAAGAAAATTCATTACAGTTTTTTCGATAATAATTTTATTTATGCTTGTAACAATAATAGCTCGGTAGAATTCTTAATACAAGGTGCCAAATATGGTTTGCTTATAGATTCCGGAGCATCATTATCCGTATTGAAATACAACACGGTAGCACAGTGGAACATTCCAATTCATAAGGAATGCATTTCCATAAATGGTATTGGAGGCAAAGTGCAAACTTTAGGGTATGTTTTCATTACGTTGACCATAAATGATCAGGAATTTGGACACAAATTTTATGTCATGCAAACTTTGCCTGGTATTAGACATGGTATAATAGGTAGAGATTTTATGCACAAATATAACGCTATTTTAAATTTCGAAAATAATACGTTTACTATTAGTCATAATAATAATAATATAACCTTACCTATGATAAATAATTGTACAGGAAATAAAAGCTGTTTTTTGAGCATTCCACCGAGATGTGAAAAGATATTTACATTAGGTAGTAGTTTTAACGAGGACTGTGTAATTTTGCCGTATCAATTATGCGATGGAGTTTTTATAGCCGGAAGCATTTGTAGGCCGAAAAATGGACAAGTTAATATACAGATATTAAATACACGCGAAACACAAGTGGATATTAATTATTTTAGACCAGAGGTACATTTATTATCAGATTACAAAATTTGTAACTTTGAACGAAATTGTAACATTGACGGAGATAGGGTGCGCACTTTATTGAACCTAATAAATTTTGATCATTTGAATAGCGAAGAAATGTCATCAATTCAAAACATATGTGCAAAATTTTCCGATGTTTTTCACTTGCCGAATGATAAATTATCTACCACTAATCTTTACGACCAAAACATACTGCTAAAGCCAGGTGCAGACCCAGTTTATACTAAACAGTACAGGTTACCATTTTCCCAACGCGAGGAAATTGAAACACAAGTTAAGAAAATGCTTTCCGAAAATATAATTGAACCAGCCAAAAGCGAGTGGTCGAGCCCTGTCTTATTGGTTCCTAAAAAATCCGACGATAATTCTAAGAAATGGAGGCTTGTTATAGATTTCCGAAAATTAAATACTAGAATTTTAGATGATAAATTTCCTCTCCCAAATATTAACGATATTTTAGATTCTTTGTCAGGCTCAATGTATTTTTCACAGTTAGATTTGTCACAAGCTTATTATCAGGTGAAATTAAACCCAGAAAGCAGAAAGTACACAGCATTTACTACACCTTCTGGGCAATATCAAATGACACGCTTACCCATGGGCTTAAAAATTAGCCCTAGTGCTTTTTCCCGTTTAATGACAATTGCTATGTCAGGCCTCACATACGACAAATTATTTGTTTATTTAGATAATTTAATTTGTTTCGGACGTAATTTAGAAATGCATAACAAAAATTTGATAGATATTTTAATTAGACTGCGAAAAGTTAATTTAAAACTTAATCCATGTAAGTGCGATTTCTTAAGAAAAGAAATGCAATTTTTAGGTCATATTGTTTCTTCTGAAGGAATAAAACCAGATTTAGAAAAAATAAATATAGTAAAAAATTATCCCGTTCCAAAAAATGCTGAGGAAACAAAAAGATTTGTAGCGTTCGTAAATTTTTATAGAAAGTTTATTCCAAATTTTGCGGAAATATGTTTACCACTTAATAGGTTGTGCCGGAAATATGTTCAATTTGAATGGTCAAATGAATGTAAAAAATCTTTTGAATCTTTAAAAAAGTCATTAATATCTCCGCCAATATTGCAATATCCGAATTTCGACGACGACAACACGTTTATTTTACAAACAGATGCATCGGGATATGCAATTGGATCCGTATTATGTAATAATGACAACAGACCCATAGCTTTCGCTAGCCGTAGTCTCAATAAATCGGAAGTTAGGTACCCCACAATAGAAAAAGAATTGCTCGCTATCGTGTGGTCCGTAAAGTATTTTAGGCCATATCTTTTCGGAAGGAAATTTATTATAAGAACTGATCACAAACCGTTGATTTATTTATTCAATCAAACAAATCCATCTAGTCGTTTGACGAAATTTCGGTTACTATTAGAGGAGTATGATAGATACTATATAATAGAATATGTTAAAGGTGCTGACAATGTAGCTGCAGATGCGTTGTCACGTATCCGAATAACTAGTGAGGAATTGAAGGAAATAAATCAACATGTTGTGTCAGTTTTGACGAGAGCTCAAAGAAGGAAAATGAATGAAGATGGTTTAGAGATTGTCAGTGACAACCCTGAGGTTTCCGAGCGAACTGCTAACGATTGGACTGATCACCCAAAAGTTATGGAGTTGCTTAAAAAACCAAAGGAGTGTACTGAGTTACGATTTTTAAATGAAAAACAATGGAAAAGTTTAAAGTTCTCAGACGAACAAAATAAAAATTTATTTAATTATGATGCATCAAATGGTATTATAAGAGTAAACCCTTATTTCCGATTACAATGTGCACGAGATGCCTTTGTAAGGAATTTGGCGTATTACTGTAAAAAAATAAAAATAGATAATGTGTGTATAATACAAAATGATGAGAATAGCACATTAGTAAAAGACTTAAGTCAAAGTATAGATATTACACCTAATTGGTCCGGACCGCGTTTATATATTTTAAAAGGTGTAAAAGTTATAAATGATCATGATACAAAACGTGTAATATTAAATGATTACCACTTACTACCGAGTAGTGGTCACGCCGGCATACGCCGCATGATAAGTAACATAAAACGACGTTACTTTTGGCCAAAATTGGAAAAAGACGTCATAGACTTCGTAAATCGCTGCGATAAGTGTAAACGTCAGAAACATTTTAAGTATATAAAAGAGCCAATGGTCCTCAGCGATACGGGCTATTCGGCTTTCGATAGGATATATTTAGATTTAGTTGGGCCCTTAAGTAAGGATAATGATAGTTACAAATATATTCTCACACTACAGTGTGATCTTAGTAAGTACGTAGAAGCTTATCCCTTAAGAAATAAGGATACAATTTCAGTGGCAAGAGCTTTCATTCATAACTTTATTTTACGCTATGGCATTCCAAGAAACATAATATCTGATCGGGGCACGGAGTTCATTTCGAACGTAATGAATGAAGTGTGTAAAATTCTTAAAATCAATCAAATATCTTCGACAGCGTATCATCATCAGTCAATAGGAAGCTTAGAAAATACCCATAAACATTTAATGTCATTCCTTCGCATACAAACGGATAATGAACCGCAAAATTGGAGTTCATGGTTACCATATTGGTGCTTCGCTTTTAATACGACCGTACACACGTCAACCACGTACACTCCATACGAACTCGTTTTCGGAAAAATATGTAATTTACCTAGTAATTTAACATCCGAGGTTGCACCTTTATATAACCCAGAAAACTATCCGCAACAACTTAGATACAGACTTCAAAAATCACAGTATGATGCAAGACAGCATTTAATTAGCAGTAAACAAATTAGAAAATGTAAATATGATTCCTATACAAATCCTATAACATATAATACAGGTGACATGATACTACTTAAGAATGAACAAAATGTAAACAAATTAGATCCTTTGTACATTGGACCATATAAAGTAATAGAAGATTGTAATCCTAATTTAAAAATACAATATAAAGGTAAAGAATTAATAGTACATAAAAATAGAACTAGACCTTAATATTAAATGATTTTTTTTTTATTATTTTGCCATTGAAAATGTATGTACTTGTGCTAAGTAAATTTATTAAATTGTTTCTAACTACGTTTCGAATATTAAAAATAATCAATACTATAATATTAATATGTATTAATAGTTATTATTATTAGTTTTTAATTTCTTTTTTTTACTCAACAAAATTATTATACTTAATTACTTACCTTCTTAAATAAAAATAACTGTTTCATAATTTTAATTTTTTTAGCCGGTGGGCGTGTGGTGTGTGAGTAGAATATATAGTAATGTAAGTGTGTATGAGTAAGTATATAAAATGTGTTATGTCTTATATTGATGGTTCAGTAATAAACCATATTCTAATGAATCAAGTTGTTTAATATCTCCGTTGACACGACCTTACACTAGATCTCGTTCAAACCAATTTTTGGTGGAAGTTTGCATGGTCATGTACATCATATATTATGTTTTTTAGTTTTATCATTCTCTTATTTTACAGGACACACATTTTACCACTTTGGAAGTGTCTCTCACGCAAACTATTCAGTTTAGAAAAAAATTATATTAGAAACCTCAATATAATTTTTGAAGACCTATCCATACGTATGGGTTTAATGAAAAAAAAATTTTTTTGACTTTCAGTTCTAAGTATGGGGAACGCTCAAAATTTATTGCTTTTTTTCAATTCTTCTGACAGACAGACAGAGAGACTGACATGACGAATCCATAAGGGTTCCGTTTTTTGACATTACGGAACCCTAAAAATGTAGTTTTTTTATGTTTATTTCGTTAAAATCTGGCAAGTGAAACATACATACCTACAATATGGAATGGATATGGGTGAGGAAAATAAAAAACAAATCGATAGATAAAATAAATAAAATAAAAGATAGTTTTTTTTTTTTTGTAGCGTGTTATATGTGTTTTCGTGCCTTCAATTTACTGAACTCCTCAATAACTTATGTAAAACCGATTTCTTTAGAATTTTTTCTTTCTATTGCCTTTTGACTATTTTCCATAGGACTTGTAGTTTTGCCGGAAATTGAAATAAACCGTCTTCTACCATTAAAAACTCACCCCTTACATTTCCCAACCTCAAATCGCCCGTAAATTACTTTTCATTTTATTTTTTAATATTCTCATCCTTTTCAATGTGTTTCATACTATTTTTTTTTCTCTTTTGACCATTTTCAATGGTAAAAGCCCTAGTCTATAAGCTTCATGATTGATTTGATGCTTGTACAGAGACTTTGCCATGTTGAGTCTTACGATGAGAACAAGTACATACCTACGTCTCTAAGAAACGTGCACTACAAATAATATAAGGATTATAAGAAAATGCAATAACTGAAGCAATGTACTCGTAGGTGCATGTTGACTAGAAACTACGGATCATAAAATTCTTCGTATAATTTAGCCTAGAAATTATTTCTAGGCTAAATTATACGAAGAATTAGTTACTTTTTCCAAATACTCGAAAATGCACTTACTCAACTCTGAACTCATTTACTTTTATACCGCACCAAAAATCAAAAATACTATTACGCTTTTTAATGAAATTACTTTGAACGGATAAGATCGCGTTTATTACTTTACAATTTAAAAAAAAGGCTTATCTGTTCGCAAAAATATCGGAACACACTAATAAACTATTAAATATCAACGTAAAGTAATTTAATACCTATATTTTAAATGTGGCCAATGTTTATTTTTCTACGTAAATAGAATGTAGTGAATGTAAATGTAAGCGTAAAAGAGGGAATTATTTGCACTCCATTCATTCAGGGATTCCTGAGGAACAGGGGCGTAGCTACCGCCGTATCTGCCGTATCAATTATACGGGGCCCCCGGGGCACGGGGGCCCCCAACGTGCAAAAATTAATAAAAACTTCCCAAATTTCATCTTCATTTCATCATCAACTATAAATGATTTAATAAATAATTTAAATTGTAAATATTTAAATTGTAAAAATTTTGGAAAAAGTGACAGATAGCTAATAATTATGACGAATAAATATTTCTTTTAATTTTATGCAATTTTTTATTTTTATTTTGTGAGCAATCTTTACCCTTCCTAAGGGGCCCCAAACAAATTTTTATACGGGGCCCCGCCAAGGCACGCTACGCTTCTGCTGAGGAAGTACCCGCTACAAAGACGGGAATTCCCCCAGCGTATTGGTCGCGTTCAGTAAAGTTAAATGAGTATTAGTACCGCGTAAAAAGTCTAGATAGCTGTAGTGTTTTGATCTTGTCGAAATTATGTAGGTATCAAGCACATTTTGGAACACAAGGGAACGCGGAGGCATTTGGGGGCCCCCCAAGACCGGGGGCCCGGGGCGGACTGCCCCTTCCGCCCCCCGGTTAGTCCGCCACTGCACGGGATTCCGCGGAAATCAAAGATGTACCTAGTAACTGTCGTTCAATCTGGCTACATATTGATTGTAATTGGGAATATGCATAAAAATTTAATTTGCCTGAAATATTTTTTTCCCTGTTAATTATTGTCGTCACATTATAACTAAAAGGATTTTTTTAAATGTAGTTCCTATTTAAGCCGAAAAAAATATATATAAAAAATGCAAAATCAGCCCGGGATATATTTTAAAATTGCGAAACGCACCACCAATGGTGACGCGCGTGTGACGTCACGCTACACGACGCTGTCTTTCGTGACAATGACATGACTGACGTTAAATTGAATTTTATGCTCTGACTCGTCTATGATTTTATCTGTCAACTGTCTTTTTCGTGTACGATGACGTCACAACCCAAGCCCGCGAAAATGGGATGTTTAAACCGCGCAAAAATTATAGTGATTTTTAAACATTTTTTCCAGCTTAATGGATAATGTTTTTGATGTGTTATATATATTTTTGGTAATGTTATAACCAGTAGAAACGTTTAAAAAAATAAAAAAATACATTCATATTCCCTATTGTTGAATGACCTTTATAAAAAGTTTTCAGAATATTTTTATTAGTTCCTGGAGCATTTTGGTTAATTTATATTATTAATTCATTACCTACTATAATTAATGATAAGTATAGTAGATATTAAATAACTAATTAAAAATATGCTTCTGATTAGCGTCGCTTGAGGAGCATTCGGAATTATTGCTATGAACTTGTCAGAATAACTCGTTTCGCATGATTTTCATTAAAATGCAAATTACGAAATTTTGGAGCAAGCAATAAATAATATTTTAAAAAAATAATACAAATAATTTTTAGCACCTACATAAAATGTGATGTGGTTTTTATCTAACTTTTAATTTTTTAAATATTCTGCGGTTTGCGGTGTAGTAAGATCGGACGCGATACCGACGTTTAGCAAAGGTTATAATATAGATTGCTGTACTCAATCAATATGTTTGGGTAAATCTTGAGCACAAAAAAAATATCGTATTACGCCATTAATTTCGTCTATTTTAGGCATTCGTCTTCAGATTGGATCATTGCGGTTTATGATGATTATTTGCGGACTGATCAGTCTTCTGAGATAGATCATAGAATATTTCCCCAATATTAGTTATATTTTTTGTTAAACTTTATAACCTTAAGCAAGCTGATTCACATGTGTGTTATCTATCCGCTTTTGAGATGAGTATTTACCAAGTATTATTTATTACCAAGTATTGGTTATTACCAAGTGCTACTAGAAGCTTTGGGTTTGGTAGCTGGAAGGTACCTATCAACTTAACCTACTTGTACTTTTATTTTATTCGTTCAGAACTTCTGTTACATGTACTATTTTGTAACTTAGTCCTTATATAATGCAACTTATATTTTGTACTTATAGGACTTAAATCCTTTTTATGTACATAACGTTAATGATTCCGATGCTGGCTATGCTTTATGGAAATCGGGAGGCCATTAAAAAAAGAAGAAGAAGAAGCACAAGAATATGACGTCACATTACAATCTCGTGCGTTTTTAGTCACGTGGTTAAACGTGAAAAATTCATAATTTTATTTTTGATATTTTATAAAAATCATACATATTTTTGTGTAAAAAGTTGGTTAAATTGGTTTAAATTAATGTTTAGCGATAAAATATCAACAATCTGATGTATATTTCCATCATACTAGGATAATACCCTATTTTCTATACCCTCGATCATGCTAAAAACTCTTTAGGAAAATTATTTTGAACCAAATCGGACAGTAACTTTTATTAGGAAGTAATTTGAAAAAAACATATTACGCGTTTATACTTACGGAACCCTCCTTAGACAGTCCTGACATGCTCTTGGTTAGGTTAGGTTATTTTTTTACATACAACTGCACAACCAAAACAAGTCAGGGCTACCACTCAATCAATAATAATGTATACGTTTAATATTTTAATTAAATTTTATGCGCAAAATGCACAAAAATAAAAAATATCGTCACTAATTTACTGATTTCGTGACATAATATTTTATCACATTAACTTTGAATTTAAAATCACATTTGTTGTTGTAGGTATCACCTATGAATATTTAAAGACAAAAACTAGATAATAATTTGTGGCACAGCGACCTTGACAATCGTGACATTCACTCGGATCCTCAACACGAATCCGGATCGCCTCGTGTTTTTCAAAGGCAATATATTAGGTATTGACCACCGCCCTCGCAAGTTAGGTGATAAGTTCACAGACCACGTCATAATCAAAAATAAAAGCGTTTGAGGACGCAACCCTAAAAGTTTGTAGTTTGTGGGAAAGTTTGTGGTAAGTGGTTAATGGGCGTCGGTTGTCGCTGTAACCTGTACCATCAGGCAATCCGTTTTATTTACTAGCATCCAAAGAATTTGCTGCATACGACATTTAAAAATCGACTGTCCCAGCCCCCAGGCACTACAGTATTTCAGAGTGGTTACTTCGCTCGGAGAATACTGTACCTATAACGGATGAAATTACCTATTCGCTGTATGTTCCTCTGATGTTTATGCTGAATTAAAATTATATTTACAATAATAATTATAGTGTCATTTAATAATGTGTACGTGTGACCTTCAACTCTGAGTGTCCCTAAAGTTGCGTTAGCCGTTAGTGCCGAGTGGGCCTTCACCATAACGGCCATGTCTTGTATCAAATTAATCTAAACTATTGCTAAATTCTCGGCGAAGCGCAAGTTGAATTCATCTTAATATTCATTTGTATAACTTGCATAATACTAATTTAAGATAAATGAGGTCCCGTAAAAATCTTGAGCTTAAATTAATTTTTGGAATTCAATGTCAAGTTTATTTATTTAAGGATACTTATATAACTGACATTAATGTTCGTGAAATATTTATTCGTCTGGCTTTATGAAGTTTAACGATTTATGATTCGCGTCGAGTTAATAAGTTATTTGCACAGTAAATCGCGGCGGCGCGGGGCATAGCATCAAATGTGTATATATATAATAGATTGCACAGTGAATATTTATAGATTAGAGAAAATAATATAAGATTAAGATTGTCTAAACATTTCCGGGATTTCCCGCAGCCGGCTTAAGCTGGCGAGGAATCCTCGTGTACCACAAACTGTAAACCCGATATTGATCACGGAATTCAACATGACCTTTAGCTATTCTTATTGTTTGACCATTTAATCCGGATACTAAATTATATAAACTATAATTCATATCATTTTTTATTTGTAAGGTCAACAAACAATGATCATGCGAAACTTAATCCAGGATCATAAGGAGTAAGGACACATAACGTCTCGCGATATTCGTTAAACTATCCAACGTGTTATTGCCATGCGAGTACGGAGTATCTGACCTCAACCACAGGGGCGACACTCTCCACAAATGACAGTTCGAGCACCGACAAATGTCAGCTATGTTGACTTAAGCCTAGGGTTGACATCGAATTAATTTAAAATATTTTTTACGCCCGCCTAAATATAATACTTTTTACGCGGGCGAAGCCGCGGGCAAGAGCTAGATACTTAATATGAAAAGAGAAATCATACCTACCTACCTACTTTAATCCACGTCTCAGTTATTTATTGTACTGCGTGTGACAAAAGCAAGGGTTAGGTTAGAAAAAATAAGTAATAATTATCGAGGTAGGTAGGTACTTACCTTTCTGGATTATTAGGCAAGCGGAAGAAGCTTTTGTCATAATATTTTTCTTGGTTATTACGGCGACCATATATATACAACCACAATAATTAATCCCACTCATTTTAATGCCGATCAGGAAATTCCTAATATGTTAGGTACACGGTACACGCGATTTGAACTTTTAAAGGATACTGATTTTTACAATGTAAATTCAAAATAGTCTCCAAATGTCTAACGTCTTAATAGCCATATTTTTTTAATCAAAAATGTACTTAGACCATTGGCCCTTATATTGGAAAAATATACCTTGTGTCCTTAGCAATTGGGTTTAATTTGTACTTAATTCTTAAGTAGTGCAAAGACTATTTTAATTATATCAATGCAATTTTACATTTTTATTACCACTCAATAAGTGTTGTAAGTTGTAACACAACTAAGATCGTCGCACAATATCGATAGTTATCGACAGATTTAGATACGATTAAGTACTACATGTAATATTCAATCTAAAATATTATGCGGAAATCCTTACTAATATTTTACTACTATTATAAATATGAAAGTTTGTGACGATGTATGGATGGATGAATGGATGGACGGATGAATCTTAAACGGGCAAATGGCATACCACAGGTTTGTTACTCTTTAACGCAATAACTATTGAAAGGGTTTTGATAAAAATTTGATATACGTTCGGGGTTAACGTCCTACAAACTTTACCCAACCCAAGCATATTTTGTTAAAAATATCGATAAAATCAAATTATTGCATGACATCACTATTCACTAGTGAAACAAAAACAAATATTTTTTATAAACGTCGCGTCATGTCGCGTCGCTGCATCGGCGAAACTGCCAGCCCCGTGAACCATAGTCCAGGCTGGGAAAAAGTTACACCCCACCCGCCCCCGCATTCGCCCAGACACGCACACATAGCTGCGAGCGGCGAGTCGTGTAAATCGGTGGAGTGACGGTTCTTTACGTTAGTAATATATATTCTTTGCCTCAACGCTTACTTTGTAACGACCACTCTAATCGGTGATGATCTGATGATATTGTGATGGTTAATGATGTAAAGGTCGCACATTTTAATTATGACACTTAATCTGCTAACGACAGAAATGTTTGTACTATTTAGTTCAGTTGAAACATAGGACAATTCCTCTTAATTTTAAGATGGAGCTAAATTCCCACTAGATATTCAAAATAGCTAAATTATATTGTTTACTAGCTGCCCCGACAAACGTTGTTCTGTCCAACTATGTTTAATTTTTAGTATTCCCTGCAATTTTTCACATATTTCTCACCATTTATTCATGACATTTTGTAACTTGTTAAAAAGAAACCTCCAAAATATTTTTCATAACATTATACTTTGACGATTGACAACTCTGAACTCGATAACTTAACGTATTAATTAAATTGCTCGTTAAGTTTATGTTATTGAAAATAAATACTCGTATATTAAATACATAATTACTTGTGATTTCAAATAACAAAACGCATCAGTCGCAAGTTCGTAACTTGTACCTAACTGTCGAGCCCCAAACAACGTTAAACTTGACGTCTGTTGTAGCACGGTTGTAACTCGTAACTAAACTTTTGATAGAGCTTTTCAGTTTTCAGACTTTTCAGCCAGCGACGTAAAACTGTATATTTTAGGTATTAGGAGATTTTAGATAACTCGTATTTCAGTATCATAGATTTACATTTTATATAAGTAAGTTAAAACATTATTAGTTTAAATACTTATAGTTTTCAATCAATCTTAAATTAGTTTAGCTTTGGTTTTCAGAGACTTTTTTCAAAAAAAAGTTTTGATAAAGTTTTATATAAATTATGTAGGTGTATCGTAGTCTTTTATTTTTTTGTTTTACACTAATAGGAGAATAGCTTAAGCCAATCGTATCATCATCATCAGTACCTATCACCTATCACTTATCACAAACACTCTGTTCAGATATTATTTAATCTAAACGCAAACAAACATTTATCATTTCATACAAATATTGAACAGAAAAAATATAGTATAAATTGGTTGCATTAAAGCATACTATTATCTTTTTGCTTACGTTCATATTAAATTGGATCTAAACGGCGTATACCGATCGTTCTAGCTTTAAGCTTACCTAAGCAGCACAACACCACGAAAGCCCTCATCACAGTCTGTACTGGCTACTAACTGGCACGAGCACGCGCGAGCCACTGGCGCGAGGCCTCAACTCCGGCCACCACCTACCCATCATCATTAATCACCGCCGACTGGTTTTACACCTGTTAGTGTATGTCAACAACGTCAGAAGAGGGTGATTGTGTTATTTATTGCTATTTTGTTAGCCATCGATCTAGTCTTTGTACATTCATTTTTAGGGTTCCGACTTCCGTACCCATAGGGCAATAACTAGACCCTATTATTGAAACTTCGTTGTCCGTCTGTACTAAAAACTGAATAAAATAATAATATTGAACTAGGACAAACATGTTTTTTGCCGCTTTGTACAGAACCCTTCGTTCGCGAATCTGACTCGTTTATTCATTACTGTCTTGCGATAGAGATATATCGGTGTAAAATTACTGTAAACCAAAAGTCTAAAACGTGGGGCTGAACAAAAAACTATATACGGCCTTGGACTGAAATGTTGAAAAACTATTTTAGGGTTCCGTAGTAACTGTCCACTCTGTCCGTCCATCCGTCCGTCCGTTCGTCCGGTTCGGTAAAAGTTTTAAATATAATAGTTATAAATATAATAGATTCCACACAGACTTTAGTTATGGCATCACAAAATAATAATAATTATAATTTAGCATTTTGGGGGTACCATGTGAAGTGGGGATGAATTTTTTTCTCAATTTATCCCAGTCTCCCCTCTTGCATTGAAACGTGTAGTAAATAATGTTCAATTTTGAATCTCCTCTTGGAAATTTGAAGGTCTTGAACCAATGCAACACTTCCTGATGTAGGGGTTACCAAATAAGTAGATAGGTACGTCAAATTTCCATGACCTTTGCAAATCAAGATCGCCAACAGATGTAAGTTCAGCCTCAGTTTATATTATGTAACACAACTTACATGTTGCCCGCGACTTCGTGCGCGTAAAAGGAAAACCCGCAGTCACCGTACATTTTGTCGCGATAAAAAGTAGCAAATATCCTTACTAATACTACTGCTACTCTAAAACTGTCCTAAATTTCATTAAATCGGTCAAGGAGTGTGTCCCGAAAGGAGATCTCCGTCCGAGCGGGTGGTATATAATACGCTCGGACAAGCCAGGGCCCAGGACAGGCCAGTTTCCAGGTGTTTGTGTATAGCGCTCAGGCTCACTTACAGAAACTTCTGCTGGACTGTGCTAGTTGGTCCACCTAAATGCTAACAAACAATCTCTTTATAGTATTAGTCCGGATGTCGAATGTAGAGTGTAGACAACCGTATTAGAGTCAGGTCACACCACCACGGGACACGACGCGATGCGACGCGGCATTTGTAAGGTAGCTATTCAAAATTTAACTTTATTCACTTCACAAACGATTAAATGTCAAGCAAAGTTAAATGTAAAAAAAATATATTATTTGATGTGTACCTAGTTTAGTAATTATATACTACATCTAAAAAGTACAAAAAAATACAATACAAAAACAACCATTAATCATTATAGTAAGTATGAACTTAAACGCACAAAAATATCGGAGATATTTACAAATATGCTCCTGCGGCCGTATACTTCATAGTTCATACACTTTAACCCAATAGTGACGTCACTCGTAATCGTAATAGACCTGCGAAATGTTGTATACAAATCGTTGTAACTTTAAAAATATTGACTTTTGAATTTTGATATGCTGTTTCTTCTGAGAAGTTACTCATACTTAAGAGTGTTATTCATTTATGCAATAAAAAATCAGTCCGCTTGCCTATTCCTTAATTGCCCTTGTATATTTTTGTGCACTAAATAAAGTTAAATTTTGAACAGCTAATTCAATGCGTCGCCGCTTCTCGTATCGACAATCGTGTCGCGGTGTGACCTGACCCTTAGCGGCCTATAACGGCAGCTTTTGACTTTTCAATGTTATCTGACGAGGTCGAATTGCGGTCGATGAGGTACCTACCTACTTCATACTTGGCCATCGACATCATGGGAATTCGGTATCAGATGTCATGACATAATATATTATGCCTACATTTATGTATTTACTATTTAGTTTACTAATATTTATTTAGTTCGTAAGCTTTATTTCACATCGAGTCTTTTACTTGAATATAGCGATTCTAAATTGAACTTTATCGCTATTTTATAAAAGTCGCGTCTCGGTGTTAGCTGACACTTAATGGAAATGTTTTGTGAATCTTTCAGGCGACAAAGAAGGTAATTCCGTCCCGGCCGGCACGGCGGGCGGGCAGATGGTGACAAACCCTTTGAAACCAAATAGGTGATAGCACTGAGGGCACACTGCGCACAGCTTGTTTAAAATGGTATCTCCCTGTATGTATGTAATGTACTGTTTATTGTGTAAAGCACAGTAGAACGTTAATTATACAACATAACATTATAATAATACGTACGTTCGAACAAGTTGCCGCTCTATCAGGCATAAAATGAAAATCGCGTTGAATCGTGCGTACGCGCACAATTACGGGTAGATAGTAAATACCGAATTGGTTCGTTATCGTTACATAGTTTAAGCACACAGTGTTGGGTTCTGGTTGTATTCGACGCAAAATAATATTAAAGTTAAGTAACGTATTTAAAAAAACTATGTATATTAATATAAACATAATTAAGGGAAGCCGGCTTGTATGGACGCAACGTGGACGTAGTTTAACGTCTGCAGTCGTTGGGGTCACTTCCTTTGTGTGAGGCGTCCGGTGTTTAAAAACAGCAGGAACTTTGTCGATATTTTATACCGGCTGTAAACTATAATAATATGTGTATTACGGACCTAATGTAAGGCAAGTGGCAACTCATTCGCCTATTTTACACATAATTAAATGAAACTTGTTGACATTGCGATTTGCGAATCGTTTTCGAGTTTGGTTAGAACAATGCAGGCTGATCACCCGATTGTCTGACAAGAAAGATGATACATGCGTCGGATGGGCATGTAAAAAGTCGGACCTGCGCCTGAAATCTCGGCAGTCGTGCCGGTCTGTCCCACTGGGTTTCGAGAGTAAAGGAAGAGAGAGTGCACTTGTGTACTGCTCACACACTTGGGCACTATAAAATTACTCCTGCGTAACTGGACTGGTTTCAATGAAACAGCGGCCACCGTCACCGAAATCGGTATGGGGAAGTTAGAGTTGTAAGTGTACATGTATTTAAATACGAAGTTAAAGATAGTTTTAATACTCGCTACTAACAACACAAACTGTACCCCAGATGATTTTGAAATATAACGTACCTACCATAGCAAATTAATCTCATCACAATTCACGAAATTAAACCAAATTGATAAAATTCTAAGATCTGTAGCTATGCGGATGTATTCGGTACTGAGTAACGGGTGCGCCATCTAGTACCGAGTAACGAAACGTTACACACGAATATATTTCGTTACTAGCATTTTTCGTAGTATCGTGTTTTTGTTCAAAAAGTGGTACAAAATACGGTATTTAAAAGTTAAAAAGGCACCTTACGCAGCTTGGTATGTAGTATGTTTTATACAAATTACGAATGTTGCGACACCGCGACTTGATTCGTTGTTCTAACATAAGATAACATGTTATGGGGTATCAGTACCCCAAGCAGGAACATTTTGCGGTATCGTTACGTGTACGTAAGCGAGAAATATTGTATGAAAACCATGAAAGCGCCTCTAGCGGACGTAAAAGTAACTACAATTTCCATACAATATTCCTCATAATTCTCGTTTACGTACACGTAGGAACGATACCGCAAAATGTTCCTGCTTGGGGTACTGAAGTAACGAGTAACGTAACGATGCTATAGTAACGAGTACTGATGTTATGGTAACAAATAGATACGGGTACGCTTCTTTTCGTTACTTTTACGCCTCTAAGATCTATATCTAGGAGACGCTTGCGCTCGTAAACAACCACTTAAATTGGCAAAAGTAGTCAAACTTCTTGTAAATTCATGTTGACCTTTACAAAAGTTCTCTAAAAAGTCGTTAATGGCCTTTTTATATTTATTTGTAGCTTGTTTAGAGGTCTTATGGTGTATGTATGTGATGTGTGTGTATACTGTGTATGACATATGTATGGAAGTGTATGTATCTGAGGCATTTATGAGACTTCAGAGTTATTTATGAGTGTGTGACAGTCTCAGACCAAATAAAAACAGTGAAGACAACGCTCACAAGATAGAGCTCCGTATTAAACAAGTTAAGCTTCTATAACTACACTAGTTGTTGTCCGCGGCTCCGCCCGCGTAAATATAGTGCCCCTCGGGAACACTGTATTTTTTCGGAATAAAAGTAGCCTATGTTTTAATCCAGAGCCTAAACTACTACCATACCTAATTTCATCAAAATCCGTTCAGTAGTTTTAGCGTGAAGGAGTAACAAACATCCATCCATCCATACAAACTTTCACATTTATAATATTAGTAGGATACTGAAGTAACAAAGTTATTTAAACCGTTGCTATGGCATAGATAGCACTTTAGTAGGAAACAGCTGATTTTATTCTTCAAATAGTATTTGATTCCAATTTCCATAGTAAAAGTCTCCTATTCAAGAATATACTCACTCTTGAAAGTTTGGACACCGGCAGCGCACTCTGTAAATTTAAATTGTAAACTTTCAGCACTTTCTGCCGCTATGTGGCTCTTACAGTTTAAGTCTGGGACCATATACACCGAAATCCGGAGCGCCGTAGAAAATAGTGCTCAGCACTAAAATAAAACTCTACGATTAAAAAATAGAACTGAAAATCGAACACCCAATTTCGAGCTGCCATGTTACATGTATGACATTTGACTCGACACGTGTGTGTTCGATTTTCAGCTCTATTATATTAGCGGAGAGTTTTATTTTCAGTTTTCTAAATTTTACCCAGCCTTACGGCTTCCGAACAATATAGTCACAACCTAATCACATATTATTTAAATTAATATTTTTAATATCCGAACCATAATATAGTCTAAAATCACATATTATTAAAATTAATATTTTTAGTTGCCTAGTTCTCTGAACAGAACAAACGGAATAGGATTATAATATTATTTTAGTACCTTGCCATGCCACAGATTGTAAATTGCCATGAGTGGAAATAAAGAACGAAAAAACGTTTAAAATAGTTTATTGCTTAGATCGTCCTCGTTTTAATCAGGTAGGTATTCACTATTCGGCTACGTAGCTCTTGAAATAAAAACGCCTACAGAGTCAAACACTTGAACTGATATGTTCATAGATTTAAGCACTAAAACACCAGTTTACCTAATTGCTGTTTGTCGGTCGAGTGACGAGTGGCAGGTGTGCGGCAGGCAGGGCCAGTTGCGGCAGCCACAAGGGGAAAACACACTTGGAGGCCTCAACACTCAACAGTCAACACTCAAAAGCAGTTCCCATCAGAGATCCGTTTGTAGATTCTGTACACAAATAACTACCTACGTATGTATACCATAATTGTATACTATACCTACCTATAACTAAAAAAACTTAGGCCATTTCATCCGTTAATGGATGAGTTATACAGTATTCTCCGAGCGAAGCAGAGTTCGACTGGACAATACGTCTGGGGCCAACCATGTGCGGGTTTCCTCACGTACTCCTTGTAGTTTCCGATCCCATTCATTGCTAACAAACAAACATTCTAACAAACAAGCAAATCTCTCCTGTTTATATAATATTAGTGCATTAATTATAATGCATCTATGATTAATAGACTTATAATTACAACAATTTTAAAATATTTCCTAATTATAATTGCTTAGGTATACTTCAACTTCAGTCTTCAGCGGTTAGGTATGTGGGTACAGCGCAAACTATGGAGTATAAACTTTTGATAAATATTGGCCTGCCTATTCGCATTTCCAAGGAGTCATCAGTAAAGATGTCAAAATTGACCAAAGACGCGTAAGTCGTGTTCACATTAACCAATTAAACTCAGCCATTTTGATGCTTACACTGATAATTTACACTTTTAATGATACCCACTGTAAACTTACCGCGAATTACAAACTCTAGACCTTAGGCAAGTCATGTGGCTTGGCCGTTTCGTTCCTACGAGGGTAGTATGACAGAAAAATAGTCCGTAAATTTTTCACCTAAAACCCAAACGAATGTAGCGAAATGGCCGAGCCACATAAATTGACTAAGGTGTAGAGTGTGTGAAGTTAGGCTTGTAGAGTTAGACGTTTGGTAGAGTCAGAAGTAGCTTTTAGACATTGTGAATCATATGGCATCGTTTTGGCATCACTTTACTTTGTTTCACTTCTTTTTGAAATTTTTGACAATATTTTATATTTTTTTATTGTTACTAATTATAACACGGATCCTTAAAACAATTTTCAGACCTCGGGAGTAAAAATTTGCGTGGGTAAGTATTTTACAAATTTTCATCCTTTATCTTAATGACTTGGAACTAGTGTTGCCCAAATCAGTCTTGGTCTTGGTCTTGCAGCAAGAGTCTCGCAAGAGTCTCGCAAGTCTCGCAATTACCTATTAGCCTATTGCTATTTATTAAACGTTATTTTAGATATTAGAACAACTTAATATAACAACGTAACGTAATACCTACTCTATAACGTTGTTCTGAGATCTAAAATAACGTTTAATGAATAGCAATAGGCTAAAAGGTAATAGCGAGACTTGCGAGACTCTTGCGAGACTCTTGCTGCAAGACCAAGACCAAGACTGATTTGGGCAACACTACTTGGAACTTCTCAGTTCCAAGTGTGACAATTTATATGTTGTTTATATGTTGTTTATGCCAGCTTACATACCAAATTTCTGGGACATCCGGAAGTACCATAATAATTTTGTTGGTCATCAGTGAGTAAGTGACGAAATCAGGGGTTTTTAGATATCAATAAAATCTAAAGTACATACATAACTTAATAGTCGAAACACTTCGAGAAAAGGTGGTCTGGTAGTGCCCTTGCGCTTCACTTAACTCGTCTTGCCGGGGCCCGGGGGCACTAACCATGCCCCTAGATTCAATAATAGTCTACTAAAGTTAGAAGGCTAACAAATATGTATAATATAATACATTGACATCCCACAATATAATTTTGTACCTACTTAATTTCTATCTAATTACAATGCTCGTGGTTTAGGTACTCCTTCGCATCGTTATCATACCCCATAGCTTATAACAAGAGATGAGGTACCTACTCATTGTTTTTGGCTTTCTAATGAGGCCGCCGTTGTACAGTCACCGACAAACCTGGTAAATTACTTTTGAATCTTATTTTCATAGTTATAAGATCGAGATGTCGAACCGTTCGTCGGCGAGCGTATACGCCCGCGCCCTGCGCACGCACATCAGAGGTCGGAAGTCACCGTCACAATTTATGAAAGTCTTATTAATGAACGCATCTCTGTTGCAAGACAATCGAAACAAGCTTTTAATAATAAACAATACTACGGTCACAGGTCAATACGTCGACATATTGTTAGCGAAATTCATTACCAACAGCAGATTTGTACATAATATTATAAGAATAAAAGACTTTAGCCGGTCACGGTCTTCAAGACGGTCTACGGTAGTCGGTACGATATACCTGTACAGGTATAAAGCTGCACAAATACAAAAAGATTTGTGCAATTTTTCAAAAAGCTGAACAAATCTTTTTGTACACACGCTAACTTACCAGCTAGCTAACTATTTCTGATTATTATTAGGAACCTCTAGAAATAGTTCAGTTAAAAGAAGTTAAGTAGATCGTTAGGTTTCCTAAAATTTGTTTTTACTTGTGACAATCTATAAATGTAACATTAAAATCAGTACAATTTTGTCTCAGGAGATTATTTGTTCACGAAAGCGGAACTGATTAAATTTTAAATAAGTAACTACCTACTTAAACCGATAAGCCTTCAAAGCCTAAGATTCAAATTAAGTGAATTTAAATAATGGTAATTCGGTCCTCTGTCATATTGTAGGTATGTACTTAAAATCGTTTTCTCATTTTATTTAGGGATATAATTAATCGAGCGAACAAAAAATAAGTTGGCGGCTGCACGTGAGCATACTGTGTTACTGAATTTGGCAGCGAATTAATATGTTGGCGACTAAATTACTAAACTGGCGAAAACACTCGGGTGACAAAAAATTCTAAAGTCGGCAGATAAAAAGAGGCGAAATTTAATCCAAATTAGCACCGACATTTATAAATTGGTGACTTAATTTCCGAGTTGGTGACCATTATACCATATAAGCAGCTATAAAACCAGATTTGGTTGATAAATTAATGGCTGCTAAAAATTCAATTTGCAGGCTACGGAAAATCCTATTTTTGGATGCTGTTGGAGTATGTTTTTCTTTGTCATGGGTGTCATTTTCTAGGTTTCTGGGGGTGCAGAATAATATGAAAATAAAATCTGTTTCGTAATTCCACAATGGCGTAAATTTTTGTTATTAAAATTAACAAGGTTGTCCTTTTCCCGGTTTCTGGGGGTTCTGATTACAAAATTGTCTTCCAATTTCATTTTACAAAATGGAGAATATTCAATCTTCGGAAAATGAATATGAATACTAAATTAAAAGATCTTTGGGATGCTAATTAGGATTGATGATTATTATTACAGTATGTTATGTAGTTCAAAATACCAGCTATGTAGGTATAGTAATTTTTAAAAATTCAGGATTCATGAATTTTTCTGCCATTCATGAAGAAAATATGCGATTTCTATCAAATCAAATTTTCATTACTTTTGCAGTAGGATGCACCGTTTCTGAGATAGAAGCGACTATAGAAAAAAATATGACAATGCTGTACTGAGATACGAGGGGTATATCAATCTATAGAAATGTTGGAAAAATCAAGATTATCGATTTTTTCTTTCTCCCATCATGAAGAAAATATGATGTTGCGTTATTCCTAAGGGGGACGAAATTGTCATTATTTTTTTCAATAGGATGCACCGTTTCCGAGATAGAATCAATTTTATAAAAAAAGAAGTAAATGCTGTACATTGAGATACGATGGATGTTTATAGCTATAGAAATGTTGGAAAATTCAGGATTTTCGATTTTTTTTTCTCCCATCATGAAGAAAATATGATGTTGCGGGGTTCCAAAGGGGAGCGAAATTTTTATTATTTTTTCAATAGGATGCACCGTTTCCGAGATTGAATCAATTTTATAAAAAAAGAAGTAAATGCTGTACATTGAGATACGACGGATGTTTATAGCTATAGAAATGTTGGATAATTCAGGATTTTCGAAAAATTTTTTCTCCCATCATGAAGAAAATACGATGTTGCAGAGTTCCAAAGGGGGGCGAAATTTTCATTATTTTTTCAATAGGATGCACCGTTTCCGAGATAGAATCAATTTTATAAAAAAAGAAGTAAATGCTGTATATTGAGATACGACGGATGTTTATAGCTATAGAAATGTTGGAAAATTCAGGATTTTCGAATTTTTTTTTCTCCCATCATGAAGAAATATGATGTTGCGGGGTTCCGAGGGGGGGCGAAATTTTCATTATTTTTTCAATAGGATGCACCGTTTCCGAGATAGAATCAATTTTATAAAAAAAGAAGTAAATGCTGTACATTGAGATACGACGGATGTTTATAGCTATAGAAATGTTGGAAAATTCAGGATTTTCGATTTTTTTTTCTCCCATCATAAAGAAAATATGATGTTGCGGGGTTCCAAAGGGGGGCAAAATTTTCATAATTTTTTCATTAGGATGCACCGTTTCCGAGATAGAATCAATTTTATAAAAAAAGAAGTAAATGCTGTACATTGAGATACGACGGATGTTTATAGCTATAGAAATGTTGGAAAATTCAGGATTTTCGAAAAAAATTTTCTCCCATCATGAAGAAAATATGATGTTGCGGGGTTCCAAAGGGGGGCGAAATTTTCATTATTTTTTCAATAGGATGCACCGTTTCCGAGATAGAATCAATTTTATAAAAAAATAAGTAAATGCTGTACATTGGGATACGACGGATGTTTATAGCTATAGAAATGTTGGAAAATTCAGGATTTTCGATTTTTTTTTCTCCCATCATGAAGAAAATATGATGTTGCGGGGTTCTCAAGGGGGGCGAAATTTTCATTATTTTTTCAATAGGATGCACCGTTTCCGAGATAGAATCAACTTTATAAAAACATAGTAAATGCTCTACATTGAGATACATTCCTAGATGTATAAAGCTATAGACATGTTGGAAAATTCAGGATTTTCAAATTTCTTTTTCTCCCATCATGAAGAAAATATGAGGTTGTTGGGTTACTAAGGAAATTTAAAATGGATGACTTTTTTGTAATCAGCACCCCCAGAAACCAATAAAAGGACACCCATATTATTTTTATGAAATTAAGTATGTCCGCCATATTGGAATTTCAAAACGAATGTCATTTTCGTATCCAGCACTCCCAAAAACCTGGTAAACGACACCCATATCAATTTTACGAAAAATAAATATCCGCCATTTTTAATTTTCAAAATTAATCTACACAATAATCTACACCTCCCTAAAACCGATAAAAATAAAAAATTGGGAATTTTGTACGCTCCTTTATGGTTTTTTTGTGTGCGCTCGTTTCGCTGCTTGTATGGTTTTTGAGTTACCTACATCAGGGAAAATATATGTGCCTATTCTTAAATTAAATGTGTACTCACAAATTGTCGCCAAGATGGTTATTTAGTCGCTAAAACATAATCTGTCTGCCAGTTTGGAAAATTCAGTGGTATTATTTAGTCACCAGATTAGTAATTTTTTTGTTCCTTACATTCTTTCGCCAACTTAGTAATTTAGTATTCAATATTGGGTATTTTCACATCCAAAATTTAATTGTTTTGTCGCAAGTTTAAATACATGCCTTTTATTTATACCAGTCGTAAGTCGTACACAATATATTATGTAGGTAACTATAAAAAAAGCCGCCAAGTGCGAGTCGGACCCGCGCACATAGGGTTCCGTACCACTACCAAAGAATATATATTACTAACGTACCATTACACCAATAATTTGCATGTTTACTGAATATTTCGTTACTTTTGTACGAAGTTTTCCAAGTAAGCGCCTCCTGAAATAACAAAGTTATTGCCGTTGTAGTTTTCCTTTAAAGTTCATCACGTCATGGACCACCATTATGAATTTTTCAGATGTTTCGACCCAGCCGTTTAGCTAAAAGATTAGATGAGCCCTATTTTAACAAAAAAATCCGCTTTAACAACCGTCTTAGCAACCGGTCAAGGTCAAAAAATCGTCTATAGCAATCTGATTTTCTTTTTAAAGACCTATCTATGATATCCCACACTATGTAGTAGCCGCGAAAAAAATCCTCCCCACTTTACTACCCTTCCAAAAAACAAGTTTTTTGTGATTTTATTTTCGCACTTTTTCGCACTTAATGCCCACCACGCCGACTGGCTTAATTCCAGTAAAACTGATCATGCGGGGAGATCTGTATGCGACTTTGCCCTTGCGAACGACCTAACACAACTGGTTACTACGCCTACGCGAATCCCAGATGTGGACGGTCAGAATCCTTCCTTGTTGGACCTTCTGCTGACTTCAAATCCTGATGGCTACCAAATATCCGTAACCGCTCCACTTGGTTCATCGGATCATTGCCTTGTCAGGAGTTCTGTGCCACTCACGACGGTGTTACGACAGCGTGCTCTTAAATACCGTCGTGTGTGGCACTACAAGTTAGCAGACTGGGATGGGATACGGTCGTTTTTTGCATCCTATCCTTGGGGGCACGTGTGCTTCTCGCCGGATGATCCCGACAACACTGCCAACTCTGTTGCCGATGTGGTAGTGCAGGGGATGGAACTTTTCATTCCGTCCTCTGTAGTGCCAACTGGCGGCAGATTTCGTCCCTGGTTTGGTTCATCCTCCAAAAAAGCTTCTCGCCGGAAGCTTACCAATCCTGGGCCAATGCAGTGTCTACTCGGGATTTAAATACCAGCACATATAAAATGGAGTACAACCATGCCTCTAGGTCCCTCAAGAAAGAGATCACTTGGGCAAAGAAACAGCACGTCAATAGAATTGGCAAGAGACTCGAGCGCCTCCCCTCGGGAACCCGTGCATTCTGGTCTCTGGCCAAAGCTATTGAGGGAAATTTCTGCAAGCCAACCCTACCATCCCTACACGTAGGAAATGGATCGTTAGCCCAGGACGCAAAAGACAAAGCCGATATTCTGGGCAAGCTCTTTGCGTCTAACTCGACCCTAGATGACGGGGGGCAGAAACCGCCGACCATACCGCGATGCACGAGCTTCATGTCGGATATTCGGTTTCATCAGCACTCAGTGCGAAAAGCCCTCCGTTCCCTTGATATCCAAAAGTCGAGTGGGCCTGACGGAATCCCTCCTATTGTGTTGAGAAAGTGTGCTCCAGAGTTGGCTCCGGTCTTGACGCGCCTTTTTCGGCTCTCCTATTCCTCTGGCATCGTCCCGGCTTCTTGGAAGACAGCCTTGGTACACCCGATCCCCAAAAAAGGTGATCGCTCAAATCCTTCCAACTACAGACCAATCGCCATAACCTCTCTCTTCTCAAAGATAATGGAATCCATTATCAATGGCCAGCTTCTTCGATACTTGGACGGCCAGGGATTACTAAGCGACAAACAATACGGGTTCCGTAAGGGTCGCTCGGCTGGTGATCTCTTGGCGTACCTAACTCATCGTTGGGCTCAGGCAATTGAGTCGAAGGGAGAAGCATTGGCTGTTAGTTTGGACATTGCGAAGGCCTTTGATCGGGTTTGGCATAAAGCGCTGCTTTCAAAGCTTCCATCATACGGGCTGCCCGAGAAATTATGCAAGTGGGTCACAAGTTTCTTAGCAGACAGAAGCATAAAGGTCGTAGTTGACGGCGAATGCTCGGAAACTCAGTCAGTTAATGCTGGTGTCCCTCAGGGCTGTGTGCTATCGCCTACCCTATTCATACTGCATATCAATGACATGTTACAGACCAACGGCATTCATTGCTATGCGGATGATAGTACAGGTGATGCTGTATATACCGGCTCCCCTAATATTTCTCGGCTAAATGTCATCAAGAGTCGAAACGAACTTGTGTTTAAAATAGAGAATTCATTGGAGAAAGTCTCTGAATGGGGTAGACGTAACTTAGTCCAATTCAACCCCGCCAAGACACAAGTCTGCGCGTTCACCGCTAAAAAGTCACCTATCTTTACCCATCTCCCCTAGCATTGAAATACTTGGCGTTAGCATATCGAGCGAAGTCCAGTTCCGATATCATCTAGAGGGTAAGGCCAAGTTAGCCTCGAAGAAGCTTGGTGTTCTCAACAGAGCGAGACAGTACTTCGGTCCGGACCAACGCCTACAACTCTACAAGGCGCAGGTTCGGCCTCATATGGAATATTGTTCTCATCTCTGGGCAGGAGCACCAAAATACCAACTGCTCCCTCTGGATCGTATCCAACGAAGGGCCGCTCGAATTGTTGACTGTCATTATGTTTCAAACAGCTTGGACCCCTTGGAATTACGCCGAGATGTAGCTTCACTCTGCATCCTCTATCGGTTGTATCACGGGGAGTGCTCTGAGGAATTGTTCGGAATCATACCACCTGCAACTTTTCGCCATCGTCCCACGCGAAAAATATTCCATCCTCATCACCTTGATGAGTGGCAGTCTTCCACCGTGCGTTTCTCGCGTAACTTTCTGCCGCGCACTATAAAACTCTGGAACGAACTGTCACCAGCAGTATTTCCGGACCTATACGACCTACAAACCTTCAAGAAGAGAGCGTATTCCCTCTTAAAAGGCCGGCAACGCACCTGCAGCTCTTCTGATGTTGCGAGTGTCCATGGGCGGCGGTAGTTGCTTTCCATCAGGTGACCCGTTTGCTCGTTTGCCCCCTTATTTTATAAAAAAAAAAAAAAACTTTGTTGACGTGATAAGTACACATAATAGGTACATATCCAAAGTTTCAGCGCTAATCGTTTGGAGTTTGGGACGGTACGCCTTGACGAAATAGTTTGCGTTGCTTAGGTATCTGCCTTTTTTGCAGTCGGGTTTTTTTCTATTTATTTTTTTTAATTTTAGATTTTTTTTGATTACCCAACACACGTTTGGTCGATTGAAATCAAAAATACGAAGATACGAACATCAACGAATATGTGAGAATGGTTGTTACACAACTTAAAATCGATATAGATCCTAAACGGTCAGTCGAATCGAGAAATGTTAAGAGAAAACAAAAATGATTTTTAAATACCTATTCAACGATACCCCACTTGATATTGTTTGTTGACTTTAATTTTTTTTTATTTTCACAATATGGCGTCCAGTAGTCGCCATATTGAATTTTCACTAACGTCATGTCTTTAGTGACACTCGCCGGACTAAGAGGAATTGATTGACATGCGAATCATAAAAATCGGCCCAGGCGTTTGGTTTTTATAGTGCTTCAAAGGAACATACAAACATACATACATACATACATAGGCTGATAAACACATTACCACTCCTTTGCGTTGCGCAGTCGGGTAAAAACACAGCTCCGTCGCGTATCATTTCGTTTCGGTTTTAATATATTGATTTTTTAAGACTTGATAGTTACGTACCTAAGTGTAATAAAAATAAGCATTGTATAATCCGCAAAAATATAATCAGATATAACAGAAACAGAAAACAGAAGTAGGGTCAAGTAGGTAACAGTGACTCAGTCGACTACAGTGGCTCAGTCTCATTTCGACCTGAAGCAGCCTCAAGTACCTCTAGGTACTATTATTTATTCTGTGCCTGAAGGAATGGCAATATACAGCTGTCTCGCTTAGTGATTCGAAGCGGTTGGTACCCCGGTACGTTCAAACCAACCCACTCGCAGATCGTGCCCCCTATTGAAATGTGAAGTGGTGTTAAGTTTTTTCGCGCCAAAAAAATACTTTTTGAGATAAGTTTCAGTTCTTTTCACGTCTTTGTTTGTTGGAATTGGTAATAACCATTATATTGATTGAATAGTAGGCATGTTATCAATTAATTTGAATGCATGTTTGGTCACATTTGATTTAAATTTCGATTGTTGAGATGAAATATTTTTAAAATGGTGTAGAAGTCTACAGTGACTCATTTTTGAAAGGTACACAGTGGCTCATGAGCCACTGTGTACCTTTGGAGTGTAACGCTCAATAATTTGAATTTAATTATTATATTCGTAAAATGTCGCGACAGAAGACGGATCTAAAAATAGGGAACACACCACATTAAAAAATCAAAGAAGATTTACGGTTAATAAGGAGAGGTGAATCCATAAGAAAGGCATCAGAGAGTGTCATTAAGATAAGTGATAAATAAAGTTTCTAACTAAATGAGCACAAAATGAGGGTAGTTATATAATATTTTCTAAGAGTAACGGATTATATCAAATCTCTCAAAAGGTCTTAAAGGCTGATAAAAATTGAAAAAACTAAAAGTGTTAATCAAGAGACTGCTATTATTGTTTCGCTATGAAAGTTAAGGAATTTGGTGATTTTTTTAGATTAAAGTGTTTATATTTTTAGAATGATTTTTATGTTTATTTTTTTCTTTGTAATAAAACAAAGTTTTTCGACATTTTACTTTATTTTAAATACTCCTGAGTCACTGTGTACTATTAGAGTCACTGTGTACTACAGTAGTGAGTCAGTGTGTAGGTGTACACCTAGTGGTACACAGTGACTCAATTCCCATTTTTTCGTTTTAGGTCCCTAGTTTCATTTATGTAGTAAATAATAAAGAATCATATATGCTAAATTAAAATACAATAGTATAACTACAATGTGTGCAAATTTTAGGCCCAATCTATGACAATTTCACCATTTTTCAATCTTCTGAAAAAATCCGAGTCACTGTTGCCTCCTTGACCCTATCTACCTACATAATATCTCAAATCAATCAAAGTCTGTAATAATAATATTATGAACTTGAATTATCTTTCGAGGTTTCTACATTTTTCATCAGCTTTCTTCGCAAATATATTTTGTCATCGTGTGACCTTTAACGCCCGAAATTAATAATACCTAATCAATCTTAATCACAGAGATCAACATTTCAATACATTTCAACAATCCTAGGATTAACTTCACGTCAATTTACTTCAATTCTTGTTTGAAGAATCTAAGATTGAAGTTAATAATAATCAATCTAAGATTTTAGATACGTTATTAATTTTGGGCGTTAGCCCTTATTCCCTCTACATTGTCCATAGACCATACCATGTCCACAGTCTATAGTGTGCGCTGGCAAAGGTCAGCCGTCGTCTGTCGAGGCTGCAATTGCGACATGCAGCATACTGTTGCTCATCCGTATGAGAACACGAACTAGACAGGTGCATTACATTAATATTCTCTAATGACTAAAAAATTAGAGGCAATTTCAATTTTGATGGTAATTGGTTAGGTTTTAACTAGTGATGTGCCGGATCGTTAAAAATGTATATCCGCGGATACGGATCTGAATACGGATATTTGGTGTCAAGATCCGCGGATACGGATACGGATACGGATCTTAACTTTCTTACGCATCGGTGTCAGTGCGCGCGACCTTCACACATGTTTCGACTTGCATTACACGGTGGTTTTTTCTTTTGTTTTGTTTATAGTTTTGTGTGTTGACACTGGACAGCATAGATAACGCTTGTTTGGTATTGGTACATGAGTTTTAAAAAATAACTACAAAGAAGCTTAGTAGTGTAATTTGGAATTATTTTGTGTTAGTAAATAATATAATAATAGATCCCCACACCGATTTCGGTGACTGGTGGCCGGTTTAATTGAAAACCAGGCCAGCTACGCAAGTTATTTTATAGTGCCCAAATGTGTGCGCAGTACACAAGAGCACTCCCTCTTCCTTTACTCTCATAACCCAGTGGGACGGATAACCGACACGACTGACAAGAGATCAGGCGCAGGTTCGATTTTTTACATGCCCATCCGACGCATAGATCATCTTTATTGTCAGACAATCAGGTGATCAGCCTGCATTATCCTAACCAAACTTGGAAACAACATTTTTTGTTGTTACAATGCGGGAATTGAACCCACGACCTCCGACTCGAGAGCCAATGCTCTAACCACAGGACAACGGAGGCTGTTAGTAAATGATGAATGTGCAAAGTGTAAAATTTGTGATGGAAAGTATTCCCGTAAGGGTAAAAGCACAACTCTTTAAAAATCATTTACAAAGAAAACATGCTCAAAAATATTACCTGTATTGAATTTAATAGCTTTTATTACTAGTCGCTACCTTAATAAGTAATCACTAATTTAAATAATTCATCTATAATTTAATATTTATAAGGTGAATAGATCCGTAAAAGATCCGCCAAATAGTAACGGATACGGACACGGATACGGATCTTTCTTCTGCCTCGGATATCCGCGGATACGGATACGGATACGGATATCCGGCACATCACTAGTTTTAACCCAGGGGATAGGTGTATACAATATTAACATGTGCACTCCGAGTTAATTGGTGCCGGTTTGAATCCCTTATGTAGCTGGTTTAAAATAAGTAGGCAACTTACGTAGGTACCTAGTAGGTTACGTAGATAAGCGTGAGGTTACCCACCTTACCTACTAGCATGGACCAATAAAACTAGCTAGTAAGCTGCTTCTCATTAAAAACTAATTCTTGTGATCAATTGTCAAGTGTCATCATGAAGACCATGAAGCATAGATACCAGGAGTCCGAACGGCTTTTCCATAGTAATTATCACGAAGTATAGATAACAAGGAGTCCGAACGGTATAGGCTTTTTAATAATAAATAAGTACACAATAATAGGACCAGATCTTAGTTCTCTTTTCTGCCGCTAGTCGTGCGAGGCCGACGAGTACCGAGTGTTGCCAATACTATTATACCGAGTGTTGCCAATACTATTATTTATTACAATTTTTTTTAAATTACCGTTAGGCAATTACCGTGTTCTACGGTATCTATTTTTCGATAACAGTTTCTAAGAATTTCCTAAAACGTTTATATACTTAGATTTAAATCCACGTTTCTCTTAATATTTTCCTCCAGAGCTGTCAATAGCAACATTTAAACTTCCCGCGTAATTTCAAACGAGTGCTTGTCGGACTGTCGCGCGCTCTACCGGCAAAAATCTGTCCCCGTAATTGAGACCATTATTTTAACATTACGTTCGGACTCCTGGTATCTATGCTTCATGATGAAGACCTAAAATATGTAGGTACTTAAATTCCAGTTACCCGTAGGTAGTAGGTAGACCGTACAACTACGTAGTTTGATGGAATATAAATAGACAGAGATCCCAGCCCCGCCAGACTCCCCTTATATTCTTACCCCCTTACTAATAATCGCTGTCATAAGCTTTGAATAGTTATACAGTGTTTTGTCTCCTTCTATCGAATTAAAAATGTCACTTGTGTGACGGGAACAAAACACTGTATAACTATTCAAAGCTTATACAGCGTTTATTAGTAACGGGGATACTGTTAAAATGTATATGTCATATTGTAGTATTAGTTGTGTTACGTGTACAATGTTCATAACTACGTTTGTATACTCGCCAAATTGTGCGGTGGGCCAATTATAGGCTGTACAGGGGCGCCAAACAGGGCCGCCGTAAGCGGGCGTGCTAAGCGTGCACCGCACAAGGGCGGCACGCCCAGGGGGCGGCAAATCGAGCGACTCATCACGTACTACCTACTTCAAGTTATTGTCATAATACCTACCCCACCTCTTTGAGTATATAACCACCTTAAGAAAATACATACAATCATAGTTTGGAAAAAAATGACGTTAACGTCGCCGCCTAATTGCCATTCGTTAAAACTAAGATGCAATACCAAACGCAGTGGCGTAGCGTGGGTGTCTGCTGCCCGGGGGCGGATAACAATTTTGCCGCACCCTCACTTAGGTTTTGGCGCCCCCTTATTTAGGTTTTTTGTATACAATACATTACCTACATACATTAATTTTAGAGAAATTTTCGGCAAGAACAGTCATCGTTATTTCGCAGTATACAGGTTACTTTTTAAATATAATTAATTATCTAAGTTTTAAGTTATTTTACTTCAACCATTTAGATGACATTTCAGTACTTAAATAAATTTTAATGAACACTATAAATTTATTGAAAAAAATATAAGTAAGTAGCTAAGAAGTAGAAACGAACTTTCATCTTTAGTTAAAAATACGCCTACTTTTTATATGAGCAAAGTATATTATTGCACCATTAAATGTCTATGGCAGTCTTTCCCAAAGTGGGCGATAACGCCCCCTTGTGGGCGCTGGAGGCCTAGAGTAGAGGAGGAGGCAAGGGGCCCAGAAAAAATTGGGGGCGCTGATGTGAGTAGTATTATTATTGCTCAATGTTGGTTAATGTATTATTGGTTAATTTTGAATAGATAAAATATACTCTCCAGGGAAGACTAATATGTTATTATGGTTTTTAAGGTGAAAAAAAAATCTATGAAAAACAAATAAAAAGAGATAAAAAACGTTACGTAACGTTATTTTTCACCTTGTTTTTTATAAGGCTATAACGTCTACAGTACATTCAAAACGTCTACAGTAGTAACCTACTGTAGACGTTTTGAATGTGATAAAAATGTTCTAACCTAACCTAACCCAAAACTACACAAATGCTATTTAACACCAGGTTTTCGTGAGACCGTGCTACCACTCCGAAGACGTTTTGAACGTGATAGAAAAGTTCTAACCTAACCCAAAACTACACAAACGTTATTTCACGCCGGGTTTTTTGAGGTTGACGTGTTTTTTACAACAAATAGGTACGTGTATTTACACATAAAACGAAATTTATAAATTATTATATTTAGAAACCAGCATTATTATACACATTTTAGTAATAAAAACAGATTTACCAAAGTAGCTTTTGTGAAAAACGTAAAAAATAATATTAAAATTTTAATCAAAGAAATGACTTTTAAAAGTAAAAGTATACTTATTTCCTCGCTCTAAAATTGATATCAAAATGATGGCGTAAGTACCGGTACCCGGTACCCCCCACAAAACCCAACCATCAAAATATATAAATTCAGGCTACCCCTATTCTAAAGTCCACCTATATGTCTTGAATACCAATTTTGAAAATTAATGAATAGGTTATGTTAAAATTGAAATGGACTTATTTCAGAAAATGTTGTGGGGGTTCGTTTTTTAGAATGAGTTAAATTTTTGTAGATAGCTAAAAGTTTTACGCATCAGTGAATAAAAATAATAAGTACCTACATAATTTTTGAAATAAAATATGTTTTATCTTCTATAAGTTGTTTTTCTTTTTCCCACCATAATGAGAAAGCATTTCTTTGACAAAACTCAGACACCCTTATTAATAAACTATGATTAGCGTCAGAACAACTTTACTCCAAGACTTACGCAGAGATTAGGCAATAATGGTATTAATAAACTAGGAGTAAGGACGGAGTTAACTAATCAAAATTTACTCCCGGAGTAAAAGTTACTCCGCGGAGCCACATGGTTTAACGCTTGAGTAAGCATAGATTTTTATTGTATTTCCAACTTCTATTAAGATATATATACTAAACATAACCTAAATATATTTTCATATTTGTTTGGTGTTCGTTCAAGTACTTACTAGTGTCTGATTTTGTAATTATTATGGATTAAAATGAATAGAGATTATTTCATTGACGATTTGAGAATGATAGAAGGAATTGAAGAAATATTACCATTAATAAGGCATGTGAAATTGTATAAACGTCGCAATAACCCTTTTTATATAAATATAACATTTTATATAAAATAGCACAAATTCTAAAACCGCTATTTTGATTTCAACAAGAGAAATACAGAATTGACATATTATGTTCGCTTGTGATAGTTGATTGTCAAATAAAAGTGTCAAATTTCAAAATTTAGCTAACTGTCAGTGTCTTTTTAATCGACATTTCATTATATTTAGTACATTTTGTTCATTCTTTTCATGTGTGTTGCCATAACATACACCTTAATCTTAGTGTAAGAATTGTATTGTTACTCCGAACCTACTTCGTATTTATTAATACCGTTATTACACGTAGCTATTCTGTGACTAATCTAGAATTAACTACTCCCGGTGTAACTTTGAAGTAAGAGAAGAATAAGCAATTTTTATTAATAAGACTGAGAGAAATTAAGTAATCGTAGGGCGGCATAATCGGTATTGCACGCGGGCGACGGAACAGCTAGCGGCGCGGCGGGCCTGGCGCCAAAAGTACAAAAAAATTGTAATAACTTTTCTTACAGCCTTTGGAATGATTCTAAATGACATTAATTGAATATTATAAAGTTAAATTTACACGGACCGCTTAATTTTATGTTGTAGTTGCATAAAAATAGTAAAAAATTGAAAATCATCCACGTACTTACCTAGAAATAAAAATCATTATACTTCTAACCTTTTTAACTCTATTCATACTTAGTTTAGAAAATTACTTTAATAAGTTTTGTTCCTTACGTTGTTCTGAATTCAAATATTGGATTTAGAATTACGTTGCATTATTTTTCAAGTTACTCTTAACATTTATTTGATACCCATATGTGAAAATGCATTAAAAGTAAATATTCCGCCACCTTGGATGTCCGCCATATTGGATTTAAAATGACGGCTTATCGTGTATTGCCATCCAAACTTAATGTGTGCACAAAATTTCAGCTCAATCGGTTGAAGATATTTGCTTCAAAATTGAGTAGCAGGATTCTACCCGAACTAACACACATACATACATTGCAAGTTAAATAAAAGCTTTTAAAAAGAAGATTGATACTTTACAAGAATCTAAGTAAAGTGAGTACAATTTTTTCGCAACTTTAGCGCCAAAAATTGGCCCACGGCACAATCTGGCGGGTATGCACTATGCAATTATGCATACGGTAGAGCATGGGGTCTGTTCACACCGAGATACAGCTCGCAAATTTTAAGATAGCGATACAAATTGAACTTAATTTATCTACTAACCAAAAAGATACTATTCAAGCCAATCATTTCCATGTAAAGACAATTTTAAGTTATAGGTACACCACGCTGAGGATAAATAACATTATAATAAAAACCCTATTCCCGCGAAGGGCCAAAACAAATTCTACTTTGCGACATCATCATTTATTGACAAATCGCGAGATCTGCATACGTTGCACAAGCATACTCCATGGATGACTCACCAACATGTGTCACAGGCATTACGTAGGTATGCTTATTACTCGCTTGTCATGCCCACTAATGGTACCCAGTACCCACTGCCCTGTCGACACACGTAGTTACTTCAATACGAGCTAGAAGCATAGATTGAAGGCAGTGGCGTAACTACAAGGTGGCTGGGCTGGCAAAATGCCACGGGCCCCCGTCCCGAGAGGGCCCCGGCCGAACACCTTCTGTTAGTATCCCGGTCCAAGGAGACGCGAACTCAGAAATAACCTCATGGTCTTGAAAATAAAACCTGTTTCATATTTTACTAATATGCGCACAATATTATTAATAGTTTCGTGTAACTACCTACATAAGTGGCTTATTAAAATTAAATTATAGCGTGACGATTTTTACTGGGGGGGAGGCATCCAAAGAATTTACCACGGGCCTCAGATGGTATAGTTACGCCACTGATTGTAGGTAGGTATGCTTATATTCTAACAAACCCAAAAAGAATATTCAGATTAGATCATAGCGGAAGGATATTGTATAGGATTCAACAGCATACGAATTCCTTATTGCAATAAATAAAACAGAACAACACATTTATTTCTAGAAAGAGAAACTCTTTACAAACATACACAAACTAGATAGAGAATAGAGATTGGCTGATTACTACACCGAACATTTCAATTAACTTACAAGTTAATGTTTGAACTTTAAAAGTATCATCACGATCAACTTTCCTGTTCAGCCGGAGATCATAATATGACCGTATGAGTTACGCAACACTTCAAATTACCGACCGCAACTTACGAACTACGAAGCGTTTAACTTCTTAGTGGTGACGGACGAATCAAGTCAAAGAATAGGGCATGGAATTTTTATAATAATAATATCTATGGACGCTTCACACCACGTCAATCTGGCCCCGTGCTAAGTATCCGAACTTGTGTTACAGGTACCAGTTAATGCATCTTGTCTAGCCCTCCAGAAAACGGGAAGTATATTAATTAATACTTTTACTTAAACTATACATATATTTAAGATTTTTGTTATATTATACACACATTTAATACACATCCATGACCCAGGAACACAGAACTTTTTGTTCCTTCGGCAGGATTCGAACCTGCGACCCCCGGCTTGAGCACCAAAGCGCTGAACCACTGAGCCACAGAGGTCGTCAATTTAAAAAAATCTATTACAAAACTTAGCAGAGAAGTTCCCGTTTCATTTTCACTAAAATCAACTATCAAGATTAGTTAAAGATAGATAGACAGATAAATGGCGTAGGAACGTAAGTTCTACCGACCCCACAGCCCACTTATAGTCTTACCCCTATATAAAATGTACTCTGTGAGTCTTACTAATTCTGCCTCATGAGTCACGACTAGAGATGCCACGAATAGTGAATTGGCCAAATACCGAATACCGAATATTCGGCAACGCTGTCGGCCGAAGCGCCGAATATTCGGCCGCCGAATATTCGGCACGAAATACATACCTACTTGTCGGGAGCGCGTTAGCTGGATTAAGACGAGAGTTTTCCTCGTTGCGTTGGCGCAGCAGGCGACGACTAGCGTGTATAGTGAGAGGTAATTTTCTGAGGCTGGTAACATTTAAGATGAAAAGCGTAATCGTTTGATACCAAAAAATGCTGAAAAGTTTGTTTTTATCCATCACAACTTACCACTGATCAATTTTAATTACTAAAGTGTTGTAATTTGAAAATAAATATATAATTTTGAGTAATATAACGTGTCTTTTTTACATGATTTGGTATTCGGTATTCGGCCGAATAGTACGTATTATTCGGCCGAATACCGAATAGCAAAAAAAGTGGCCGAATAGGCCGAATACCGAATAGTTGCCGAATATTCGTGACATGACTCACGACCCGTGCGCCGCCGGCCGCGGCGCATCGCCCGCTTTTAGCGCTATTTTCACCTCTAAATTATAATACCTAATTATTAATATTGGTAATAGAGTTCCGGGAGGTGGGACTTTTTTTTAGGAGAAAATTCTTCCTCTTAGGATTCTTTTTCAAAATTCGGATAAGTATATTTAATAGTTTCCGAGATATTCGACTAATGTTTAACTTTTATTAGCGTTCAAAAAACCAAACCCCCTTTTTTACTAAATTGTTTATAACTTTTGCAATTTTTTCGAGCTTTTGCATACCGAATCGAATGAGCCCTGGATCATAATTTTCGATGTCCTTGGACAGAAATTCACTGAAATGGATCTTGTAAATCAGACTACACTACAATAATACGTTAATACGTTAAACTTTAAGTGGGAACAAATTAACTCCACTAACAGTTCGTAAGTCACGTAAACGTCGGGAACGTTTACGTGGACCGTGGTGAGCTACAGATTAACTCTGTGGTCTATGCCTACTACCCCTATGGGACTCGGTGGTCTCTGCCAACTACCCCTATGGGGTTTAGTGGTCTCTACCTACATACCCACCATTTTGAGAGTATGTACATAAAAATCTAGGGCAAGTTGCATATTATTATACAAACAAAACCGCAATACTCAAATTTCTTTAAAAAAAACAACAAAAAGCTACAATAAGCATATTCAATATGTTAGTTGGTATAAAATTTATTTCACAATTATTACAGTCCTATGTTTACTTAAACTTAATATTATAAATAATGGTATGTATTAGATTTAGGTACATCCTAATTGTAGTGTATTGACATTCATAATAATAAATATAAAGCACGCACACTATGGGGCGTGGTATTGGTGGTGTGGTGGGGGCAGGGTGAGTGGTGGGATTCCCCACGCACTCGCTGGCACTACCATTCCTTTACCGACCGCCGACCAGAGCGGGTGTGCTTTACAGCAATATACAAGTGTTTTATTTACCAACTCCTATTCTACACTAATATTATACGGATTTCACATGAGCTGTTATATTCCATTCACAATATACTACGCATTTCAAATAAGAATAGGAACGTCAATGACCTTTTTCTGTCAAATATCACTTGAAAAGTGCAGTTTGAAGAAAAACTTATTTGCATATCTTTATTCTTTATAGTTTGTATGGAATTTAAATAGAAAATATATTAAATAGTCATAAATTATCAAAATACATTTAATATCCTCTCGGGCGTCGGACTGTTAAAATTTCAAAAGCCGGATGGTGTCAGCGGGTCCGGCGTCCGGCACTGAAGGCGTTCGCGCGGTTTCTCCGGTTCCGGTTTTTCAAGATTATATTAATCAATTGATTTTAAAACTATTGCATGTTATATATATTTAGAAAATAGAATAAATTCCTTATATGATGATGTAACTGGAATTTAAAAAAAACTTAACGAATAAAAGCAATCATGATGTGAACACATTGAAAGAATTGTTTTTTTTTTCCCAATTCTTAGTTTTTAAACTCAAAAAAAAACATATTTAATTTGATTTTGCGTTAATTACATTCTGTGGATATATTGTTCATATTATTTAATGGCAAAACAGGCCAATGTAAAAAAAAAAATCCATGACCCCCTTGAGCGTTACGCGGTATTATACGCCAGAAGGCACCCGCGCTTGTTTTTTCGATTTTTATTATTGAATTGTTAGTAAAACCTTGGCACATTATACATTTTTAGAAATAAGAAGAATCGTTCTACACAATGAAAAAAAAATTAAAAGAAATATAAACTACATAATGCAAAATATCAAACATGATTTCACTGGAAATGAATTTTTTAATGTTGGTTTTTGAAGCTAAATTATGGCGAAAATTTATATCACACGCATACGAAAGTTTTTATTTAATTAAATAAATACGTGTTCAAATAACGATATATATAAAAAAATTCGTGATTTGTGCACAAAATTAACCAAACATCAATGATTAGTGGAGTGGAGTGAAATTGGTGTCAAATTTCTTTACTCTGAGACAAACAATTATTTATTTTATTATTGAGTACAACAGCAAAGACAAAAAACTATAACAGCTTTGTTTTATCCCTGTACTAAGTAAATAAATTTCAATCACAGATAAAAATCCAGATATTTACAAATGAGAATAAACAGAAAATATAGGAATAAAAATGGGCAAATGTGCCGGCCGACGCCCATCGGGGTGGTTTTTATTTGTATTTATGTGCCGCGCGACGCCCTAGCGGATAACCTAAAAGTCTTAATTTGAAACAATATGTCGCTGAGACGATACTATTCTCATTTGAATTGCACTGTCCTCAGATCCAATTGAATCCTTTAGTAAACAATGAAATAAATTCGACCAAATTAATGTGTTATTATATTTCTTTATTCGAAAAGAATTAGTCTGCTGTACATAACAATAAGTGTTTATGATAAAAGTTGTAGCTATGGAACTATTTTATTATTAAAATGATTTCATTTAAGATAACTAATACAAAAGGATCATTGTAGCTTAAAATCATTAGAAAAACTCACAAAAATTACTTTAAAAAAATGTTTTAAAGGTGTTAATAGTAAACAAATATAAAAACACAAAACTGTACAACACATGACTAAGTAGTTAATTTGATGTTCAGTAGTTTAAACATTAAAGACACTGAATTTTTAAAAAAGTATACAAAACTGTTGCCAGCAGAAATTGTTGTATATGTCCTAATAATGGAAATATCTCCCAGCATCAGTAATGTTATGTATATTAGCAGTTAAATATTATCCTAGTAGCATTTGGTCAGCTATCTCCTATTATTACCCCGCTGGTGGCCCCTCCCCCGTACATAGGTTTTGTGCTGATGTTTGTTTCCGTGCTCCTGATTGTTCTGGGCAAATCTCTCGTTCTTTGAAGCTAGAGAGGGTCCGGTGGGCGGAGCCTGCGTTTGGGGAAGGTTGCGAGGCGGCTGGTGCGTCCCATTCGTTCTGTCTTGTGGGGGATTGGCGGGCGGCGGCGGTGTGGGTTGCGGCTCGCTCATGTTGACCTGCTCATTGAATAACATACAGAATTCGCCTACTTTCTGTATGTCCCCGGACTTTCCGGAGTACAGCGTGAGGGCGGAGCGCCAGAGGGAGGCGTAGCCGCGCGTGAGGCGCACGATGTCACCGGGCTGCAGCAGCGCGCCCGGCTCGTCCCACACCGACAGGTTCACGCACGCTGACGCGTCCGCCACGCGCAGCGTGCGCACCTCGCGCGCCTCCTTCGTCAGCGTCGGCGGCCCCACGTCCAGGACTATGAAAACAGCGTTGATGTTCTTCAGTCCGGGCTTTAAGTCCTTTATTTGAACGTATTCGGTGCTATTCATTTCGTTTGTGTAATTACACGCCTAGTAAGACAGGTATTCTAAACAAAACCAGTATATTTTACTATTTAACAATTACATAAATTATAATAAAAAAAGCTTTTTGTAAATAAAAATACCAAGAAAAGCTTTTTTGTGACTTGAAGTTTGACAGTCAGCTGATTTGTTTTTTTTTTATTTGTTTATGGCGTTGGCTTATCACCATTTGCCAGTGGCAAGTATATTTTCATCAACGTAAAATATTCTATATCCGTTAAAATATAGGAAGTTTCAGTAAAGCGTCTACCACTTTACTGAATTGACTGACTTGACTGATTGACTACCCTGACTATTTATTTGGACTTTGACTAGACTTTGGACTTTTGACGATTTAGAAATACGGTGACGAAAATTTGAACGAATATTCTACATTCGGACAAGGATCTTTTAGCACTTGGATGGGGGCGTGAGTGTCGCAAATAAGAACAATATTTATTACTAAAAGTGAAATTTTACAAGACGGCGATGTTAGTACTGATTTTATCCACGTGCCAAAAGATAAGTGTCGCAACTACAAAACAATACTTAATACTAAAAGTGACATTTTATAAGACGGCGATGTTAGTTCTGATTTTGTCCACGTGCCAAAAAATCCTTGTCAGACTGTATTTCCCCCTTTTTTATACGTGACACTGGCATATGGTTAAAAGCCGACGCCATTTATTTATTTAAAAAATATTACAATTGTCAGTGTCAACTGTCAATTGTCATAAGAGGACAGTTTGTAATATTGTGCATGCAGTGCGGCATTTAGCATTTAATTTTAAATTTTTCTATCTATTTCGTTGTGTTCAATGGTTTCGAATATTTTTAATTTAAACATATACAATATACAAACTTACAGTGTATTAATTCTAAAGCCAAAAATAATTTAATTAAATAATAAATTACAACATTTTGTAATCGAGCGGCTAACCGTGTTTTGGTTTATGTTTTTTAACCTTATAAACTTTTGATTAAAAGAATCAAATCAAGTAAATATAAGGAAAAATGTTCAATCAAATAGGTGCAGCGGGTGGCAACCCAAACAAGGATCTGGAAGTAGCTTCACCGCCAGAGGACACAGTTTCGGCTCTTGAGTTTTCGCCGCCTTCTGTGCCACAAACTTTCCTCATCGCCGGCAGCTGGGATTGCCGGGTAAGAGATAACACTATTACTTATTGAAAGAAAATACGAATATTTTATTATATTACATATTATGTCGATTGTTTTACCTATGTGCTATGTGTCTGCACCGTCCCAGGGCAAAACTGTGCAGTGAAATGCACAGATAACAGATTAATTAGCAACTGTGCGTTGTTTGTACTGAAGTGAACTGTACAGTTTACTTTAAAATTTTCACTTCTTTAATATCTATTATCTTCCTTAACACTGAGGCAAAAACTGTGCAGTGAAATTATACAGATTTATTACAGTACAGTTTTAGTTTTTAAATTTCGTTTAAAAAATCACTATACTTAATGAATATTGAAAACCACAATTAAATGTAATTTTTCCAGGTAAGATGTTGGGAGGTGGAGGCTTCTGGGAAGACAGTGCCAAAAGCGGCTCAGGGCATGGACGGACCAATCCTGGATGTTGCATGGCACGATGTAAGAAAAACTTAGCTATTGTTTTTCTATAAACTATATAAGTCATAAAATTTTTCAGAAGAATTACTTATTATGTTTTGTGCTCTTTACAGGGTGCTTCATTGCCAAGGCTTCCTATAGCTTCTATTGAATCCTTTAGGTATCATCACTTGAAGCTAATCTTTTTTGTTTAGGATGGGTCCAAGGTGTTCATGGCGTCCACAGACAAGAGTGTCAAGTGCTGGGACCTGGCTGCTAACCAGACAATGCAGGTGAGAGAAACTCTTCAACATCATCACCAAAAACTGCTGGGGCTCAGAATCCCAATTCTCGTAGCTATTTGTGATCGTAATCCTGTGTCAGTCCTCGTGGTGTAACATTCATACATGCGAGTGAGGGAGACAGCTTATGGACAGAAACAGGATTGTGATCACAAATAGTGAGAATTGGGCTTCAGGGATCTCCTCAAAGGATTGAAGTAGTGAACTTCATTTCACAAGGTCTCTTAACATTTTGTAGTGTAATTAAATACATCATTGTATCTAATTCATGTGATGCAAAGACGTTTACTTAATTATATGGAATTATAAATTTATTGGTATTCTAAAATGTTCCAGGTGGCAGCACATGATGCTCCGGTGAAGACGTGCCACTGGGTCAAAGCACCAAACTACACATGCCTTATGACAGCCTCTTGGGATAAAACACTCAAGGTAAAATCATTTTTAAACATGAATATATGCTCAAAGTTTGTAATATTATAAAATAATGTACATTTTTATGAACAAATGGTTTATACTTTATACAAATGCGTAATAATCCTTTTGATGTTGCAGTTCTGGGATACTCGGAGTGCTGTGCCAATAATGACAATGAATCTGTCAGAGAGATGCTACTGTGCTGATGTCGTAAGTACTATTTGTGAGATTTTATAAGTTTACGATTTGTAAGTAAACTTTAGAGATTATATTGATATGAATTGGATTATGGATTGGCACTTGCATAATGTCCCATAAACCGGTTGTGCAACGATTGCACACAATAGGTTTACATGACTTCAGACAAACTTAAGTTTACATATACTCCAGACAAACTAAGTTTACTTATACTCCAGACAAACTAAGTTTACATGTACTCCAGACAAACTAAGTTTACATGTACTCCAGACAAACTAAGTTTACATATACTCCACACAAACTAAGTTTAACTGGCACCTGGTTTCCGAATCCTAAAAGATCCATCTAGTGTTCACTAGAAGAATCTTTTTCAATCGAAGATGATAAAGTTATTTTGTTTAGCTATATACGGCAATGTAACTAGTTTTATGTAAAACATTTGCTACTTTGGGAGCGAAAAGGAGCTTTAAACTACTTTTTTTTTTTTTTTTTTTTTTTTATCTAGTTTTTTTACAGAGGCTTTTAACACTTGAGTGTTAATGCCAGCCTCATAGGTTCAGTCATTGTTCCCTACACAAGGGACAGATCTATAAAGTTGTAAATTTTGCTCGCCTCTGGAGACAACGGCTCAGAAAGGATACAATTAATCCGTCCGTTGTGCAAGCAACCTAAGTCTCCTAAAATCTTAGATCTCAAGTCTGCAGTTCGAGCACACTCCAGCAATACATGTAATAGGTCCTCCGGCTTCTGGCACACATCACAATTAGGTGAAGGCTTAATCCCAACTAAATGACAAAACTTGTTTGCTGGAATGTGCCCAGAGCGCAACCTAAAGGCTGACACCAATAACTTTCTAGGCATGTTACATGAAATATACCAAGGCTCCCATACAGGCTTATTTTGGATGGTTCCGTACCAACCTCCTACACCTCTTTTAAGTTCCTCGCCAAAATGGTACTCCCATTTCTCCAATGACTTTTTCTTTATTTGAGGACGAAGCTCACTGGCAAAAGGTTCAGAATCAAGCACGAGACCATCCATCACTGCAGCCTTGGCAAGCGCATCTGCAGTTTCGTTTCCGAATAAACCCATATGAGAGGGAACCCATTGTAGTTTAATAGAAACTTTGCTAGCAACACGGCGTAATATATCTAAAGCTTCAAAGGCAATCGGAATCCCACGTTGCTTAGTGACGCACTGGCAAAGGTGTTGGAGGGCACTTCTTGAGTCCGATAATATAACTATATTATTATTGATATTCAAACTATTGACGTATGAGAGAGATTCTTTTATAGCTACAAGTTCCGCAGTCATTATATTATTCTCCCTGTGTAATTTAAACTTTTGTGAAATATTTAATTGAGGATCAAAGAAGGCAGCTCCAACACCTTGAGTGCATTTAGAGCCATCTGTGTATATTTTATAGCAATCATCATAATAATCAGATAAAAATTGCAAAAAAATATGTTTAACCTCAAAATCAGTTAAGCTCCGTTTTGGAGCCATAACTCCAACTTTATCCACAATGAGTTCCTTGACATCAATTGAAGACAACCATGTTCTTAACGAATAAGCCTCTAATTTCCTACTTTGATAAACATTAACATCAGTCCATTCAGAGCAGATCTGTGCTAGCATAGGAAGATTTGTATTGCTAAAATAATCACGAACCAAATTTACCTGATTTAAAGAATCTAATACATTACTGCCCAATCTAGACTTAATTTTAAGTAGAAATCTACAAGCCAACAAGTAACGGCGTATATACAAAGGCGGAATGGAGAGTTCACTCTGCATAACAAACACTGGAGTGGTGCGGATAAAAGAGCCGCATATTCTCAATGCTCTGTTTTGTAAAATATCGAGCTTTTTTAAATGTGATTTAGCACAACTACCATAAATGAAACTGGCATAGTCAAGCCGGCTTCTTACCAGTGAAATATAAAGACGGCGAATATATTGAGGATGAACTCCCCAAGACCTGCCCGATAGAACTTTTAAAATATTTAAACATTTATAGTTTTTAGCACATAACTCATTTATGTGGAGACCGAACCTCAAAGAGGAGTCCAGCCACAAACCTAGATATTTAACTCTATCAACTACATTAAGTAATAAGCCATTGACTTCAATATTTACATTTAAGTTTCTCCTTGATCTATTAAAAACACAAATATTAGATTTAGGCACAGATATTTGTAAACCAATACTATCCAGATAATTGATCATCGCTTTGATACCTAGTTTAAGAGAATTGGCCGCTTCTACAGTATTTCCATTAACAATATTTGTGTATAAAACAAAGTCATCTGCGTATTGGGAACTACAAACATTATTTATAATCCTAGAAATGCCTATAGTTACAATATTGAATAAGAGTGGAGAAAGGGGATCCCCTTGAGCTAATCCACGATAAGTATTTCTAATTAAAGGATTACTTTGATTATTTAAAATAATTCTACAACATCGCTTCGAAAGAAAATTAAATAAATATTTACAAATCTTATTACCTACTCCTATCTCCTGTAAAACATTAACAAGTGCGGTAATATTGACATTGTTATAAGCATTATCAATATCGATAAAACAAGCAATTGTAGGCTCCCTTCTGGCAAAACCTGTTTGTATATTGGACGTAAGTAGGGCTAAATTATCAATACAAGAGTGACCACGTCTAAAGCCAGTCGATGAGTCGGGAAGGAGGCCCTGGCTTTCAACAAACCACTCCAATCTTCTCAATAAAATCAAATGAAATATCTTACATGGACAAGACATCAATGAAATAGGGCGTAATGAAGAAGCCAGTGTGGGATCCCTTCCCGGCTTAAGAATAGGCACTATCTGTATGTCTCTCCATTGCTCAGGCACGCTACTCGACATCATTATTAGATTGAAAATTTTTAAAAGCATTAATTTTGCATTAATAGGAAGATAATAAATCATAGTATATGAAATATGATCCATGCCTGGAGAGGTATCTTTCTTTTTTAAACAATTACGAAACTCTGCGAGCGTAATAGGTGTTTCTAAAATGGAGAGTTGCCTGTCGGGCATTATAGGCTCCTGCTCAGCAACATAATCCGGAGTCAAAGTATGCAGTAATTTCTTTGCATTACTAGGATCAACCCCATCTCGGTGACCAGTGTTGCCTTTGATCCATCGCATCTTTCTCCACATGACAGGTGCTGAAGTTTCATGGTTAATACTGGAACAAAACTCCCTCCACGCCTTAGACTTTCCTCTTCTTATAAGTATTTTGGCTTGAGATACTTTGTTTTTCCAGAATAACAAATTAGAAGGTGTAGGATTGCGTCGTAATTGAACCAACGCCAGACGCCTTTCAGCAACTGCCTTCGAAAGCTCTTTGTTCCAGAAATGCTTAGGTTTAAAATTTGATGTAGGATCCACACTAATTTTAATCCACGGGATGTGTTTATCGGCCAAATATTTAATTTTATTAGTAAATATATCATAACCTGATTGAACATCACTCACTTCTGCAACATCGAAGATTGTCGCTGCTTCTTCAGTGTATTCTGTCCAATTAGCTTCTTTATAATTTCTCTTTTTAATGTACCTATTAGATCGCATAAATCCACAGTTTAGTTTTAATACTAAATGATCACTGCCTAGAGATTCATTAGTAGCCTGCCAGCTCATATTAATAGCGATGTCTGTGGATGCAAAAGATACATCAGGAGACGATTGTTGAAGGTTACCATTAACCCACTTGACTCTTGTAGGTGAACCATCATTGAGACATATAAAATCATTTTCAAACATGGCTCTATAAATAGCCTCACCTCTTCTATTAGACTTACACGACCACAGAGTGTGATGCGCATTAAAATCGCCGATTATAAGACATCCTGATTTAAAAGTACTAAAAATAGAATCCCAATCTTGTTGACTTGTAGTAATGGAAAGTGGGCAATATATAGCAATCACATGATTTAGTGTAGGTACATTAAAAATTTCAATATTCATTATCTGAATATCAGATATAGCAAGATTAGTAGTTCGCTCAGAATATTTTATAGACTTGTGGATAATAGCGCACAAGCCACCATACGAATCTTCTCTGTCTGCTCTTAAAATGTTATAGCCCGAAAATTTCAGGGAAATATTAGGTGAAAGCCATGTCTCACTCACAAAAGCCATATGCACTTTATCTTGTAACAGTAACAGTTCAAAATCGCTAGCTTTATGTTTTAAACTATTAGCATTCCATTGGAAAATATTGATACAACTGTGCAAATTAATATTGTTACTGGCCATTATTGTTTCTTCCCATGAACTTAAGCAACGTCTCGAAATTCAAATATTCTTGTAAAAGATCTACTACTTCTGACCAAATAAACTTAATCAACATTTTAATCTTATCCTCTAAACTTCCTTCTGTTATAAAAGCTTCTCTTATTTTATCCAAAATTCTTTGTAATAAATGTTTCCGTTCTTTACGATTACTACTATTATAGCTTTGCTCATCATGGGTTTCAGTACTAGTTGTGTCCAAATTAAGAAGTCCATCTTCTTCATTATGTCTTATGCTTACACTTTTTTTCTTTAATTTATTATTTGATTTCTTCTTAACATCGGTGGTAGATAATGCCAATTGATTTGGGGTAGTTAAAACACATTCGTCTAATTCCATATTATCATCTTCACTATCTTGCAAACTTACATGAGTAGCAGAACCACTCACACATACATCTCTATAAGTAAGAGACGATGCATCAACGGACTTAGCATAAGAAGTGCTAGGAATAGCAATAGGTTCTTCCGTTTCTATTCTACTTGAACTCTTTTTTAATGCCTCCTCCTTCATCTTATTCAAAGCAAATTTATAAGAACAGTTATTATTTCCCATATAAATGCGAACATTTCTCTCTCTTTGAAAAACAGGACATACAGACTTCATTAAAGATAAATGGTTGCCTTTGCAATTAATGCATCTAAAATTTTTAGTTTCGCAGTTTTCATGCTTTTCTCCACATTTAGGACAAATAGGTGTCTTGGACGGACAAACGTGACTAACATGACCGTATCGCCAACATTTAGAGCATTGTGTAACTGGATACATGTATGAATCTACAGCCAATCGACAACCATAAGCCTTAATAAATCCTGGAAGACTTGAACCTTCAAACCCTATGCGAACAGTTTCAGACTTAATCCATTTACCACTCAAATCTTTTCGCAGTAACCTTCTAATAGATAATATTTTTGTATCACATTCAAAAATCTCTTTCAAGTCCTTATCTTCAATTTCAATGTCGATATCTCTGACAACACCGTAACAATAATGTATTTCATTAGTATTTCTACAAGTCCAATCATGATCCTTTGTAATTTTATTGTTCAAGAAATTGTTTGCATCAAAGATAGATTTAAACTTTATCAAAAGTTTAAAAGGATTCTTATATTTAACAGTTTCTATGCCCTGAATATCATATTTAGCCAAAAGTTTTGCAAACGCCAACTGCTTCGGTAGAACTATAGTCTTGGAAGTTACAGAAACTTCAAAATTGTTGCTTAAATCTATTGGCGGGTTAGGAGACGCAGATGGAGGAGTGTTTTGCAGGTTTCTTCGTTTATTTCTAGTGACAAGCGTAAAGCCATCATCAGCTAAAGGATCTGGAGAACTACCTTTTTCTAGCCGCCTTTTGTTGCGTGGTTGCAACATCGCCTCACTCCCGAAGTCGTCATCGAGATTATTATGATCTACGGACATACCTGCATCATCCCATTCTAGATCTACCTCGCCTTCCAATTCTCCAGGAGATCCAAGCACGATTCTATTAATGGCTTCCAAAGACATTTCCTCACTACAAACGGGCTCCAACACAGCTTCTTCTTCAGATTGACTCATAATCACAAAACTTGTGGGTAGTTAGAAAAAAAAAATTGTATGTAAAAACGAAAACTATTCACTATTATTCACTTTAACGTTGATAATAAGAATGAAAATTCCTCGAAATAGTCATAGTTAACAAAATTTAAATTCGCAAACAATAAAAACACACAATTACAAGACGAAAATTGTCGTCACAGAGACTGTAACAAGAACGCGTCCTAGCGTGACGGGCGTAAACGCCAGACTGAGCTTTAAACTACTTACTTTAACAGCTAAGAAAAATAATGTATTGTTTCATTGCCATCTATCAGTAGCAATTTTTTGTGAATTTGAATGAAAATGAAGAACAGAAGTTATCCAACCAAAAGATATAAGCTAATGAATAGATACTGACAGATTCACCACAGAAACCAGGCATTAATTTTTAGGTGTCTATATTGTTTAGGCTTTTCCATAGTATTCATGTACGCAATAATAAACCCTGATCTTAGTTCTCTTTGCAGCCACTGGCTGCGCTAGAATTTTGGACGTACCGATGCTATTGTGGCGGACCAATCAGCGCACAGTCCTGAATCGCGCTTGGTACTTCTTGAAAAATAGCGCGCTCTACCGGCAAAAAATTTATCCCCTAAATTGAGACCATTATTTTAACATTACGTTCAGACTCCTGATATCTATACTTCGTGGCTAGACAGTTGAAATTTTCAGAGATGATGTATTTCTATTGCTGCTTTAACAATTAATGACAAATATACTAAAAATGGAATAACATATATTTTTAAGTGGGGCTCCAATACAACATATGTGGTTCTTTTCCGCTTAACAACAGAACCCTTCGTGCGCGTGTCCGGCTCGCACTTGGCTGGTTTTTATTTACCCTCTGTTTTATTTCCAGGACTACCCAATGGCAGTAGTGGGCACAGCCGACCGCGGCATCTGTCTGTACACACTGGAGGGCAAGCCCGCGGAGTACAAGCGAGTGGAGTCCCCTCTGAAGTACCAGCACCGCTGCATCACCATTTTCAAGGACAAGAAGACGAAGCAGCCGACGGGGTACGCGCTGGGCAGCGTTGAGGGCAGGGTGGCCATACAGTACGTCAACCCCACCAACCCCAAGGACAACTTCACATTCAAATGCCACAGATCAGCTGGCACTCCCGGGGGATATCAGGTGCGTGCCCCATTATTATTTTATTTACTATCATATTTCATAAATCCTTACTAATATTATAAACGTGAAAGTTCGTATTAGTACTAGCTGTTGCCCGCGACTTCGTCCCCGTCAATTTCTGTTATTATGATTGCCATAAAAAAAAAAAAAGGTTATAGGCAGTCAATCTTAAAAGATAGACATACACTGTCGCGGACATTTTTTTAAGATCATTTAAAGAGGAATAGTTCTTTCATACAATATATTATTTGGGTAACTTGAACCGGTTACGCAGCGCACGCAACGGAGCCCTCAAATATAAATAATTTTCCCCATTTTTTCTAAATTTTCTAAATTTTTCACTTGTTTTTCACTTTTCACTTTTCACAATTCTATTTCACTTTTCACAAACAAACTTTTCACAAATGCTTCGCTCCTATTTGTCGTAGCGTGATGTTATAATATAACCTAAAGCCTTCCTCGATAAATGGACTATCCAACACAAAAAGAATTTCGCGCTAATCTCAGGAACAACACCAGTAGTTCCTGAGATTAGCGCGTTCAAACAAACTCTTCAGCTTTATAATATTTGTATAGAATACTAGCTGTTGCCCGCGGCTCCGCCCGCGTAAATATATTTTTTTCGCGGTCGCGGATATGTGACTGATGCAAAAAATAGATAAAAACAATCCTTCATGCGGATTATATATCATGCTAAAATGCAGCTCGATCGATGCAGAACTTTTTGAGTTTTTGAAGTTTACACAAACCAACATAACATTTTTATATATAAGATATTATGTTTGTTTGTTACTCTTTTACCAAATAACTACTGAACGGATTTTGATGAAATTTGGTTTGGTAGTTGTTTAGACTCTGGATTAACACATTTAAAGTTACTTTTTTACAGCGGCAAAATGTACGCGAAATTTCTTTTTGCGCGTATGAAGACGCAGGCGATGTAAATCCCGCATAAATGTTCAATGAATTATTATAATATTGTTATTTTATAATAATAGATTGAACCCATGTAAATGGGTCCATTTTCGCCGTGCGACGAGTCTCGTGACAAAATATCGCACTGTCATTTTTGTTGACAAAAATCGATCCGTGTAAATATCCCATTACTTTGAAGTGATATTCTAACTGTTCTTCTCCTGTATAAATTAAAATAAAACATTTTCATTCCAAATTAAAAGTCTCAGCTGAGGCCTGAGACTTAAGAGTATCGAGTACTCTCCTTCACTTCTCTCGCCTCCTTTGCCAGTTAGTAGAGACAAGAAAGATATAGAGGCCGACATGAGTGTAGCCAGCCACGGGCTTAAGGTCTCAACAGTCTAAAATAATATGTAACTACTAGTTACATAGGGTGTTATTAACTAGCAAACTATACCCGCGCCCCGCAGTCTTACCCCGCTCATTTTTTTCATACAAAAAGGTTACACCCTATAGCACCCTGTATCTGCATGTATAGTACCTAGATAATTTAATTTTTTAGGTTTGGTAATTGGTTAGATACCTTACAGGTCAGAGCCAGGGTGGGGCAAGCGCCCCACCGTGGCTACGCCCATGGAGGCAGACTAATCTGGATGTCACTTAACTGACTGATTAAATATCGTACTTTAAGATCGTTGCTTTGAATTGCGCTGTGAGCGGTGCGGCGGTGGCGCAGCGGCGGGCAGTGCCAGCAGCGTCCGCCATAGTCAGCCGCTTGACAGGAGTGCATTCCTGACAAGCAGTGACTATACCGGCCGTATGCGCGTCGGCCGTCACCGCGGCTCTCGCGCCGCTCACCTCGAAATTCGAAGCAGCATCTTACAAATGATGACTGTAAAATACATTTCCAGGATATCTATGCAGTGAATGACATAGCCTTCCACCCCGTGCACGGTACATTGGCAACGGTGGGCTCGGATGGCTCCTTCTCGTTCTGGGACAAGGACGCGCGCACCAAGCTCAAGTCCTCCGAGCTGCTGGACCAGCCGCTCAACAAGTGCGCCTTCAACCACAACGGCCAGATATTCGCATACGCTGCCGGATACGACTGGTCCAAGGTAAGTTCACTTCTATCGTGGATTCTTATTCTGCACTGAGTTGGAGGATGTTAACACGGAATAGTTTTGCGCCATTTGTATTCTGTTAAGGTCCAATTTAAACTTAATTCAAACTTAAAAATTATAGGAATCATTATAGTCGATTTTCGACTACTGGACGACATTTGGCACTGACAATAATCTTGTTAACAGGGTCACGAGCACTGCAATCCAGCCAAAAAGACCTACATTTACCTGCGGCCATGCTTTGATGACTGCAAGCCCAGAACTACTACATAGCATTGCAACACCCTTTTTTGTTAATCTTAATAAATACTTTTTTAAATTGAAGACTGTTTAATGTTTATTATATTTTAGAGTCCTGTCTTGTGTACCAATTTCATAAACGCCAGCTAGTGTTTTTTTTTTAATTTGTATCAATATCATGCTTTCTCTTTCTTTTTCAAAAGAGAGAGATAGCAGATATGTATTCAATTATTAACTTTAACAGGCGCTCTTTTTGGTGGAATGAAGAATGTTCACTAATTTTGAATTTTAGCTTAATGTATTCTCTGTCAAAAATAAAAAATACATGTGAAAGAATTATTTTGATATGTCAATTAATTCCAAAGTTATAGAATTTACAGTGAGCTACAAGGTATATTTAAATAAAACAAAAACTAATGTATTTTTATAACACGTTTCAGATGAGAATAGGAACGTCAATGACCTTTTTCTGTCAAATATCACTTGAAAAGTGCGATTTTCAGAAAAACATGTGCATATAAATATTAATAGTCTTGCATCGAATTTAAATAAAAATGTTAAATAGTAATCAATTAACTAAACATAAATTTAACTATCACAACAGTCTAAATTCGAAACAATATGGCGCCGACTCGATCCTATTCTCATTTAAATCTCACTATAACATATAAAAGCTTAACTGTAACGAATTTTCAAGTGATTTTACATACATCTATGAACATTCCTCACTGGCACTAAGTCTATAATCTTATACTGTAATGAGACTATCTTGTATATATATATCAATCGGTTTCACAAAAACGGCAATCAAAAAGAAGTTTTTGGGGAGAAAAATCAATCTAGCTAGGCCTCATTCCTGGGGAACTGCACATTTTTAAGCTTATATAATATGATTTTTCCTTTATAATGCAACAGTATTTAAATAATTTTGACTATTAAGTCAATTCGATTGACAGTTTAGTACATAAATAGAATTTATAATTAAATAATAATTTAAAATTATTATTTAATTATAAATTCTATTTTTATTTAATTATAAAAAATAATAATTTAAAATTTAAATAGAATTATCAGAACTCCAAAGAAAGCTGAGTTACCTAGGTACTATACTGAGTTAAGCTCCCTTGCTTACTTAAATCTATACAAAGAAAAACTAAAAACCTTAATCAGAGAATTATTCTTTTAAATACACCTTTTGTATAATACAAACTGACTATATTTATATCATATATCATAATTAAATAATTTAGTGGCCCTCATGCCCGTGTCCATGGTGGTCATCGCCGCCGGACATCTTGCTGTAGGCCACGGTGGCTATGGCCAACCCCAGGCCCAGGGGGAAGCCACGGAAGAATAATTTCCGGGCTCGCATCCATTTTGTCCCAAAAGCTGGACTGAACCTCCAAGCCTCATTTCTGAAATATTAAGTTTTTGATCTCCATTATATTCATTAGCAACAATACAGCAGATAGAAATAAAAATATAGTTAGTAAATTTTTGTTTTGTGTGACTAATAGACAACAGGACGTAGTTATGCAAAAATGTTCCAATCCACAAGATAAGCGAAACTGAGTTTAATTGACTAACATACTTATTTTGATATCTTCTATCTTTTAAACAAAATGGTTACAATCCACAAGTGATATTTTTTTATTTTTCTATTTACCATTATATTTCAACTAGATGACGCCCGCAACTCCGTTGCGCCAAAATTCGTTTATCGCGGCGGAACGTACATTTTTCCGGGATAAAAAGTATCCTATGTCCTTTCTCGGGTCTCAAAGTATCCCTATACCAAATTTCATCAAAATCGGTTCAGCGGTTTGGGCGTGAAGAGGTAACAGACAGACACACTTTCGCATTTATAATATTAAGTAAGGATCCACACTTTAAACTAACTAAGCTCTTTTTTCTCATACAGAATGTTCCAATGTTTTTGGAACGTTGTAACAAAATAACAATATGCTCATTTTGGCAGCAAAGAATGTTCCAATGTTTTTGGAATGTTTTAGCAAAATAATATTATGCTCATTTTACTTGAAAATAATGTTCCAATGTTTTTGGAACGTTTTAACAAAATAATAATATGCTCATTTTGGTAGCAAAGAATGTTCCAATGTTTTTGAAACGTTTGAGCAAAATAATATTATGCTAATTTTACTTGCAAATAATGTTCCAATGTTTTTGAAACGTTTTAGAAAAATAATATTATGACCATTTTCCTGGTAATGAATGTTCTAACGTTTTAAAAATATTTAGGCTTAATAACGTAATGCTCTTTTTCCTTGTAAACAATATTCCAATATTTGTGATTCTATAAAGAAAAATAATAAGATGTGAAATCTGTGACATACTGAGAGCAATAGAGTTTACTTTCTGTATTGCAAACCTATTTTTTTCATCTTTCATGGAATAATAATACTACGTGTTGGTGCATGGTAAAAATTAATGATACTATGAAAATCTACCTTCTTACACTTTTTTCATGTAAAATAAATAAATAAATAAATAATTTGTATACAAAATAATAATCAAGCAAAAATGTTCCAGTACCTATTTTTCTAATTACCCACACAATGACAATTCGATCCAAAAACAAAATACGTAAATAAATAACACTTAAGTATATATTTCTACAATAAAACCTCCAGCTTTCAATTTAAGTACTTAAAACAAAAAAATGTACCACTAAAACACAATATTGCATTTATCTCAGTTTGAAGTCATTGTGGACTGGAACGTTTTTGCATAACTACGTCCAACAAATAATGGCAAGTTTGCTGGGGTGAAATGATAGGTACTTTTCATTTGAGTAACTAAATATTACAAAATTTTATTTATGGATTTAAAAGCTAGTAGCCCAAATATTTATTTTTCCTATCTTTACTTTTTTATATAAAATATAGTACAAAATATTAGGCTGGTACCTAATCCATGGATCTTTTAAGCCTTTCAGTGCAAGAGCTTTTTCCAGCCCTTCCAGCTCTGGTATTCCTTTGATAGAGAATTCACTGGCTTTCGGAATAGTGTATGGAGGTCCATGCCCGTGCCCACCCATCTAAAATAATAATAAATACACAATTTTAACATCAAAAGGTTACATAACCATAAAATGTGTTTTGTTCACTATTGACACAATATATTTAGCGATTAATTTTTTTCTAGAAAGAAGACTATGGTTTATTAAGTTTTATTTTCATATTTTAGCAATGACAAACCGTTTATTTTAAATTTATTCACTAAATTAAGATAGCTCAAAGATATATTTGAATTTTCAACAAAATTATGTCTTTTCTAGTTTTGACACTTAATTGACGTTTTTCTGTTTTTTTTTTATTATTATTTATGGCGTCGGCTTATCACCATTTGCCAGTGTCGAGTATATTTTCATCAATGTATTTCTAATCCAAAGTAAGTCAAGTCCAAAGTCTAGTCAAAGTCCTAATAAATAGTCACGGTAGTCAATCAATCAAGTCAGTCGATTCAGTAAAGTGGTAGACACTTTACTGAAACTTCTTAGGGAGTTTTGGCGGGAAACCCAATTTAACACGCACTTTGTAGAATACATCACCCTCCACACTAGTGCACCTCAACCAAGGAATTTGTAAGTATTATATACAACTGGAAAGAGCTCTCGGCATCAAATCTGTGCCGAGAGGGAGATACAATACAAACCGCTCCGTCTCTTTTTAACAAGGGTGACAACAATATTTTTAATTTGGGGACAAATTAGTTGAAGTTTGGAAACATATGGTGATTTCAACTTTTTCTAAAGAAGTCCAAGCACATGCTATCAAAAAGTAATATTTTGCTCCAAGGTATACCCTGGATCCAGAAGTATAGAACAGAACTCCTGACTCATTATAGATACATGTTTGGGGATTTCGGCGTTGTTTAAAGAACTGCAAGCTGCAAGCATATGCCACCCTGTCAATTAGAGTAAACATCATCATCACCACCACTATCACATTATGATGATATAAAAGGTACTTCTCATAGTATTTTACACTAACACGGAGATCTTTGAACATTACTCTGCTGTTTATGGACCTATTTGAAAAATTCATTTGTTGTTGTAAAGGGTTTAATTCGAAATTGGTCATTTAGTCACTAAGGTGGAAACCGGATAATGCGATCCATGAGGAATCGAGGGAACTCCTCGAAATTTATATCGTCACATATAGTGATTTTGACTTTTACTGAAGTAACACAAGCATATGCTACAAAAAAATAAGATATTGTACCAAGGTATACCCTGGATCCATAAGCACTGAACAGAACTCCTCAGTCTTTAAAGATATCCATTTGGAAATTTCGGCATTGTTTAAAGAACTGCAAGCATAATTATGCCTCGGTTGGTTTCAACATCTTATTTTTAGGAGCATATGCTCCTAAAAATAAGATATTGAAACCATGGTATCCCTTGGTTTCAACATCTTATTTTTGTATCTAGGGTATACCCTAGATCCAAAAGCACTGAACAGAACTCCTCAGTCTTTAAAGATACGCGTTTGGAAATTTCAGCATTGTTTAAAGAACTGCAAGCATATGCCACTTTGTAACTTACAGTAATCATCATCATCACCTTAACAACAATACCTAACGGAAGCTTGGCGCGTATTCAATTATACATTCGATCGTTTATTTTAGACGTTCTTAAGACGTATTAATAACAACTTAACAAAATATATGACTAAAACGGGTGAAATTATTATTTTTAAACAAAAAATTAAACCGACTTCCAAAGTAAAAATACACAAAAAAGTATGAAATAAAACTTATTTTCTAAATAATTTCCCTTTTAAATTTGGGTATTTCTCTACCTAATCTTCTTAATATGAACTTTAAGCCACCACCACGGTACCGGCAAATATGAACGTGAGTTTTATAAAATATTGTCGAATATCGTTTGGGCTGGTATCGACATCAAAAGGGGAATTATTTAGAAAATAAGTTTTATTTCATACTTTTTTGTGTATTTTTACTTTGGAAGTCGATTTAATCTTTTGTTTAAAAATAATGATACGTCATAAATGATAATACAAGTTGCTGAAACGTATATTATAGAGTGACTTTTAACTAGTGTAAAACACTTTACCACGTGATAATGCTCATGATAACAAACATCTTACCCAAATAAACTTTTTAGAGCATTTATTATAAGTGAAAATTCCTTTAGCGGCACTGTGCATTTTTCTTGGAATGGGTAAAAACTGTTAAACTCGAGCAGGACACGTGAATCTGATTGAAAAGTCATAAAATGCAACTTGCAATTGTTTGCTGTCTTGGTTTACGCGAGCATGAAACTATTTTAGTTCGTATTTACTTGTGACCCTAACTATTGACCTTTGGCCTTGACCGCCAATCATCCCCATCACATTTACCCTTACATTGGCCTTTACCTCCAATTGTCCCCCCACGAAAATTGTCTCCAGTTAAATGGCTCGACTTTTGGGCCATTTTGAAATTTGACGTATGGTGAAAACGCCATGGAGAGCAGAAGTGTCTCCAGTTAAATGGCCCCACTTTTGAGATTTTTGGGGCCGTTTTGAATTTTTTACGTATGGTGAACACCATGGAGAACAGAAGTGTCTCCAGTTAAATGGCCCCACTTTTGAGATTTTTGTGGCCATTTTGAAATTTGACGTATGGTGAAAACACTATGAAGAAAAAAGTGTCTCCAGTTAAATGGCCCCACTTTTGAAAATTTTGGGGCCATTTTGAAATTTGACGTATAGTGAAAACACTAAGGAGAAAAGTGTCTAGTTAAATGGCCCCACTTTTGAAATTTTTCACTTCTACCGGCACTCCCGAAGTGCAACCCGTTGTTTTTTATTATTATTTAATTCGCTACCCAATGTTAAGTTGAGGTGGATTAAATAAAAAAGTTCCTTTGGGAAAGTTTGTAATCATGAGCACTACCACGTGGTAAAGTATATTTTGCACTAATTAAAAGTTTGACGACCTCATTGGCTTAGTGGTTGAGCATGTTGGTAATCAAGCCGGTCGCTGGTTCGAATTCCGCTATTTTTTCTTTTAAAACTTTTACTATCAACTTATAACGTAATTACACAATTTATATGTTATAAAAGCTTGTCGAGAATCAAATAAATTTTCTCATAAATCTATCAGATCAAGTTACTTGATTTACTTCTTTGATTTGTTTGATTCTCGACAAGCTTTTATATCATATAAATTGTGTTATTACGTTGTAAGTTGATAGTAAAAGTTTTAAAGGAAAAAATATTTTATTCTTTTTAGCGCATTCAAATAAAATATTGTTTTTTAAAAAAGTTTTTTTTTTTACTTTTAATTTATTTTTTACTTTTAAGTTATCGCTAGATAGGTTTCTCAGTCTGTTGATCTCATTTAACGCATCATTATTGCAAGGTCGTTTGCCGGTTAATTTAGTACAGTCAAGCTCTTCAGGAGACCTCCTAGAGATTTTACTCTACTCAGTAAGGACCTCAAAAAACCCCAACACACCATACTTTCATTTGATACCCATATTGTACGAGTGCATTAAAAATAACGTGTCGGCCATATTGGGTGTTCCGCCATGTTGGATTTTCGAGTTATTCTCAGCAAGCCCTTTCATTTGATACCCATATTGTAGGATTGCATTCAAATTGACTGTCGGCCATCTTGGATGTTCCATCATGTTGGATTTTTGGGTTTTTCTCAGCAATCCCTTTCATTTGATACCCATATTATAGGAGTGCATTAAAAATAACTTGTCGGCCATCTTGGATGTTCCATCATGTTGGATTTTCGAGTTATTCTTAGCAAGCCCTTTCATTTGATACCCATATTGTAGGATTACATTAAAATTGACTGTCGGCCATCTTGGACGTTCCGTCATGTTGGATTTTCGAGTTTTTCTCAGCAATCCCTTTCATTTGACACCCATATTGTAGGAGTGCATTAAAATAACTTGCCGGCCATCTTGGATGTTCCATCATGTTGGATTTTCATGTTATTCTCAGCAAGCCCGTTCATTTGATACCCATATTGTAGGATTACATTAAAATTGACTGTCGGCCATCTTGGACGTTCCGTCATGTGGATTTTCGAGTTTTTTTCAGCAATCCCTTTCATTTGATACCCATATTGTAGGAGTGCATTAAAAATAGCTTGCCGGCTATCTTGGATGTTCCATCATGTTAGATTTTCATGTTATTCTCAGCAAGCCCTTTCATTTGATACCCATATTGTAGGATTGCATTCAAATTGACTGTCGGCCATCTTGGATATTCCGTCATGTTGGATTTTTGGGTTTTTCTCAGCAATCCCTTTCATTTGATACCCATATTATAGGAGTGCATTAAAAATAACTTGTCGGCCATCTTGGATGTTCCATCATGTTGGATTTTCGAGTTATTCTCAGCAAGTCCTATCATTTGATACCCATATTGTAGGAGTGCATTAAAAATGACTTGACGGCCATCTTGGATGTTCCATCATGTTGGATTTTCAAGTTATTCTCAGCAACCCCTTTCATTTGACACCCATATTGTAGGATTGCATTCAAATTGACTGTCGGCCATCTTGGATGTTCCGTCATGTTGGATTTTTGGGATTTTCTCAGCAATCCCTTTCATTTGATACCCATATTATAGGAGTGCATTAAAAATAACTTGTCGGCCATCTTGGATGTTCCTTCATGTTGGATTTTCGAGTTATTCTCAGCAAGCCCTTTCATTTGATACCCATATTGTAGGATTACATTAAAATTGACTGTCGGCCATCTTGGACGTTCCGTCATGTTGGATTTTCGAGTTTTTCTCAGCAATCCCTTTCATTTGATACCCATATTGTAGAAATGCATTAAAAGTAACTTGCCGGCCATCTTGGATGTTCCATCATGTTGGATTTTCAAGTTATTCTCAGCAAGCCCTTTCATTTGATACCCATATTGTAGGAGTGCATTAAAAATGACTTGGCGGCCATCTTGGATGTTCCGCCATGTTGGATTTTCGAGTTATTTACAGCAAGCCCTTTCATTTGATTGCATATTCACGCCAACCAAGATACTCGTCAAGACGAATCATACGAGCCCAAACTCGATGGAACCCCATCGTCGTTTAATTACAGAGTTCCTATGGCCATATTCTAGCTCCCTGGTTACCATATAGTATCAAAGTACTCGTCAAGACGAATTAAACGAGACAAAACTTGATGGGGTTACGTCGTTTAATTACGGAGTTCCTATGGCCACCTTCCAGCTCCATCATCAGATCCTGGTTACCATATAGTATCAAAGTACTTGTCAAGGCGAACTAAACGAGCCCAAATTCGATGGGACTATGTGGTTTTATTTTGGAATTCCTGTGGCCACCTTCCAGCTCCATCATCAGATCAGCTCCACGTCATCATAATATTGCATTGTCATGCGGTTTACATATTCGTGCAAAATTTCAACTCAATCGGAAACCGGAAAGTGGATCAAATTTAACTTGCAAGAATCCATTGCAGACCGACAACGGGACAGGTGAAACTAAATAAAAGCTTATAAAATTAAACACAAGTTCTTCGAGAACTTACCACGGTACAAGATTGATGTGGTGCGAAGTGTCCATAAATGTTATTATTAAATTATAAGTCATCCTATACAGATAAACCTACCAATATTATAACTCTGTCTGTCTGATGTCGCCCGCCCGCCCGCGAGGTTCTCACGTAACTATGCGCACATAATAAGCACTCAGGGATTAAGATTTTTTTCTACCAGTGAAAGAATTTTTCAAATCTGTTAGGTTTCAGAAATTATCAATAACATACAAACATACAATGGTTTCATCTTGACAATATCATGAAGGTAGGTAAAATAATATAAATGTCCTACATTACCTATTAAATCATATTGTCACCCGAACATTTAGAATGTTCCAAGGGAAATACACGGCGTTTTGTGTTGCAACTATTCTATTTTCATTTCTTCCATTTTACTCTACCAAAATGCAAATAATCAAAAAATAAATAACAAATTTCTAATTATCGGTTAGTAGGTAGGTTCTAAACAACTAGTGATTTTTATTTTACATTTCTCTCTCAGATTATGAATAACATAATATTTAACCGAGTTTATTAGTATTTCTTTCTTATACACTATATCGCACATAAAATCTACCAAACCTAAAATTTAAGGAAAGACATAAACTGGCTACACTAGGTTACTTGTTAGAACGAGACACAGGGATAACTTATAGCTATCTCACCGGGACCGGTTTTTTTGTTGCGCACGTGATAAGCTTTAAGTCTGAGTAGTAAAGATCATTTTTGATTGAATTAAAAGAAAATAAAGTTTGAAGTACTCTTTCCTGTTGTATATATAATACTTACAAATTCCTTGACCTCAACATATTCCACCAATATTACACATTAAAAACCGAAATCTATGAAATTTAATATCATGGAAATCGGGAGGTAATAAATACAAAATATTGTATAAGTATTTTATAATTTTTTGAAATTCGTCGCCTAAAGTGGTGAAATTGGATCCAAATTTTGTATAGTGAAATATCAGCAACTGGCCGGATTGCGTTGAATATTGGCACGCAGGTAGTTATTATGACGTAGTAAATAGTAATCCGTAAAAAGGCTTTTCGAAATCTATCCTTCACGTGAACGAAGTCACGCGCAAAAGCTAGTAATAGAACTTCACATCCCACAATGACAACCTTTCTTTTTTAGAAAATAGTGTCCCAGAAAAGTCGCTAAGTTGTTTCGATAAAAGCGAGCCACCAATGCCGTGGAAATGAATTATTAATTCTACAATTTTTCAGGGGGTCTTTCATTTCATTTCTTTTCCCTGAAAATTGCTTTAGCGTGTAGCAAATTAATTAGCTATCGGTCTCCTTTTCTCCAACTTTTCTCTAACCTCCATGTTCTCAGCATGGACGTAGAAAAAAAGGCGGACGGAAGGTGACATAACCATTGAGTGAAGCCCAACAATGGCGGCGACTTACGTTTGTGTGAGAATACCAATAATTGTCACTGGCGTACTGGCGGCCGATCGTCTTACTTTGCTGTGAATGTGTGCATGCGGCACGTGTCGCTACGATACGGCCGTCTTACTTTGATTGCTTCACTATTCATACTGAAGCGGTGTCTGCCTTTTTTCTACGTCTATGGTTCTCAGCTCACAAGTTCTCGCTCACAATGACAACACATTTCAAAGTCAATGTTGCTTTATAGTTGAAAGTTGTTAATTTTTACAATAAAGGTTTGTTTGGTTTGTTTGGTACTTAATGCTTAGTGATAATAATAAATGATTAAAATGAGAAATTTATAGAATCCTTAATAGAATCAGATTCATATTTGCCATACAGAACTCCAATATAAAATAATATTATAATATTTATAAAACACTGAACAAGTAACAATTAATTTCATTTTTAGTGTTAGTAGCATGTTAGTAGATACATTATTTTACCTACATATTAATTATAATCGTAAAGATGATGAAATGAGCGATTACAGTTTAATTCGATTATGCAAACCGCAAGCAAGTGGTAAGTGGCATATGACAAGTGGCAACACCAGGTTAGTTTTTTGCCTGGCGTGGGCGATGTAAGACGCGACTGTGTAATAATCAATGACTAAAGAATTCAAAGGACAGGCCCTACCTATGACAAAAACGTGTCCAATTTATCAGCTGATTATGAGCAAAAAATGGCTGCCGAACTAGAGTTGCAATTATGGGTATCGACAGTATCGATATTTTAAATTTTCATAAGTTTTACAATAACTTACATGTATACGTAAATAAAAAACTTATTTTACTAATGACATTGTACATTTAACTACTTTTATTAATCGATAATATCTTTTAACGGACATCCAAAAAAGTATTCGATGCTGACGATATATTTAGGTATACATTCTATTTGTTCTAACTGGACCACTTTCAAAAAAGTTTTTGTAATATCTTTATTAATCATGTAAGACTTAGCTTTATTTACCATGGGACAGAAGTGCCATTTCTTTATTGAAGTCAACACGCTTAAGTATAATTATTAGTTAAGGATCTTTTAACTCCTAGGTCCTTATAGGTTATAATATTATAACCTCTAAGGACCTAGGAGTTAAAAGATCCATAAATATTTATTTGTATACGAGCTGGGGGTCTACTCCGAAACCGCGCATTCAAATCTTCGGATCCGACCGATACCCGACCGAAGTTTAGGCAGTGACCTTACTCCGAAGTTACATCGGACTCGCGGACGTTTATCGGAGTCACGTGACAACTTTCGTGAACGAACAAGTTAGTGAGGAAAAACGCGCTGTTTTACATTCGTTCCGGTTTTTATTTCATAATTGTATTTTAAAATATTTACACTTATATCAGACCTTATATATTTAGAATAACATTCGAAACGGATTGTAAAAGGTTTTAAAGTAATAAAAACATTATTATCTTTCTTATTTCGATTAAACTTAATTAAGTTTGGCTGTACACACCTTTGTCTTTGCCTATGAATGCAAAAAAAAAGTTCAGTTTGACACGGTAACGTTTTTGTTTATAAACAAATACATGCTGTGCTGCGAGGTCATAAATAAAGTTTAGTCAAAGGAATACTTGTTAAAAAGTTTAACCAAGTGTTTTATATTACGGAATGTAGACATACTTAACGTGAGGTGTTGAAGTGGACGATTGCAACCTCTTAAAATCCTTTCAAACGATTCAAATGAATGATCCACTTATTCCAAAGCGTTGTAGATTTCTAATGATTTCTCCGGGTTACGAAGATATTATGTGGTCAGTAGTGATTGTGTGTGAAATAGAAAATGACGGCCCCAAGCACAGAACAAACTGAAACGCTTCTCAATTTTCTTGAGGAGCACCGTGACTTGACTCGCGGCGCATTAAGGAATATGGAGGGAAGACTGCAAGCCCAGCGCCTTTGGGGTGAAATATGCAGCACCCATAATGTGATGGGTGGTTATAATAAAACTGTGCAACAATGGCAAAAGGTAAGTTTTACACTAAAAAAAAATATCAGAATACTTTTAGGCTAAACTTTCCCATATTTGTCCTATTAAATACTATTAATTGGTTTATGGTAATTTTACTGCTTATAGATTATTTTATTATCGAAGCAATTTCGCAAGTTTCATAATTATAAGATCCATAGTTTTCGAGGTAAAAAATAATTATAATATTTCTAGTAGGTAGTAATTTTAGGTGTTACAATATCTAACAAGATTTTATTTTTTATAGGTGTGGACAGATAAAAAATATCTGGCTAAGACAAACGTAGTAGCTGTTCGTAGATCAGCCACTGCTACTGGTGGTGGACCGTCGCTGACTCCCAGCCTACCAGAGACTCAAATAATAATCAGGGAAATTCATACTGGTAGGTACCTACTTCTTAGATACATATTTTGTTTAGACAGAGAGACAGAGAGTCGTCCAAGTGACCTGTTAGTTTTAGCAGTTCAGTTATGCTCTAGATAAAGCTTTAGATTATTGTTAGTCATATACTTAAAATTAATGTTAATTAAACTATTCTTAGAATTCTTCATATACCTTATTATTATAACAAATAAAATATCTACACCACATTCAAGAATGTAAAAAAAACAAATTTACTTATTTTAATACTTTGTAATTAATTATGCAAATTATTATTTAAGTTATAGAACCACTGCAACCCACAGTCGGTGGAAGGCTGACAGCGACTCCTATGGAACAACCTTCCACACAGCGCTGTAAGTATGAGTTTACATAAATAATTTAGTTTAAATAAGTAATGAGCAAGTGTAACTGAAATACCAGGTTTAGAATTTTTAGTTTAGTTTGATCCACAAAGTTTCATCTTATTTTCATTCAACATTCTTTTGACTCAAAATTCCTTCCCTTCATTTTAATAATTTTTACTAACTGAGGTTGACTAATTCTACAAGTGCAACATTTTTAACATTTAATTTTTTAATCAATAAAGTTAACCATTAATTAATTTACTAGATTAAGAAAGTAATTAAACAAGGTGTATGTATACAGTGCAAGTAAATAAAATGATTATTTTGTTTTTAGCCACACATTCAAGACGGGAAAGGAGAATGCGGACTCTTTTTGGCTGTGCAGCCATACATACATGAAATACATATTTCTCACAAGACCCAGACCTGTTGCTCTTATTTATTTAGTTTTCTCTGATCCGGAATAAACAATTATGCTTATCAATAAAAATCTTATTTTTTTTGTGTTGCATTTATTACATACATTCTACATGACATATTTAAGAGTTATCATCTAATATATTTTTTATTAACATAACTACAACCTTAAATTTACCTTTTTTAAAATACATTTTCTTGTTAAATTTAATGTCAATTAAAGCTATCTACTTTTAAGACTATGATACTCTAAATGAACTGGCATTTTACCTGAAATAAAAAATATTTTATAAGTGTTATTAATGCTATGCTATTGAGTAATACAGATACATACAAAAGTTGTAGGATATGCTTTTTACCTGTTGCTTTGATTTGGTTCCACGGGCAACGGGCAAGATTAATGTAATTGCAGCATTAATCTCGCCCGTGGCCTATGACCGAGCTTCAGTGGAAGATTGTGCAGCATGCAAAGCATTTTGCCTGCTGTCTTCCACTCTTAAATCGTCTCCTGTCAACTCAGAAGCTTCCCACCCAGCCTGTGTGCACAAAATGTACAAAACACAGTAGGCTATTATTATTTCTCTTGCTGTTTCTGGAACACAATGAAGCTCCCGAGCTGCTAGGAGAAACCTCCATCTCCCTTTCAATATCCCAAATGTGCGCTCAATGGTGCAGCGTACTCGTTTGTAGAGTATGTTATACCGGCCTTCCGGATGAACTTCAGGTACATTTTCAAAAGGTGTCATCATATACTCCCCTAATGCATACCCTGAATTACCTAAAAAAAAATCATGAAATCACTTAGGTACTCAAAATCACATAAAAATATCACACACAATAAAATATGGTAAAAGACATGCAGTGTGCGGTATCTTCTGCGCTCCAAGTGTTCTTCTTCAATACAATCTTCAAGTAAGAACAGTCTCGCCATTTTACACTAAAACACAATTTTATATTATCTTAAATATAGTTTGACATGAGTAAAACCTCATTATAATGAGATATCATGCCTTATTTACTGATTTTAACACTTTCTTATTGCTTCCGATAATCCAAAGGTAACTCTTTTGTTATCGTAATTTTTGACATAAAACTCCCGAGAAACCTGCTGTCAAATTCAAAACTTCGGTCGAGTTACGTGCGTTCAGGGGGTCTACTCCGAAACCGCGCATTCAAATCTTCGGATCCGACCGATACCCGACCGAAGTTTAGGCAGTGACCTTACTCCGAAGTTACATCGGACTCGCGGACGTTTATCGGAGTCACGTGACAACTTTCGTGAACGAACAAGTTAGTGAGGAAAAACGCGCTGTTTTACATTCGTTCCGGTTTTTATTTCATAATTGTATTTTAAAGTATTTACACTTATATCAGACCTTATATATTTAGAATAACATTCGAAACGGATTGTAAAAGGTTTTAAAGTAATAAAAACATTATTATCTTTCTTATTTCGATAAAACTTAATTAAGTTTGGCTGTACACACCTTTGTCTTTGCCTATGAATGCAAAAAAAAAGTTCAGTTTGACACGATAACGTTTTTGTTTATAAACAAATACATGCTGTGCTGCGAGGTCGTAAATAAAGTTTAGTCAAAGGAATACTTGTAAAAAAAGTTTAACCAAGTGTTTTATATTACGGAATGTAGACATACTTAACGTGAGGTGTTGAAGTGGACGATTGCAACCTCTTAAAATCCTGTCAAACGATTCAAATGAATGATCCACTTATCCCAAAGCGTTGTGGATTTCTAATATGATTTCTACGGGTTACGAAGATATTATGTGGTCAGTAGTGATTGTGTGTGAAATAGAAAATGACGGCCCCAAGCACAGAACAAACTGAAATGCTTCTCAATTTTCTTGAGGAGCACCGTGACTTAACTCGCGGCGCATTAAGGAATATGGAGGGAAGACTGCAAGCCCAGCGCCTTTGGGGTGAAATATGCAGCACCCATAATGTGATGGGTGGTTATAATAAAACTGTGCAACAATGGCAAAAGGTAAGTTTTACACTAAAAAAAATATCAGAATACTTTTAGGCTAAACTTTCCCACATTTGTCCTATTAATTGGTTTATGGTAATTTTACTGCTTATAGATTATTTTATTATCGAAGCAATTTCGCAAGTTTCATAATTATAAGATCCATAGTTTTCGAGGTAAAAAATAATTATAATATTTCTAGTAGGTAGTAATTTTAGGTGTTACAATATCTAACAAGATTTTATTTTTTATAGGTGTGGACAGATAAAAAATATCTGGCTAAGACAAACGTAGTAGCTGTTCGTAGATCAGCCACTGCTACTGGTGGTGGACCGTCGCTGACTCCCAGCCTACCAGAGACTCAAATAATCAGGGTAATTCATACTGGTAGGTACCTACTTCTTAGATACATATTTTGTTTAGACAGAGAGATAGAGAGTCGTCCAAGTGACCTGTTAGTTTTAGCAGTTAAGGTGGTTCGTTTCCTATACAAAAAAACAATGGACATTATTTCGGTAATTTCATACTATTACTACATAAATTTATATGCACATCTATTTATTCTGCAATACAATTGTCGCAAAATATATTTAAAATACTTTATTTCACACAGAAGTCACATATTTATTGAATTTTCCACAATAAGTGACATTTGTAACTTATGTCACTTTTTACCAGGTTTAGAATTTTTAGTTTAGTTTGATCCACAAAGTTTCATCTTATTTTCATTCAACATTCTTTTGACTCAAAATTCCTTCCCTTCATTTTAATATTTTTTACTAACTGAGGTTGACTAATTCTACAAGTGCAACATTTTTAACATTTAATTTTTTAATCAATAAAGTTAACCATTAATTAATTTACAAGATTAAGAAAGTAATTAAACAAGGTGTATGTATACAGTGCAAGTAAATAAAATGATTATTTTGTTTTTAGCCACACATTCAAGACGGGAAAGGAGAATGCGGACTCTTTTTGGCTATGCAGCCATGCATACATTTCTCACAAGACCCAGACCTGTTGCTCTTATTTATTTAGTTTTCTCTGATCCGGAATAAACAATTATGCTTATCAATAAAAATCTTATTTTTTTTGTGTTGCATTTATTACTTACATTCTACATGACATATTTAAGAGTTATCATCTAATATATTTTTTATTAACATAACTACAACCTTAAATTTACCTTTTTTAAAATACATTTTCTTGTTAAATATAATGTCAATTAAAGCTATCTACTTTTAAGACTATGATACTCTAAATGAACTGGCATTTTACCTGAAATAAAAAATATTTTATAAGTATTATTAATGCTATGCTATTGAGTAATACAGATACATACAAAAGTTGTAGGATATGCTTTTTACCTGTTGCTTTGATTTGGTTCCACGGACAACGGGCAAGATTAATGTAATTGCAGCATTAATCTTGCCCGTGGCCTATGACCACGTTGCAGAGCTTCAGTGGAAGATTGTGCAGCATGCAAAGCATTTTACCTGCTGTCTTCCACTCTTAAATCGTCTCCTGTCAACTCAGAAGCTTCCCACCCAGCCTGTGTGCACAAAATGTACAAAACACAGTAGGCTATTATTATTTCTCTTGCTGTTTCTGGAACATAATGAAGCTCCCGAGCTGCTAGGAGAAACCTCCATCTCCCTTTCAATATCCCAAATGTGCGCTCAATGGTGCAGCGTACTCGTTTGTAGAGTATGTTATACCGGCCTTCCGGATAAACTTCAGGTACATTTTCAAAAGGTGTCATCATATACTCCCCTAATGCATACCTACCCTGAATTACCTAAAAAAATTCATGAAATCACTTAGGTACTCAAAATATCACACACAATAAAATATGGTAAAAGACATGCAGTGTGCGGTATCTTCTGCGCTCCAAGTGTTCTTCTTCAATACAATCTTCAAGTAAGAACAGTCTCGCCATTTTACACTAAAACACAATTTTATATTATCTTAAATATAGTTTGACATGAGTAAAACCTCATTATAATGAGATATCATGCCTTATTTACTGATTTTAACACTTTTTTATTGCTTCCGATAATCCAAAGGTAACTCTTTTGTTATCGTAATTTTTGACATAAAACTCCCGAGAAACCTGCTGTCAAATTCAAAACTTCGGTCGAGTTACGCGCGTTCAGAGTAAGGTCCGATACGAGAAACGTCACTTGAAGTTCGGTCGGAGCGAACTTCCGAACGAAAGTATTTCGGAGTAGGAAACAGCCCAATCATTCGGACGAAACATTGATATTTGATGTTCGGAGTAGACCTCCAGAGTAAGGTCCGATACGAGAAACGTCACTTGAAGTTCGGTCGGAGCGAACTTCCGAACGAAAGTATTTCGGAGTAGGAAACAGCCCAATCATTCGGACGAAACATTGATATTTGATGTTCGGAGTAGACCTCCTGAGCCAACTGTATAAATTGGCTTATGACATGAAATTATGCTTTTTTTATTCTTAATTTATGCATAAGTAAGTAAAAAAACTTATTTTACTAATGACATTGTACATTTAACTACTTTTATTAATCGATAATATCTTTTAACCGACATCCTGAGTATTCTATGCTGATTTTTGAGGATAGTTTTATTCTATTTGCTCTAACTGGACCATTTTTTCAAAAAAAACATGTAATACCTTTATTAATCAAGTAAGACTTAACTTTATTTACCATGGGAAAGAAGTGCAATTTCTTTATTGAAGTTTATTTTTTATTATTTAAGGATACTTTAACTCCTAGGTCCTTAGAGGTTATAATATGGTTAAATATTTATTTTCATACGAGCTGAGCCAACTGTATAAATTGGTATATGAAATGAAATGGTGCTAGTTTTATTCTTTATTTAGGGATTTAGGGACTTTTGATGTACAGCGTAAGTCAGTCCCATCGTAACCTAATCTTATACATAATGACAATATGCTTTATTTGGTGAAAATATGGTTACAATTAATAGGTGTTACATTTTTACAGCTTGGCAAATAATTAGTCCTTGTGGCATCGACAGATGGAACTAAAAACTTTTTGAACTATCTAAGGTGGAATAGAAATAAAAGACAAAGGAATATATCCACTTATATTAAAATGAATAAGTCTATCCATTTCTAAATAAAATTAAGTTTGTCAAAAACTGGCTATGCTATTCTCTTGACTGGGTCCGGGGATTAATATTTTCTTCTCCAGCTTTCAACCATAATTTGCTTATTGTATCACTTTTCGGAAACCTATAAAAAACAAGTTTTATTAGTTTTATCATTTGTCAAATAATTTTGGTCACAACAATATTATTAAAAGCTATTATACTTATATTTTTAAAACCACATCGAATACATTCAGATTGCTTTTTGAGACATAACACAAATGTAATTATTATGTTTTTATCGATGTAATTATTATTTGTACCTTTATCGATAACTATTACAAACGGTAGGTACAACACTTTTCAATTACGTAAATAAATCTAATGACTTAAAATGCAATTTAAAGGACTGTTCTAATGAAATTTAAGTGGATATGAATGTAATAAATGAAAAAATCAAATTGCAACGCAATTATTTCATGAAATGTTTATAGTATTGCATAAAACCGGCTACTAACCTGCGTAAATACAATTGAGGTTGATATATACTCTTTAATGCATTGCACCTTGCAATATAACGTTTAGGCATGTTAATTATCACTTTTACAACAATCAAATAAAATTTTAAAGAATAAGTCCTTATAATCTCTTGGAAATTCATATTTAAAGAAAACTTAAGCAACCTTTTGACAGGTGACCTACCACAGTTAATTGACAGTTAATGAGCAAATAATGGCGGATCGTTCCACATTTCGTTAATTGTCAAAGTTTTGAAGTCTAATGTTTCTAAAACGAGCAAAAACAAAAATATTGCTGTTTCTTCTAACATGAAAATTATTGCATTAGATAGAAAGAGACCAAATGATATTTCACCGTCTGTCTCATATTTCCATCATATTTATATAAGCGCTAGTATGTATAGAACTGAAGGGCCCCTCCATGTATATACCTCAATGGTAATAATATTTTTGGTGCATATTAAATTAAAAGCTTTTTTGTTTTTATTTACTGTGTAAATAGTCACTATTGATTAACTTTAAGACACACTATGGCTGTACTTATTTCATTCTGAACTAATATTTTTTAGGAGTGATTAATCGAGTTCAAAATAAAAACATTATTTTCGCAAAGCTCCCGTCTGCGCGCCGGCCGATTTACAAAAGCGCTTTGTTACAAAAATACTTGGCGCAATTTAAATTGGCGAGTTTAATTGTGGAGTAGATGGGAAGGGGGACAATGTGGATGTGGTCTGAATAGGCGACGAGATGCGGTCTCCTGTGGCCTCCGTGGCCCTGGCGCTGCTGCTGGCCGCCGCAGCCCTCGGAGACAACCTCAATATTAAACTGGGTAAGTTCCTCATACAATTCAATACTAAATACTTCAAGATTATTTAGATTACCGTTTACATTTATCGAAGGAACTTTACACTCTTTGTTTGAGATTGAACGAGATTTTGTAAAAGGATTGCATTGTCTAGGTGTTAAACGCCTGTGCAGCTGTGAAATGGATGATAAAAAATAGAAAATATTTTACTTTGATGGTAAATATTTGGTATGAGCCATCAGCTGTCTTGTATTATCTGTTTATGTGGGACAATCTCTATTACCATAATAATTATAGTCCACAATTGTTGTTGTTTTGTATAAGATAATTTTGAAATGTGAATTCTAATCTGAACCTTCTCATTTGCTCTATGTATTTCAATAAATTCAATAGAACTATGATTGCTGTTCTGCTATACACAATATTATTGATTTCTACACATAATCATTAGAATAATCACCACTGTGAAAACTCTTTTTAACATCACTCAGTTTAATGAAAAACTCCTTATAACGTTGAAATTGTTTTAAAAAGGAAACCTATTTTACAGTGGCGAGGGGTTCCTATAACTCCATTTCTATCGGCTTCCCTTACCGCTTACCTTTTGACAACCCTCATCCAAATACCTACCTATTATACAGGCTACGGCTTCCCTATGAAGGAGAACCAGCCTTCGCCACTGCTATTTTACCTTACAAAAAATGCAATTAATAATAATCCATTTAAGCTGATTTCGACTACAGGGACTGCTGGACGGTCTCAGCAGCTGCCGTCTCTCTGCTTATTAAGTGAAAGAATAAAATTTAAGTACAATAAACTAGCTAACTTTATAACTGTTAATGTTTAAAATATTGAAAAGGCTACAATACGACCATCTTCTTAATGTATCTAGGCGATCTTTGTTTTTTATGGATTGTACAGATGATGTGTGCAAAACAACTTGGTGTCTGTGTTTTCTCATTCATATCATTATGTATTTCTACAGTTTACTTTATATTACTTAGGTATATAAAAACTAGTTGCACCCAACAGATGATGTTCTGTCTTAACTATGAACTGGAATAAATAAATAACTACCTACATACACCTACAGTTTCTACACCAACAAATGCACCTACGACTTACACTATACTACATAGTACCATTAGTACATACCACTACAATCTACAGGTGTTATGTGAAAGGGTTATGAACCACTGAGGGTCGAAGCTTATTACAGTACATCAGTGGCGTGGGGTTCCCGTAACACCATTCCTATTGGCTTTACTTGCCACTTAAGTACCTTTTGAAGACCCTCGTACAAATCCCTACCTGTTGTACAGGCTAGGGCTTCCCTATGAAGAAGAACCAACCTTCGCCACTGCAGTACATATTAAATAATGGGGGTTGGTGGAAGGATGAAAATTGAGGGTTATACCTATTTTTAATGAAATATTAATAAAATAATAAAAAGAAAAATTAGGGTGGGTCACCCTTATCACTTCGGGGTATAAAAAATAGCTAACAATCTAATCTCATACCTTCAGACCTACACCTGACAAAGGACCATGCAAAAAATCGTCCCCACCCACCACCGGATTTCATATATAATATTGCCCATGCAGTTTTTTGCGTGGTCCTTTCATAAAAATCGGTCAAGCTGTAATTTCGAAGGAGTTCTGTAACAAACACTGTGGCACAAGAATTCAATTACATCTTTATAAGACTATGGGCCCGTTTCACAATCTACCGATAACTGTCAGATAGTAATACTTGTAATTTGTATCTTTTGTCTCTATTGCATGAACAACGAAATTCCGAATAAGCTATTCTAAACTTAGGTGTAAACCTTTATTTAAAGATGGTGAAACAGACCCCAAAGGGGTCTTTAAATAAAGGTGGCCTTCCGATGCATATAACGCGCGACTCGAGACCGCGTCCCGAGAACGAAACAGGGTCGCGATGTACACTGCTTAGTATGAATTTATATGGAGCACTCAATAATCCCCGCGACGCGGGAGTCACCCGCGTCGCGCGACCGGTGTCCGTGGTCAGAGACATTCGCCGGTTTGCTGGTCGTGGTCGCAAGTTGCGATCTCGCGTCGCGGTCGCATACATCGCAAGGCTACCTCAAGATTAAGTTTTATAAAATCAAAGATATTAATTGATTGTTACGTAACTCCTATTTCCTAATGCAGCATGATATAAATCTCGAAGCTTACATCGTAGAATGGCAACGTGCGTGTGGTGTTCCGAAATTCGCAGTGATTCGTTTGTAGGGGAGCCAAAATTGGCAGAAAGTTTTGTTTGAAAATTTCCCCGCGTGCCTTATCCTGTATTAAATGATCTAAGAGGGGAGCCTTAAGGGGAGCAAATGTCCCAAGGGCGGCCAAGGGTTACAAATACAATCATCTCCCCACGCTCAACCGCATGATTGTTCATAGAACATAATATTAATACTAGCTGTATCCCGAGGCTCTGCCCGCGTAAATGCATATCCCACGGGAATGCTGTACTTTTGCGGGATAAAAACCTGTGTTTTAATCCAGACCATAAACTACTACCATACCAAATTTCATCGAAATCCGCTCAGTAGTTTTTGCGTGAAAGAGTGACAAACATCCACCAATACATCCATCCATCCTCACAAACTTTCACATTTATAATAGTATTAGTAGGATGTAGCAACTAGCAGTAGGATTGTCTATACCTAAACCCTTACTAATACATTACATATTGTTACGTGGTAGGGTTCGAAGGATTTGGAAAAAAATACCTGCTGACTCTTTTGAAGACTTTATTGACTAGTACTAGGTCCAACACAAGCACTAGGTCCAAACACTAAGCACTAGGTCCAAACACTACGCACTAGGTCCAAACACTAAGCACTAACGATGTCCTAGGTCGGGCCTAGGACTAAGCCAAGTCGTAGGTTTCACTCACTGGTATCATTCTTGATCACTAGTTTTCACTTCGAAATCGCCTGTTTCGCTGTTCAAATCGAACTGAACTGAAGTCGCTCGCATTCCTGCGGCTATTTATTCGGGTAACCACTTTGTATGGTCCGTCCCACTTTGGAGATTTCCCTTTCCGGCGAGTTGGGTTATGCAGCCACACCAGTGACCCTTCCTCGAAGCCGCTCGTGTTCGATTTCCGGTCGTACCTGGTTTTCATGTTCTTACTTGACTGTAACCCATTTTCCCGAACCAAGGCGTGTATATAGCGCATTTTTTTCCTTAAATCGCAGACATACACCCATATCATTAGTTGTTACCTCGAGATTTCCTCCACTCGACTCAACCTCAATCCACGAAAGTTGTATCATTAGTTCAACAAAATTCCCTCGTCTTGAGGAATTTCCTTACGCGAGTCGAGGAATCAACTGTCAAACTTAAGGTACCTCAGGACGTACCTTGAGGCTCCCTCGAGCGTCTATTTCCGACATTTATATCAATTCTTTTTACAAACAGAGCGGAATTATTTGAAACAATTACGCAATTACAGAGGGATACTTATTTAAAGATAAGCATGGAGGTTTTTTTGGATCTTTACTTTACGAAAATCCGCCACTGCCTTTATGAAATTCCATATAATTTATACAGCTCATAGATATTCATAATTCTGTAAAATTTGGATGGAGTTTTAATGGTTACTATTGGTGTTAACATAAAAAAATATATTTTTTCATGATGTCATATCTCCACTCAACCTTACTGGAGGAGCAAACAGCTGAGGTAGAATTTAGAAATTATGTTTAAGAATACCAAACTCGAGGAACTTCTCAAGGATACCTCAGATGAGGTTGAGTCGAGGCGGATCTGAGGAAACAACTAATGATATGGGTGATAGTCTTGTACGGTCTCTGGTCCCTCCGGTGACCCTTCTGTCAATAGGTGTATTGGTATTCGTAGTTCTCTACCGTAGTTGACATACGCCGGGGTAGCTTGTATGCTCTCATGCTCGGCGGTTCGGTACGACAGAAGGAAGAGTGGTATATACTTGTCCCAATCCTTTTGTTTGTCGTCTACCAAATTCGCCAAATGCCTCTCAAGGGTCTGGTTAAATATCTCAACCATTCCATCAGACTGTGGATGGTACGCGGTGGTCCTCGTCTTATGCATGCCGAAAATTCTGCACACTTCCTGGAATACCTGCGATTCGAAGTTCCTGCCCTGATCAGAATGGATTTCTAGAGGCACACCAAAGCGACATATCACTTCGACTTACTTAGAAGCGACTGTTGTAGCTTTTGTGATTCTTGCAAAGCACTGAGCTTACGTTCTTGTGATTCTTGCAAAGCGCTGAGCTTGCGTTCGTGTGATTCCTTCATTGCCCGAATTTCAGCCCTTTGCAGCTCCACTATTTCAGTTAAATTTCCTAATTGAAGAGCCACTTGAGGGGCTGTAGAAGCTACGGTGCTACTGGTGGGCGTGGCTTGTCTGGTGGGCGTGTCCCGGTGGGCGGGGCCTGAGTGGGCGTGACCCGGCGGGCGGAGCCAGTGGGCGTGGCCTGTGTAGGCGTGACCCGGTGGACAGAGCCAGTGGGCGTGGCTTGGGTCAACGTGGGCAGAGCCTGAGGGGCGTGGTCAGTGGGCGGGGCTTGGCCCACAGTGGGCGGAGCTTGGTCCTCAGTAGGAGTGGCCTCCGCAGCTCATTGTGCCCTTGTCCTGACGCCCTCCTTGAAGTCCTCTCTCGTAGTCAATGGCATCTCCAAATCTCACTTCCGACACCAGTTGTTACGTGGTAGGGTTTGAAGGATTTGGAAAAAAAGACCTGCTGAGTCTTTTGAAGACTTTATTCACTAGTACTAGGTCCAACACAAGCACTAGGTCCAAACACTAAGCACTAACGATGTCCTAGGTTACGACCTACTTGGCTACGGCCAAGTCGTAGGTTTCACTCACTGGTATCACTCTTGATCACTAGTTTTCGCTGTTCAAATCGAACCGAACTGAAGTCGCTCGCTTTTCTGCGGCTATTTATATGGGCCGAATCGAGTCCCAGACCATTCCAGAAAGTTCCCGCCTCGCGTAACCGGGTTTAATTATTCTGGAAAGTTCGCACAGTAGCGCCATCTAGTATTGAGTAGGGGGATCCACGTTGTCTTTGTTCATACAAAGTGGTTTCATTGGTTGACGCTAGAATTTATTAATTGTTACGAACACACAAAGAGACTAGCGCCAGCTACTAAACTACTAAATTACTAAACTGGCGAAAACACTCGGTTGACAAAAAATTCAAGAGTCGGCAGATAAAAAGAGGCGAAATTTAATCCAAATTAGCACCGACATTTATAAGTTGGTGACTTAATTTTCGATTTGGTGACCATTATACCATATAGGTATTTATAATATGGGCATATGCCGCCCGTGGTCTAGTGGTTCGAGCATTGGCTCTCGACTCGGAGGTCGTGGGTTCGATTCCCACAAGGGAACAACAAAAAAAATGTTGTTTCCAAGTTTGGTTAGGACAATGCAGGCTGATCACCTGATTGTCTGACAAGAAAGATGATCCATGCGTCGGATGGGCATGTAAAAAGTCGGTCCTGCGCCTGATCTCTCGCCAGTCGTGTCGGTCATCCGTCCCACTGGGTTACTAGAGTAAAAGGAAGAGAGAGTGCTCTTGTGTACTGCGCACACACTTGGGCACTATAATATCACTCCTGCGTAACTTGGCCTGGTTTCAATGAAACCGGCCACCGTCACCGAGATCGGTGTGGGAGTTATTATTAAGTATTATATATATGCCGCCCGAAATAAAAGAAATTTAATTTAATTTTAATATACCATATAAGCAGCTATAAAACCAGATTTGGTTGATAAATTAATGGCTGCTAAAAATTCAATTTGCAGGCGGACGGATTCAACGGAAAATCCTATTTTTGGATACTGTTGGAGACTGGAGTATGTTTTTCTTTCGCATGGGTGTCATTTTCTAGGTTTCTGAGGGTGCAGAATAATATGAAAATAAAATCTGTTTTGAAATTGCACAATGGCGTTAATTTTTGTTATTAAAATTAATAAGGTTGTCCTTTTCCAGGTTTCTGGGGGTTCTGATTACAAAATTGTCTTCCAGTTTCATTTTTCAAAATGGAGAATATTCAATCTTCGTAAAATGAATATGAATACTAAATTAAAAGATCTTGGGGATGCTAATTATTAGGATTGATGATTATTATTAAAGTATGTTATGTAGTTCAAGGTACCAGCAGGTCTAAAAAGGCCCTTTTGGCAATTCATTTTCAATTCTTGTTATGAATTAGGTACTGTATCAAAGATGACAGCGATCGTAAAATGGCCACTTGAATTGCAATTCATAATATGATTTGGATACAATTCATATGCTGAATTGCATTCATTTGACAGCTTTACATGAGAATTTATAAAAATTGTCCACTTATGCAGAATTGCTTTACTTAGTGTCAAATAGACAAATAGTGTCAAAAAGCAATTCATAAAAATTACTCGTGACGAATATCTCGCAATTTTTTAATATTATATATCTATGCTCGCAATTCATATTTTGTGTTTTACATAAAATATAAATATAATAAATTTAGAACTGTTTGAAAACTTTTGAGAGCATTTTAATGTCAGTGTGAGCCGTGTTAGTGAAAAATAACCATTTAGTTAGTGAAATTGATCATAAAAGCGATTTGATTTCGAGAGCCGCATTGTTTATAAACAAACATGAACGTCAAACTATCTCCATGGGTACGTCGTGGGTACTTCAAACAAAACTCGCCGTGACGTCTAACGAGTTGCCAGTCGAAGAATAACAATTTATCGCGAAATTTTTGTACTTCATTGATTACCTTTCCTAAATATAATTTATATTTCACACTCGCTTTTATTACTTTTATTTTTATCTTTTATTTATAACTGGCAAGTAGGTACTAAAATAGTTCTTCAAGATTAACTTCTAAGACTAGAATATTGATGTATGGTCACAGAATTACAGAAAAAACGGTGTGACGATGATGATACAAATTTGATGTTTCCAACAAATAGTTATTGGTAGATAGGTCATTAAAACGGGCTGATAGTGGTATATTCTTGCAGTTCTTTAAACAACGCCTAAATCCCCAAACATGTATCTATAACTCCTTAGTCAGGAATTCTGGTCAGTACTTTTGGATCCAGGGACTACCTTTGAGCAAAAAAATTTATTTTTGGTAGCATATCCTTACGCTTGGACTACTTAAAAAAAAGTGGAAATCACCATAATATGTGTCCATATAAACGTGGAGTTCCCTCGATTCCTCGTGGATCCCATCATCAGGTTAACCACTTTGAAATCAAAAGGTAAAATACAACAAAAAACAATGAAAATTGGTACACAGATGGCGTGGTCGTTGAACATCCAAAAAAACAAATATACATAATATATATATAGCCTCCTTTTTTGTAAATCGGTTTAAATTCGCTCAAACAAAATCTCCCCAAAAAATCCCAAAAGTAGTGAATTAGCAACATTAAGCAGAATTGCAAGGAACTCTGCAAATTATTGAATTTTAGCAATATTGCGATGATATTGCGCTAGTGGCCTTTTTAGACCCGCAGCTATGTATAGAAAATTTTCAAAATTCAGGATTCATAAATTTTTCTGCCATTCATGAAGAAAATATGCGATTTCTAGGTTAATAAGGGGGAGGAAATTTTCATTTTTTTTGCAGTAGGATACACCGTTTTTGAGATAGAAGCGACTATAGAAAAAAATATGGCAATGCTGTACTGAGATACGAGGGGTGTATCAGTCTATAGAAATGTTGGAAAATTCAAGATTTTCGACATTTTTTTTCTCCCATCATGAAGAAAATATAATGTAGCGGGGTTCCTAAGGGGACGAAATTTTCATTATTTTTTCAATAGGATGCACCGTTTCCGAGATAGAATCAATTTTATAAAAAAAAGTAATATAGCTGTACATTGAGATACCACGGTGCACGGATGTATAAATGTATAGAAATGTTGGAAAATTCAGGATTTTCCAAAAAAAAATTCTTCCATCATAAAGAAATGTTCATTATTTTTCAATAGGATGCACCCTTTCCGAGATAGAATCAACTTTATAAAAACATAGTAAATGCTCTACATTGAGATACTAGGAATGTATAAACCTATAGAAATGTTGGAAAATTAAGGATTTTCAAATTTCTTTTTCTCCCATTATGAAGAAAATATGAGGAAAGGAGGGTTACTAAGAAAATTTAAAATGGATGACTTTTTGAAATCAGCACCCCCAGAAACCAATAAAAGGACGCCATATTGGAATTTCAAAGCGAATGTCATTTTCGTATCCAGAACTCCCAAAAACCTGGTTAACGACACCCATATAAATTTTACGAAAAATAAATATCCGCCATTTTTAAATTTCAAAATTAATCTACACAATAATCTACACCCCCCTAAAACCGAGAAAAATTAAAAATTGGGAATTTTGTACGCTCCTTTTTGTTTTTTTTGTGTGCGCTCGTTTTGCTGCTTGTATGTTTTTTGAGTTACCTACATCAGGGAAAATATATGTGCCTATTCTAAAACATTTATTTAAAAATAAGTAGTTAGGTAAATACAATTAATATAAAAACTTACTATGTAAATACAATACGGTGTGGATTTAATAAAATAAAACAATGGAATAATACACTATAGTCTATACCTACCTACTAGTACCTACGAAGCTAACCTCAGGAGAAAAGCCCACCCCGCAGCATACCGGGCTCAAATGTTCCCATGAAGCTAGCCGCATTGCCGCGCTGAATGGCCAGGGAAATATGCTGAACCAGGTACGCCCCGGAGCGGGGGTCGTTGCCACAGTCCCGCAGCCGTCGGCCCAGCTCACGGATCAGACCCTTCGCTTCGTCGCACCAGGGACCACCTGTTTCGACTGCGAAAGGCACGAACAAATTTGTGCCTATTCTTAAATTAAATGTGTACTCACAAATTGTCGCCAAGATGGTTATTTGTTCGCTAAAATATAATCTGTCTGCCAGTTTGGAAAATTAAGTGATATTAAGTATTTAGTCACCAGATTTTTATTTTTTTGTTCCTTACATTCTTTCGCCAACTTGGTAATTTAGTATTCAATATTGGGTATGCCAGTGGCCAGGCCACATAATATAATGACTAAGGTGGAGAGTTTGTGAAGTTACGCTTGTAGAGTTAAGGCGTGTAGGGTAAGAAGCTTGGTTTAACATGAGATTTCATAATTTTTTGACAGTGCTAGTCATATGGTATCGTCATGGCATAATTTTTTTACATGGAAATGTTTTTGGTGGGATTGTTTTGTCGCAAGTTTAAATACATGCCTATTTATAATAATTGAGAAATTACCTCTATTTGATTCTCCTTGCGCAATTCCGCCTACCATTGAACGGATTATGATAAGTAATGTTACAAAACTCACTTCCGGATAGATAATAATAATACTATTAAATTTGGTGACTATTTTTGCGTAGCTTCCGGTCTATCTTAATTTGATTTAAATATTAATTATTCATTCATTTATTATTTATTAATAATAGAATATGGTCTAAAATAATATTTAAATGCTAGTATTTGTTTAAACCTCTTTTAGTATTTTTAGTATTTATATTTTGAATTGATTTGTCATGTTTTGAAGGATCTTTATTTAATTTATTAGTTCATTTAATTTATAATAGATGGCAGGAAATTAGTTCTACATCACGCTATCGATACACCAAGAGCTATGTACATAAGGCAGGAAGTAGTTTCTAAGGTTGAATTGGAATTGGAATTGAAATTTAGAAGATAGTAATATACGTCTACTAGTGATACAGTGGTTTCATTATGTAGATATTTTTGGGGATTCTGTTCATGGTCCTTCGATGTCTTATTGAATCGTTGTGGCCTGTGCACTATCCTGGGGTTGAAGTCTGGGGCCTGGAAGACTGGAGGTAGACTGGCAGCCTGAAGAAGTTCGGCGAGGTACACTGCGACCGGACGAGATACTGCGACCGGACGAGGGGGCGAGGAGCAACCTGGAGGCTGATGGCTGGAGCGGAATCTTCAGCAGCAGCAGCAGAGGAACCCAAGGTGCTGGAGCAGATGTCCGTCTACACTCCGAGCGGCCGAACCGGAGCACCCCAACAGTTTGTACATTGAAGTCCCGAGTGAGTGATTTTGACCTTTATTCCCTAAAGTGTTAACAAATAGTGCAAAAAGGCGAACATCTTATAGTGCTGTGCGAAAATAGTTTTTGAAATCAAAAAGAGCTTAAGTAATAAATATGGAGTTAATAGCTTTACAAAAGAATATCTTATGCAGAATTAATAAGGCTCAAATCAATCATAAAAAGTCACAGAAGGAACGTACAAGTAAAGCGTATATAGAAACCCGACTAGAGAGCCTAGAGAGCTACTGGCAAACATTCACTTCCAACCACAATACTATAATAAGGGAAGTAGAATTTGAGGAACTTAATAAATCGGACTACATCACAGACGAAGTATACCAACAGGTGGAGGAATTGTATACCGATTACAAAACACTTTTGAGAAATGAGTTATGTAATTGTATAAATAGTAGTGTTAAGGAATCGGTTACGATTGTAAACTTATCGCATGCTGCCGCAACTGAATCTCTAGTTTGTAAGTTTTGTAAAGGTAGTCATATGATACAAACTTGTGATAAGTTTGTTAGGGACAATGTAGGCGCGCGGCGTGAGTTTGCACAAACCAATGATTTATGTTTTAACTGCTTAAATTCGGGACACTCTAGTTATCAGTGCACAGGTACAACAAAGTGCCAGCAATGTGGAATAAAACATCACAGTCTGCTTCATTTAAATAGTAAAAAACCTTTTCCTCGAGCTGAAGAGGCTTTCAGTTTAAGTGAGTCTCCAAAAAATAGTAAAATGATTCCAATTCCGCCAGTAATAAACTCACAATTATTACTGGCTACAGTCTTAACTAAAACAGAGTCTGCAGTAAAAAGGTTAAGGAAAATACCAGGAACTAGCTTAGTTTCAGGGCTTGGCAGTGATCAGGTGACTTTAAGTCCAAGGTCATCTGTTGTTAATATGATGATATCACGCCTCGATCCCAGTTTAAGTTTATTAGTTGAAGCTCAGATCCTAGGAAATAATATAACAGCTCTGTTACCATCTAGTAAAGTGATAATGCAAGTAAGGCCATTTCTACCAGTAGGAAGTATTGATAGCGATGAGGGAAAATGCCTCAATCGTTTAAGGAAGTTAAATTCGGGACACTGTAGTTATCAGTGCACAGGTACAACAAAGTGCCAGCATTGTGGATTAAAGCATCACAGTTTACTTCACATAAACAATTATAAACCTTTTTCGCCGGCTGAGGAGAGTTATAATTCTAGTAATAACAATGAGTCTTCAAAAACCAGTTGTAAAATTTCATTTCTGCCATTAATACATTCAAGTCACTCTGTTGACATACAAGGGCAAGTATTACTGGCTACAGCCCGAGTTACAGTACAGTCAGTTATGAAAAAGTTTGTTGAACTGAGAGCCCTTATAGACCAAGGCTCTCAGTCATCATTCATAACAGACTCTGAAGTACAAAACTTAGTACTTAAGAAAATACCAGGAGCTAGTGTAGTTTCAGATCTTGGCGGCGATCAGACGACTTCGATGTCATCTGTAGTTTTTAGGTTGATATCCCGTCTCGATTCTAATTTAGTATATTAGTAAGAGCTCTGGTCCTAGATAAAATTACTGCTCTATTACCTTATAGTAAAATACTGGCAGAGGAACTGCCATCATTACCAGTAGGAGAGTTAGCTGATCGTACTTTTGACGTATCTAATAGGACAGATTTGCTTTTAGGAACTGAAGTCTACAGCCAGATATTAGTAGAAGGTATAGTGAGAGGTCCATCACAGTCTATAGTTGCTCAGCGCACTAGATTAGATTGGATCTTATCTGGCAGAGTTCGTTCCAATAATACGTCATTAAGTATAGGGTACAGTCTACGTAGCAAGTTAATAAAGTTTGATAATAATGAGAATAAACGCCTCAATCGCTTGAGGAAATTAAAAGGAAGGACTAAGGTAAATGAAACAAAAATTTTAACTCCTAAAGAGGAAAAATATAAAAACTTTAATAAAAATAAACTAAGCAACGATAAGTTGTTGGGGCCGAGGGTCCAGTTAGGAGGAGAAAATAAAATTGTAGTTTTCTATCGTCGTTATCGTCGTAGATCACCTGAAAAAGAAAAAGATAAAATTAGTAAACAGTTAGTAGCACAGGAAATAAATAAAATATGTCATAAGCAATATTTAAATGACGAAATAGGTAACAGCTATATAAAAGGAAAGGTTAGAAAGAAAAGTAAACTTACATCTTTGAATCCAGCATTGGATTCACCAGGCATCCAAAGATATGTACCTAATGGCTAGAGTAGGCCTGTGCCTGAAAACGTTTACTTGTTGTTTTGATTTTACTATTGAGTTTTATGTACAGGTACTTAGGTATATTGTTAATAAGGGTTACTAGGTATGTAGGTTTCGGAATATTATTTTAGGTTTATATTTAAAGTTTATTTTTGTATAGGTATTTAAAAGTTTAGGATGTTAGTAAAAGTTAATATTAGGTATGTAGGTCTGCCAATATTCTTTTACGTTTTTAATAGTAAAGCCAGGTTTGTGCAAACTCAAAAAGCGTGGTCTCTTTCCAGTTAACTAATATTGTTAATTGAAGAACTAGTATTCAATGTAAAAAATAGAGTTTTAGTTTAGGTTATGATTGTTTTGTTTGTGTATAGTTAGTGCATTTCTCAAGGTTAATTTTATGTTTATAAAGATTTGAGTCTTAGGTCAGGTATAAAAGATTTTGTACAAATTGTTTCAGCTGTAAGTTTGGTTTCAAGAAGTTTACTTACGAGTTCTCTACAGTTTTTAGTTTTATTATAATATACAAATACTTAAGTAATACGAATTACGAATGCTTATTGATTTTGATTTTGTTGTTTAACATAAGGGTTTAGGAGTTTGTGATTTTTATAATCGTCTTATCGTTTTATAGTTTCAGTTTAGTAACTAGTTTAGTTTATAAATTCTTTAAAGTCGTTTTAAGTTGACTGCCATCTAACAAGTTTTAATTTATAAGTTTTATTATTATGAACGTAGCCGTTCATGGCGGCCGGTATGTTTAAACCTCTTTTAGTATTTTTAGTATTTATATTTTGAATTGATTTGTCATGTTTTGAAGGATCTTTATTTAATTTATTAGTTCATTTAATTTATAATAGATGGCAGGAAATTAGTTCTACATCACGCTATCGATACACCAAGAGCTATGTACATAAGGCAGGAAGTAGTTTCTAAGGTTGAATTGGAATTGGAATTGAAATTTAGAAGATAGTAATATACGTCTACTAGTGATACAGTGGTTTCATTAAGTAGATATTTTTGGGGATTCTGTCCATTAATATTTGAAACATATTAACTTTAATATAAACATTTAACTGTTAATTATTAACAGTTAAATGTTTTATGAGTATTATACTTATAAAATGTATAAAAAGGGCGGTAACTGTAAAATGGCGACCATTCTACTACTAGTTGCTGACCAATAAAGGGGATTCTATCCTTCAAGTGTACTTTTTTACTGCTGCTACTTTCGCCGCAGGCCTGATCCCTATTTCAGTAATCTAGCACAGGAGGCTACTTTTTATCGGGACAAAATGTACTCACCACACCAGGTTAGGTACCCACTACCCACTGCACTAATTAAAGTAAACCTTGGAGCGTCAACGCCGCGTACGGCGTGACGGAATTGCCCTCATAATTTCCCATAACCGGAATAACGGAATTATAATTAAAGATATACATACTCGTACCTATATTATTATTTGATAGAGTTATCGGATAGTCGATAGGTCATAGGACGAGTATTAGCGAGGCAAACGCGTCGCATAGATTCCGATGAAAGTTTGCTAATTTACTGCTTCTACTTCCGATCTATGTTGGTTAGACCGTGATTGTATATTTTGTATGGGGTAGTAATGCGATGCCACAACATCGATTGCGATTGAGCAATGATTCCGATGTTGTACATCCACCAGCGCCACGCGGCTCTGTGCTATTTGGAGCTCATATGAGGTAGTTTTTAAAATGAGTCTATTAATGGTGTCTACAGACACACGAATTTGGTACGGAGCGTACAGCGGATCTGGTACGCTCCGTACCAGTTCCGAGCGTGTGTAGGGCAGTCCGGCGAACATAAGAAGAAGGCGAAGAGTTCGCCGTTGTCCGCATCGGATCTGGTCCGCTCCGTACCAAATTCGTGCGTGTGTAGAGCAGTCCGGCGGTTAGGCCGTACAACGGTATCAGTGTTGCCGACTTAGGGATGTACCCCCCAAAATTAGGGAAAATATCTACGGGGGTTTACTAGGGGACAGGATGTTTAGAGTTTTCTCCTTATGAATCAATTTGTATGTAATAATAAAAAATATTTTAATGTGTGTATATAGCCAGGGATATGAAAATGTATTGGGGGTGAAATCAGATTGAGACAAGTTAGTTTTATGTTATTCACGCGTAAGTCTTTATGTTAAACACATAACATTTCTTTCTAGCTTATTATCTCTTTGACCTGTCAATGGTATACGTAATCAGGGATAAAATTTGGGGAGAAATATTTTTTTTAAGTGTTGGTATCACTACCCGTTATCAATGAATTGCGGGAATCATCGTCGTCGTTTAAAAACAGCACAGTAAATAGAACTCTGTGCTAATGTAATAGAGCATAAAATCGAACACACGAGTGTCGAGCTTCACGGTCCACTGCACCGTACCAAATTCGTGCGTGTGTAGCAACACCGGATTTGGTCTCCGGATATGGTCCGCTGTACGCTCCGTACCAAATTCGTGTGTCTGTAGATAGCATAAAAATTACTTCAAACTTTCGTGGCTCTATTTCTCTACCACTGAGCCATAATTACGGCCCGCAGGAAAACCGGCGGAACCAGCTTAATGAGTTCACTTTTTGTGAATGCTTCGCAAAAAAGTAGAAATATATTGACTATATTGTAATGAGTTAAAGTTGTTTATATAAAGGCCGGCTACACATTTGTAGAACTCCTCTGGCGATGCGGGTGTCCATGTCCACTATCATCAGGCGATGTGTTTACTCGTTTGCCTTCGATTTAATTCAATCTAATCAGACGTTGCTAATAGCAGTATCGGGGTTGGCGTCAGGAAATCTAAAGCTAGCTTCTCACGGCGCGAGATATCACAAGTCGCGCCGCGCCGAGCCGATCTGTACGAGCGAGCATGCGTCAACAGGCGAGTCCGCGCTACCCGTTCTCACGGGCGCGGCACGGCGCGGCAGCGCGAGTCGGCGCGGCGCGCGTTGAGGACGGCCGCGGCCAGAGGGGCAATTCTGCTAAATAAAACCTGCATTAATACAATTACAATCATGAACGAAATGAATGACCAATGCTTCGCTCACGTCACCCTGCGCCCCGCGCCACCGCGAGCGCACTCGAGTCGCCACGAGTGCGCTCGCGCCGCGCCGGCCCGCGCCTTTGAAGTTACCGACTTCGATCGGATCGGACGCGCTTGCTCGCGCTAGCTCGCGTCGCCTCGAGCCATTACCTTCACACGGCGCGTAGGCGCGAGCTGACGCGGCGCGACTTGTGATATCTCGCGCCGTGAGAAGCTAGCTTAACGTATCTACTATTCATTGTCAGTATAGAGTAGTCGTCGCGACGACTAATTCGATACTGTCGAAAAGTAACGTAATTTTTTGCTTGTGTGTGCGTGAGCGCGTGTGTAAAATTGAAGTAGCGTAGTTTTTTAGGCCTCACTTCAAACAAACGCCACGCGCTATCTTGGTTTTTTTATTTGATCTGAGGCAATGGCTACTGCAGACTTGTGCGCCGGCGCGTTGTCTTTAGGGCATCGAGACCGGTTTTACCCGAAACCGAAAACCCGGGTTTTCCCGGGTTTTCGGGCCTACAACAAAACCCGGTTTTCAAAATATTGAAAACCGGTTTTCGGTTTTTTCGAGCTTTTTTTCATTATGAAATTCTACAACAGTTTATAACAGTTACAGTCACAAACCGAACGTTATAGCACCTTGTGATTGTCAATGTAGAATTTTAGAATAATAGTTATGTTTCCATGTTGTATGTAGTACATTTGGGGGCACGGTAGTGCCCCCGCCCCGTTAGGACGAGTGAGCGAAGAGCAGGGGCACTACCAGACTACCAGTGGCAAAGGCTGGTTCTACTTTATAGGGAAGCCGTAGCATGTATAATAGGTTGGGATTTGGATAAAGGTCTTCAAAAGGTAAGCGGTAAGGGAAGCCGATAGGAATGGAGTTATAGGAACCCCTCGCCACTGCAGACTACCTTTTCTCGATTTTTTACACCTTAATAACTTGGTATAATATAATATTCGGTTCCATCAGCGCTCAGCGCGAATTGCTCTCCGTTCCCATGATACCTAAAAGTCGAGTGGGCCTAACGGAATCCGTCCCATTGTGTTGAAAATGTGCCAACTCTGGATGGCACCGGTCTTAACGCATCTTTTTCGGCTCACCTGCTTATGGCACAGTCCTGGCATCTTGGTAGACAGCTTTGGTGTGCTATCGCCTGCCCTGTTCATACTATATATCAATGATAATATGTGATGACGACAGTACGGGTGATGCCATACACAGGTTGCCCGAACATCTCTCGGCAAAACGTCATTGAGAGTCGAAACAAACTTGTCTCTCAAATTAAGATTTCATTGGAGAAGATCTCTGAATGGGGACTTAACTTAGTCCAATTCAACACCTCTAAGATATATGTTTGCGCGTTCATCGCTAATAATTTACCGATGGTCGTATGTCCTCGTTTTGAAAGCATACCCATAACTGTCTCCTCCAACATTGGAAATTGGAATACTTGGTGTTAGCATATCGAGCGAGGTCTAGTTCCGATATCATCTGGAGGGCAAGGCCAAGTTAGCCTCCAAGAAGCTTGGTGTTCTGAACAGGTCAAAGCAGTATTTCAGTCCGGTCCCACGCCTACAACTCTATAAGGCGCAGGTTCGGCCTCACATGAAATATTGTTCTCATCTCTCGGCAGGAGCGCCAAAGTACCAGCTTCTCCCTCTGGATCATATCCAACGAAGGGCCGCTCGAATTGTCGACTGCCATAGAATTTCAAACAGGCTTTACTTCTAGAGATGAGCATCGCTCTGCATCCTATATCGGTTATATTACGGGGAGTGCTCCGAGGAATTGTTCGGACTTCTACCTGCTGCAACTTTTCGCCACCGTTCCAAGGAACAAAATATTTATCATCCTCATCACCTTGATGAGTGGCAGTCCTCCACCGTGCACTTTACCTGAAGCTTTCTGCCGCGCACTGTAAAACTCTGGAATGAACTGTCGCCAACAGTATTTCCGGACCATTAGGGCCTTCAAGAAGGCAGCGTATTCCCTCCTAAAAGGCCGGCAAGGCACTTCTGTTTCGACACGCCTTAACTCTACAAGCCTAACTTTACAAACTCTACACTTTAGTCAAATTATGTGGCTTGGCCATTTCGTCAGGCAACGTATTTTGACTAAGCTGTAGAGTTTGTGAAGTTATTAATTACTTTACATGAAAATGTTTATGGTGGGATCACATTTTACCAGTATTACGTTGTAACAACAGAAAGCAGCTGATAAAAGTAAATTTTAGGATATTCCTAACAAAATTCTACAAAATCAACAAAAAACCCGAAATACCCGAAAAAACCCGGGTACCCGGTTTTGAAGATGGCTGGGACCGAAAAACCCGGTTTTTTTAAATATGGCCGGTCTTCGATCCCCTAGTTGTCTTGATGGAACAAAACTTTTTTCGCGTGTTTTCCTCGTCGCTTTTCAAGGATTTCCAGACGTAATTTTTTTATTTGTTCTGCGTAGACATTTCCTGTGATTGTGGCTCCATGTTCAAGGTATTTAATCATTATCAACCCCTGGCTGTCCCAAAAAACTGAGCCCATGATCTTGCCGGCAGATGGTTGAGTCTTGAATTTCTTTGGTGTGGGAGATGACGGTATTATCCAGGACATTGATTGTTGTTTCGTTTCTGGATTATAATGATAAAGCCATGTTTCATCCATTGTTACGAATCGAGCCAAAAAAAGATCAGGATCTCGTTGAAACAGTTCCAATGAGCTCTTTGAAATGTTGAGTCGCGTTTGCTATTGTGCGTCCGTTAGCATTCTCGGGACCCAACACTCGGATACCTTTTTAGGTTTCCGTAATACTTAAGGAACCCTTATAGTTTCGCTCTGTCCGTCTGTCTGTCTGTCTGTCCGCGCCTCTAGCTCCTGTAATTATGAATATAAATTGATGAAATTTGGTGCAGTTATAGATTGTGTATAGATCACGGTTTCGGGATCATAAAAAAATTATAATTTTATATTTTAGGGGTGGCTCTCCATACATGTGAAGTGGGGATGAAAAATATTTTTTCACTCTACCCCATCGTGTGGGGTATCGTAGAATAGGTCTTTTAAAATAAAGGCTAGGTTGCATACGTAACTTTTTTATAAAGTTGACCATTTTCGAGTAATCGGTCTCCAAAGTAGTTTGTAAGTTGGTCCCCCCCCCCTAGCATTTTTAAACTATAGGAGATAGAAACTTGCAAATTTCTATGCTGATAGATCATGCTAAAAATTCTTTAGGAAAATTATTGTGAACCAAATCGGACAGTAACTTCTGGAGTAATTAAAAAAAAGCATATTACGCGTTTAAAGTTACGGAACCCTCCTTAGACATGTCCTGACATGCTCTTGGTTAGGTTATTCATTCCTAACGATTCCTTTGAACAAATCATGGAACATATGTTGACAAAAATATGTGCATCTAACAAAAAGATTTTTGTATGTGGTGATTTCAACATTAATTTATTAGACTCTAATTCCACCACTGTTAGATTCACATCATTGTTAAAATCGTATAACCTCATTAATTTGTTTTATGAACCGACAAGAATATCTGATACAACAGCTACTTGTATTGATAATATTTTCACTAATATTACTCCTTATAAAAAAGAAATAATTAATGCGCTTATCTCTGATCACTGTGGACAATTTGCTTCATTTAATATTAATTGTGAAAATAAACCTCAAGAAAAGCTTGTTTATATTCCTGTGAATACAAAACGTATTGAGAAATTTAGAGGTAAATTAATTTCAAATATTCAACAGTTGGATGGGTTAAATAACTCAGATGAAGCAATTAATAAACTATTTAAAATAATTAGAACCCAATTTAACTCTGTATTTACTTCTAAAACGGTCAGTTTAAATAATAGAAAAAGTAATTTTAAAAACTGGGCCACTGCAGGAATTTTAGTAAGTAGACAAAGATTATATGATCTGTACAACGAAAAGACATTTAATAGGAGTGAATCTTTTATGCTATATGTCAAGAAATATTCAAAAATTTTTAAAAAAGTTTGTCAAGCAGCGAAGGCACTTCACATAAAAGGAAAAATAATGAACTCTAAAAATAAAGTGAAAACCACTTGGAAGATAATTGCAGATGAGACTGGAAGAGGCAGATCCAGTCGTAACTCTAAATTTGAACTTTGTGTCAATGATAAAAAGGTCAATTCTGACCTAGAGGTTGCGACGATCTTCGAAAAGTTTTTTGCTGACATTCCGGTCTCAACTACAAAAAATTTAAATTCTTCACCTGCAGTTGCTGAAAAAATACTCAGAGAAAATGTCAAGGAATGTGATGTCAATTTTAATTTTAGAGAAATTGACTCCAGAGATATTATTAACACCTTCAAATTACTCAATATTAAAAGTACTACTGATCTCTGGGGTATGTCTATAAAAATTATAAAATCAATAATTGACATCATTGCCCCCTACCTAGCCTTAGTTTTTAATAATTGTATTAAGAAAGGTGTGTTCCCTGACCTAATGAAGCATAGCAAGGTGATGCCTCTTTTCAAGGCTGGGAATAAATCTGACCCAGCCAATTATAGACCAATATCTATACTACCGACTTTCAGTAAAATTTTCGAGAAAATAATATTAAATCAATTGCTAGCTCATTTTAACATAAATAATTTATTACATAGCAATAAATTCGGGTTTACTAAAGGTCGGTCCACAACAGACGCAGGCATCAGTCTTCTATGCAGCATATTTGAGGCCTGGGAGGGATCGCATGATGCACTTGGTGTCTTTTGTGATCTATCCAAGGCTTTCGACTGTGTCGAGCATGCTACGTTGGTCAAAAAATTATACCATTATGGTATAAGGGATACGGCACTTAAGCTCTTAAGCTCTTATCTTAAAAATAGAACGCAGAGAGTAGAAGTAAATTCTACAAGGTCTAATGGGACCAAAATAGAATTAGGTGTGCCACAAGGGTCCATTTTAGGCCCATTTCTTTTTCTCATCTATATAAATGACCTTCCTTATCTAGTTAAAGATAAGCACGAGATAGTACTTTTTGCTGATGACACTTCACTAATTTTTAATGTGAAGCGACGACAGTCAAATTACGACGAGGTAAATAGTGCTCTCTCGAAAATGGTACACTGGTTTAATGTTAATAATTTACTTTTAAATTCCAATAAAACAAAATGTTTAAAGATTAGCCTGCCAAATGTTAGGCAGACACAAACCAATGTACTATTAAACGATGAGAAAATGAACCTAGTGGACACCACTGTATTTCTAGGAATAACACTAGATTGTAAATTACAGTGGGGTCCCCATATTGCAAATCTGGCTGATAGGCTTAGTTCTGCAGCATATGCAGTGAAAAAAATTAGAGAAATTTCCGATGAGGACACAGCGCGGCTAGTTTATTTTATTTATTTTCATAGTATAATGTCATATGGCATTCTTCTATGGGGAAACGCTGCGGACATTAACACAATATTTGTGCTGCAGAAGCGAGCTATACGTTCTATTTATAAGATGTCATATTTTGAATCTCTAAGAGATAAGTTTAAAGAAATAGGTATTCTGACCGTCGCTTCTCAATACATTTTGGACAATGTGTTGTATGTCAGAAAGAATTTAAATAACTTTAAAAAGAAAAGCGACAACCATTGTAGGAATACTAGAAATAAGAACAAGTTAGAAATACCGGTGATCAGACTAAGCAAAGTAAGTAAATCGTTTAAAGGTTCATGTATACGCCTTTACAATAGAATCCCAGAAAACGTTCAAAATCTTACCATTAATAAATTTAAAAAAGCTGTTAAAGAACGTTTGTGTGCTAAAGCTTATTATAAAGTCAGTGATTTCATTAACGATTGCACACCTTGGGAATAAGATGGCCCCCTGCAAGGCTGCTTTTATTTACTTTAGTATGCTCTATGTACTTATGACTAATGTTATATAGATTAAGTTACAACATTGTAAAAATATTTTTTTTGAAAAGAACAATTTTCCCATCTTTTTGCTAAAAGGTGGCCCCGTGCGAGTTTCTTACGCCGGTTCTTCTCGCCGGGCTAGTTTCCGAACCGGTGGTAGGCATCATGTAGGACAATTCTATAAGTGTTATTTCATAACCTATATGGAAATAAAAAATTTGAGTTTGAGTTTGAGTTCGTGGAGGTGGTTGCTCTGTTTTGTTGGAATGTAAAATTTAACTCTAAAGAGAAATTTAACGTTAACTTAAACTTTAATTACGTAACTTCAATTTCCCGCCATATTCATATTATAATCAAATATATAGTCCTCCTTTGTTGGAAGGCGGTTAAAAGTTTGAGGGGGCAGCTCACTAGAGGCGCTATTTGGTCCCAATTTTTTTGTATGAAGTCGACCTTCTCCGCGAGTATTATGTGTTCTGTGATTCGGATTCATCATCGGCAATTTAGTTATTTTTAGTCCGTCAGCCTGAACGTGCATTTGCATTATGGAGGATAGTGACGAGATATATTGTTGTAATTAGCTGTATTTTATCAGAAGAGGAAAAGAGAAACAAGAGGAAACGAAAGATATGGGTTCATAAATCATAATATAAACTCAAAAAGATTAATTTTCGGAGAATTTCATACATTATATTCTGATTTATTAGAAGATGAAAATAGATTTTTTGGGTACATTCATATGACTCGAAAAAAGTTTTTTGAACTTCACTATATTCTACAATTTTTATTTATTATTTGCCCAATTTCATCCCAAATATCGTCTCTCCTCAGTTGGTTATGATAATGTTGATGTTTTAGATTGTAAAGTTCATCATATTTTTCCACTAAAGTAATTAAAATATCGTCATTCATCGTGAATAAGTATTTATGTATAGTCGTCGCGTCGTCGCAAACATGTCAGAACTTGAAACGTTCGGAATCCGAATGACGGGTTCACTGCCGATGACGTCATCGGCATAAATACCGGTCTCAGGCGCAGAAATGCCGATCCAGTGGACGCAGTACCATAGAAATCAATACAAAGCAACAAATCCGTACGCTGCGTACGCTCCGATTCCGATCCAGTGGACGCGCAGCTGCGAGAGTTATCGACAAGTAACAAACAAATAATTAATACAACTGACACAGACAAGATAGAAAGCTAATTATTTGAGGGTATTATGACAAAGACCTAATCTTTCCGTGACAATATTTTTTTTTTCAAGTACTATTATACCCCTATTACTACGTCATTCTCACTACTTTTTGAACACCCCTGGTACTAGCAGAAAAACAAACAACGCTTTTGAGAATCAGATCCAATTTAAGATAAAAGTAAAGAAAAATAATAAATTCGACGAAACTAATGAGTATTGTATTTCTTAATTGCACGGTAAAACATTTAAACTGGTAGCATAGTGTGTTCTAACTTCTATTGTTCTCTATGCTTACGTTTGATTTAAATTAGGTCTGAACGGAATATCTATGCATAGTACTCGTATTTCGATCTGGGTGCTGAGGGGGCGTAGGTGGCAGGCCGAACCGCAGGAGGCAAGCGTGGAAACCTACTAACGAGCTTTATTGAGCCGCCAGCGGTTTACGCTTCGAAACGCAAACAAAACTTCGCCCACTACTTCTGGCGAGCGCAATTTTTTCCCCGTGTGTTTCTTGCACGCAAAAGTTTTCGATTTAGAATTTGGGACGTATCACGTACGGTACTCCAAAGTTTTTAGGCGGAAGGGAGTGGTAGGGTCTTGCGATCGGTAATTAAAAGGGGCGGCGCAACAAAGCCGGTCGCGACTCGTGAGGGGTTGATTACGAGAAGCCCACAAAAAAAAGGTTATCGACGACTACGGCAAAACTACGGTGACTGCATTCACATTCACAATAGAAGTATAGGTTGTTTCCAAGTGTGGATAGGACAATGCAGGCTGATCACCTGATTGTCTGACAAGAAAGATGATCCATGCGTGAGATGGGCTTGTTGATTGTTATTTTTTTATTTGCATAAATGAAGAGTACTCATAGATATGCATATGAGTAGTTGAATGTTAATTACGAGCAGACGGATCGCCTGATGGTCAGCGATCACCGCCACCCGTAGCCACGCAACGCGAGTTACTCTTGTAAGTCGTAACTCATCTGGTGTTGCGCACTTGCGGTCCTCATCCTTAAAATCTCCAACCCCCCTTGGGCCTTCGGTAATCTCCTTCACACGGTGAAACACAACGCAAGCTTTATTTCACACCGGTTTTCTGTGAGGCCCTGGTATTTATCCTCTCGACCCATTCGTGCCGAAGCATGGCTCTCCCACGTTCACTTTATTTATTTATAAATTTTGTCCAAATATTTTGAAGCGACAATCTTTATATTAATAGGCCGCTCGCTGCCCAACGTTAGGGTACATATGTTCTGTGCTGCCCAATGCCCATAGAAAATTTCGCGATGAGCGGCGCAGACAGGCTCTCAGGCGCCGCTTGTCAGAAACGCACTCATGTGATCTGTCAAGCGGTCGCCTGCGCGCGTCGCCGCTGCTGGCGCCTGGCAGTGTCACTGCCCGCCGCCGCCCGGGCCGCTCATCGCGAAATTCGAGGGAGCGGCCTAAGGAAATACAGGGTCACATTAACTGGGTCCAATTAATTTTTTGAAGTGAAAACTTCTTTTAGCGTGGTACGCATATTTTTAGATGAGATAAAATCTCTGGACTCGCGACACCGTCACGAGACGCAGTTTGACATATGGTGAAATTTAAATAACTTCGAATCAAAATTGTTTATTTCCTATTTTAGTTTAACCATGAACCTATAATTTATATTTTAGATTGTAATAATTTTAATGATAATGATGATACAAGAGTTGTCGAAATTGTTAACGATGATTCATAAAATAATATTACATATATGTATTTTAAAGTTTCTAATAAATAATAAAATACAATTCGTAAATAAAATGCAATTCATAAGCCAATTACCCTAGTACCCATCTAAAAAATGTCTAACGCGCCAAAATAAGTTTTCATTTCTGTCGGCACTCCCGGAGTGCAACCCGTAATTTTTTTATTTAAGTATAGATTACATTGATGCTGATCGGGGTGAATGCAGACAGTTAACGTTGTCTAGAGAACTAATGTAACAGTAGTCAGTACCCAGTATAGGTACACGCTGAACTAGAGAGGTTCGCCGAAGGAATAAAAAACAAACTGGCGCGGGCGGGCAGCGGGCGGGCAGCGGGCGAAACTTGTATGCGGTCGCCCGGTAGGGTTGCCACACCGCTTGTTTTGTCCTTTTAACTGTTACTAGATGTTGCGACTTCATCCGCGAAAAAGGAAATCCCCCGGGAATCGTACATTTCCGCGACAAAAAGTACCCTTTGTGATTCCCCGTGGTGACATTATCACATTATATTATATCAGCGCCAAATTTCATAAAATCGGTCCCGTACTTTCGGAGCCTATTACATGCGAACAGACGAACAATCAAATCTTTCCTGTTGTTATAATATTTAGTACAGATAAAAAATAATAATACTTATAAGGAGTTTCTTTGTACTTCCACGGAATAATTCTTTTTACCTAAAGACAATGTATAGAGTTTAGAGACAATAATATAGAGTTTCGACATTGACATTGATACTCGGCTATTTCCGTACACATTCGGCTGCCCTGCCTCGGGGCAGTTTTAGATGCCGAAAACACTATTTGTAGCATTTTCAATGATCCTGTGTAAAGTTTTTTTATGCGGTGGCGTCCCTGGGTGTTTTTTCTTGACAAACCGGTCGTCCTGTGGCGCGAGGCGGAGTGCGGCGACTTGTAACACCGGTCGACGGTCATATGGGCTATGGCCCTACTATGTAATTACACGGAACGGAACCTACGCCTCTAAAGTCAAGACACAAGACCGGCAACACATTCGGAACTCTGGTGCCGCAGTGTTCTGAAATGACCACATTCAGTTATCCACAGTCAAACACAACAGCCTTGTGAAAGAAGTTTGTCTTGCAGTAGCTTCTAACAAATTCTCTTATTTGACAATTATGCTACTCTTATGTGTGCCATTTTACGCGATTTTGACAGTTTTCAATAGAAATCTATTGAAAACTGTCAAAATCGACGAATTTTTGATATGATTTTATTTATGATGATTAATCTGACATGTAGCCATTTTATGATAATAATGATATTTTACGCGGCTCTGTTGCAAACCCCCATAGTAGCAAAACGGCATACTTTCTAAAGGACGTATTCTGAAAAGGACAGAAGTACAGTCGTCAAAATATTAAGTTTACAAGCTTTTGCATGCTACTTTGCCCACGTTAAATTGAGTTTCTTTGGACCCATTACCGGTCACTGCTTGCTAGCTTCTACCCCTTTAACCCCGGCCCCGATGCAATAAGATGTGTCCTGTTTGTGTGTGTCTGTCCGTGGCATCCGCAGCTCCCAAACGAAAGGTTCGATTATGATACGTTTTTTTTTGTTTGAAAGCTGATATGATCCAGGATGTTCTTAGCTATAATTCATCATCATCAGCTCGCTCACTGTTGACAATTGGGGGGCTACTTAATTGTGATCTTTTATCAGCTTTGGCCTTGTTAAGTGCCGTTTGGTATTGAGCCTCTTCCTCAGTACTTGACACCAGAGGGTCACTTCTGCTAAATAAAACGCGTTGATACAATTACAATCAAGTCCCGTTACGCTAAAACTGTCAAACGGTATTCTCGTAAACGTTGAGCCACAGTTTAAGCCGACGTGAAACACGTTCTGATTGGTCTTCTTCTTCACAACTTCACAAAGTCAGTTTATGATAACATGTCGCTTCACTTACAATACAATCAAAGTAAAATGAAAGTCTACTTTGATTACGAGAATTGAGGTTCAGGACCGACGCGACGCCTGCCTCTACTCAGTACTCGCCCAGCGCTCTATCACAGTATAGATGCTGTACTATATATATTATGTGTATGCCCGAAATCTAATGAAAATTGCATGAAAATCAAACCAGCGTCTGGACAATTTTCATTCGTTAACGATATACTTACAAATATTTTTTCACAAATTGTTCGTGCTCGGGCTACTGGTGTTTCGTCCAACAGTCTGTAAATGCAAGAGGGCCGAACGATAAAAATATCTCAAAGGGCTTAAAACGATTATCTCATGTCATTTGGCTTCGTACCATGTCCAATTCTGTGAAAACATGTTTGTAACATTATACCTTCCTGCTTAAACAATAATGGAATATAATTACCACTGGAGCAGCAAAAAGTAAATGCTACTTAATTTACATACTCAAATATTCTCATTCTTTGTTCGATTTTGAATGAACCGCTGCGAGTATTCGTACCTATTGCTTCTTTTGTAGTTGAAATATTTTGAAACTTTGATCATCAATGAATGAATATCAAGACAGGTAGGCTCCCAAAAATCACTAGGAGCGCGGCGTACTCCCAGCGCACTTTCTGTAATCTTTTCAGAGCCAATAAAATATAAAAGTATTTAAAAAAGATTAATTTACGTAAATACAGTATCCTACAAATACAGTTCGATGTTTGTTTGTTTTCGCTTAGGTTAAATTGCGTCTGAAGTCTGAACAGAGTAGTTATATATTATTGAGCTATCGAACAACGAACGAGCGCGAACCGTTGACCCGGGGGATCACGATGCGTGATATTTAATGTGATTGGACGCGATTGGCTCAATGCGGGCCCGCAGCGCGCAGGATGCACAATCTAACTCAAGTGGCGTGCGCGCGCGCAGCGCTTGCGTCCAGCCGGCGCCGACGTGCGTACTAATTGGCGTAAACAGACACCGTTGAGTCTTAGTGCAAGTAACTATATACTAGAAGCTCATGTCGTTAGTTATGGACACTATCCACACATGGCCTTCATTATATTATCGACGAATGATGTCATGGAAAATTCTGCCATAGAAAATAGTATACCAAGATTTAAAGATCTTCAAATTGTACAGACTATGATTCGGCACTTAACACCAAATGCATTGTCGTGGACCGTACTGCCGTCGCTTCCGAAAAACAAAGATAAATTGTTTACAAGTGGAGAAGTTACAACTGTAGAGTGTAGACTGTTAGCGCCGATTATCCAATCTCGGTTCAAGACGACTCCCCTCAGCCTCGACATTGCGGCGGCACCGGGGTCACGGCTAACACGCCTCACATAACACGCATCTGTGCTGGAGAGTTTTACGTTATAAAGTACCATAATGATGTATGTTATATGTATATATGAGGTATACAGCCTGTTTGATAGAAGGCAGCTGGCAGCAAAGCCGTAAAAAATAGGTCCCGGGACTCTGGAGAGAAGACCAATCATTTGAACCACCCTTATGTATGGGCGCCTTTTTAACGTTTCGGAGATATTCGCCATATTGTATTTTTTAGAAGTTACTTCTTTGGCCATTGGGTCATATATGACAATTTAATTAATATTTTAATATCTAGCAATTCCTCGCGAAAAATTGCTAGACATTATAATATTCAAATTGTATGCTATGCTTTTTCCGCAAAGTAACGCCTGATTCTATTAACCATTGGGTCATAATAAAACACTGCAAATGGTTTTAAATGTCAATGTTTTGACTTTTGAGTTCCTCGTAAAAACATAATTATGATCAACTAATCTATAATTAACTAGAAAAACATTTAAGTATTGATCTTTCATTCAACGCTTAGGTAGGTATCGTAGAAAACATCTGTTTAATCTTAATTGCATTTTGAAGTTATATAAGCGACAATAGAATGGAAAATATTTCCTAATAAAAATGAAATCGGCTTGAAAACTGATTTATATAATGCACTTTTAAATGTATGACACCTAAATATTTTCTGTATGATATCTGAAAATAATTCCGCTCTACATTTTGAAAAGGGCCGATTGAAATTTTCTCCCTAATTTTAAATTATTATCGATCTTATTAAGCTACATCTTATAAAGCGATGTGTGCCTCGTTGTATCAGCTTCAAACAAGGTCTTCAATAGTTTCCGAGAAGAAAGTAGACGATGATCATAACAAAGAGCAGTCGGTAAACCCCGGCCACCTTTGCCCCCCGATAAGATACGTCGTGCGGGTGCCCTCGCGATGTCTTGAGATAGCGATGGGTGGTCTAGCGTCTATTTATGTTTAACACATGCCTATTGCCCACGTCTAGATTGTTTTCAATGGTTTTTGTGTCTTTTCGCCGTTGAAGAGCTCCGGAGGACGACTAGGCCTGCTGGAGTGTACGCGGGCCTTTACAAAAACGCGGCATTAAATTGCGCTTGCTTTTTTACATTGTGTGTGAGAGTACCTGAGAATTCAGATTAGATTTTAGACCGAAACCTTTTTTTAACGGGGGGAAATTCGTAACGAATCCCCCACCACCCCTGGGGCAGGGGTATGTCGGGCTCCCCCGGCGCGAGATGAAGTGCACTGGGGTTTGCAGACTAAAACCCCCGATGTCATCCTTCGCGCCTACCCGGGGCCATAGCTTCCCATGGGCAAACTTCCACAACCCCGCCAAGACAGACACCAAGGCCTATGGAGTGCCGAGCGGACGTTTACGGTCTTTACTATACAAAATTAGTCATACGGCATAGTATCAGAACTTTCTGTCTTTATTCACTTTTATTACTCACTCAATAACAGATAATGGTAATGATAATTTACTTATCAGACCATCTTAAATACAAGTTTTACAACAGAACAAATAAAGTCGTAGATTAATTATAATTGGGTTTGTTTATAATTTATATTATGTATGACATGCACGTGTGAGATCTTGGGTAATCAATTGATTGTTTTCTGTACTGAAAGTTATAAACTTATTAAATTAATTTATGAATTGTAGTAATAATATCAATCAATTTATGTCATTGTGCTTACAAAGCAACACATGAAAGTTTAAGATCCTTATTACATTGATTTATACTGAACAATGGTATGTAAATCGTATTCATTTATTAATTTATGATTTATAAACTGTATAAACTAATATTCTATTATCAATACTTAAAAGTTGCCATTCAGCTTACAAATAAAAACACATGTTCCTGTTAAGATATTTTTAGGACAGTAAATAACTTAATTAAATAACAAATGAGATGTGGTTATTTAATAATTAATTAATTATGAATTTACAACAGGTTTTGATGATCTGTTTCAATATTTCTGGTAGTCAGAGGTGGGGCAGAGTGGGGGTGTTTGTTTGGTTGGTATAAAATGGCGAACTGTCCCGTGGGAGGGGACTTTTGATTGAAGCGCCGTCGTGAGCACAACTACTCTGCCTCCTATCAGTATTATCTGATTCTGAGTACCAATTCTGATAAAGTTGGATACTATAAGATAAGTATTTTTCTTAAGTTGCTTTATTTTAACTAATTGCTATTGGTGTTATATTTATTATTTAATTAATATTATTTACATTAATGGATTATACTGAAGATCATAGCAGCCTAGAATTGAGGCTGATTAATAAATTGATTTTACTTAATATTATTCTTTACAAATGTTTCTATTTAATTTATTATTTTTAAGTCCTTACACCACTGCTGACACACGCAAGCGGCGTAATGGGCCAGCGTGTGCATGGGGAACATTACTATTTATAGCAGAAGTGCCTACTTACATACCTACTGCTACTGAGGGTACTTTATTTAGTATCATTTGTGGTTATATTACAATAATTATAAAAGACGATTTACGTGTTAAAGTTACATTCACAAATAGAGGGTACGAAAGGAGTAGGGGATGGGGTTAACCCCAAGCTTTGTAAAATGACAATGAAGTGCTAAAAGTCTTATAGAAAATAACTTGTTGCTATTAAAGTGCTAAAAACTGTGTGAGACTCCTCAGCATCGGCCGCATCCACTTGCTCGATAGGCCCGTATGTTTGGTTTTCCACTTTTGACTGCTCGTTCTCAACAGCTCTTGTCTTGCAGGCGGGGTGCCGGGCGAGGAGTGGTCGGGCGGCGTGTCGCACTGCGAGGACGGGCAGTGGCGCTGCGCGGACGGCTCTCGCTGCGTGCCCGCCGCCTGGCGATGTGACTCGCGCCCTCACTGCCCGGACGCGTCGGATGAGCTCAACTGCGGTTAGTAGGCCCAGTTTCAGGCCGTTGCCTCGATTCAGCCAGGCCGCGACCTAGCCGCCGATTTCGAGAACGGGGTGGCGTTACCCACGCCCGCGCCGTTCGAGCGGCGACTTCGAGGCAGTGGCCATATTGTCAACACATAAAGGCAGGCTCGGTAGGACCTTGAAGAACATAAGGATTTGCGTATATTGCAAACTCGTCCAGACGGCTATGATGTTGCATTTTCCTTTATGACTAAAGCCCGCGACGTAGTGAATTATTGTAACGATTTGCCATACATACGATCAATACAATAACAGATATTTTTGGTTACTATGAAACTTTAGGCGTGTAGCGGGCATTCATTCGTAGTATGTATGACACAATACTACAATACTACTCGCGAATTAGGCCGAGGTTGGCCGAATAAGACAGTGTGGGCACGCACTTCGCCTCGCATTTTCGTACTTTGGGTTACTTCGCGGAGTCAGAGATTGACTCTACACGTCTGTCTACAGTCTGGACGGGGTGTTAAACAAGCTTGTAGGTGACCTAACATTTTTTAAGTAATGTAGGAGAGATAGAGATATAGCAGTGCTCAAAGAATCGTGTTTGTGTTGCAGTGTGGAACACGACATGCGGCGCGGGGCAGTTCAAGTGCGCGCGCAGCGGCGTGTGCATCGCGGCGGCGTGGCGCTGCGACGGCGACGCCGACTGCGGCCCGCACGACGCCTCCGACGAGGACCCCTACATGTGTACGTATCTGCTGACATTGTGACATTGACTGGTGACAATACAGAGACCAGACCTCCAAACTCATTACTCCAATGTTGCTCACGGGCTAACAGCACGTTCTTACGTTCGCTAACAACCAACTTCCGAGTCCTTGTGCACTAAGCACTGACAATTTTACAAGATTGGGTAAAGATTATAATTTCTCAATAATGCTCAAGCTGCATGAGCATTGTAGGCTGTAGCTAGGTATTCCAGAGAGCTATAATATCCGGGGCGCGTTTGCTGATTCGCAGCTTCCGTAAGCTCACGAAGGAAGTGCAGCATTACGCAAACCTCCGGACCACACGCGCGGTAACGGGAGCCGCGTGTAAAATGTTACAGTAAACCCATACGTGCGGTTTCCGCGAGCCAGATCCCGTTACACATTCCTTATTTATTGCGATTATTGTGTAACTTAAAGCAACATGCACTTAATAAGTTTTGAAAATAAATAAATAATAATTTAGCTCGCTCGCTACATAACATTAGAAAGATCTATTTTAATTTTTAATCTCAATGAAAAAGTATGTAACGTTGTCTCACAGGCGAGAAGTACTTCAAGTGCTGGGGCGGCATGGCGCGGTGCGCGACGCCGGAGGACGGGCAGTTCGCGTGCGTGCCCGTCGCGCGGTTCTGCGACGGCGTGCGGCATTGCCTCGACGGCAGCGACGAGTGGGACATCTGCGACAACTGTGAGCGTCCACACAACATTTTATATTTATTGAAAGGAAAACTTACAGCTCGAACAAGCAAAGAAAAACAATTACATATGTAGATTAACAAATTAGAGCCAATTACAAGTCTTTTCAGATATGGTTGTTTGATGTTCCAGCCAGGATCTCTACGTTGAATATCTTGGGGATTCTTCTTATAAGTTACATGGAGATACAAATGATACAAATCATAGCATCACAATATGTTGATTTATTACTACACGTACAACAGATACATTTAATATATAACTCATATAACAGAGGAGCATACTAATACATGTCTATACTATACATAGCCTTTCGGCTAACTGAATAAACAATCATAGGCATCAAAGTGACAGTACGAAGTTTGGCATTGACATAACATGCTCATAAATAATTATCATGTTATGTAACACCTCCCTTTTCAAGAAGAATACAACTTAATATTTTGAACTATACAACTAGAAACTTACTACTATACATAACTAATCAAATTTTTCATGCATATACATTTTAGGACGTTTTATATTTCTACCAGATCTGGTTACATAATTGTTATTGGCTGGACTCTCCATAGGAACACAGTTATCATCATTAACACAATTTTGAACAGGACCGTTTCCGAGGTATGCCGAACTCATGGGGTCAACAATATCCATTAGGGGAACCACACTGTTATTTTTGCCAGCGCTCAGCTCACTACCAGAAAAAGAAGGAGAAGGATTTTTGTTTGATATGTCACTTTTTCTCGGTCTAATGTGTCCTCTATTCCTCCTATAAACAGTACCATTTAAATCTACTACATAATAAGATCTACCGCATTTCAATTTCTCTTTAATAATTCCCGGCGTCCAGCAGGATTTGGGATTTCTTTTAAAAAAAATGTCATCCCCTGGCTGAAAGAAATATGACGTTTGCTTAGCCTTCCTGTCAAAATAAAAAGACATTCTGTCTCTGCTTTGTTTATAACACCTCTCGTATGTTGAAAATTTTACAATTTCAGGTTTTAATCTATTTTCTATAATAGGTAAGTTTATTCTCAAATTTCTCGACATTAATAACTTCGCAGGACTGTGAAAATTTCCTTTAGCCGTGTTGCGATAATGCAACAAGGCCAAATATATATCAGAATTATTTTGTTTGCATTTTCTTAAAATATCTTTTACTATCTTTACAGCACTCTCAGCTTGCCCATTGGATCTGGACCAGTAAGGACTAGTAGTTATGTGCTCAACATCCCAATCAACCAGGAATGATCTGAATTTACATGAGTTGAACGGTGGACCGTTGTCGGATATCAATGATTTTGGGATTCCATGTCTAGCAAAGAAAGACTTTAAGTGTTTGACAACATTGTCCACAGTGTAATTTTTGTGCAACGAAGCAAGCTCAATATACTTGGAATAATAATCCATACAAACAAGGAAATTTTCACCGTCAAAGTATAATAAATCTACACCGACTTGTTGCCAAGGCAGGTAACTCATCTCATAGCACTGCAACGGTTCATTAGTTGTGTTTGGCTTAAACTTAGCACATACTAAACATTGATCAATTAAATTTTTAATATCTACATTTATATTAGGCCAATAAACTGTTTCTCTAGCAACATTTAGCGTTTTATTTATACCCAAGTGACCACAGTGAATCTTATCTAATATCTGTTTTTGCAAAGATTTAGGAATTATAAGCCTATTTCCCTTAAATAGTAAGTTATTCATTATATGTATTTCATTTTGAAAATTCCAATATGGTTTCACCGAACAGCCTACTTTGTTTTTGCTGGAAGGCCAACCATTTTGAATGTAAGATTTAAGCAAATTTAATGATTCATCTTTATTACTTTCTGTTAATATTAAATTCAAATATGGCTTGCTCACAGATATGTTAGAAAAAATTGAATTTACATGAAATTCTAAATCTTGTTCATATTCAGGTATATAGATATCACTAAGTGATGCTCTTGATAATGTATCAGCTATGTACATATATTTACCAGGTACATGTATCACATCTAAGTTATAGCCTTGCAATGACAGCATCATTCTTTGTAGCCTAGCAGGTACTTCATGAAGAGGTTTTTTAAATAAATAAATAAGCGGTTTATGGTCAGTTTGTACAGTTATTCTACTGCCATAAATATATTGGTGAAATTTATTACATCCAAACTGTATAGCAAACAACTCCTTTTCAATTTGAGAATAATTTTGTTGTGAGCTTGTAAGCGTTCTTGAACTGTACGCAATGGGACGTTTGTTTTGCATAATGACGGCACCGACAGCATTCTTTGATGAATCTACCGACAAAGTCAAAGGTGAGTTACAATCATAATTAGCTAACACGGGCGCTTTGGATATGACCTCTTTTAATGAATTAAAGCATTCCTGACAATTATCATCCCATAGCCATACTACATCTTTTTTAAGCAAATTTCTCAAGATACTAGTTTTATCCGCTAAATTTTCTATAAAGGATCCTAAAAAATTTACCATGCCCAAAAACCTTTGTAAATCTTTTGTATTTTTAGGAATGGGCATGTCTTTTATAGCTTTAACTTTCTCTGGATCAACTTTTATACCTTGTTTACTAAAAATATAACCCAAATATGCTATTTCTTCTAAAAGAAATTTGCATTTTGACTTATTTAACTTCAAGTTCATCTGTCTGGCTCTGTCAAGAAACATTTCTAATCTTTTATTGTGTATTTCAATTGTTTCCCCATATACTAAAATGTCATCACACCAAATTATTATTCCCTCAATGTCTCCGAATAAATCTATCATAGTTTTATAGAAAATTTCTGTTGCCGTGCTTATTCCGAAAGGTAATCTCAAAAATTTATATCTACCAAAGGGAGTTTGAAAAGTACAAAGGTCACTGCTCTCTTTAGTTAATTTTATATTATAAAATCCAGAAAATGCATCTAAATGTGAGAAATATGAGGCTCCGGACAATTTAGACCTTACTTCATCAATATTTTTAATGGGATAATGACATCTCAATAAGTTTTTATTTAAATTTCTAGGATCTAGGCAAACTCTTAATCCTCCATACTTTTTCATGGTAATAACTAAGCTACTCACCCAGAGAGTTGGTTCATGGACTTTCTGGATGATCCCTAATTCCTCCATGAGTTCGAGCTCCTTCCGCAACGGCTCCACCAGAGCAAATGGCACCTTCCTGGGTGGATCTATGCACGGCACAGCATCTTTTCTTAACACTATTCTGTGTTCGTATGGGAGACAGCCTAGACCCTGAAACACATCATTATACTTGATTACAATTTTGTCACAAGTTTTTTGATCTATTTTTAAGTTGAAATTTTTTAATATTAAATTTAGCTTTATACAAGTGGGCAAGCCTATCACAGTAGGGCAATCTAAACTAGTTATCACAAAAGTAATACATTCAGGTTCTGTTTTGTTTTCAAAATTACACCATATGTTTGACACTGACAATATGGGAACTCTATTTCCACCATAAGCATAGACATTATATTTTTTACACTGCTCTTTGCTTTGCTTATCAAATTTAAGATTTAATTCTTTAAAAACTTTATAAGACATCATATTTATGTCTGCCCCAGTGTCAATTATACAATCTACATTCTTATTGTTTATTTTTAAAAAATAATGCCAGGAATTTTCTTTAATCAAATTTGTACTGGTATTTTGAGAATTTATGTTTTTAATATTGAATAACGCCCCAATAGTGAATCTCTCAGTATGAGTATTGTTTTGAGCAACACTCGATTCATCATCGAGACCCATTTTCCCTATTTCAGAAGCTATATTCCTGACACTATTCTTCTTTTTAAAACACAAATTGGTAAAATGTCCATATTTAAAACATGACCTGCATCTGTGCTTCCAAGCTGGACAATTGCGCGGACCATGGGCTGTGTTGCACTTCACACATTTTGCTCTGGATCCAGGTGTGGCTGATCTCGGTTGACCTTGGCGCGACGGAGACCTTGATTTTCTTCTTTTCTGATATGAAGTGGCCCGATGACTTCTGTGTATCTTGTATATTGTGGCTTCCTCTTCTTTCTTGTCTGTTGAATTCATTGATTCCTCGCTTTTTTGTGCCATGGTGAGGGTTCTACACAAAAGTTTGGCTTTTTCAAGGGTCAAATCTTGCTCTAGTAGGAGTTTCTGACGAAATTGTGAGAAGTTTGTGGCCATATTCACAATAAGGATGTCCCTCACTAGGGAATCGCGGAGCGAACCAAACTCACAGGCATGACTTGCATTTTCCAATTCCATAAGAAAGTTGTCCAGAGATTCGTTCATGCGTTGTTTCAACGTAAAAAATTTGTGTCTTGCTACCGTCAGATTCTTCTTGGGTTCAAAATACTCGACGAATTTTGTCTTGACCTCTTGAAATGTAGCTTTGTCTAGGTCCAAATTGAAGGAATTGTAGATATTTAGACCTTTTTCTCCCATGGAATGTAGCATTAACGCTATTTTTCTTCTGTCTTCAGTTTTCTCTGTACCCGATGCCAGTAGATATATTTCGAATGATTGCGCCCATTTCTTGAAATTCTCAGCATTATTGTTGATAATTTCGGTAGATATTTCAAGTTTTTGTACACCGTTTCCAGCCATTGCAAGGTCTTCACTTTTCTTTTTTACCACCGTTTCTTTTCGAAAAACGCCACACCCGCAGAAGTTGTTGTTGAAGTACCCACTCTTCGGTTAATATTTTGTTTTTCTTTTTTATTATATATTAGCTTCAGGTTCTGATTCTGACACCATGTTTGATGTTCCAGCCAGGATCTCTACGTTGAATATCTTGGGGATTCTTCTTATAAGTTACATGGAGATACAAATGATACAAATCATAGCATCACAATATGTTGATTTATTACTACACGTACAACAGATACATTTAATATATAACTCATATAACAGAGGAGCATACTAATACATGTCTATACTATACATAGCCTTTCGGCTAACTGAATAAACAATCATAGGCATCAAAGTGACAGTACGAAGTTTGGCATTGACATAACATGCTCATAAATAATTATCATGTTATGTAACAATGGTAGTTACATATAGAGGAAAAAAACAAGCTTACTTATAATCAAATAACACAAAATTTATGCAAACAGTAAACGGCTGGTACTATCAGTTTGAAAAGAACAATTTTCCCATCTTTTTGCTAAAAGGTGGCCCCGTGCGAGTTTCTTACGCCGGTTCTTCTCGCCGGGCTAGTTTCCGAACCGGTGGTAGGCATCATGTAGGACAATTCTATAATCGTTATATTATAACCTACACGGAAATGAAAAGTTTGAGTGGTGTCATGATATGAATTGAAAAAGTCATCAGCGAGACGCTGACGTATATTATTTTTAGCGCTGGTGCAGTGGCGTAGCGTGGGTGTCTGCCGCCCGGGACGGACGTCAATTTTGCCGCCCCCTTACTTGGGTTTTGCCGCCCTCTTACTTAGGTTTTGCTCTGCTCTTTCAAATAATGTATAACAATTCTGAATTTTATCTCTATAAGATATGAAAAAAATAATTTACAAACTTGTCTTTACTCTTTACCTTGGAGGTCCATTTTACGGATTAAGTTTTACCAAACACCTTGTGTAAGTAATAAGTCCAAAGCAGTACCCCTTTAGATGGACGAGGGCCACATTCATGTGACTCTGTCAAATTCCATACAAGATCTTATCGGGCTTCAATATGTTCGTTTGTAACAGTTACAGAGACGCAGTGCCCTTCGCACGGCTGCGGCGCGTGCCGACCGACGCACGAGGGAATCGCCTGCTACTGCCAACAGGGCTACGAGTATAAGAACGGAACTTGTGTTGGTAAGAATTTCATTAGTGGCTTCGTTACGATAAAACCGTATACGTTAAATACTTGCAGAATTTGTGTGTTTTTATACCGCTATTTATCCGAATTCCGACTAGTTCCGCAGTACTACTACCCTTAAATTTTCTTGGTCCGTCTGTCTGCCCCCTTCTGACTATTCAAATTATAATATAAATTTTATAAATTTTGATATAGTTAGGTAAATATTGTATATAGATGTTAACTTTAACATCATAAAATAACAATATGTGAAGTGGGAAGCATTTTTTTTATTTCACTTCCAATGAAAGTGAGGATTCATTCATGCTTTTTTGTAAAGTGTAATGTTCTTGAGTAATCGTCCTACGAATTGGTTCAGAAGTTGGTCCATTCCTATCTTAGATTATATACTACAGGATCAGGCACGCGGGGAAATTTTCAAACAAAACTTTCTGCCAATTTTGGTGCGGGGAGGGTAACTCCCACAATGAAAACAAAATCACACATTCACAAAAATATTGTAATCGTTACAAAGTCACACATTTATAAAACTGCAACACTAGCTTATTTATTTCACACAAATAAGACTCGCGCTAATATAACAGTGTAGCGTACGCACTAATACACTGGCATGCTAAGTGATGTTACCAATACAAATTATATCGATATATTGTCGATATGAATTTGTATTGGTCACATCTTCGTTATTTGAAAATAATGTATTTTGTTGAAATAAAACCATTCCGAATAATTCCGATATACATATTATATTATATTACACGTAAAAGTTATGGCAGCAATAGAAAACTTCACATACATAAGTAGTAAATACAGTCTATTCACGTTAAGTTTGCAGTGAGTCGTCAGTACAATTTACAAATGTTAAACTGGCTTACATTTATTGTCAAACGTGAACACGAGCTAAGCGTCATTGCTTTCTAGACATTTGCACTGATGACTCACTGCAAACTTAACGCGTACCTATAGGCTGTATTTACCACTTATCTATGTGAAGCTTTTTTAAACCGCCATAGCTTCTACGTATACTATAGACTGCACATACGCACATACATACGCTAATACTCACATACGTAGATATTATTATGAACACTAAACATACAACTCTCCTTTTTTGCAAACATCAAAGCAAAAAATAACCTAACCTAATCAAGAATATATCAGGACACGTCTAAGGAGGGTTCCGTAACTATAAACGCATAATATTTTTTCAAATTACTTCAAAAGTTACTGTCTGATTTGGTTCAAAATATTTTTCCTAAAGAGTTATTAGCATAATCTATCAGCATAGAAAATTGTAAGTTTTTAAGTCTTATAGTTTAGAAATGCTAGGGGGGACCAACTTATAAATCACTTTGGAGGCCGATTACTCGAAAATGGTTGACTTTATAAAAAAGTTATGTATGAAACCTTGCCTTTATTTTAAAATACCTATTAAACGATACCCCACACGATGGGATAGAAAGAAAAAAAAGTTCATCCCCACTTCACATGCATGGAGAGCCACACCTAGAATATCTTATACGTTTAAACGAACAATTCTTGTATATTTATTTATATGTATATAACCGTGATCTTGAAAACGGCTCTAACGATTTCGCTGAAATTTGGTATATGGGGGTTTTCGGGGGTACACAATCGATCTAGATTAATCTTATGTTTGGGAAAATGCGTGTTCGTTTTTTAATGCGTTTTTCTTTCCACGCAGAATATGGTCGCTAATTTCGTCCTGCCGGCCGCTGTTCGTTTGGTCCAGCGGGTTAAGACGCCAAAGGCAAGAAACGAGTGTTACGGGTTCGAAACCTGCTCGGTGCCTTACTTTTGTTTTTTTTTATATGTTCAAGTTTATATATTTATAAGTAATTTTTTATTGTTTTTAGACAAGTTTAAAAAAATGTAGTTAATGTTTGAGATCAAACACCTGATCTACACAGAAATCGATTGTAAATAATAATAATTGTCAGTTCACATTTTACTTTTTAAGTTTATGTAGATTATCACCTCAACACCACCATATTACAATAAACAGTCACCCAGGTACTAAAATTATAAATCCGAGATCTATACACAATCTATGATCTAGCTACCTATTACTAATCTGTGATTTATGAATGTACCAAATTTCATCCATTTATATTCATTAGGCTAACGGTAGAAGCGCGGACAGACAGACAGACGGACGGACAGAGCGAAACTATAAGCGTTCCTCAAGTATTACGGAACCCTAAAAATGAACTGCGCTTCAAACAAGGAATACTTGTGTCCCTCTGGCTGGGAACATCTTGATTTTATAACGATACCCTAGTCCATATTTCAAACATCCAAATAACCTGTTCAGCCTTTCAAGTTGCGGTGGGGTAAATAATAAACATCACGTACATACATGCACACTTTATACTCCTTGCTTGATCTGTCGTATAAAGTGTAAAAGCAATCCAATATTTTTACATCACAAAATATAAAATTAGTATACCAAGAAAAAAAATTATTTTTATCGACATTGTTATTCTAGTGATTGTCACGACACTCAAAAAGTAATAAAAAAGTTCCGCCATGTTTCGAGAATTAAGTGCCATAGTAAAATTCGAATCTATTACATAGGAAATAAAGACTAAAATTCTATATCTAACAACAACGAGTGCGTGCCTCGTGGGGTGTACGCCACAATCGAATATTCTACGATTATCTGTCTCGTGTACACCGCTATTCGATACATCGTCGATTTTTACGAAATTACATTTAAATAGAAATATACAATAATTAAATAAAAAAATACTCATAAATGAAAGGTTATTCCATCTTTTTTAAGATTCGACGTGTTGGACTTGTTTTTACAGGACATAAGAGCACAAATCGGCATTTTTAGCGGAGCATTTTCGATGCTATACCGATGCACATAATGATTAAAATCGATTACGCAAATAGTTTTTATGAACGCATTAGATTCAAAAATCTTATACCTCGGCAGAGGGGAAAGCTCATGTAAGGCGTATCCCGTAGTATAAGATCTAAGATTTCTATACTATAAGAGAAACTGAACTCTCCTTAGACATGTCCTGACGTGCTCTTGGTTTGGTAATTTTCCTCTGTATACTAGTTTATTGACTAACGTTATACAGACAGCGACGAGTGCACCTGGGAGGGCGCGTGCTCGCAGCTCTGCGAGAACTCCCCCGGCTCGTACCGCTGCTCGTGCGCGGCGGGCTACACGCTGGCGGCGGACGGGCACGCGTGCGCCGCGGTCAACGACCCGGTGGGCGCGCCCGCGTCGCTGCTGGTGGTGACGCAGAGCAGCGTGCAGCGGCTGTGGCCCGACAACCGCCCGCCGCCCGGCAACCACTCGCTGCCCGCGCTCAACGTGCGAGCCGTCGACTTCCACTACACCAACAGGTAGTAAATGTGTAGTAGAGATGACCAGAAGCTCACCATGCATGTCGTTCTGCCAAAAAACGATCACCCATGATTGTAGTAAATTCCTAGACGTATTCTCAGATCTACTGAATAAAAAAAAAACATACAACCGATTTGTAGCCAAGCCGTTCAGGAACATAAATAAAAAAGAGAACAACAAGCTCTGTTTATGATAGGAGGACGAGATAAAAATAAATAAAAAAAAGCCGTTTAGGAGGAGTTTGGTTAAAAACACTATATTTTATACATTAAATTAGCCGTACCGGGTAACAGATGTTGTTCTGTCTAACGCTGGGACTTTATGATCCGGAATCCATCGGGTCCGGGAAAATTCTGAGCACTGAAAATAGAACCCTGCGCTATTACAATAGAGTTGAAAATCGAAGTATCGAGTATCGAGCTGTTATAAATTACATTGACATTTGACTCGACACTTGTGTGTTCAATTTTCAGCTCTAATAATTTGAACTGGAATAAATAAATACCAGTGGCGAGGGGTTCCTATAACTCCATTCCTATCGGCTTCCCTTACCGCTTAACTTTTGAAAATCCCTACCTATTAAACATGCTACGGCTTCCCTGTGAAGGAGAACCAGCCTTCGCCACTGATAAATACCTACCTATGATCCTAACTGCCTACGTTCAGCAGTGGACGGCGATAGGCTGATGATGATACCTACAGTGTACATACACGTGCAGTCTCTCACCTCACCTAACCACGGCGCAGGACGGTGTGCTACATCCACCACAACATGAGCCGCGCGGGGCTGGTGTGCGTGCCGGCGGACGACTTCGCGCGCCGCACGCTGCTGCCGATGCCCAACCTCTTCCCGGACCTCGACTGTGAGTACACCATGACTCGCTGCTGATATCAGTATTGGGTGATCTTTCAAGGTTATATTAATATACAGTAGCTAGAAGACAGGGGAGGAATTAATGTCTCTATATTAAAGTACTGGCTCTCAAACTCAAATGTGGGTGGTGTTGGTTTCAAAAAGAAAAGGCAAGAAACAACATTACTTTATTTTCAATAGTAATAAAACTCAATGCTTCACATTATTTCACTATCACTTTTTAACAAGAACACCGAAAGTTCCCAATCTGATTCTCTCGCCACGACATACCAAACCTCCTGCCTAACTGGCGCAAGTTCATCAGACTGGTCTCCATCAGCGCCAACGAACATGGCGCTAGTGTTCCCGCCAATTATACTTCCGTACTATTGACTTTCTAGTCAATGCAGCAGCTAAAGTATTAACCGCTTTCACCAATTAAATGTATGTTTCCTGTAGCGGTATCGCACCTGGCCATCGACTGGATCGCGAACAACTGGTACTTCGGCGACGAGGCGCGCGAGGTGGTTTACGCGTGCGACGTGACGCTGCAGCACTGCCGCATGCTCGTCGACGAGGGCCTCAGCAAGCTGCGTGGCTTCGCCATCGACCCGCTGGCCGGGTAAGGGAAGGGTCGAAACTTAGGCTTTGTTGACACCTAACGACGCCGCCTGTGTGTGTCCCCAACGCACAATTCTGTCGCTCGATTTGGTGTAAAAGTAATGTCAGTTTTACAGATATAGTGAAAACTTAAACGTGTTCTTACAGTCGACAGCGGATACTACGTTAGGTGCTCACGAAATCTTTAGTTATTTTGTTGCAAATAAATGTAATTGTACGGAATAATTTTAATAGTAAATCCACTTCAGCAGTTTCATAATGAAGTTGTGTTGGTAATTAATTAATACGCTCAAATAAATTTATTGGATAATACTTAATTCCGGAAACGGCAATCATAAAACATAGACATTACGAAGTCGTAATTGAAGACTCGGTTTTAGCATCGCCCTCTACACCATGCATGTAACCAAGTAATTAATGTTTTTAATTCGTAATTTATGACGACGTACGTTGTCAGGTTGATGTTCTGGTCGGCGTGGGGCGGGGCGGCGGCGGGCGTGTGGGCGGGGCGGCTGCGCGGCGGCGGCGCGGTGGCGTTGGCGGGCGCGCGGCTCGTGTACCCCGGCGCGCTGGCGGCCGACCCGGCGGCGCGCGCGCTCTACTGGGCCGACGCCTACCTCGAGTGCATAGAGCGGGTCAACTACGACGGCACCAACCGCCGCACCGTGCGACGCGCTTACTCGGTAATCTATATATTCTATCTATCTATATATATAAAAGGCGAAGCTGATTGACTGATGTATCAACGCACAGGCCAAACCCTTAAGGCTCTAGATTTGAAAATTTGCACACGTATTTCTCATATGACGTAGGCATCAACTAAAAATGGATTTTTCAACATTCAATCCCCAAGGCGGTAAAATAGAGGATGAAAGCTTAAAGCCTAATTTCACGCGGGCGAAGCCGCAGGCAATTAATGTTAGTTAGCTATAAGTAACTAAGTCGTGTGCATAAAATGGACAAATTATATAGGTTGCCCCTGGTGGTATGCTGTTGCAAATATATGCCGCTGTATTGTAACAATTTTCGGGGTTACAGACTCAGAAGCTCCAGCACATCTCGCTGCTGGAGGACACGCTGTACCTGCCGGTGTGGTCCAACCACAGCGTGTCGGCCGTGTCGCGCTTCAGCCGCCAGCGCGCGCGCCGCACCGTGCACCTAGACGCGCGCCCTACCGCCGTGCTCGTGTACCACCGACAGAGACAGCCCATCGGTAAACAGTCCACACGTTGTTTACGTTAAAAATAATTAATTTCCATCAAATGAATTATTTTATTGGCCGGTAAATAGGTAACATTGAAATTGGTAGCATTATGTATATTATGTTCTCCTTGTTTTTGTTTAAATTGTATCTGAACGAAATATAGTAGTAGCAGAAGATGTGTGAGAACAGTTTCTGAAAGACAAAAATGCTGCATACTTTAAGATACAACGTTCGCGAAGTTGTATTACATTTCACACATTTAAAAAATTTAAACATGGGATATCTTAGATTGTTACGACCGAATACTGAAGCGATAGTTAAATTAAGTGACGCTCAAGTCACATACCGTCTTTGTCTTTTCGTCTAGCAGCGACAGCGACACCATGTGAATAGGAGGACTCTCAATTTTGTTTAGTATTCCGCCGAAATAGTGTTCGGTGTAAGGAAGAAACCTTTGCCTAGCAGTAGAGTAGTTTCAATTGGTCAGATATGAAAAATTAATTTTATATACATTTTCCAAGATGTATCAAATTGTGGGAGAGCCGCGCTTCGGCATGAATGGGCCGGCTCGACCGGATAAATACCACGACCTCACAGAAAACCGGCATGAAATAACGCTTGCGTTGCGTTTCGCCAAGTGGGAGAGGTTACCGGAGGCCCAAGGGGCGGATTGAGATTGGGGATGGGTAATCGCTTACCATCAGACTCCAGGCGTCCGTCTGCTCGTTTCCTTGTTGTTTCATTATTTTTTTCAATGGTTAATCAGTAAATGGGGTTAAAAATGACACGAGTATGTAATGTAATCGTATGTCACCAGTGTCGCACCCGTGCAGCGTGCACAAGGGCGGGTGCGCGCACCTGTGCCTGACGGACTACCGCGAGGGCGCGCCGCACGCGCACTGCGCCTGCCGCCACGGGTACCGCCTCGTCGGACACGGCGATTGCGAGCGTGAGTACTTCATGTGTTTTATTTTGGAAAAATCAATTAACAAAATTTTTTGCACCGCACACACATTTTTTCGTAGGCTGTAAGTGAGACTGATCGGTCACGCTCTGAGGTGAAAGGCTCGATCGGGTGAACTCGGGACCGCCGACTGTACCCGAACGAGAAAGTTCCACACACACATTTCTTCGTAGGCTGTGAGTGAGGCTGATCCGTCACGCTCACACTATGCTACACGTAACTTGATTACGATTGCCAATAAAGTTTTCACTTCTGGCGTGCGGTCTTAAGCACACGCTCTACTTTTTTTATATAGATGTATGTGACACTGATATTTATTCTGTAGTGGTGTCGGAGGACGTGTACCTAGCGCTGGCGCGCGGCACACCGCCGCTGGTGGCGGGCGTGTCGCTGCGGCGCGAGCACGAGCCGTTCGCGCCCGCCACGCACGCCGCACGCCCCGCCGCCGCCGACGTGGACGTGCGCGCACAAATGCTCTACTACTGCGACGTGCATAGGTAAACAATACTGAAACATGCTTCCAGTAACATCAGATTCTATTGTTTTTCTATCTTTTAAAAGTTTTGTTATATAATTATAAACAATAAACATTCAGGTACGAAATAGTCCGCCAGAAGCTCGACGGCACGGGGCGAGAGGTGTTTATCGGTGACGACGTCGACAACTGCGAGGGGCTGGCGATCGATTGGATGGGTACGACTTCATTACAATAAATTACACATTTTTTTTTAAATTTTATACGATCGGTTTTTTTATATGTTTACCGATTACTCCGTTGTTATTTACTCCTACCCTGTGACATATAACTGAGCGGTGACGTCACAGGCGGCAACCTGTTCTGGACGGACGACGCGCTGGGCCAGATCAACGTGGCGCGGCTGGACACGCGCGAGCGCCGCGTGCTCGTGCGCGAGCCCAACTTCAACCCGCGCGCCATCGCGCTCGACCCCGACAACGGGTAACCGCATCTACTATGCGCATGCATGTTATGTTAGTGCATCGGATTCTTTGAATTTACACTAAAATGGTTTTATTCTCTAAAGAGCATGCCTAGAGAAACTTAATAATCTGTTCAGATTAAATTTAAACTAAACGTAAATAAAAAACAAAAGTACACTAATGCTACCAATTTCAATATCACTTATTTGTCGTGCTATAAAGATATATTAATTTCGTTGAATTTTACTTTCTTGTTAACGTAAAGATTAATTCAGATGTGAAGAGAGTATAAGTAGCTTAAATACCAAGGCAGTGGTTAAGCGATCTCACGCCCTATACGCGTGTGTTGCAGAGTAATGTACTGGTCGGTGTGGGCGTCGGCGACGGCGGCGCGCGGGCGCATCGAGTCTGCGCGTATGGACGCGTCGCGGCGCCGCACGCTGCTGGACACGGACCTGCACTGGCCCAACGGTTTGGCGCTGGACCTGACCCGACACCATCTTTACTGGTAAATGACCCACATTCACAACCATCTGTCAACTAGAAGGCCGATTCTGCTAATTAAATCGTGCAATAATACAGTTACAATCCAGTCCCGTTATATTAAAATTGCGAAATGGCATTCTCATAAACGTTAAACCAACGTCATATTCGTTTTGATTCGTCCAGAGATCAGTTTATGATATCAAGACGTTTAAATAAATAAATAAACGTTTATTTGACACAATGAGACATTACACCACAAATTCACCTATAATTCAATAAAAGTATAATGAAAGTGTAAGTTAGTTATGAGAACTGGGCTTCTGATCGTTACGTTTCCACTGTAGGCCACGATTATTGACACCAAAATATTTGGCAATGTCACAAGACCGCGCGACATTAGCAGCAACAGGCGTACGTTACTATATGCTGAATTTGCTCGCTAACTTTTATGCTTATCAACTTGTCCAGTATCCGGGTTTAGCAGTATTATCCAATGACTTTGTATTTTTAACTACAATATTTCATGTTACATGCAGGTGTGACACCTACCTGAACCGCGTGGAGCGTATCCGGGTGGCGAGCGATGGCACTATCGTTCCGGGCGCCACACGCGAGCTGATCATCAAGGACGGCCCGGACACGCCCATATCTAAGCCCTACGGACTCGCTATATACGAAGGTCAGTTATCACCTTGAAATATGTTTGAGCAGAAAAAACATTATTTAGCTAAGCATGACCGGCTTGACTCAAGAACTTGTTTTCTCGAATACTGGAGTCCCAATCAACTCCTTTAATACTGCCAATACTAACAGGCGATCCGTCTACAAGTTTACTAGTATTTTACTATAAAAATCTGTGTTTAAACTAAAAATTTTGTCACGCAGGAGAAGTGGTGTGGAGCGAGCATGGGTCGGGGCTGGTGCGGCGTCGCGCGGCCAATGGCACTGTGAGCACGCTGCGCGCCTTCCCGCCGCCGCTCTACTCGCTCACACTCGTCGTGGCCTCGGCCCGCAACGGTATATCTCTATCTCTCTCTTTCTGCCTCTTAGCGTAATTACCCGTAGACAAGTTCGGCCAATGACTGATCCAGACTCTGTGCGCTGATTGCTTTAGCAGTTGAGCCAAGCGCTAACGTGTGCGTGCCATTCGGCCGCCATATATATATGAATCTGAATGTGTGTGCAGGCAAGAACTCGTGCTCGAACAACAACGGCGGGTGCGCGCAGCTGTGCCTGGCGACGGGCGCGGGCGCGCACAGCTGCGAGTGCGGCGCGGGGCTGCGTGCGGACGGCCGCACGTGCGTGCCCTCCGCGTCCGCGCCCGCACACCAGTGCCCGCCCGACCGTTTCCACTGCGGACGCGGGTATGTTTTACGTCATGTATAGCCTGATTAGAAATTTAAATAAAACCTCACAATATTGCGGCCAATTCACGCTACTGAATCAAAATGTGACCAAAATTATTCACTTACTTCCTCAGGAACCACTCTGTCGATAGATAGAAAACGCATGAAAATCCGTTTAGTAGTTTTGGTATTATTGCGAACATACAGACCACGAAGCATAGCTATACCAGGAGTCCGAACGTAATGTTAAAATAATGGTCTCAATTTAGGGGACAGATTTTTGCCGGTAGAGCGCGTCCCAGTAAGAGAAACACTTGTTTGAAATTACGCGGGAAGTTATTTTATTTTTATTTTTTATTTATTTTATTTTTCAAGGAAAACTTACAGCTAGGTAGTACAAAATTAACAACAGAGTAACAATATAGAGCCAATTACAAGTTTTCACGATTAACTTATAGATACTAATAGATAATAGATAATGTTGAAGTTAAAGTTATGTTGACAGCTCTGTAAAAAAATATTATGAGAAACGAGGATTTAAATCTAATTAAATAAAAGTTTTAGGAAATTCTTAGAAACTGTTCACGAAGTATAGATACCGTAGAATTCGGTAATTGCATAACGGTCATTTAAAAATAATTGTAATAATTAATAGTATTGGCAACACTCGGTATGTAACAAATTCTAGCACAGCCAGTGGCAGAAAAGAGAACTAAGGGCCAGGCCACACGGTGCGGTACGGCTGCGGCGCGGCGCCTGAGCGGTATCGCAACGGGTCTTTTACATATAAAAATGTATGGTATGCCACACGACGCGTCCGGCGCCGCTCCGGCGCCGCACCGCAGGCGCACCGGACAGCGGCGCGAGGCGGGGCGAGACAGATGAGGCGGGGAGGGGTGCACACAGGGCGACGCCGCATTGATCGTGTGGCCGCCAGTGCGGTGCGGAGTATTGCGGTGCGGTGCGGCGCCGCGCCGTGTGGCCCGGCCCTAAGATCAGGTCCTATTATTGTGTACATAGATACTATGGAAAAGTCTATACCGTTCGGACTCCTGGTATCTTTACTTCGTGATACACAGTCATACGCGGCGGGGCACTTTAATTTATAATATTAAGAAATTTGTTTTATTTAATATTATTTTATTAATTGATTAAAATATTTAGTGATATTTATATTTAAATTTCAAAATGGTTGCAGACTGTGCATAGACACGACGTACGTGTGCGACGGAGACATCGATTGCCCGGACGGCTCTGACGAGGACGCTAACGGACCTTGTGGTAAGTTATACAATCCCACCAAAAACATTCTGTAAAAAACTAGCCAAGTCTCGATGGAGCTGCTTGTTTATCTCTAAAAAGTAATGAAATCTAGACAAAGTCGTGCCAAGTCTAAGGTTCCTTACTGCGATTTCTTTATTATTTTAGTTAATGTTGTGTGATTCGGCCGTTGAACATTCTTTATACGTTAGTGGGTACAAGTCAATTTTGTTTACACGTAATGTATATCTGTTGTAACTACCTATGTTTGTTAAGCGAGATAATAGCCCATACTGGTATTGGTAATTGGACGCTAGTGTCTCATTTTAGGCTGTTGTTGATTGTACAACACATGCATTGGAGCAATGGTGTCATGGAGCCCCTTTTGTACCCTCGTGTACCCTCCAACGGCCAAGTCACACAACATTAACTATAATAAAGAAATCGCAGTAAGGAACCTTAGACTTGGCACGACTTTGTCTAGATTTCATTACTTTTTAGAGATAAACAAGCAGCTCCATCGAGACTTGGCTAGTTTTTTACAGAATGTTTTTGGTGGGATTTCACTTCTTTTTGTAGAAACGTGGGCATATTGGTTTATTTTACTAGATTTTAGTGTGATTTGTTTATTTAAGTAATTTGTGTAATGTTCGAGTAGAATATAGTTAATTGTTCGACTATTTCTTCTTGTAAACTTGTAAGTTTAAGCTAATGTAAGTATACTAATAGTTTGGTTAGGCTCTTGTGTTTTCTAATCAGGGTCACCAGGTACTCCAGGTCTTCGATTATCCTAGTTTTTATAGTTTTTCCTTCATGTGGCCATTAAACCCTAACTCTGTACCAAATTTCAGCTCTCTGAGTTTATGGGAAGTACTAGTTCTATTCTGATGATCATGAGTAAGTGACTGAGTGAGTGTTATAAATGCGAAACTTTGCTTTCGCTTAACTTCGGAACTAAATGACCTACAGACTTAAAATTTTGGATTTTAAGTATGTGATTATAGCTTACTGGATGACGAAAATTTCTGCGTTCTGGTCTTATCCAGAGGTTCTCAAATAGGGGCCTGAAAATGCGGCGAAATGGTTCCAGTAAGGAATGGTACGGTGGTGTTTGCTTCGCGCTCGACTTGGTGGGGGCACTGCCGTGCCTCCAGATCGACGTTCTGGTCTTATCCAGAGGTTCTCAAATAGGGGCCTGAAAATGCGGCGAAATGGTTCCAGTAAAGAATGGTACGGCAGTGTTTGCTTCGCGCTCGACTTGGCGTGGGCATTGCCGTGCCCCCAGATCGATTATCCTAGTTTTTATAGTTTTCCCTTTATGTGGCCATTAAACCCTAGCTCTGTACCAAATTTCAGCTCTCTAAGTTTATGGGAAGTACTAGTTCTATTTTGATGATCATGAGTGAGTGAGTGAGTGAGTGAGTGTCGAAAATGCGAAACTTTGCTTTCGCTTAACTTTGGAACTAAATGACCTACAGACTTGAAATTTTGGATTTTAAGTACGTGATTATAGCTTACTGGATGACGAAAATTTCTGCGTTCTGGTCTTATCCAGAGGTTCTCAAATAGGGGCCTGAAAATGCGGCGAAATGGTTCCAGTAGAGGATGGTACGGCAGTGTTTGCTTCGCGCTCGACTTGGCGGGGCCACTGCCGTGCCCCCAGATATACATGTTACTGTTGAAATAAGTTTTTATAAGAGTTATTTAGTTTAAATTGAATAGGTTAACATTTGATAAATATTGTCCGCAGCGAACGTGACTTGCAGCGAGGATTTTATGCAGTGTGATGTCCATCGATGCATACCTAAGGGCTGGATATGTGATGGACTTAAAGGTGTGATAGCTTACCTTCCTATCTCCAACAATTAATTTATGAGCACTATTTTATTACAATTACTCAATAAGTTACTCAAAAAATTTATAATCTTTTAAGTTTTTAATTATCATGCTATATCATTAACGACAACGCGGTAACACGGCACATTAGGTTTCTTGCGTAAGTGAGAAGTGGGCTATAAGCTCGTGTTGTCTTTGTTCACTCCTACTTTCTTAATGTCTCTCTGCATCGTATTTCTATATCAAACGATGTACAGAACTCAAAGATTCTCGAAAGACGTAGTACTATAACCGTCTACTATGTAATGTACTGTCTGTAATGTGTGTGTTTGTATTTGGAGTAATCAATCGATGTGGTCAGACTGCTCGGACGGCGCGGACGAGTCGGGCGCGGTGTGCGCGCGCACGGTGTGCGGGCCGGCGCAGTGGGCGTGCGCGACGTCGCGCCGCTGCCTGCCCGCCGCGTGGCGCTGCGACGGCGCGCACGACTGCGGGCCCAACGACCGCTCCGACGAGGAGGGCTGCAGTGAGTCTTCTAAATTCACTGCCACCGACGCACACCATACGAGAAAATTGTTTTAACTATTATTTCTTTTTTCTCAATATTTCTTAAAAACCCTAAACTCTTAAAACATTTTTAAGATAATTACGAGCATCTCGAAGCTCAAATTCCTAGTTTTTAACTTAATTTTATAGCTTAGTTTCTGAATATAAACTACTGTTAGTGTTGAATATGGTATTAAAAAATACCATTATAAAAATATAAACTTATAAAAACAGAGAGCTTGGAGTGCAGCAACACGATGTTCAAGTGCGCGAGCGGCGGCTGCGTGCCGTACGAGTACTACTGCGATGGGCACGCCGACTGCGCCGACGCCAGCGACGAGGCCGCCTGCCGCCCCGCCCCCGCCGCGCCCACCGCGCCCGCCCCGCCCGCGCCGCGACGCCGGCCCACGTCAGTAGTCACGCAGATATTAAATAGAATAAAATAATTCATAGGGGAAAAGTAACTCGAGTATAAGTTGCTTGGCTTTTATATAAATAACAGAAATGACTCATTCTGTCTCTACTGGAAATGTAATTTTACTGAGATTATAACTTAGTTCAGCTTTCTTTCTAAACATATAAATGCGGCTGCTTTTTACCTCAATAACATAAAAATAAATAAAATGACAGTTTTGTTTTATGGCCCGCACAAATTTCAAAAATGGTTATGTAGTCTAATTATGCTTATTGTGTACAGAGTTCATCACAACGAGACTCTGAAACACGGCCTGTGCGAGGAGCACGAGTTCCAGTGTACCGACGGCGAGTGTATACGTTTGGTGAGTTTTAGCTCGATTTTTTTATTCTATTATATTCCGGTTACATCCAATCTAAACCAAATGTAAACAAAACACTATAATGCTGGTAGTATTTAACTGTCGCTTATTTACCGAGCAATAAAGAAATTTAATGTTGTTAACGTTTAATTTATATAACAGACAAAGGTCTGTGACTGTGGCTACATTGCTATATTTGTCATTCAGGAGTTCCGCTGTGATCTACGAGAGGACTGCCTGGACCGTTCGGACGAGGAGAACTGCGAAGCGACGCGGACGACCACCACCACCAGCACCACGGCCGCGCCGCACGCGGACACGTGCGAGCCGCCCGCGCTGCGCTGCGACAACGGCAGCCGCTGCGTGCCGCTGCCGCAGCTGTGTGACAGCACCGCCGACTGCACGGACGGCGCTGACGAGGCCGACAGGTGTGGTGAGTCCGCGCACTGCTAACACCGCCTGCGTTAATGTTTTATTAATATGTGTTACACATTTTTAAATTTGTTTAGCAGCGTTGTGAGATGAAACTCAACAAGCGACACAATGTCATATTTTTGGATGTTCGTACGTGAGATTATGTCATATATTTATGTATTTATATAAGACATAACTTTCTTCTATAGCAATATGTGAACTGAACACATGTTTTTTTAAACAGCGATACTTAAACTATCTGTGATTTCGTATTCCTTATATTATTAATTAGGCGAGCCGATGTGCCTGGTGGCGGCGTGCACGCACGTGTGCGCGCCGACGCCGCGCGGGCCGGCGTGCGCGTGCCCGCCCACGATGCGGTTGCGGGCCGACGGCTTCAGCTGCGCGCCCGCCGACGTCTGCGGCGACTGGGGAATATGCTCGCAGGTACAATGTAACATTTTTCTACTTTTTCTGCTCCAGTGTTTGTCGGATACTGTTGAAACGTCACTCGACAGAAGAGGACGAGTGTATGCTTTGATGCAATTATTTTTCAAATAGTATTGAAAAAAAAGTTGCGTAAATTCAATGCTGTTTAAATATTACAAGGGTACTTTTTGCAGACGTGTCAGCCGTACAAAAATCGTCACAAATGCACCTGCTACGAGGGCTATCGTCTCGCCGATGATGGTTTCACCTGTAAAAGTACTGGTAAGATTATAATATAATAATCTATACTATAATATATAATATATTGTCATAAATAAATAAATAAGTCAAGCCGTGAAAGAATTATTTCTAGTACAAATATTGTTTTTCATTATTTTATCATGATCCTTACTAATATTGTTACGCGAAAGTTTGTATGTATGAAAAAAGGTATGTGTTCTTAGAAAATAAACCATTATATTCTATTGTATATACTGCGCGGTATTTCCTTTTGTGCGCACGAAGTCGCGGGCAATATCTAGTGGTAGATGCTTATAAGTTCTTATTTTTTTATTTTTTTATTTATACTTTATGCACGTTGTACAATGGCGGACTTAATGCCAAAATGCATTTTCTACCAGTCAACCATAGGGTGATGCAGAGACGAAATTCAAAAACGCCAAGAGCAATGAACTAAAAGAATAAAACACTAACTATTACCAAACATAGAAACAAAAATTTAGCAATATTATATATACATTGTACGGTTCGTACACCTTGAGATGCTGTTGCTGCTAATTATGATGCTGTTCGCTGAGTAAAACTAAGTTGCTGCTGCTAATATGTATATTTGCTAAGATAAAAGATAAAATGCTAATGCTATAATATGCTAATGAGTTACACTAGTCCGCAATGCGCGACGGTTTTGCGTGAACTGAACTTACATACATACATACATATAATCACGCCTTTTTCCCGTAGGGGTAGGCAGGACCGCCTCTTTCCCGTAGGGGTAGGCAGAGACCACTTCTTTCCACTTGCTACGATCCTTACATACTTCTTTCGCTTCGTCCACTTTCATTCTTACCATCCATTCCTCCTCTTACATTCAACGTAGCCAAGCGTCTCTCCATGGTCCGCTTTTCGCCTCCGCGAGAAACGAGACGTGATGGGTGGCGAACCACATCGCCGCCATTTTGGATAATTAATTTTTTTGATTATCCATTGCGTTTCCACGGATTGGTGGAGAGGGTCGGAATAGGGAAAGAGAAGGATAGGTGGTGTGGAAAGGAAGATTGGTAAGTTAGAGTGGGAAATAGGGAATGTAGGATATTACCGCCCAGGAGGGCAAGGGATAGGACTATAATATCCTAACTGAACTTATAACTAAAATATATCTAAAATGAGCGTGCGCGTGAAATATACAAAAATGTTGATGATGCTCTGTACGGTTGTTGCACCGTACATACATATTATACATAATAATATATACATAATACTATATACATATTAATGCAAAATAAACTATATGCTCATTAAAAATAATAAAGATAATAGTAATATTAATATAAGTTAATAAGTTCTTTTATATAAAGTTCTCGTGTCACAGTGTTTGGGGAAACACTCCTCCGAAACGGCTTGACCGATTCTTATGATTTTTTTTTAAATATTAGTAGCTATTTTTTATATATGGCTAAACAACGTTTGCCGGGTTAGCTAGTATTTCATATAAATAGTGACCTTGTATTCTGGTTGTGTCGGGACAGAGAGCACCGCGCCGCTGCTGGTGTTCAGCAACCGGCACGAGATCCGCGGCATGGAGCTGCCGTCGCTGCGGTCGCGCGCGCTCGTCTCCTCGCTCAAGAACACCATCGCGCTGGACTGGCGGCGCGACAACGGCGTGCTGCAGCTGTACTGGACCGACGTCGTCGACGACGCCATCTACCGCGGCACGTTGCTGGGAGAAGGTACGACAGCTTCTTGACGGCAGCGATTATAAAATGTATTTTTTTTATACCGGCCAAGTGCGAGTTGGACTCGCGCACGAAGGGCTCTGTGCCATACTACTACTATTATAAATATGAAAGTTTGTGAGGATGGATGGATGAATGGATGGAGGGAAGTTTGTTGATTTTGTCTCTTTTGTTTGTTTTGTCTCTTTCACGCAAAAACTACTGAACGGATTTTGATGAAATTTAATATGGTTTGAGCTCTAAACTAACTGAGGTTTCTTTTTATTCCGAAAAAGTACATTGTTCCCGTGGTGTACGGTTCGTACACCTTGAGATGCTGCTGCTGTTATAGATAATGCTGTATGCTGAATGAAACTAAGATGCTGCTGCTAATATGTATAATGCTAAAAGATAAAATGCTAATGCTATATGCTAATGAGTTACACTAGTCCGCAATGCGCGACGGTTTTGCGTGAACTGATCTTAACACTAAACTTATGTCTAAAATGAGCGCGCACGTGAAATATACAAAATGATGATGATGCGTTTATATTTTGGACTTTGTACGGTTGCACCGTACATGCTCCCGGACGGCAAGAGAAGTGGCTGCTGGATGAATGATTGATGGAATGCTAGATGAGCTAACCTACTGACAAGGTGATAGAAACAATCAACTAATGCTAAGTAACAGATGACACCCGACAATAATACTACTGATCGATCTTAAAACTACAGGGTCCAAAAATAGGGGAAGTGTTTTTATTCACTTGCTCACTACACTTAACACAACACTCTAATTGTTTGCTCATTTCACTCACACACTTATCACTTACACTAACACTCACACATTGGTCGATCATGGCGCGCGGAGGCGCCACCGGACATTGCGCGGCCGGGGCGGCCGGCGCATCCGGTGCGGCCGGCGCGACCGGGGCGGCCGGCGCGGCCGGAGCGGCCGGCGTGGCCTGGGCGACTGGCGCCACCGAGGCAGCCGGCGCGGGCGGCGCTGCAGGCCGACGGGCCCACCACAGGCCTACTGCTACTGCTAACACTACTGCCGCGAGACAGTATAGGACGGCGTAGTGATGAATGTCGTGAGGCGACAATTTCTTTTCCATCTGCTCCGATGCTGTTTTCATCTCTTTGATGCGCTCCCCGAGAGCAAGCAAAGAGCGATTGTAGCTCCCAATCTCTTCGTGTTCAATCCGAGGCAAAGTAATGTTTATGAGATGATTAATTGGCGCGATTTCTGGCGCAAAGACTACCGGCTCTGTATCAAGTACATTATTAATCTGCTTATGTGAATTGATCGTAAACGTAGAACTCTTGATTATACATTCGTCCCATAAAGTGATGACGTTGACGCCAGTCACCTGTTCGTTAGTAACCCGATCTTGACATATTAACCTCAGAGTACAATGACCGCAGCAATGTATTAAAAATTTATTTATTTCAATAGGTGTCCACGACGTCTCGTATGGTGTAAGTGTCGTCTTACACACGTGGCTTTGTTTATCTTTTAAACAAAGGTCGTCGTCAGCCTGTCTGTGGTAGACGGGCGTTTGTACGGCGCAAAGATAAACATTTTTTGATGAATATCTGAAACACTTATTGACGTCGCTATCGGTCATGGGAATAAAGGTGTCCTTTCTGAAGTTCATGGCTACATGCTTTGCTATGGGTATTATGCTGACCATCGTATCCCCCATTGGCTGTGGTAATGGAAACATCGTGTAGATCTCGTAATTCTCTTTATTGATAAGCGGGATTTCGATTTCAAAAATAAAATATTCTTGAGTCATTCTAACTTTAACTTTCATTATTTTATATATATGTGCTAATTCTGCTTGTAAATTTTCCACTGGTAATGTTAAATCTTTAGGTAGCTGTCCACTAATGGTATTAAGCTCGTTGAGTAATTGAGAAGGACTGAGAAGATGAACATTAAATTGATTTAGGTTAGTGATGGTGTCAAGTAACTCATCTTGAATGCCCTTTAAGCTTGAAAGAATATTATTTGCTATTATGCTAGTTAGAATAAAATCTGTTGTAGCTCGTGTATCGCTAATCTCTCGCTGTAGAATAGACATTTGTATGTCAAGATTTTGTAAATGCTTATTGAACAACTTGTGTTGATTTTCCATAGTCCCTTCTATTCTTTGTAGTAAACTGTTTTCTGCTTCGATCACGGATGTTTGATTTTTCCATAGTTGTAATAAATGGTTTTGATTTTCTCTAACTAAACTGATATCTTGTTCGTATTGCTGTGCGAAACGCTCGTCTAGAACGCCAAACAATGAGTTTGCGATGTAACCGACACCGTTGATAAGTCCACGTCGCGTGCGCGGCACGCGCTTCGGCGTGGGCGTACCAAAATGCTGATTTAGCAACATTCGATCGTAGAATTTTAACTCGTCGCAGCCGTGATGTAATTGTACTAACACGATATTACAATGGCTGTATAATGCATGATTCGATGCGCACATATTTTCTAAGTGGTTAACATAATTATCAAGAGTTTCAGAACCTTTCCAGTACGGTTGCATGTTATAGTATGCTATTAATTTCCAGCTGTTTTCTATGAAATGCATTGTTCCCAATTTATTAAAAAAGATGTGCTTGTCTTTATTTATTCTTGTTATATTAAATGGATAGTTATGAGTCGCTTTTATTGCTGTTGTAAACATTAAAAGAAACAATGTAAATATATTCAATAATGTTAGAGATTGAACGTTAAATATTCTGTTCGGAATACGTCTAGTCCGTTTATTGCGGGGCGTATCTATGGCTTGATTTTGCTGAGTTTGCTGCTGTTCATTATTTACCGGAAGAATTGATAATTTTACTATTGGTCGTTTGATAATACCGCTCTTTTTTAAACTGACCACCCTGACGAGTCCATCTGTTCCAGGATGTAAATCTACTACTACTGCTGCTTCCCACAGTCCTCCCGCACTCGGCCAAGATGGAGCATTAAAGTGCCACTCAATTTCCATTTTATCTACTTCTGTATAAAAATCTTGGCTTTGTAAATCATCAAAATCTCGAGTTAATTCAAGGTATTGAATAGCTTTTATAATTTTTGACTGAACTGCTCGTAACTTCGAAACTAACAAATAAGATTCTTTAGCTCCGGATGATGCGATTCTCATAATCCACGCCAAGATTCGTGATGCCAGAGTAAAGCTGCTATATTTTTTGATAACATTTATGATAAACATAAAAATAGATGGATGTTTATTTATATTTATTGCTATATTAGATAAGATTTGCTTACATTCTAAGGTTGTGTCGTACTTTTGACACGATTGCTGCTTTAGATAATTAAGTAGCCAGGTGGGGCCATTCCACCAAAGCTCATGCTGTTCTGTTAGCTCGATATTCATGCCCTTGCTGGCACAATCTTCCGGATTTTTGCTAGATTTGACGTAACTCCAAGCTGGTATAGTTGACGTGATTCTCTTATGTCTATTCGCTACGAATGGCTTCCAGCGGCTCGGCTCACCCTGCAGCCATCCGAGATGGATTTTCGTCATTAATTTTGAAAGCAAAACTGCATCGCATAACTCTAATCGTGGTAGGGAAACGTCGCTCTTTGATATTTTGCTGACCGGTACAAGTTTTGATTTAGCTGCTAATAGTGTTATAATATGACGTGCTTTATCGTTACGTATAGTGCGCGCGTAACTTACGCACGCGTAAACCTTCAACGATGCGTCACAAAATCCCAGTAGCTCTATGGTGCTATTTCTTTCTGATACCGTAGTCAGCTTGCATATAAACCGAAAGTTGTCTTCTGCGGCGTTCCAGCTTAGGCCAAGCGTTTTCGTAAATTCTTGATGCTTACAATCATACGTGCTTGGGATGCCTTGTGCTTTGTCAACGTTTTCTAACAACGATGACTCGTTTGCCGACCATTTACGAAGATTAAAATCTCCCGCTTGTAAAAGTTGGATCAGATCTTGTTGTAACTGCTTCGCTGTTGTGACGTCATTCTTGCCACTGAGGAGGTTATCCCTATAAAAGTCATTTCGACTGTAATCAGACGATGCTTTATTAGACGCATTGAAGACGACTCGCAAGGACTTAGTTGATGAGTCACAGCGGGGAACCCCGTGATGCGGCAAAAAGTAAATAAGTTTCGGGTTACACTGTATTGTTAATTGTATATGTCCTAGCTCGATGTATTCATTGATAAACGATTTGTATTTCTGTAATAAATTTTTATATTTTTGCAGCCGTTTTTCTAATTGATAAAATTGTGCGCATGTCCTTTGTTTTGACGAGCCTAATTTATCGTCCGCGTCTGGATGTAAGGGTAAACGAACGATATATTTATCATCCTCCTGCCGTTGTGTCGTAGACTGGTATTGCTGAATACACAAATTATCCTCCTCTGACATATCTATGTTTTTACCGATATCCTCTATCGACCAAAATTTCTGGATGCTATCTAAGTCGACTGAGACCACGTTACATTGGAAGGACCTTACGTTGCCGCATAGAATCCAACCAAAACGCGTTTGCTGTGCTACTGGAAGAAATTCGCTTTGTTTAATTATTCCGTCCATTATTATAGATGAGTAGACGTCGGCGCCTAATAGTAAGTCAACCGGTCGACGTCGATAAAACTCTGGATCGGCGAGCTGGATGTCCTCTATAAACGACCACGATGGTTTGCTGAAGGATTTGTTAGGCAATTCGTTGACCGCATGGTTCATGATGAAAACTCCGGTGTTTAAAGTGTAGTCGCTATAATTTGACCGTAGGTTGATAGTCATAAAGCCTTTACATGTGTTTTCTTTTGCGCCTAAACCTAAAATTGTTCCCTTGCAATGTTGTCGTGGTAGTCCTAGTCTTTGGGCGGCATTCTCAGTAATCACTGATGTTTGCGAGCCTTGATCGATGAGTGCCCGCATGATTAGGGAGGTGCCGTCTGCAGCTTGTACTACAACATGGGCGGTTGCTAATAAAATTTCCTGAGTGCTATCCAAGGATACGTTAGCGCTGCTTTTATGTTGCTTTGCTGGAAAATTTGAAGTCGGCATAATGAATGCGTCATGAACCAAAGTATGATGATCTGAATTGCATATTTTGCATCTTTTAGTCGAATAACAATTTTTACCATTATGATCATATAAACAATTTTTGCATAGCGATAATTCCGAAATTGTTTTTAATTTAGATTGAGAATTTAACTCAGCAAAAGTGATGCAATATGGCACAGCATGATATTTATTGCAAATTGGGCAGGTTTGCGCTGACGCCGAATAAAAGTTATTAGGGTTCTGTGATTTAAATAATGGGTTCTGATTATTCGTAAATGATTTAAATATATGTTGCTTTTTGAATTCCTTTGGTACTGGCGTCTGTTGTTGATGCTGGATAATGGGTTTTGATGATTCCTGTTTACGTTTAGACGACTCTAATGCTGTAAATTTTATCTCGAGAAATTGTAGAAAATCATTTAATGACGGCAGGTCTCTGGGGTTCTTCAGCGACTCAATATAATCATTGTGCGTCTCGGAATCCAGTTTTTGCGATACTAAATATATTATTAAGGGATCCCAGGTGTCTATATTGACCCCTAGGTTTCTGATGGCATTCAAGCACTCGTTTACAGTGTCATGAACCTTTTTGATAGCTGATGCTGATTGTTGCTGTATAACTGGTAGACTAGTCAAGATGTTCATATGCGAATTAAAAATTAATTTTATGTTGCTATACCGGCGATCTAGTATTTCCCAGCATACCGTATAATTTTCTGAGCTAATCTGAAGATGTTGAACTAATCTTTCAGCTTCGCCCTTTAGTTTACTTTTTAAAAATTGCATTTTTTGGGCATTTGAGAGACACCTATTTTTATGGATTGTCTCAGTAAACAGATCTTTAAAGGAAACCCACATATGATAGCTACCAGTGAACGTAGGGATATCTATTTGAGGTGTAGATTGCGTGCGATGACTCTCGGACCACAATTTGCTGTTGATTTGTTTTTTAGTTCTTGTGAATAAATTTTCGAAATTTACAAACGCTTCTTCATACTCCAAATTCTCACTATAACATTCGCTGTCAATTTCCCAATGTAAACTATCAATTGTGGACCATCGTGACTGCACGGTTCTCATAGCATCCTCAAATTCCCATTTTTCAGACATAGATTCCAAATTTAAGGTACTGATGGTACGTTGGAAAGCTTTAAAGTTACTTTTTTGCTTCCTAAGCATTTCCTCTAATTTGATAGACGTACCTTTTGTCTGGAACGTAGCCTCCGGAATCGATGATGCTCGCGACGTACTTTCTTCTTCCTCCTGCTGCTGGCCTGGTTTTGACGGGAACCCTAACACCGCTGGCCTAATCGGATTTGGCTGGTCTTTTGCCGTTGATGGTAAGTATGCAAGGATAAACGTACGCGCGTCTTTGTAAAAATCTGCGGTTTTTTGATACATATTTTTGACGAAATAATCATGGGACTTATCGTTAAATTCACATAAGCTTATATGATTACTTTGGAATTCATTCCAATATAAATCTAATGTACTTATTCTTTGATTGATATTAGCCGGTGTCTTGCGTTCGGCACCGTCTTTCTTAAAATTACTGAGGAGCTGCTGCATAGCTCCGATAAGCTGGGTTTGTGTTGCTAGGAGACCTTCCATTTTGATGATTTTGCTTGCTATGATTGATAATAATTGATAAATGATGGACTCACCGCTGCTGCTGGAACTTACGTAGCGGCTTCTACAGCTCGAGGTACTGCTTGCTAAACACTCGCGAAGTAGATCCCGCTTACGGTAAGCACGGAGGATCCTAGGACGCTGGTTCTAATTATTAACGAAGGACCATAAAGATGTACGGTTCGTACACCTTGAGATGCTGCTGCTGTTATAGATAATGCTGTATGCTGAATGAAACTAAGATGCTGCTGCTAATATGTATAATGCTAAAAGATAAAATGCTAATGCTATATGCTAATGAGTTACACTAGTCCGCAATGCGCGACGGTTTTGCGTGAACTGATCTTAACACTAAACTTATGTCTAAAATGAGCGCGCACGTGAAATATACAAAATGATGATGATGCGTTTATATTTTGGACTTTGTACGGTTGCACCGTACACGTGGGATACTGTTTTTACACAGGTGCAGCCGCGGGCAAAAGCTAATTATCATTATAAGCATTAGATATTATATTGTATTTTTCTAGTTTTACTTGTCCCGCCGTCTGTTTGTAAGAGAAAAGCAAAATAAATCACGTTTGTTGTATGGGAGCCCCACTTAAATATTCATTTTAGGCCCCATAATCACATCTTGACAGGAGTGCGATGTGTCAAGCGGCGACTATGACGCACACCGTGCCACTTGCCGCTGTGTTCGAGGCAGCGGCCTAAAACATAAGACCCTGCACTCCCGCTCCATGTCCTCATTGTCCTTTAGCGACTCGTCGATCGCAGCACTATGCCTCACGGCCCAAGAGGGGAACTTTATAGCTCTTGTTACCAGATTTAAAAACCACCAAGTCGCTTTTGATAGTATTATACCTAAACACATGGGCCCCAGTTAATCGCTCACAGATACGTACCCATTATAAATGTGCATTGTGTTGTGTAGTGGTCAGCGGCATCGAGCCCGTGGTGCAGCAGGGTCTGTCCACCGCCGAGGGCCTGGCCGTGGACTGGATCGCCGGCAACCTTTACTGGGTCGAGAGCAGCCTGCACCAGATCGAGGTGGGCTCATTACGTCATTTGAAATTATACATTGAATAAAAAAGTCAGTTATTCATTGTTTATTCTTCTGGAATGTTCAGGTGGCACATCTCGACGGAAAATATCGACGCACTCTAATCACCGGGGAGCTGGATAGCCCGCGAGCCATCGCCGTAGACCCCCGACTCGGTATGTACTCTATTTAGCATTCATTCAATAACCAAGCTATTAATGTATTTATCGTATGTAATGTATATGCGATTTTCATATACCGTCTGTAATAGGGGATCGGACTACATCTGAAATATTTAGATTCATTAATATATTCAGAAATATTGAGGCATTACTACTTGGTAAATGTAAAAAATATATTATTTTATGTGTAGTTTACTAATAAAATACATTTAAAAATTACCAAAAAAAAAATATTTTTTTTTTTGCGAAATTGGTAAACAAAACCTACATCATTGTTTACTCACATCATATACAAAAACATTCATTAAGATAAGTATAAACTTAAACGCACAAATATGAGAGATATTTACAAATATATTCCGGCGGCCATATACTTCATATACCTACAAGTGACGTCATTTGTAGGTCGACTTTAGTATGGAGCGTTTTTAGGAGGCTCGCGAAATTTTTTATACAAATCGCTGTACCTTTGAAAATATTGACTTTTGATATACGGGTTTCTTCTGAGAAGTTACTCATATTTAAGAGTACTATTCATTTATTCAATAAAAAAATAGTCCGATTGCCTATTGCCATCGAAATTCGACGATTACAGAGTGCTATTAAGCAATTAGTTTTACTGTACAACACTGTTATCTTACGTCAACCCTGTGACGCCAGGCTACGTGTTCTGGACGGACTGGGAGCCGACGCTGCCGCGCATCGAGCGCGCGTCGCTGGCGGGCCGGCGGCGCGTGCGGCTGCTCCGTGCGGACGCGGACGGCGCGGGCGCGTGGCCCAACGGCCTGGCGCTGGACCACCCCGCGCGCCGCCTGTACTGGGTGGACGCGCGCTCCGACTCCGTGCACACGGCCGACTACGACGGCGGCGACCGGCGCGAGCTGCTGCGCGGCCACGAGGCGGTGTCGCACCCCTTCGCCGTGACCGTGTTCGAGTCACACGTGTACTGGACCGACTGGCGCAGCAACAGCGTCGTGCGCGCCAACAAGTGGAACGGCAGCTCGGTCGCCGTGGTGCAGCGCACGCTCACGCAGCCCTTCGACCTGAAGGTGAGCGTCTTGCCGCGTGCGAATATGACCACTGACACAAACTTTATTAATACAATAAAAATATTTTTTTATTAAAAATACAGTAATACAATTGAACAAAAAATGTATTTCCACAAGTGTCACAAATAAAGGTAATATCGGCAGCCGTAGCCCTAGTATTGACTGTAACGGCTGTCGGAAATACAATCAAGCCATAATGTCTCTCGTCTCAGGTCATACACCCCAGCCGCCAGCCGCGCGGCACCACAGACCCCTGCGCCCAAAACGGCGGTTGCTCGCATCTCTGCCTCATCGACTCGGCCACGGAGCGCGTTTGCGCGTGTCCACATCTCATGCGTCTCGCTGCTGACGGACGCACTTGCGAGGGTATGCGTAGTTGTTAATTTATTTTCTTTATATAAGCAATTTGGCTATTTGTTTTTGAAAAAATTTGCATATATGGAAGTTTAAAGGTAGACAATCTGTTTATATTATGAAACAAAATAGTCGTTCACGCGACATCTGGTGCTGTGACGTCACTGCAATCTATCAAATATATTTTTTTTATAAAAAAATATTGTAAGCGGTTTAAAACTATATATGTCGGTGATTTAAAATACTTTCCAAGAATTGATAAGCAGCCGATTCTTTTCGCACATTTGGAATATATAATAATATAATAAAGAGGAAAAGTTTGTATGTTTGTTTGCATTGAATAGGCTCCGAAAAGATTGGACCGATTTTGATGAAATTCGTCACAGATGAAGAGTAGACTACGGGGAAGGATATAGGCTAAATGTACGGTTTCTGCCAAATTAACTTTTGCGCACACGAAGTCGCGGGCAACATATAGTATAAAATAATAGTGTATACTTCCAGTTCACGAGCGCATGCTGGTGGTGGCGCGCGCGGGCGAGGTGCGCGGGCTGGCGCTGGAGCAGGCGGCCGAGCTGATGATGCCGACCGTGTCGGGTGCGCTCGTGTCCTCCCCCACCGCGCTGCACGCCCTGCCCGCCGAATACGCCATCTTCTGGATAGATATGGATGTGAGTCATTTCTGTCTTATTTAAGCTTTGTTTTCTCATAGTAAATAAATTATTCGGCTACAGTTTTTGTTGCTGCTCCGAAACACGTAATGTGTTGTAGGGACGATTATGGCATGTAGGTTATTAGTATTACTGTTGCGATGTTTTATTCATTTATTTATTCAACCTTAAATCTACCATAATAGTCCATAACAGGCCTTATCCTAATTTTGATATAGTTAACTGTGAATGATTGAATCTCAATGAAACGAAAGTAATTGCAATAATTATAGTGAATTAGTACAAAGATTTTATGTTTTAGACGTACGAAGTAAAACGCGCGGACGTGCGCGGTGGCGGCGCGGAGGCTGTGGCGGACAGTGCGCTGGCGGGTGCGCGTGCGCTTGCGCTGGACTGGGCGGCGCGCCTGCTGTACGTGTGCGGGGGCGGCGTGCTCGCCGTCAGTGGCTTGCGCGGTGACCGCACCGCTACGCTGCGTCGGGACGCGCCCACGCACGTCTCCGCGCTGCAGGTGCACCCGCTAAGGTAAATATTATAGAACGCATATTTGTTGCTTAAAAATCCGTATTAAATGTCCGCTATACATATATAATCCGTTGACATCGATAAATTAATGATTAGACTGAATCGTTGGCTCGGTTATCGCGGTGTTTCAAAAGTCAAAATTTACAGTAATTATAAATTGCTTGTTGAAACTATTTATTCAAGGGGCAAATTATTTTGGGCGACAAACGATGACGGCGAGGAACGCATTGAAACTGCAAACGGCGACGGAAGCGGTCGCCGCGTCCTCCTCAAAGACAACATGCACGTTGCCGGAGTTACTAGTATGTATAAAATCTTTAGTTTAATGACCTTACGATTAAAACCATGTTCAATTTATTGTACATTATTACATAATTTGTATTTCTTGCAGGTTTTGCAATTGACATAGAAAACAATCGCTTGTATTGGGTTAACTTGGCGTCCGCTGCGATTGTGTACATGGACTTGCGAAAGGAAACTGTTCACACGGTAAGTTGTGTTTTCTAACTTAATGAATGTTGCAGCAGCATGTTGCTTTAATTAATCTTGATCCTTTAAAAATATGTTCAACTTACAGACATGACGTGACAGACATGAAGCGTACACTTACGAAATATTAATCTTTGTCTTGAGACCGACAAATATATGTAGTTGTATAAGAAAGGGTTATTTTCTTTTTCGTTTTCATCGAAATTCAAACTATAACAACGCTAAAGAGTTTTGACTTTTCGATGAAAATAATATTAAACTACTTATATGTAGCATAAAAAATGTTTAATAAGATGAAAATATCATGCATAAATAAAACGCAAACAGTTGCCGCTGCATATGGGCGCGCGGCCGGTGGCGCTGGACGTGCACGCCGGCGAGGTGCTGTGGGCGGACAACTCCGACGCCACGCTGCGGGCCTGCGACAAGGACGAGTGTGCCAATCCGAGGATCTACAAAAATAATACTGGTTTGTGTTTTACGTAACTAATATTTTTATTTGTATATTTTGAGGGAAAGTATTTTAAACACAGCAAGAATGTTAGTTAAGAAGAAAGCGGTGCTGATAAAATATGATACTATACAGATGGCGTGACGTCGATTCGCGTGTATGACGCAGACGCACAGCGCGGCGCGGGTGCGTGCTCGCTCCGTACGGCGCCGTGCGAGCACTTGTGTGTACCGCTCAACGAGTCGCGCAGCTTGTGCGTGTGCGCGCAGGGCTACCGTCGTGATGGATTACGTTGCGTTCGTGAGTATACAGAATATTCGTATATTCTCTCTACTTAATAAGAAATGGAAAACACGAAAAATAAATTGTATTGCAGCCCTAGACGAGGCGTTGATATACTCGATGAGCTGGGAGCTCCGCGGGCTCCTACTGAACGCCACGAACGGCAGCGACACGAGCGCCCTGCCGCCCATCCCGCAGATCGCGAACGCGGCGGCCATCGACTACTACGCGGCGGGGGAGTGGCTGTACTGGGCGGACGGCGAGGCGGGCGCGGCGTGGCGCGTGCGGCGCGACGGTTCGGCGCGGCAGGCCGTACTGGTGCGCGGGGCGGCGGCGGGCGCGGGCGCGGACGCGTTGGGCGCGCTGGCGGTGGACTGGTTGGCCGGCAACCTCTACTGCTCCGACCCCTCCCGAACGCTGTTGCTGCTGGCGCGCCTCGACGGCTCGCACCGCTACGTGCTGGCCGACACAGACCCGTTGCCCGTCACCGGTTAGTAGTCACTCTACATATAAAATTATTTATTACTGCGATAGAATTATTATTATTACGATTATTTTATAATAGTGAAAGTTTTTTTTTTTAATTACGCTCTGATATCTATTACAGCTATAGCGATCGACCCGGTGGCGGGCTGGCTGTTCCTGTCGGGAGGCAGCTGGATCCAGCGCACGCGGCTCGACGCCTCCGCGCCGGAGCTGTTGTACAACGGCACGGCGCTCTCCGACATAGCGCTAGATGTGCAGGTAGGGCCGCGTACATCATACGATAGCCGAATTTTAAGCTTTTGTGGCTGAGACAGCTTTGTACTTAGGGACTGTAGAGGGGGGAATAAAGGTAAGCCGGGGCCTTGTTGCAGGGCGGCATGGTGTACTGGACGAACACGTACTCGCCGAGCGTGTGGCGCATGCGCTATGACGGCTCGGGGCAGGCGCGCGTGCTGGCGGGTGCGCCGCTGCGCTACCCGCTCGCGCTGACCGTGCACCGTGCGCACCTCTACTGGCTCGACACGTGAGACACCGCCATCTGCTTTATCGCATAAAACGTGAATACCAACTAAACCTATGTATCTTTACAGGATGTTGGGTAATGGCAGCGTGGCGGTGGCTCCGCTGACAAACCTGAGCGACTATAGAATCGTCATCGACAAAGTCGGCGACAGCCTCAAGGACCTACTCGTAAGTAAAATAAGTGTTACCACTTTTGTGACTATTAAATAAAAGAATTACATTGATATTGTATGAACTTTCAATGCGTAGATATGGTCTTCGGAGTCGCAGCGGGCGCCGCCGGGGCGTGCTTTGAGCGCGTGCGCGGTGAACAACGGTGGCTGCGAGGCGCTGTGCCTGTGGGACGGGCGGCACGCGCGCTGCGCCTGCCCGCACGCAGACCTCGCGCCCAACGGCAAGAACTGCACACGTCAGTACACTTTATATGTCACTAAGCTGACGCTTACATTATTTGTCTATAAATTATTGACAGTGGATTATTATGATTTTGCAGCGTACAAATCTTTCTTGATGTACTCCCGCCTGACACAAATCGACACCATACACTTTGAGGACGAGAAAAATTTGAACTCTCCTTATCCGCCTATTGAAAATAAGTAAGTAAACTTACATTTTAATCTGCTTAGATTTTCATAAACAACATACACTCCTAGTATGCGAACATAATAATATTATAATTCTATTACAGGACCCTGATGCGTAACGCGATTGCTCTAGCTTACGAGTACGACACGTCCACCATCTTCTACTCGGACATCCAGCGCGGCTCCATCAACGCCGTGCACTTTAACGGGAGCGATCACCGCGTGTTTCTCGAACGTGAGTATTCAGCGATCTGAACTACTCTGCTCCTTTGATTTTGTTCGCTCATTGAATACTGTTTCTGCACAGATGCGGGCTCGGTGGAGGGTATGGTGTTCGCGGCCGACAGCGGCATGCTGTACTGGACGTGCGCCAACACCGCCACCATCAAGGCGGCCAACGTCCGCGCTATGCGCGCCGACGCCGCCCGCTCGCCCGCCGCGTCGCCAAACGCGCACGTTCGCACCTTGCTCACGCTCACGCCCGGCGACCGCCTGCGCGGCATCGACTACGAGCCCTGCCAGAGGTGAGTCACCCGCGATCGTCGCAACCTATTTCGTAAAAATATCCGTTAATTATTATACAAGTCACTATCTGATATCATATTTAGGCGAATTTACTGGACAAATTGGAACGAGTCGCGGCCATCGATCGAGCGGGCGTTCATCAGCGGCGCAGAGCGGCAGGCGATCGTAACGACGGAGATCCTGATGCCGAACGGACTAGCGCTGGAGCACCGCGCGCGCTTGCTGTACTGGATCGACGCGCGACTCGACAAGCTGGAGCGCATGCACTACGACGGCTCGCACCGCGCGGTGGTGACGCGCTCCACCGCTACCGAGCACCCGTTCGCCGTGGCGGCGGGCGGCGGCTGGCTGTTCTGGACGGATTGGGTGGCGCGCTCCGTGTTCCGCGGTGACCGTGCCGGTCGCGTCGCCACACTGCGTCGCGACGTGCTGCGGCCCTGCGCCGTCGTCGTCGTCGCGCCCGACCACCAGCACTGTGAGTGCTCTTACATAGTAAATCAAATCTGTATCTTTAAAAATTTAGAACCAGTAGTAGATGTTATTTATACTCTTCAGGCGCAACGGATCCGTGCGCGATGGACAACGGCGGATGCTCAGAGATGTGTACAATGGACGTGAGCGGGCACGCCAGCTGCGGCTGCGGTGCGGGGCGCGAACTGCAGCGCGACGGACGCTCGTGCGGCGCGCCGCTCCCGCACCGCTGCCCGGCCGAGCGTTTCGCCTGCGCCGAGGGGCCCTGCCTGCCGCAGCACCTCGTGTGCGACGGCGTACCGCACTGTAGCGACGACATCGGCGCTAGCGACGAGGATCTCTACTATTGCAGTGAGTTTATACATTTCGTATCAATGCCACGTTTACTATCCTGATTGTTGCCTGGCGGCTAGCAGGAACGATTGACAGCTACATAAACGTAACGCTATCGAATGTCAAAATTGTATGGGTGCTGTTAAAATTTTCATTCTAATCTCTTTTTATAACGTTACGATTAGGCAGCTGTCAATCGTTCCTACTAGGCACCGTGATTCTAAAGTGTTTGTCCTTAAAGCGTCTCGCAACTGTCCGGCCGACTACTTCGCGTGCGGCACCGGGGGGCGGTGCCTGCCGGCGACCGCCAAGTGCGACGGCCGGCCCGACTGCGAGGACGGTGCGGACGAACTCGGCTGCGACTGTCTAGACACCCACTACAAGTAATTATTTTTCTCACAATATCTATAGTAGAGTCAGCATAAATAAAAATAAACATTTCAGGGTTCGCAGTTTCGTCACATCGTCGTTAACTTGAATGACGATGTGACGAAACTGCGAACAAACTTGCGAAATTTACTTGATAATAATAAATAAATGCCAGGTAATTGAATTTAAGAATTATGTCGAGAGAGCAGCTGGCACAATCGCTGTGATATTGCAGGTGCGACGACGGCACGTGCGTGGAGGCGGGGGCGCGGTGCGACGGCGCGGCGCAGTGCCCGGACGGCTCGGACGAGGCGGCGTGCCCGCACTCTAGCTGCGCGACGCTGGGCGACGGAGCGCTGCGTTGCGCCTCGGGGAACGCCTGCTACGCGCCCGACATGCGCTGCGACCGCCTACCCGACTGCCCCGACGGGAGCGACGAACTCGACTGCCCCTCTGGTACGACACCTACCTATCCTACCTACGTCGACTTATCCATTATGCGGTACTAATCACAACTTTCTGCGTCTTCTGCGTAGACACTACAACGAGTTTGTCGATGAACAGCGAGGAAGACACGTTCGAGGAGCAGCCTCTGCTGGGCTGCTCGCGGGAGCAGTTTGAGTGCGGGGGCGGGGGCGGCGGCGGCGGTGCGGTGGAGTGCATCCCGCTGGCCTGGCGCTGCGACGGTCGCCTGGACTGCACTGACGGCTCTGACGAAACCTTACACTGTAGTAAGTATTAAATTATTTGATAAATAAAGTTAAATAAGCGCACAGTAAAAAATATACTGCTTTAGTGATTAGTTAGCTAGCTCTGGTTTCATCGAAATATGGTTTTGCAGCCATTTTGATATTATAGGGGCTTGAGATAAGTTTTTTTTTTATTTTATTTATTTTTTATTCTATTTTAAAAGGAAAACTTACAGCTAGTACAATAATAATGACAGGGTTGGGTAACACGATAAGGCAAATTACAAGTTTTCACGAATAAAAAACTATTCCACTTGAATAGGCCACAAGAACACAACGTCGTGCGGACCGGAGACGTTCCGATGCGGCACGTCGGGCGCGTGCGTGCCGGCGACGGCGTTCTGCGACGGCGTGGTGGACTGCCCGCGCGGGGAGGACGAGGCCCGCTGCGCCTGCCCCTCCGGCTCGTTCCGGTGCGCATCTTCAGCGCACTGCCTAGATACGGTAAATCGGTTGAATCTATGTCCGTATATGGATTTCTAACAACTATCCTCACAATTTCGGTGGCGCGAGCTAATACATCGCATACTCTCGCGACAGAAACTGTATTGCGACGGGGACAAGGACTGCGAGGACGGGTCGGACGAACCGCCGGGCTGCTCGGCGCGCGCGGCGGCGGCGTCGGAGGGGTCGGATTGCGCGCGGGGCGTGCGCTGCGGCGGCCGCTGTGTCGACGAGGTGCTCGTGTGCGACGGCCGCGACCACTGCCAGGACGGCCGCGCTAACGGAACCGGCTCCGACGAGGATCCTTTGGCGTGCTGTACGTAATATGAAAGCGATCATTAATTTTGTATTATTTGGCATTGAAAGTAGCAAATGATTCAGATTAACCATGTCCATCTTTGACTCTCTTTTCTTTATAGTATCTTATGATGTATAGTGTTTTAACTTTAAGACGGGCTAGTTTTTTGAACCTAATACAAAAGTCGTCGAAACTTATCTCTTGGCAGATGTGCCTGCAAATAAATTCTTGTAATATTGCAGCGTCGTTCGCGTCTGCATTTGGAACGGAGGCAGAGGCTGGCGCGGCGATCGCGGGCGGCGCGGGCGGTGGCGGCACGGGATGTGCGGGCGCGTGGCGCTGCGGCAACGGCGCGTGCGTGCCGCTGTCGGCGCTTTGCGACGGTCACGACCACTGCGGCGACTACACCGACGAGTGGCGATGCAGTCAGTATATTTAGTATAATTTATTGATATCAACTGCATTAATATTACAGAAAACCTCTGCTGCAGAAAATTCACGAAATTAAGTTAGTATTAAAAGTTTAAAAAATTCAAAGTCATCATTACAAAATACAGCGTTCCATTGCAGACGTGAACGAGTGCGTGCTGCTGAACGGTGGGTGTGCGCACAACTGCACGGACCTGCCGGTGGGGCGCGCCTGCTGGTGCCGGCCCGGCTGGCGCCGCGACCCGCGGGACCGTCGCGCCTGCACCGACGTCGACGAGTGCGCGGAGGACCACCCATGCGACCATCACTGTCGGTAATAAACTTTAAATAAATAAATAATAATAAATAAAATCATTGTAGGTGTGGCTATTAAAATCACGCACATAAGTTTTGTTATTCGACAAAGGTGTGCTGGAGAGCACGCGCGGTGCTTGGTTATTGCGTTCTTACAGTACGAAAATGCTACGACGAGACACAAGACACCGCATAAATAGTTCTTTTTTTTTCAAAAAAAAAATATCTTTTTTTAAGTCGATAAAAGTGTAGAATATCACATTTTTACAAATTAAATATTTTTAATAGGTATACATAAATCTAAAACAAATAGTTATTTAGGTTGTGGCGATTTAAAACTTTATGCAAACAAAATAAATTCTCCATCACGGTTTGTTACGTCAAAACGGAAGCAGTCACAGGCTCAACGTATCGCTCTCTTTATTATTACAAGTTTAAAATGTTTACATACTTTAAAAGACTTACGAGTACAAAAGTGGGATTTAGATTGTTTACTATCATTTGGTCTTATATTGAATAGACGAAAATTTCTTTTTAGGTTACTATACTCGGTTTTACACTCACTAGGTACATCAACTGGATAAGAATTTTGACTTGTGGTTTCAGAAACACGATAGGCAGCTACGTGTGCTCCTGCGCCGAGGGCTATCGCTTAATGGAGGATGGATCTAGCTGCGCGGTTATCTCTTGTAAGTTATCTACATACCATATGTGTGTAAAATATATCTCTCAAGGGGAGTGAGTATCTGATAGTTTACTATGTTCTATGGAATAAACCGTCGCCAGCGGTATTTTCGGATTACTACGACCTTAAAGAAAAGAGCGTAGGTACTCCTTTTTAAAATACCGGCAATGCATTTGCGACCTTGCTGGTATTGTGTGTTGTGTTGTATCCATGAGCTACGGTAATAGCTTCCCTTAAGGTGATCCGATGATAATGAAAATAATATGGGCAAAAGAAGAAGTTTCCACATATTTCTTAAAAAGGAAGTGGTCTGTTCAGACCCAAAAAGATTAAACGAGGGTTTTTAAATTCGTGACATCTAACAGTTTTTTAACACGACAAGGACCGCCGGGCTACCGAGCGCCGCCTGGTGACAGAAAAATAATCAAAAATTCTTATTGACCGTTTTTGATACCACTTATGCCACTAGATGACGCTTTGTGTGAGTTGGATCTGCCCCCTAACGGCAGAAAAAATATCAAAACCCTCATTTGATCTGAACACAGTACATAAACGTTAATTAATTTTCCGCAGCGGTGAAGCCGTCGCTGATCTTCACGAACCGCTACTACATCCGGCGGACGCCTCTGCGCGGGCGCGGCGGGGGTGGCGGGGGTGGCGGGGGCGGCGCGACGTCGCTTCTCGTGCACAACCTCACCAACGCCGTGGCGCTAGACATGCACTGGGCTAGCGGCTGTCTGTTCTGGAGTGACGTCACGCGGCTCGGCTCCTCCATCCGTCGCCTCTGTCGGCCCTCGCTCGACGGTACGTACCCTGAACTTTACTACCGATCTTCCCGGATATCTGTTCCCGGATATCCGGATGTTTAGGGCCGGGCTTATGTGAACATAATAGTTCACATAAGCCCGGCCCTAAACACAGCCTGAATTTTAGTCCATTCTTAATTATAAGATATCTAAAAAGCCAATATGTGTGTGGAACATGCAAGTTTCCAATGAAAATGTTAATTCGTTAAAATATTAATTTAAGAATCTCAAATTCAAGACTTTGCTAGGCCGAGCCGTACACTCTTGAATACGAAATCTAAACGTTACTGTAAAACTTTTGTGAATGCAGAGAACGTGAGCGGCGGCGGACGCGAGGAGGCGGCGCTGGTAGCGGGTGCGTCGCTCCAGAACCCGGACGGGCTGGCGGTGGACTGGGTGGGTGCGAACGTGTACTGGTGCGACAAGGGCACCGACACCATCGAGGTGGCGCGGCTGGACGGTTCGCACCGCCGCGTGCTCCTCCGCCACCGCCTCGCCGAGCCCAGGGCGCTCGCGCTGCTGCCGCAGAAGGGGTGAGTGGCAGCTTGTAATGCGTGACTAGTAAAGGACATTGTTGTAGTGTATACTGTATATTATTAATGACAAACGGACAGGTCCACACCCTTTTAATATATATGTATTTCGTAGTAATAAAGTGTATGGTCAGCTTATTTAATTGATACAATAATAGGGAATATGCACGTAATTTTTTAATTTTTTTATTTTGATCTATCTTGTTTGGTAAACCGTATGGTAAAATCAGTTTTTTGATATCATTAAAAATAACTAAGATATGAACGTTTAAAGTAGTCTATTAGACAGAGAGATCGGACGTGTATCGTGACGTCACATAACACGACTTTCATAGAAAGTTCATACTAAATTTCGTTTTGCTAGAAAGAGATAGATTACAAACTTTGACCGCTCATATCTTGCTCATTTATCAACAGATATTGAAAATTTTTTCGCCATTTCCTTTATTTTTCAGTCTAGTATCATATTATTATGTTTTAAGCTATTTTTATATTTTATGCATATTCCCTATTATGTCTATGCAATATTTATGTACGAGGACAGACGACACTCTTGCGAGAGCCAGTCGTCTGCCTACCACTATCTAACGAGGGTGTCCCAATAAAGTATGAACCAATATATAGTATTTTATTAGAAGTCCCAGTCAATGCATCTACACTGTCTATGCTGCTGCTATACGAGTCATATACATAAAATTATTTAGATGTGTAACCAAGAAATGATTATACTCCGATTTATAATACTCTCACTTAGTAAAATGACAGCCAAAAATAATTCATTCTCTACTACCTGACAAAGAACGTGCACAAAAATGTAATTTCACGGACTGAGATTATAAATGAGAGTATATCGAGTGCTGTGCTTGTAATTTACGTCTGTAAATACACTAGGTGGATATACTGGTCGGACTGGGGCTCGGCGGCGCACATCGGGCGCGCCGGCATGGACGGCTCGGGGCGGCGCGTGCTGCTGGGCTCGGGGCTCGGCTGGCCGAACGCGCTCACGCTGGCGCCCGCCTCCGACGAGCTGTACTTCGCCGACGCGCGGGAGGACTTCATAGCCGTCGCCGACCTCGACGGCAACAACATGCGGGTGCTCTTCTCCCGAGGTCCGTTTACTCCGTTCAGAAGCCCAATTCTCGTAACTATTTTCGATATAATCTCGATTCGGTCACCGCACTGACTCATTCGCATACGCGTTAAATAGAGCGCGCGAGAGTGGGACGGCCAGAAAATCCAAACGAGATTTAAAGATCCAGGTCCAGGTCCTATTTAATCTAAACGTAAACATTGAACAATAGCGCACTATAATGCTACCGTGTTCGATCTCATTTTTTACCATGCAATTAAGAAATTCAGTGACACATTAATTTGGTCGCATTTGATCATTTTGTGTACGATTAGATCTGAATTCAAAGAGCTCTGTGACCTAGTGGGTAGACCGTTTGACACACATTCGAGAGAGTGCAGGTTCGATTCCCAGGTTGTGGCGTGTACCGATGAGACTTTTTCAGATCTCAATTACATTATACGGACGCTTTAACAGTGAAGGTAAACCCGCACATGGTCATTCCTCTGGACCAGGCTGACTATGTTGCAAGAATGCCGTCTGTGCTTGGGCAACTATACGACATTAAAAAAACCGCCTGTCCCGGGCACTACAGTATTTCAAGCGTGGCTACTTGCTCGGAGAATACTGTATAAATCATCCGTATGAAAAGGCCTAAGTTTTAGATCTGAAGATAGTAGAAAAGTATATTCGGGCTCTATCTTGTCACATACAGACAGGTGAGACAGGTGGCCCTAATCAAGATTGTCGTGTTTAGATAAAATGCCGTGGCTGCGGCTTCACCACGTGTTCGCGCTGGCGACGTGGCAGGGGCGGCTGTACTGGAGCGACTGGGAGACGCGCGCCATCGAGAGCTGCCGCCGCCGGCCCGACCGCCACTATAACGTGAGTATTGCGGCCTGCCGTGCCGTGACTTCATTATTAGCTCCCGACACAAACAGACGGGTGTTATAAGTTTATTTATTTTATTTATTTATTTTTATAGCACAAACAGAGGGGTGTTACAACTTAGGTGTATCTATAATAATTACTGTCTATGGCATCGTAGCTTCGAAATGGAAGAACCGATTTGGATCTAGTTAGATGGTTCTTATTTTATTTTATTTTATTTTTCAAGGAAAACTTACAGCTAGGTAGTACAAAATTAACAACAGAGTAACAATATAGAGCCAATTACAAGTTTTCACGATTAACTTATAGATACTAATAGATAATGTTGAAGTTAAGGTAGACATTACATGGACGAGCAAAAAATAAGGAAGAAGATTTGAGTTAAAATTAAATACAATATTAGCAATTATTAAAGAAATGGTCTGTTAGAGATTTTCTTAAAATTTTTGTGCTAGTGTTAAACAAATCTATGTCGGTACTCCGAGACGCTGTATTGTACGCTCTGCTAGCTCGCACGATGTACGAGTTCTGACGATAGGTGGTAGGAGCAAACGGAACGTGAAGGAGATGGTATTTCCTAAGTGAACCAGTCGGTACTCTAAGCTCGAACTTGCTTAATAGTTCTGAGCAATCAATTATACCGTTGAATATCTTAAAGAGGAACGATAAGTCGGCAATGTTACGTCGTTCTTCAAGCGGTAGAATATGGAATTTTTTGCATCTTTCTACGTAATTAGGTAAGTAGGTCCTGGACTTAAACTGGATATATTTTAAAAACTTTTTTTGAATATTCTCAATACGATTAATATAAGTGTTAGTGGAAATTCAATTTTTATAAGAAAAATAATTTCATATTGTTATCACTAGATGTCGCTGTTAGGCTCGTGAATCACGCTTTCGCTTGCACGATTGCGATTTATATAGTTGTAATTGATTTTTGTTAATGTGAGAATTTTTTGAGAGAATATATCGAGTGTTAATTGATTTAGTATTATTAATTAACCCTCCAAGTTGACCTCCGCGAGTGCCGTAAAATACATGGTCCTTGGTCGAGTCGGATACGGTCGCGATAGTTCGCGAGTGTAAAGTGGTCGTCGGTGGTAGTGACCATACCACCCTACGCGTCGAATTACTGGGCAGTGGATCGCTGTCCAGAGCAGCCCCTTCAAGTGGGGTACCAGGTGAGAGGTATCCTGAGGAGCAGCCAGTTGGAGCGTGGAGCAGCCAGTTGGAGCGTGGTGCAGCTTGACTGGACTGGTGGGAGGACATCCGCAGCAGCGACGCGAGGGTCAAGAGCAGCAGCAGTACTGGGTACGGTGTTTGCCTGGTAACGGCGCCGAGTACAGTGACGAGTGACGTCACCAAGAAGTATCAGTGAGTGAAGTGAAACCGTGAGTACGTTAAAATGTTTATTTAGTGCACAAGTTTCGTCTTCAAAAAAGTTCGGTAAAAATTGAACTTCGAAGCGTGGACTTGTAATTATTTTGTGAAAACAACGAGGGACATAGTCTAAAAAGTTCAGAAGAATAAGAACACTTGTAGTTTTAATTTCATTGTTTGAACTTACAATAATTAGTATCAACTTTAGATTTAATTATAACTTAGAAGTAAATTCTACTTTTGCTTAATATACGTTTGTTTAAAATTAGAAATGGAGGAACTTAATAATATTCAAGAAGAGTTAAAGGCTAATATTGTTAAGGCAAAGTCTAACTTTAAAAAATGTCCTAAACAGCGTCTTACTTCAACACATATTGAAACGCGTATAGAACGATTAGAGCAATCGTGGAAATTATTTCATGAAACACATATTAAAATAATTAGCGAGATAAAAAAGTCAGATTTACATAGTTCTAATTATTATAAATGTGGTGTTTACGATGAAGTTGAGGAGTTTTATATTGAATTTAAAACTCAACTTAAAGAGGCTTTGAATAGTAGCAAATTATGCATCGATTCAAATGATAAGATGGAAACTGGTCAAAAGGAAGTTAATCATTTCAAATTGCCGGAGGTTAAAATTCCTTTATTTTCTGGTAAATACACCGAATGGCAGACCTTTAAGGATTTGTTTGTTGGATTAATACATAAAAATTGTAAATTAGACGATGCACAAAAATTATATTACCTCAAAGGATATTTGACTGGAGAAGCTGAACTTTTATTGAGAAATTGTAATGTGTCGTCTGATAATTATATGGTATGTTGGAAAAAATTAGAATCTATGTATGACAACAAAAGATTTTTAGCAAACGGAGCTTTAAAACGTTTATTTAGTCAAAAATCTATAACTACCGAGTCGGCCTTTGAGATTAAGAAACTGTTAAATATAACTTGTGATTGTTTGCAATCAATTAAAAATATAGGAATAGACACGTCATCTTGGGACGTATTAATTATTTATATAGTGAGTGCTAAATTAGATAAAGATACTAAAAAGGCTTGGGAGTTACAATTGTCGACAGAACAAGGTGATGATTTACCAACATTTGACCATTTTTGTGAATTTTTAACTGGTAGATTTAGAGGATTAGAAAATTTGGATGAAAAACCAGATAGAAAGTCAAAGCACGCTCAATCTTTTCATGTGTTCAAAGATAAATTAAACGTATCTTGTGTATATTGTTCTGATAATAATCATAAAATTCAGTATTGTCCGAAATTTGTAAAAGAATCTGTCGGTAGCAGGCGTAATTTCATTCAGGATAAGGGTTTATGCTTTAGATGTCTGGGCTCTAATCACTCCGTAAAATCTTGTAAGAGCAATGTCAGGTGCCAGGAGTGCAAACGTCGTCATCACATATTAATACATGATGCTCGCGGAGATAATGTCACTTCAAGCGCCCAAGAAGAAGCGTCTGCAGTGAGTCCAATAGTGTCGTGTCATTCAATTGAGAATAGTAAAAATACTGTTTTGCTAACTACAGCGCTAGTAGAAGCCGAGTCAAAAACAGGACACTATCGGATGATCAGAGCTTTGTTGGATCAAGGCTCCCAAGGATCTTTTATTACGGAGTCCATGGTCCAACACTTAGGTCTAAAGAAAACGCCATCTAGAAACACGGTTTTCGGGGTGGGCGGCAAGAAAAATGCCACTGCGACGTCTATGGTAGCACTCAAGATTAAATCAAGGCTGAACCCAAACTTTCAGTTAAAGATAAACGCCTATGTTTTGACATCAGTTACAGCCCTTCTCCCAGCTGTAAAAGTAGCTCGCGTAGAATGGGTAGATCTGAAAGATAATCAACTAGCGGATCCTGAATACTCCAGACCCAATAAAATAGACATTTTACTAGGTGCTGAGGTGTTCAGTCAAGTTATTCAGGAAGGAATTAAGAAAAATATAAGTGGTACACTATTGGCACAAGAAACAATGTTTGGTTGGGTATTGTCAGGAGTAGTCGAAATTGATACATGCAATACTTACTCGCATATTACGGTAATGCATACTAACGTCCAAGATGATGAGTTGCTGCGAAGGTTTTGGGAAATGGAAGCCGAGCCTTCTGGAATAAAACGAATAATGACGGATGAAGAGGTTAAATGTGAAAAATTATTTGCCTCTTCTACAACGCGAAATGAAGACGGCAGATATATCGTGAGATTACCTGTGCGTGATAACAGTGTTGTTTCTAATGTAGGTGATTCCGAAGCTATTGCTGAAAAAAGGCTGAAAGGTTTAGAGTTAAGATTAACGAAAAATTCTAACTTGAAAAGAGATTACAAAAACGTTATAGAAGAATACATAGATTTGAAACATATGGAAAAAGTGACTGAAGATAAAGTAAATAATAAAAAGGCAGTCTACTTACCGCACCATGCCGTTGTTAGGGAAGAAAAGGATACCACTAAAGTTCGAGTGGTATTTGATGCATCCTGTAAAGGTTCAAACGGGATGTCGTTAAATGACAATTTATTAGTGGGCCCTACTTTACAAATGGAGCTTCGCCATACTCTAATGAGATGGAGAAGACACAAAATATGTCTTACGAGTGACATAATCAAAATGTATCGGCAAGTATTAGTGAACCGGGACGATACACACTTACAAAGAATCCTGTGGAGAGAAAAAGACGCAATTGAAAAATATGAATTACTTACCGTAACCTTTGGTACTGCATCGGCGCCATATCTGGCAGTTAGAGCACTGCAACAGGTGGCTAGAGATGAATGTCAAGAAGAAGAAGCATTTCAAATATATGCAGAAATTAATAAAGTATTAGGAAAAGGGGGGTTTCAATTACAAAAGTGGAACAGTAACAGTAAAGAATTATTAAACAAAATAAAAAGTGAGAAGGGAACTGATAAAATATTAAAAATAAAAATGGACAATGTAACTAAAATACTGGGACTTACCTGGAACTCCAACGATGATGTTTTCCAATACTCCCTGAACCTCACGCCGACAGCAGCACCTGTAACAAAAAAAAAAAATTATATCAAATATTTCAAGATTATTTGATCCAATGGGTTGGTTAGCCCCAACCACAGTAATTGCCAAAATATACATTCAAAAATTGTGGTTAGCGGGCTTGGATTGGGATGAACCAATCCCAAGCACATTGTTAAAAGAATGGAGTACTTACTATACTGATCTGGCATCGTTGACTCGAATAAGAATTCCACGCTGGTCACACACTAGTTCGAACACGGTGAAATTAGAGCTGCACGGGTTTTCGGACGCGTCTAAAATGGCATACTCAGCGGTGGTTTATCTCAAAGTAGTTGACACAATGGGTCATATAAATATATGTTTAATCACTTCTAAAACGAAGGTAGCACCTATAAAACAAGTCTCAATCCCTAGATTAGAATTGTGCGGAGCGACGTTGCTCGCGAGATTAATTCGAGAAGTTGGCGAAGTGTTGGAGATACCAAAGTTAGACTGGCATGCTTGGACAGATAGCGAAGTGGTTTTAGCCTGGATGAATGGTCACCCGAGCCGTTGGAAAACTTTTGTGGCCAACCGAGTTTCAGATATATTGACCACATTGGATTCGCATCATTGGTCCCACGTATCATCCAAACTAAATCCGGCAGATTGTGCGTCTCGCGGCGTTCCTCCTTCAGAATTAGAAGACACTACTTTGTGGTGGCAAGGTCCGCCCTTTCTTAGGGATCAAATCATAGATTATAAAAGGCCAAAATATCTTATAACAAATTTAGAAGAAGTTAAATCGCATACTATAATATTTGATGTTTCGTTTTGGAACAAGTTTTCATCGTTGAACAAGATGGTCAGAGTATTAGCCTATTGTCGTAGATTTGCAAACAAAATAAGAAAACAAAGAGTCAATAGATGTGAAATGGATAAGCAGTATTTGTCGAGAGAAGAATTAGAAAGTACTTTGGAAATTAGTATAAAAAGAAGCCAAGAAGAAGGGTTTGAAAATGAATTAAAGGATCTGAAAAATAAAAAGGAAATTAAAAGCAGTAGTCAAAAGTAAAAAAAATCGTTGAATATATTTTTGGATAATAAAGGAATGATAAGAGTCGGAGGTAGATTAGAATTATCAAAATTGGATTATCAAAGGGTACATCCTATCTTAATAGCTAAAAATTCTTTCATAACTAACCTTTTAATAGATGACGCCCACAAGAAAACTATGCATGGAGGTCCACAAATGATGATTACTTATTTAAGGTCCAAATATTGGATCATTGGGGTTAAGTTGCTCTGTAAAAAGTTTGTGCGAGGATGTGTAAAATGCATTAGATATGCAGCAAGGGCAACGACACAACTGATGGGACAATTACCAATTTCCCGCGTGACGCCCAGTAAACCTTTCTTAAGTAGTGGTGTAGATTATGCTGGCCCCATAAGCATCAGAGTATCAAAGGGCCGAGGTAACAAATCCTATAAAGGATACATTGCTTTGTTTATATGCATGGCAACTAGAGCGGTGCATTTGGAAGCCGTTAGTGACATGTCCACTCAAGGATTTTTGTCAGCATTTAAGCGATTTGTGGCTCGACGTGGTCGCTGTGCTGAATTACATAGTGACAACGGGACTAATTTCGTAGGAGCCGCTCGGGAGTTGTCACATTTGTTTGACCACGAAAAAGGGACAAGCCATCCCGAACTAGCAGAAGAACTAGCCAACTGTGGCACAGAGTGGCATTTCATTCCACCACGTGCGCCAAATTTTGGTGGACTTTGGGAGGCAGGAATAAAGTCCACTAAGTATCATCTCAAACGAGTTATAGGAAACTCTACGCTTACTTTTGAAGAGATGATTACTGTTCTCGCCCAGATTGAGAGCTGTCTCAATTCGAGGCCTCTATCATATATTGAGGACCAGGACAAGCTTACCATACTAACACCAGGTCATTTCTTGATTGGAGAACCGTTGGTTGTGGTTCCCGATTTAAATTACGAAAGGTCTAACATAACGTCTCTGAAGCGATGGCAACTAACCCAACGCATGATGCAAGAATTTTGGCGGCGTTGGTCTCAAGACTATCTAAATCAATTTCTGCAACGCTATAAATGGAGTTACAGAACTCCGGAGCCAGCGGTGGGAGACGTCGTATTGGTTAAGGAGGATGATATGGCACCTGGCAAGTGGCTAATGGGGAAGGTAGAGCAAAAGCATCCTGGACCGGATGGAATTGCGCGTGTTGTATCGATACGCACTGGGAACTCTATTTTTAAACGTCCGGCGTCAAAATTGATTTTATTGCCGTTGACAGTGTAACTGTAATTGTTTATTCTTTGTATTATTACATTGTGCTATATCTATGCTATGTGTTAAGATAGTATCTGTAGGAATAATTATTGTTCCCTTTGAAGTTTGTTTATCAGTTCAATTTGTTTAGGTTAAGTTTGGAGTCAAAATGTTAACTATTGTAACTGCTCAATATTTTCATTAAAGGACATTTGGCAATATGTCCTTGGTGGGCGGTATGTTAGTGGAAATTCAATTTTTATAAGAAAAATAATTTCATATTGTTTTCACTAGATGGCACTGGGGTGCTTGTAGATCACGCTATCGCTTGCACGACCGCCATTCCTATAGTATAGTTTCATATTGTTATCACTAGATGTCGCTGTTAGGCTCGTGAATCACGCTATCGCTTGCACGATTGCGATTTATATAGTTGTAATTGATTTTTGTTAATGTGAGAATTTTTTGAGAGAATATATCGAGTGTTAATTGATTTAGTATTATTAATTAACCCTCCAAGTTGACCTCCGCGAGTGCCGTAAAATACAATAAGTAGCATAGTTAGGATTCCATATAGGTGAGCAATATTCCAAGTGGCTGCGTACAAAAGCACAGTAAAGAATTTTTATTGTTTTGATGCGTGTGAAATCGGAAGATAGTCTAAATATGAAACCCAACGCTTTAGAGGCTTTTTTAATAATGTTATCAATATGTGAGTCGAATAAAAGTTTAGCGTCGAAAGTGACACCTAGATCCCTAATAGTATTGACTCTTGTTAAAATAGTATTAGATAACATATATGGATACGTTATAATGTTGGGTTTACGGGTATATGAACATACATAGCATTTTGATATATTTAAATCTAGTTTGTTTATGACACAGTAACGGTGAAAACTATCTAGATCTTTTTGAATGTTTATAGCATCGGCAATACTTTTGACTAAACATAGGATTTTTATATCGTCAGCGAAGAGAAGCACCCTAGAAAAAGAAAAGCTAGAAAACACATCGTTGATGAAGATGTTGAACAATAATGGTCCCAAAAGGGATCCTTGAGGTATTCCCGAGGGAATATGTGTGCATCTAGAGGAGTAACCGTTAAGTACCACCGTTTGGCATCTGTTGTGAACGTAGGAGGTAAACCATCTGTACAAATCACCCCTGATACCGATGTCCGATAGCTTGCGGAGTAGTACGGTGTGATCGAGGCGGTCGAAACATTTGCTATAATCGGTGTATATGACGTCCACCTGTGCAGGTTGCGACATGCAGTCGGACAAGTAATCGGCGCAGACCGTCAAGTTTGTTGCGGTCGACCTACCTGACAAAAAGCCATGTTGTTGTTCGCAGAAGCTATGTTTTAATGCGGCATATAGTTGTCTATAAATAATTTTCTCAAATATTTTAGAAAATATACATAGCTTGGAAATAGGCCTATAATTCTCGACCACATCTTTAGGTCCTTTCTTGTGAACTGGGGTAATAAATGCCGCCTTCCACAATGTAGGCATAATGCTGTCCTTGAGCGAGCGTCTGAATAATATGGAGAGCGGCACTGTTAGACCCTCGGCACAGTGACGTATTAAGATAGGCGGTATTTTATCGGGGCCTGCGGTTTTATTTATATCTACTGCCTTAAGGAGTTGTTCGACTTCTCGCTCCCGTATTTCGACGGAGTGTATGTCGGAGCAGACATCGCTGGCGGGCAAGACGACTTGGTCTAAGTCCTGGGTAGTGGCAGAGTTTGTCAGAAAATTCGACTGGAAGTAATCACTGAACATGTTGCAGATATCCTCTCCGTTGCTAGACTGGCTATTTTGGAATTTAAAGGTCGATGGATACGAATGATTTTGATTTTTAAGTTTTACGTAGGACCAGAATGATTTAGGAGATCTCAATATATTATTTTCAATGTTAGATATGTAGGCTTTGTGCATATCGCGCTCAACCTACTTGGCGCGCTGACGGAGCAGAACAAAAGACTCATAGTCAGATCTGTTGCCGTATCTCTTGTATTTAGAGTGAAACTTGGATTTTTCCTTTAAGATTTTTATTAGAGGCTGCTTGTACCAGGGAGGATATCTGCCGCATGATACAGCTTTTTTCATTGGTACATAGGTATTTATTAGATTTGTGAGCGTGCTATAAAAGAACGTAATAGCGTTCTCGAACGACCTAATACCTAACTCATTGTGCCAATCAATTTCACATAGGCAACGGTTAAAAGAGTCAAAATCCGCTTGGCTGTATAGGTAAACAGGCCGCGGGCGGGGGGGAAGGGTGTCCGACTCGCTGAAATTGGCAATTATGGATAAAGCCCTATGGTGTGGATCCTCCGGCACGAGCGGATCCGTACAACGATCCACTTCCACTACAATATTTGAAAAAATTAGATCTAAAATTCTATTGTTTGTGTTTAAGATCGAATTGTATTGTAAAAGGTTGTAGGTATCGAGATCATCGAAGAGGTTCGTTTGCACGGGCCCGAGTATGTTCGTGGGCCTCAGCGAACGGCCGTCATCGTTCGACTGCCACTCGATATTTGGTATATTGAAATCGCCTAGCAACATGTATATATCAGTTAAATTATTTTGGACTATATGACCGAGTTTCACAGAAAAATTATGGAGTTGTGTCGCTAGAGAATGGCCTTGATTTTGATTACAAATATAAACTACGCACAGGTGTAATTTATAAAGAGATCTCGTTCTTTTATCGCGTAATGCTATCGTAGCCCACACGTCCTCGGCAGAGGAGTGCCATTCGGGGCGCGGGTCACTCATTAGATCGCGGCGCACGGCCACGAGTACACCTCCGCCTAGTAATTGATTCGTGCCGGTGTAATTTCTATCGCGACGCCAAACTATGTAACGGTCGTCGAATAGCTCACAATCCTGGATACCGTCCACAAGCCATGTCTCAGTTAAACAGATAATATCGAAACTATTCATGCAAACATTACGGTAGAACAACGATGTCTTTGTCCGTAATCCACGGACGTTTTGATAGTAAATATTAAGGGGAGCCATTGTAATAAATAGTCATAGTTAAATAGTGTAGTATTAAAATATTTTTATCGGAATCGTTGTGTGAAGTGTCAAATTGTTGTTGGTGAAACATGAAATACGAATTAATGCGGTTCGTACTGTATGTGTTATTCAGTGTCACGAAGTAAGTAAGGAAATGTAACAATTGTAAGTATATTTCGAAAGAAATGCAAGAAAAGTCCGGAATAACGCAATATAAGCAATTTTTAAAGCTGTAAAAGTATAATATAATATCCGTATAGGGTTTAAAATGCAATACTAGTAAAATATTAAGGTGAGGGTATAAGATATTATGATAAGTATAACGAATGATTGGTGTCGCACTAAATGTTTCTTTAACTCTATAGCAACAAGGTTCAAATAAGCATATAGAGTAGGTAGCTACTAGCGGTTGGTGAAACAAAAAGAATCGGTAAGCTAAAGCAAAATTAAAAAATTTACCTGTGATTCTCAAACTGTGAGTTAGGCAAGCACACAAATACAGCGCATCGAAGTTCGACGTTCGGTATAATAAAGTTATTACACAGACCTTTAGATTTATATTTAGTTGAGAGCAATATTTTACTTTTTGTAGAAAGTTAACTAAGTAATTTTTTACATAATATTTAAAATGTGCTATGGAATAAAAACATATTACACAATTTTGTTTAAATCCGAGTCTTTGCCAATAACGAACACTGGAGAGGTGTCGTTTCTACGAATATGAATTTTTCCGTATCTAACCCAAACATAACAATAATTTTTGTCCTTGGCCAAAGTTTTTGTTCTGTTTAGCAACTTTTTGGATGATACGTTGAGATGATCATTCACGTATATTCTTTTGTTCTCGCCTGTAAATCCGATATCTGCTGCCGATAGGGACTTGCAGGCTCGGGCATACGCAGCAAACTCTTCTTTTATGTACCTATTAATAAAGCTGACGACGATGGCTTTATCCTTTGAACCCTGGAGCGGAACTCTATTTAGGTAATTTATTTGAGACTTTGGAAAGCTGTAATTGACAGCTTTACCTATTGCTTCCACAATAGTAAAGAGATTCTCGTCTTTCTTGAGCGGGACGCCCTTAATTTCCACATTGTTTAGACGCGACCTTTGATCACTGGCACAGATCTGGGTATTAATGGACTCCACCTCATGTTCCAGGTCTACCATCTTTTTCTGCAGTAGTTCAACCTCAGCCACACGTTTTTCCAAGCTAGCTACTCTACCAATACAGTCGTCCAAACTGTTACTTATGTAGTCACAGCTACTTTTCACCTCCTTCAGTTCATCTTTGATAGATTTTATGTCTGCGACTAATGTCGGGAGACCGACCAGTTGACGCCTTAGATCACGGATCTCTTTCACGATGGACTCCAGCGAGGCAGGTTCTGTTCCTGCTGGGGTGGCCGGTGGTACTGGGGAGGATGGCGACCTGCAATCTGGACACTTCCAAGCGGCTCTGCGATCATTTCCCAGCTTACGCCAGCTTGATTCTGAGATTTGGGCGCATCCAAAGTGCAACTCTTGTTTGCATATTGAGCAAAGAACTCCATCAGCCAAAGTATCTCCACATTTCGTGCACGACTTCATTTTAAGGTTAATTACTTAAAGTTTGAGAACCACTACCTGAGCTCGGCGTGAGGAGCGTACGTATATATGCGTGTGACCGATCGGACGTCTACCGTCAAACTTAGCTATAACTTATGATCAGCAGCTCTCTTACTGCTTGCCGGGAGTTGGGAGAGTTACTTAAAATTTGTTTATTTAAAGGTTTTGTCTAACACACGGTATTTTAAAGGAATCGGAGAACACGCCCGCGGAGAGCGGCGGCGCGTACCGGTGCCGCACGGAGGTGCACACCGTTCACAAGCCCATGGACCTGCGCGTGCTGCACCCCGCGCGCCAGCCGCCCGCGCTGGAGCTGAGCGCGGAGTGCGCGCGGCTCGACTGCACGGGGCTGTGCCTGCTGCGGCCGCGCGCGGACGGCGGCGCGGAGGCCACGTGCGCGTGTCCCGAGCACTTCGCGCTGGAGGCGGACGGCCGCAGCTGTCGGCCCAACTGCACCTCCGCGCAGTTCATCTGCAGCACGGCGCTCAAGTGCGTGCCGTTCTGGTGGCGCTGCGACACGCAGGTGCGAGGCTTACTATTAATTACAAAATAAAAACACCACATTTTTACTTTACATTAGCTTATACTATGTTTTGATCGAATTTAATCTAAACGTAAACAAAAATACAGTATAATGCTACCAGTTTAGCAATGACACATATTTGGTCAAATATAATCTATTTCTTAAGGCTTAGATGAAATAGGATCCGTACGGAGTATACGTAAAGCTTTGTAATTTCGTCATAAAAAATAACATAAAACTGACATCAGGATGACTGCGGCGACGGGTCGGACGAGCCGGAGTCGTGCCCGGCGTTCCACTGCTCGCCGGGACAGTTCCAGTGCGAGAACGGCCACTGCGTGCACCCCTCGCACATATGTGACGGCGAGTCGCACTGCGGCGACGGCAGCGACGAAGTTGACTGCGACCAGGTGTTTGTTTATTTAATTTACTTACTTTAAACGAGCTTTTAAAAATTATTCGTTGTATTTATTTTATTTGTCGGCAGTAATTTCTCTATTCACTTCCAGGAGGATATGTACATACTACTTATATTATAAATGTGAAAGTTAGTGAGGATGGATGGATGGATGGATGCATGGGTGTTTGTTACTCATACGCAAAAACTACTGAACGGATTTTGATGTCTGGTATGGCAGTTGTTTAAACTCTAGATTAACTCATAGCCTATTTTTTATTCAGAAAAAAGTACATTGTATTCACACGGGCGGCGCCGTGGGCAAGATCCCAGTCTCAATTTAGTGAACTAATTTTAAAAAAAAACAGTTTTGAATTGTAAAATAATATACTGCTCTAATTTTATCATTTGTGCAAAACATGTATTGTGCAGTTCACGTGTCTGTCGACGCAATGGAAGTGCCGCGGCAACGTGACGGCGGGTGTGGCGGCACGCTGCATCGCCTCGGGCGCGCGCTGCGACGGCGAGCCCGACTGCCACGACGGCGACGACGAGCGCGACTGCCCTCCGCCCACCTGCCCGCCTCACCACGTAAGAACTGCTACACATTTAGAAAAAAAAAGTTTTGTAAACGAATTTAGTAATTTATAAAGAATTTATTAATTTGAAAAGACTTTGACTCCGATATTAAAGGATTGCATGTACACGAACAGTTCCAATGCGGCGACGGCGCGTGCGTGCCGAGTGTGTGGGTGTGCGACCAGGACGCGGATTGCGCGGACGGGTCGGACGAGGGCGCGGCGTGCGCGGCACGGGAGTGCGCGCGCGGCGAGTTCCGCTGCGCGTCGGGTCGCTGCATCCCGCGCGAGTGGCTGTGCGACGGCGAGCCTGACTGTCTCACGCGCGAGGACGAGGGCCAGGCGCAGTCGGCGTGCCGCGCCTGCGAGCCCACGTACTTCCGCTGCGGTGACGCGCGCTGCATCCCCGGCCGCTGGCGCTGCGACTTCGAGGAGGACTGCTACGACGGCTCGGACGAGCGCGACTGCACGCCGCGCAACTGCTCCGAGTCCGAGTTCCGCTGCGGCAACGGCGAGTGCATCCGCGGCTCGCTGCGCTGCTCGGGCGCGGCCGAGTGCGCGGACGGCGCGGACGAGGCGGGCTGCGCCACCGCCTGCGTTCCCAATGCGCGCCTCTGTCCGAACTCCAGAGAGTGTCTGCTAGAGTAAGTGAAGTCTATTTATTGTGCGTATGGGTCCCAAGATGTTTAAGCGAGTACATATTATGTGCATTTTGCGTTAGGGAGTGGTGGTGCGACGGCGAGGTGGACTGCGGCGACGGAGCGGACGAGGCGCAGTGCGGAGCTGACGCACACGAAGCCCCCGTCGCAACCAACAACACTGCCGGTAGGTCGAAATGTTTATTTTGACAGACGTTGTTAAATGTTCCCAACGCCCACATTTTATATTCGCTAATTACATACTTCTTACTTTCAAAACATGTGATAAGCAGGTGCGGAAGGCGGTTGCGGCGCGCGGCTGCGATGCGGCAGCCGCTGCGTGCCGCGCGCGTGGCGCTGCGATGGCCGCCGCGACTGCCCCGACGGCGCCGACGAGGCTGCTGCACTGTGCTCGCACACCGCCTGCCCGCCGCCCATGCTCAGGTAACTGAAGGACAATTCTTTCTAGATTATGTGTAATTAAAATCGGTTCAAATGAACATATATGTTTAACGACATACCACCGACATAAAACGATTTTTACAACATCAAAATTTATATCAATTGACATACTTATATTTGTTCACAATCTAAAATTGATTGATGAGTGCGAAAACATGACATAGACTGCATTTTGATTATTTTTATTTAGGAGAAATGGTCTGCCTGTCTGTATTTATTATGTAGTCATAAATATCACTCCTGTAACAGGTGCGGCAACGACACGTGCGTGCCGCCCAACCTGCTGTGCGACGGCTACGACGACTGCAGCGACGCCAGCGACGAGAACCCACACCTCTGTGAGTATACACTTTATTCGACACCTACATAGGTGTTAAAGTAAACTACTGTACTATCATAAATGTGAAAGTTTGTGGGGATGCATCATGACTCTTTCACGCAAAAACTACTGAACGGATTTTTATGAAACTTTACAGCAATATAGCTTTTATGTCAGAATAACAAGTAGACTATAAATCATAAAGATATCGTGTCAATCCCAATTTAATGCTTGCGAAGCAGCGGTATAAAGCTAGTCTATAATAAAAGCATGTTAATTAGTTCAATAGAGACCTTTCTTTCAACTGACTACTATTAAAAACAACCTAAGATTTTTTTTTGTAATTTTTGATAAGAAAAATTGTTCTGTTTAGGTATGCGTCGAGGAGTGCTGGAGGACATGGACGTACCCGATTTCGACGAGTCGATGGACACTAGTATCAAGGCCAACGGTACGTACTAAAACATTTAACCTACTTGTGCTATTGTATACAATCGACTGGCACGCTATGTATTGACATAATGTGACGCACTACATGGTGACACGTACATTTGCAGACCGTCTGTGCTCGTGGAGCGCGTGCCCGCAGCTGTGCCTGCTGCGTGGACACAACCGCACCTGCAAGTGAGTTCTCTACGATCTTCTGTACTACGATTACGTGTTAATGACTCACTGGAAACTTCCTTTTCCATATACCGTCTGTCATTTCCATTAAACCCGATGATCGGTGACGTAGTTTATTTCACTTACTGTTCTATACAGATGCGTGCCGGGCTACAGGCAGCACCAACTGCACGACGGAACGCTCGGGTGTGAAGCGACCGGTGAGTGCATGTCGTTGCTCATTTTAGTTTTCTCTTTTAAATTTTTGGTTCTGATTGTACTAGTCAGTAATATTTTAGATTTTTAAAATATTCGTTTTGTTTGTTAGTTGGTTTATGTAGGTATAATTTGTTTTGGTTGAACAGGCGAGAAGGCGCGCGCGCTGGTGGCGGGCGGCGGCGCGCTGCGGTTGCGCGAGCTGCACAAGCACGACCACGACGCGCCCGCTCCCGCGTCCGATACGTGCGTACATCTTATTTAAATACTACTTATAGCCTAGGGATGTAATCTTGCTGTGTTGACACTAATAATAATTCACAAACACATGTCCTAATCGACGAGTGAGCGAGTAAGCCATAAGAGATAATATTATTAACTCGCTTTCACATGTTACGTGTATGATTGATGAGGTAATACAAACAACAACTATTCGTAAGCAAAGAAAGAAAAAAAATACAATCAACCTGCAAAATTATTTTCTTAATTCAAATTAATTACTACTTATCAGTGGCGTGGGATTACTTAAACTCCATTCCTATCGGATTTACTGACAACTTTTCATCCATACCTAATTATATAGGCTAGGGCTTCCCTATGAATCAGCCTTCGCCAATGCAGTTTCGTTATATTTTAGCTGACATTCAAAAAAGCATTTCTCGATTCATCTGTATGCTTGTTTGTACGTATGTTATTAACGAGACGTGTATTGTACAGGACAGAGATAGTATCTGTGGCGGCGGCCCCGCTGGGCGGCGCGTGGTGGGTGTGGTGGGGGGACGAGCGCGGCCGCGTGCGCCGCATGCGCCTCACGCCCGCGCCCAAGCGGCCCGCGCGCGCCGTCGACCGCGCCCCCACCCCGCCGCTGCCCGACGCGCTACCGCCCATGGTCAAAGCTGAGACTATCGTGAGTATATACGACAGACTGCAGCTTACACTCATGAACTTACTGGCCAGTTAAAATTATTATGAAAAATAAGATTTACTTAAATATGATGTTTCACATTCGCCTAATAAGTGACAAATATTCGGAAGTTTTGCCCTTCTAACGACACTAACAAGTGGTTTTTTTTTGTCGAAGCAAGCCTTTTCACGGTGATTAACTTATTACAGATTAAGGAGGAAGGCACGATCCGCGGAGTGGCGGTAGACCCGGTGTCGGGGCGCGTGTACTGGACGGTGGTGTACTCGGGCGGCGCGGGGGGCGCTGGCGACGGGCAGGGCGCCGTGCGGGCCGCGGAGGCCAACGGTCGGCGCGCGCTCACGCTGTGGGCCCGCACCGCCGCCGAGCCCGACGACATCGTGCTGCACGTAGACACCGGGTGAGAAATATATACCAACATGTACCTAATTACCTTCTTCTTTTCTTGTTCTTCATTTGTCATTTAATTTCTTATATCTCACTAAAACTCGAGAAGAGCTAGACCGATTTGGTTAATTTCGATCTTGATATAAGTGTGGAAGTCAGTAGCTTTTGGTGTTGAAATTGTAGATGTATGTGGGTAGGAAGGTAGGTATGTAGATGTAGACGTAGAGTTTGGTGTAGTTATGTATTTAATCCTAACTGGATAGTTAAGACAAAACAACATGTACCGGGTCAGCTTGTTAAATCTTCTACCTTCTGGCTGTAAATTTTACTTGAAAATAAAATATGTATAATGAATCATAATAGGGATGTTGCCTAGTGTGGAATATCACAGTTTTACAAATTATTTTATTTTTATTTTATTTATTAAGGTAACAAACAGCCATTACATAGAATATGTTTAGATGGAAAGTTAACAATCAAGCCTAAAGTACCATTACTAAATACAAAGAAAATTACATTAAGATGAATTCGTAGCGTTTAGTCAATACAGATAAGGGCTACTTTGGTTACTGTTACACATTACACTATTACACCCTTATTAATAAAAATATTTACACCATGGATAAGCAAATCCAAATCGCTCTCTTTGTCTATCAAGTGACTGTTCCAAAGTATCTGACAGAGACAGCCATGTTGGATTAGCTAATCCGTGGTGTAAATAATTTTATTAATAAGACTGTTAAGGTTTAGGGAGAACATAGAAATAAAAATACCGGTTAAATATTATATCAACATTTATAAAGTAAATCACGCACTTTAGATTTATATGAGAATAGGTTATTACAAAATATGTCAACAGTGTTTAGATTTTTGTTGTAATAGTCACATGCACGTCGAAGAAAAGAATTCTTGGAATAGTTAGTTCGTGAGAGAGGGATGTGAAATATATTTTTTGATCTTGATAAATAATTTGGGGTTTTGAAAGAGATATGAAAGAGATATGGGGTTATAAAGAGATATATTAAATTGTAAAATTGTTGAATAAAGATACATAAATCTGAAATAAATAGGTATGTAGAGTGACGGGATTAAAAATATAAGCAAATGAAAAATATTGTCCATCTCTTTCTCGCAAAACGATTCGTGACGTCACAACCTGCTACCGCCATATATTTTGTAATGACAAATGTATGGCGGTAGCAGGCTGTGACGTCACAGGCCGATATATCGCTCTCTTTCATATTGTAAATTTCAATGGTTTGTATCTACGCTATTTTTTAAGATATACAAAAATGGGTTCTGGATTGTTTATTAACATGTTGTCTAACATCGAATAGACGAAAAAAAATTTTTTCGGCAACATGCCTATTATAAATATTTCATTGTGAGCAGGGACATATTCTGGAGCGAGCGCGGCGCCATGCCGGGCGTGTGGCGCGCGGACGGCGCCGGTGGCGACGCGCGCCCGCTGCTGCGGCGGCGTCTGCGGCGGCCGGGCGCGCTGGCGCTGCACGCACCGTCGCGCCGCCTCTACGTGTACGACGCCTACTACGGCACGCTCGAGAGCGTCGCCCTCGACGGCACTCAGCGCGCGCTGCACGCGCTCTTCGCGCCGCCCGCCGCCGCGCTCCCGCCCCATATACCACCACATACCGGTAATGAATATTTATTTTAATGTAACTATATTTTCTCTTACAGTTTTCTTCTCTTACTATTATAATATGTATTCAAATTACTATATTACCATTGCAGCGATATCATATTTTTGTGATTTTTTAAAAATAACTAGTTGTTTCAAGCTACTGTATGTTATCCTATGTCGTTTCACAGAGAACAGCACGTGGGAGGTCGTGGGCGGTCGGGGCTGCGCGCGGCTGGGCGTGTGGGAGGAGTGGGTGTGGTGCGGCGGCGCGCGCGGCCTGCAGCTCGTCGCGCGCCGGCCCCCCCGCGCCCCGCCCGTAACCCGCGCGCGCCCCGCGCCCCGCCACCGCGCCACCGTCTCCGCGCTCGCCGTGCTACACCCCGTGCTATTTCTGGTTCTAGACGATAGTAAGCGCTTGTAGCTTATACTAGAGTAAAAAATGCTTACAAGTGAGACTATTTATAACCTGTATCCTTTCCTTGCAGTAGAGGACCCGTGCGTGTCCGGCGCGTGTCACACGAGTGCACTGTGCGTGCGCACCGGTAGTACGCGCGTGTGCCTCTGTCCCGACGGACTCACGCCATCCACGGACCTGACTGATGTAAGCTCCACGACTTGTGCACAATAAGTAAAAAATAATACGTCAGCGATCTCTCTAATAACGACACCTACACGTTCAGGAGCACCGCGAGTGCCTGGGACCGAAGGAGACGAGTACGCCTCCCGGCGGCGCGGCGCCCTCGTGCGGGCTGGCGTGCGGTGCGGGCGCGTGCGCGCTGCGCGGCGAAACCGCGGCGTGCGCGTGCCCGGCGGAGTGGGCGGGCGCGCGCTGCGAGCTGTACCGCTGCGCCACGTACTGCCACGGCCACGGCACGTGCCGTGCCGCGCCCACCGCGCCGCACACGCACGTGCATCCCGACCCGCTGCCCGAGCTAGAGGTGAGATTAATAAATTACTTCAGTACCATCCAATAACTTGTAACAATAAATGTAAAAATAAGTTAAATAAGAACACTTGCCCTTAAAAATCAGTTTAAGCAAAATCTTTCTTCTCTATTTTACCTCAATCCTAGTCAAATGATCTGGCAAACTGCGCTTATTTGAACCCACCTCCATGATTTTCTAATATACTTATAACCAAATATAATGTCTGTGTTGCGCAGTGCTCGTGCTACGCGGGTTGGACGGGCGCGCGGTGCGAGCTCGCGGAGGACGCGTGCGCGCGCGTCGCATGCACCAATGGGGGCACGTGCCGGCGCCTGCACGCCGCCGCCGCCTACTGCGCGTGCGCGCCCGGCTACACGGGCGAGCACTGCGAGCGCTGCGCGGACGGCGACGCCGGCGCCACCTGCCGCCTCTGTCGGGCGTACTGCGCTAACAACGTGAGTTTATATTCGTTAATCTATATTCATACGTTACAGCTACGGTAGTATTAAACTCAAACTCATAATTTTTATTTCCATATAGGTTAAAATATAACTTATAGCATTGTCCTATATGATTGCTACCACCGGTTCGGAAACTAGCCTAGACGAGAAGAACCGGCGTAAGAAACTCGCGCGAGGCCATCTTTTAGGTACCAAAAAGATGGAACATTGTTCTTTTAAAAAAATAAAAATAAATTTATATAACAATGTTATGACTAAAACTACATAACAAGAGTACAATAATATATGTAATTTAGAAGTAGCCTTGCAGGGGGCCACCTCATTCCCAAGGTGTGCTATCATTCATAAAATCACTAACTTTGTAATAGTTAGTGATTTTATGTTAAACGTTCTTTAACCACTTTTTTAAATTTATTGATCAAAAAAATTTGAATGCTTTCTGGGATCTTATTGTATAGGCGTATACGCTGGCCTTTAATTCTTTACTTTACTAAGTCTAGTCACTGGTACATCAAGCTTATGTTTATTTCGAGTATTTCTATTGTGGTTGTCACTTTTCTTTTTGAATTGGCTTAATTTTTTTTAACATATAAACAACTTTTGTGTTTACTAACATACGTGTGTCGTCGCAGGGTCCATGCCCGGCGGGCGTGGAGTGTGGGTGCACGCCGGCGGGCGCCGCGCCGTGCAACGGTAGCGCTCCGCCCCCCGCCGCGCCGCCTGCGGAGCCCAATGCCAAAGACGGTGACACAGGTCAGTCACTTATAATATTTTACGGAAAACTTAAAGCTGTAGTCCGTTTAGAGTAATTTTACATCGGATATTCTATGAGAGTGATCCTTTTGGCGTCTAAAAATAACTCTGAACGCTCGTACAGTAAGATTAACATGCAATGGTCATAACTTTTCACGATGAGGTTAAAGTTGTGGGAATGGGGTGGCAAGCCCCAAAGGGAGATCTCCGACCGAGCGAAGTGCTATGCTCGGTCAGGCCGAAGCCCACTTGTAATCATTTCAGCTGTCGTATATAAACTTCCGAGCTTCCGAAACTTCGATAGCGCGATTCAGGACTTTGCGCTGACTGGTCCGCCACAAAGTATAAAATATGTTGTAATTGGGTATATGATAACATGTAAAAATTTAGCTTTTTTTAAATAAATTAAGAAATAATTAGGTATTACAACTTGATAAAAGTAAAAAGAATAAAAAAATGTAAGTACCTATATGCATTTCGAAGTCACAAAAAAGTTGATATATTTTTTAAAAACATAATAATTAGTTTACTTACATCAAAAACAAAAAGATTTAGGTACTATGTTATGTATCAACATAAACGCGCAAAATTACTATATATCAGAAATTTTGTGCATATGTCCCATACATTTCGTAGCAACTCACTAGCGTGTGACGTCACTTACTAGTACGACTTATATATTATCGGGCATTTTCACGAGACTCACGAAAGTGCTTCAAACAATCCACAATATCTTTAAAAATATTGATTTTTTGTATACTATTTCTTATGTCTTATATTTCAGAGTACTATTCATTTATGCAATAAAAAAATACAGTCAAATACCGTACTGTAGTAGATATTGATTACGAGCGAAAAAGAAATAAACTTGGGTTCACACTTACTTGTTGCTATTTCATTTAATAGACTGAATTGCTTTGTAAATAGCTGTAAGTATTTATCAAGGTGTAAAAAGATAATTAACAAGAATGATAGAGCTCACACTTACTTGTTGCTATTCACTATTCACTAAATAACGGATTTCTTTGTCATAATAACGATTTGCGTGCCCAAATTCAAAGCAATACGTCCAATTGTTAAAATTTCTCTATACAAACTTTGGACCCCCATTTCACTTTTCAGGGGACTGGGTCATGGATGTGTATTAATTTATATGTGTATTATATAATAAAAATCTTAAATATATGTATAGTATAAAAGTATTAAATATATCTCCGTTGTCTGGTACCCGTAACACAAGTTCTTCGGATACTTAGCACGGGGCCTGATTGACGTGGTGTGAAGCGTCCATAGATATTATTATCTTATATATAAAATTCTCGTGTCACAATGTTCGTTCCCGTACTCCTCCGAAACGGCTTGACCGATGCTCATGAAATTTTGTGAGCATATTGAGTAGGTCTGAGAATCGGCCAACATCTATTTTTCATACCCCTAAGTAATAAGGGTTGTTCACCCTTAATTTTTTTTTTTTAATTTTTGGACGAAATTTTTTGTTTTTATTTTTTTATAATGTGGCATTAAAAAATACATACAACCCTAAATTTAACTGATCGATAACTGATCAATTATAGTGTTTTTAACTTTTTATAAGGCAAAACAACGTTTGCCGGGTCAGCTAGTTATTATATAACTTTTAAATGCATATCTTCTATATGGAAAGCAACGAAATTATTTCAATGAGGTTAAGCTTTAGTATTATTTCAAAATGTTAAATTTTCAATTGTGTTACTTTTGCAGCGTGACAACACACAGCACACGGCACACTTAGCTAACTGCTAAGTACCTACAGCACATTACTGATTAGACACAGTAGTCGAATTACATCGTGTAACCATAGACTAGACCACGCAAGTGTATGTACTTCGCGTGTAAAAGAGGAGTAAAAATTACTTCCTTCAGTGCCATTTCCTCTCGAATATTCTCGGTGCCAAACGTCAAATGAAAACTAAAATCGCGACGGGGCGGCGCGCGGCGACGGACTTTGGATCGTTTACTCGAGGAGAGGAGTTTGCATCACTAAAACGCATTTGTGACGTCACAGCAGAAAGAAAAATAATGGCACGCTTGGTTTCTATACAGACGACGAGTCTTTCGTTATCTAGTCAATCAATAGATGTCTGTGGGTGTAACATTATAAGTTACACCGCGCTAAATATTACATGGCAATTGAAACATTATAATATTATGTAGCCGGATACGGATCCACAGAATATAGGGACTCATATAGGTATACTCGTATAGGGAAGTAGGGGTATAAGGCATTCCTCAGTCATTTACCTGAGTGGACTCCTTTTCAATGGTTCGAGCATTACACCACCTACCTATCCCTTAGCAACTCTGTAATTTATTTTTACTTTATATTAATGTAATTTAGTTGCGTAGGAGAATGTCCAAAATTTTTCTGAACAAATATCTTGTTATTATTATTATTAGCCGTTCAAACTTCCTTAAAATTCATTTCATCCATTTAAACAGACTATTTATACTATATTGTGTGTAAAATATAAAAACGGCGGTTTTAGTAACTTAAACTACTCGTATAACTTAAACATTAAACTTTAATTCTTGGTAAATACCAGCACTAAATTACCTCGCCACAGCAAAATAATATTGTGGTTTAATAATTTCCTGTTGCGGCTCCCCGACGATTTAACGAGCGAAACGTTTTTATTTGTGATACAACTTGTTCTCGTGTCAAGAGTTTAGGTACGGGCTAGAATATATCACACTTGCGAGCGGTGAGAATGTAGGTCGGCTATTTCGCTTTCCTAGGGTGCCGTACAGAAGGTCGAAAACGGGACCCTATTACTGAGACTCGCTATCTGTCCGTCTGTCATCAGGGTGTATCTCCTTAGGGGCCATCCATAAAGTACGTCACACGAATTTCATGATTTTTGATCCCCGCCCCCGTCCTTGTCACAGCTGGTCACATTTGTGAGACCCCCCCTCCCTAGTGTGACGTCACATATTTTACAGTTTACATCTAGAAATCATTATTGAATTAAAACAGCAGTTCTACAATTTGTTTTATTTCATATTTAAATTATTTTTTTACATAACACTTACATTAAAATAGATTTTGAAATGTGACATCACAAAATTTAGGACCCCTCCTACCCCCTTGTCACACAATGACACACTTCGTCGACACCCTCCCTCCTCCTTAACGCGTGACGTAATTTATGGATGGCCCCTTAACCGCGATAGCTAGACAGTTAAATTTTCACAGAAAATGTATTTCTGTTGTCGCTATAACAACAAATACTAAAAACAAAATAAAATAAATATTAACGACCCCATACAACAAACGTGATTTCTTGCCGTTTTGTACACAACCCTTCGTGCCCGTGTCCGACTCGCACTTGGCCGATTTTATTTCGTTTTACAGACTAAAATGTTGACAAAAAATCGGTGGTTAACACGTAATTGCAACAAATGTAATTATGATAGTGTAATTAAGTCATGGGAGAGTCGTGGTTCCGCACGAATAGGCTGGCTCTATCGTTAAATGCAACGGTCTCACAGATACCCCGCGTGAAATAGGTTGGCACTATCGTTAAATGCAACGGTCTCACAGAAACCCCGCGTGAAATAGGTTGGCACTATCGTTAAATGCAACGGTCTCACAGAAACCCCGCGTGAAATAGGTTGGCACTATCGTTAAATGCAACGGTCTCACAGAAACCCCGCGTGAAATAGGTTGGCTCTATCGTTAAATGTCACGGTCTCAAAGAAACCTCGCGTGAAATAACACTTGCGTTGTCTTGTCGTTGTCTTGCGGAGGGGTTTGAAAGAGGCGACTCTGTTGAGATCCGTCTCCTGTTTAAAAGTTATACTTTAAAATATGTAAATGGTCTCTGTAATAATCACCCAATGTTCTTCAATACTTGTTAATCAAGTGTTTCGTAGAGCGATGGTTTTCCCAAGTTAGTTTATATTACGTTATGTATCTTCAAATCAAAATGAAATATAGCTCCAAGGTTTGGAGCTGGCCGAAATAGCATGTGCAACCGCAGGCTGATTTATTACTCGCTTATGATAAAAGACACGTTAAAAACTACATAAAATAATTATTATATTAATATTGAAAAACGAGATGTTTTATGTAGATAAACTAATTTTACAATTTATAGTCAATGTCACTCACAAATAATGTGACTTTCTACTCAAGCGGTCTCGCACCAACGCCAATGTGTTTAACATTAGAGTAGGGTTACACGGTCAGTCTGACATCATTTCAGTCCATCAGTCTCAGACTGATGCCAGAATGATGGCCAGAAAGTACATAAGAAAAAATATCAGTCCGTCAATCACACGGCTACACGATCATTCTTTCGTCAGTCTGGATCAGGCTGATGGACTGAACTGATGCCAGACTGACCGTGTAACCCTAGTCTTAGGGTGACCGCTTGAATTTATTTTCTTGCGCTTAATTTTTAATTTTACGGTATTAATTGAAACTATAGTGTAAAGGACTATTATAATGTGTATGAAATGGTTAAAGCGATTAATGTATTAAATTTATATATTTGAAACAGTAAAATTGTATGTGGAGGAGGTGTGCAGGAAAGTAATTATTTGTTAATAATCCTCAGAAACACTTAAATACAATAAAATAACAACAACACAACTCAGATTATTAACACACATTACCGTCCGTTTAATAGATACAATTTTGTTACACTTTGAAGTTTGTCCATCTGTCTGTCAACATTTTTTTTCTACCTAAGAGGCAAAGAACTGTCGCCAGTACCACTACGACCTGCAAACCTTCAAGAAGGGAGCGTAGTCCCTCCTAAAAGGCCGGCAACGCACTTGCAACTTCTCTGATGTTGCGGGTGTCCATGGGCGACGGTAATCGCTTTCCATCAGGTGATCCGTTTACTCGTTTGCCCCCTAGTTTTATATATATAAAAAACCCTTATAAAGTTGAAAGTTAATAGTTACAGGAATTTGTGTTGAACGATGTTGTGTGAGACAGATAGCTTCAACTTGGAATTTAGTGCTACTTCCATGTTGGTTCTTCTTAGCATTAGACTATTTCATATTCACACTTGCGAAAGTTGGAGCTCTATATAGCGGTATTCGAACCCGCGACTTATACCCACCTGGGAACGGGTGTGCGACATGAACACCGGGGTGTCGTGTGTCGCGGTCGCCCGCGGCGGCAACCGCAGCCGACCTTGACCGACTGTCCGAGTGTTCGACCATCTAGATGAAGCCTAGAGGCGATAGACTTCGTCTGGTTCGAAGTCTAAGATCAATCTGGTATTGTAATGAAGGTTTTTTTGCGACTAGTTTTCATTGGAATTGAGTCTCGTGTTCACATTCACCTGATGAATCACAAGACACTTATGACTCGTCTGGTGGTGTCCGTGGGCGACGGTAATTGTTTACCATCAGGCGATCCATTAGCTCGTTTGCCTAATTGAGTAATTTATATTTTTATTGGCATGTTAAGAATTAATAATTTACTACAATGATGAGTTGTTTCACTCCCAGCACACCTCACCTTGTACTAAGTCCCGTACTTCCTGCTGCCGTTGTTTCTGATTCTCATTACTCATTACCGAAGGTTCCACCTCACAGATCACGCCCCCAGAGAGCGGAACTACGATCTATTGTTGTACTTATTCAATGTTTTAATCAACAGTCAACAGTAAAAAAAAACGCAACGACAATAAGGATGTTTGATATTTTTTCTGCCGCTAGGAGCAGACCCAATCTGGTGGCATAAGTGGTATCAAAAACGGTCAATAAGAATTTTTGATTCTTTTTCTGTCACCAGGCGGCGCTCGGTAGCCCGACCGTAGCCCGGCGGTCATTGTCGTGTTAAAAAACTGTTAGATGTCACGAAATTAAAAATCCTCGTTGTTGAAGTTATTTGGATCGTAGACGGCAAGTTAGAAAAGTATATTTTAACGCCCGACTACCTGTAGGTACTATTATTTATTCTGTGGCCCGACGCAAAAATTTGGGCGATTTTTTATGAAAGAAAACTGGACGATATAATTATATAGAATGTTTTGTATCAAAAATAGAATATAGGGGTTAACAGGGGTCAAATGTGTGACAATTATTTGTAATTTTAATATTTTTTTTCTTTCTATTTTTAATATAGGTATAGATGAATAAATAATGATTTTAAATTACTAATGCGATGTTGTAAAACAAAATTTCACCAAGTTAGAAAAAAGAAAATAAATGAAAACTAAGTAAGTTATAGGTCCTCTATTTCTTGTAGGTACCTATAATTATACCCTGTTTCTCTCGAAACGGAATACAAAATCCAGTATGTCTGTCTGGGGCATCGTAGCTACTAAACGGATAGATTCGATGCGGTTATTCGGTCAGTAGAGACAAGACCATTTAAATAAAACAAAGTTATTACTAGATGTCATGTTGACTCTGAACGTTAATTGTTGTTATAACGTAATCCTTATTTTATAGTTATTTAATTACTATCGGAACTCGTAACGAGCTATAAATTATAATTATTGTATGTCCCTTGTGATTTGTGTTCCCAGCGCCCATCGCACAGTGCACACGGGTATTATTGTTTGTTGCGTCAGTAATTTATTACTTACCAGCTGTTGCCCGCGGCTTCGCTCGCATAAATATAGCACCTCTCGGGGACACTGTACTTTTTCGGAATAAAAAAATATCCTATGTCCTTTCCCGGGACCCAAAGTATGTCTATACTAAATTTCATAAAAATCGGTTCAGCAGTTAAAGCATGAAGATATAACAGACAGACAGACACAATTTCGCATATAAGTACAATATTAGTATAGAAGTATAGATTAGTAGGATTCGTACGTACTCCGTGGTCCAGTCGTTTAGAGCTTGGCTCTCGACTCGGAGGTCGTGGATTCGATTTCCGCATTACACGGCAAAAATTTTGTTAGGACAATGCAGGCTGATCACCTGATTGCCCGACAAGAAAGATTGGCATGCGTCGGATGGACATGTAAAAAGTTGATACTGCGCCAGATCTCTCGCCAATAGTATCGGCTATCCGCCCCACTGGATTTTTTAAAGTAAAAGAGGAGAGAGTTGCTCTAGAGTGGGCACTTTATAATAACTCCTGTGTTTAAATGAAACCGGCCACCGTTACCGAAATCGGTGTGGGCGTTATTATTATTATTACTTATTCTTAATTATATTTTAATTAATTTTAATTATCCTCACCTTGAGAAATATATTACGTCTTAGACTGCATCTAAAGATATGTTTTAACAACTCCCAAGACGAGCGAAACTTGTTCAAATCATCTAAAGTGCAGCATGCTACTTAGAACTTACATAAAAGCATTTTTTTTTTGTATTCTAATCCTATCTTACACTTACGTCAGCGTCTTACCCACACATCAAACAATTGTAATAATATAACACGGATTTGAAGGTGATGAGGAAAAAATTGTATATCTGTACAAATAAAGGAAAATGATTTATAGATAGTGGTTAGTGGTCGACCTCTGCCGCGCTGGACGTAAGTTCAAGGAGATTTTTTGTCTAAATCATTTTTAGCTAAATACTTTACCAGATTTATTGCTGTTAGACGCCTATTTTAGACGAGGAATATTATTTCAGCGCCTAATAATTACTTAACCATTTCCAACCCGGCTCGGCGCAAAAAGAGGGGTGTTTAAGTTTGCCGTGTCTGTCTGACTATCCGTGGACCCGATTTTGATCTATTTTTTTTTGTTTTTGTTAAAAAGCTAACACAATCGAGAGTGTTCTTACTTCTTAGCTATAATTCAACATCAGCTCGCTCACTGTTCGACAATTCGGGGGTTACATTTTTTTTTTTGAGGCGGATAATGTTTTACTCTTAGAATTTATAGATGGACGGAAGATACAAGAGTCTTTATAACAACACCTTAATGTGTCTAAATAAGTGTAGCTTGAAACAAATATCACGAAGCTACAGTCAGTGGCATGTGCTACCGTCTTGGTGGTAGTCAGTGACGTCAGGTATAGGCACTGTGTCCGTGTGCGTGTGTGCGTGCGCAGTGAGTCAGCGCGCGCGGGAAAGCCTGCCTACATCTACGTGGATTTACCGAGGCTTTGTTTGATTTGTATATTTAAATACCTTACCGCGGGAATTACCCTAAATATAGCATTTTTTTATTTCATTTCAAACTTATCAGAAAAGTCAGATACATAATTATAATGTATGAACACCGGTCTACGTACTCAATACGAACAAGCCATACGTTATTGAAAGGGCACAAATTTCTTGTACGTTATTTTGACCACATATTATGTTAAAATTGGGTTTTTGTGTAACACGCCAAAATTAAATAAAAAAGCCGTGTAGTGTCGTGGTACACCAGATAGCAACGAATTTCCTTATTATAAAATATTAATTTCAAGTTCTATTTGAGGTTTATAGAAAACTAGCATTAATTTTCGTTTATTTCATTAACATATCGAATGTTTATTTTGCTTCTTAACGGGTCTTTCGAACTGTCAGTGAGTGATATTCAATACATAAAAATCTTATGCTTTTTTAAGGAAATAAAAACTGTTTTATTATCTTGGTTTTTTACTTTTAAACGAAAAACCCCACTAGCAAAACTAATATGGCCATACAACGAAATGAATTATCTACAAAAGAGACCTTTCTAATAATTATTATGTATATAGCATGTTTGTATTGAGAAGGTAGACCAGAATACCCATCCTCCTTTAATTGCAGTATTATATCTTTGCGAATAAAATTTTCCGTACTTAAGTACTTTATTTCTGAATAATTGTAAATAGAAGCCAGAATATTATCTTTCAAAGTTAACCTACATTATTGGAGACTTAAATCTACCTCATGTTCGAAAAACGAGGAAGATTGTCGCACGATACATTTTCCAGAGGCTTCACCTAAGCGTTGTCACTTGTCGCTCGTCCGACTGACCTAGTAGGTCAACGTGCTTACCTAATAGGCGCCTAATGGGCGCCGCGCTCGCGGGGCTTACCGCCGGAAAATCGGCCGCTAAATCTGACGGTTCTGGGAATGTACATCTAGAATGGGAAGTGCCGATAATATGTCTGCAAAAATGCTGTTTATCCTCCACCTACCTACATAATATTACTATCGCGGGTAGAAAATCAGTGAAGTAGCCAGTTTCATGCGACCCCTATAAAATTGGAAAGCTTGGGGCGTTTTCATTAGGGAGAGCTAGCCTCTGCAGGAAGATCAATCTCTGCTGGTTATGCGTTCTTCGCGTATGAATAAAAAGTATTTAGCTAAAAAACTTTATTGATTCCTTGTAAACTAACTTGAACTGTTTGAATGTCCTCTCTTGAGGAAAGGACTAAGTTCTTTGGCGAGTACCAGGCGAGCATGCTACAAGAGGAGTTATAATATTTGTACATTCGTTTAACATATTGACCTTCTCGCAGTTCGATGTATCTATGTTAACGAAACCTTGGCGGTTAGGGTCGAAGCACACCGACGTAACGTAGAGCTTTACATTCTGACAATCGTAAAACTACAATTACTTTGTTGTGTTGTACTATAGTGACCGAAAATTTGTTTGTCCAGCGGTCTCTGGGTTTCTACCCAGAGGATAATAATATCTATTTACAGTTATAGTCGACTAATATTTTTTTATTTATGTGAGCAATATTGCGATGTTTAAATTAATATCATAAAGTTAAAATGTTAAAATATTCGTCATAATATTATGCCTGATCGCTCGTCCGTCGTATCTTTGATCAGATTCATTTGACCGTTAACATGTTTATGATTCTTTCTTTTTTTTCATTTCGACGGTACTATTCTCGCTCAAAATCGCAAGCGGAAGTCGCGGCGAAACCGCTAGCTGCTCGCCATCCTTACACTGGCTATTTTCCTCAAAAGATTATTATTATAATCGAGCGATTTTCATCGAACCGATATAATTTAGCATTCGGAGCCAGTTACATGACATCATCAGCTAACTACAGTCTACGCCCATTATCTGGGCTATTACAGCTGTACAATACTCGTTCGGCCCGTCAATAACATGTAATATAAATCTCGAAAATTATACAATTTGAATAGTCATGTTGAGTTATGTTAAGACTAGTGATAATAGTAAACAATATAATAATTGTAAACATTTTATATTATACCTAAATGTTGCCCGAGACTTTGAAGTACTATAGGTACTAAGTAGATTATAATAAACTAAATCACCGTCGACTAAGTATATAAATTCTTTTAAATCTTCAATGTCTAAGAATTAGGAAATACGTTTCATAAGGTTCTAGGCCAACGGCGGCGCCCGGGCACTCTACATTAAATAATAGCAAAACTAAATATATTCTGTTTTTGTATCTACAATACACTTTATAGCAGTGTGCATATAACACAATTTCGTATTCGTGCCGAAGTATTGCTGCAATTTGCTAGAGCAGTGAGCACAGGGCGGACTGCGGCTCAATTCTGAAACTTGTCGTTGCAGCGAAACTTTTCCAGATGATAGTCTGTAGTGGCGGGCGAAAAGGATAAAGAAGTTTCATCAGTTGTTCATTATATAATTAATAATAAATAAAATACTTTTACTTCAGGGTGCATAGGCCCATATATGGCTTGGTAGTGCCCCCGCCAAGCCGAGCTAAGCGAAGCGCAAGAGCACTACCAGACCACCTTTTCTCGAAGCGTTTCATCGATATTTTGAACCCTCATAACTTGGGTTTGGATTATACCAGATAAACGGAATTTTCAGGATATGATCCTAGTAGCAGACTAATTAAACATTAACCTCCTTATTAATAAAAATATTTACACCATGCATAAGCAAATCCAAATCGCTCTCTTTGTCTATCAAGTGACTGTTCCAAACTATCTGACAGAGACAGCCATGTTGGATTAGCTAATCCGTGGTGTAAATAATTTTATTAATAAGGGGGGTAAAGTTAAGCATAGGTCTTATACTTTGGATTTTATTGATATCTAAAAGCCCTTGATTTCGTCACTGACTCACTGATGATTAACAAAATTATAGGTTACTTCCGGATGCCCTAGAAAACTGAAATTTGGTATGTAAGCTTGAAACTTTTATCCTCCAACCCCAAATCCCCAAATCAGTAGGGAATTAAAAGTTTTAAGAGACTTACGCAAATTTTTATTCTAGAGGTTTAAAAACGAAAATTGTTATAAATAGTAACAATAAAATAAAAAATAAATTTCGTCATAACAACTTTACAAAAGAAGTGAAATCCCACCAAGTCATTTTTTGTAAAATGATGCCAAGACGATACCATATGACTCGCACTGACAAAAACTTATCAGATCTCATATAAAACCAAGCTTCTGACTCTTACAAACTTCAAACTCTACACGCTTTAACTTCACAAACTCTACACCTTAGTCAAGTTGTGTAGGCCTGATAGGCTTGGCCGTTTCGTTTCTACAAAAATAGTATAACAGAAAAACAGTCGGTAAATTTTTCACCTTACGCCATTTTGACTGATTGAGTCGTAAATAAGTATCGCAGATAAGTCGTAGACATTTATCATGTGATCGACACATCGTTTTCCTTTACTCTTTATGGTTATAGGTATGAGTCCACATGCATTAACTGGCATCAACGTCTAAACTCTTCTCTCTGCTCTTTTCGTCCGAGTCTCTACCAGTGGCGTGGGGTTCCTATTAGAGATGTCACGAATATTCGGCAACTATTCGGTATTCGGCCTATTCGGCCACTTTTTTTGCTATTCGGTATTCGGCCGAATAATACGTACTATTCGGCCGAATACCGAATACCAAATCGTGTAAAAAAGACACGTTATATTACTCAAAATTATATATTTATTTCCAAATTACAACACTTTAGTAATTAAAATTGATCAGTGGTAAGTTGTGATGGATAAAAACAAGCTTTTCAGCATTTTTGGTAGCAAACGAATACGCTTTTCATCGTAAATGTTACCAGCCTCAGAAAATAACTTCTCACTATACACGCTAGTCGTCGCCTGCAGGCTTAGCATGCGCATAGTAGAAACACCGTAGAATATAAAATATGACAGATTGAAGAAACATAAATACCTTTCGGAGCAAAATAGCCCTTATTATAAGGTAGCAAGGTCGATGTATCGTCATGAAGAGAAAGAACATTTCTTTTCTTCCCGAGCATGAGCTCACAAAATTGCCTCTTTTGACAGCTAAAGTAGAAACGTTTTCTTAATTTAATGTCAAAAAGTCCCACAGTAATGTCAACCACTCCACATCATGGCGGTCCTAGACGAAAAGTTTCTTTACGTTGAGTCATATATTAGGTTGGGGAAAAAGTTTCTTCGCATTTTATATAAAAATTCAAAAGGTTTTTTTATAAAGTTTATTTACAAGTGACTAAAGTATATAGGTGCCATTTTGTTCGATAACTTTTTGCCATCTTGTTGGTAGGTACATGATCCCATTGCTATAAAATTTTTGGGGCTTCTGATGAAAAAACTGCGACAAGTGGTTTTGGCAGTCCTCTTGTGATGTCAACCTGACACTGCCTAAGGAATTCTGCAGCGACCGAAACAGGTGGAAATCTGAAGGTGCAAGGTCAGGACTATACGGCGGATGCATTAACACCTCCCAGCCAAACTCCCGTAATTTTTTCTTAGTGGCTAAAGATGTGTGAGGTCTAGCGTTATCATGGTGAAAAACCACACCCCTTCTGTTGATTAATTCCGGCCGCTTTCGCTCAACTTCTTGCTTTAATCTCATCAGTTATTCGCAGTACAGTTCAGAATTGATGGTCCTGCCTGGCGTTAACAGCTCATAATGAATAATGCCCTTCCAATCCCACCACACACACAGCTTTTTTCAAATGCACCAAAACCGTTTTGTGGTCAATCCCCAGTTCTTCAGCTACATCGTAACTACTAATATGCCGATCTTGCTCCACTTTTTCAAAAATGGCAACAGTTTTGTCCGTAACAGGGCGACCAGAGCGACGTGCATCTTTGATATCAAAATTTCCGGATTGAAAACGCTTAAACCAAATTTGCGCTACTCTCACAGATACTGCATTAGGTCCATAAACATCACAAATTTTTTTCGCGGCTTGTGTTGCATTTTTACCTTTTTTGTAATAAAATTTTAAAATGTATCGAAATTCTTCATAAGAATCACTCATTTTAACAATAAGAAAAACAAATGAAAATCTCAAATTTACCTAATTTGAATTTGGAATTGTCTTCTGTAAAATTAAAACTTTTTAATGATACCAAAATCAGCCAGATACAATTGGTATAGCCCAAGATATTTTATGACAAGTTCATACATACTATAATGCGAAAAGACTTTTTCCCCAACCTATTACTTGAATATTTGTTCGTTTTTGACAGAAGATTTCCCGGCAACCATTTTAAAAATATGGCTGTTTAGAAATGTTGACTTCTATTGACGAACTTGTTATCATGGATTAAGAACTATTTTGCAATGAACTGTTTTGGATAGATTATTTCTTCTTTAAATGTATTTCTATGTATAATATATTACGCAACGAGGAAAACAGGTTGCGACTTGTCTTAATCCAGCTAACGCGCTCCCGACAAGTATGTATTTCGTGCCGAATATTCGGCGGCCGAATATTCGGCGCTTCGGCCGACAGCGTTGCCGAATATTCGGTATTCGGTATTCGGCCAATTCACTTTTCGGGGCATCTCTAGTTCCTATAACTCCATTCCTATCGGCTTCACTCACCACACCTTCTGTAGACCCTCAACCCAATGCCTACCTATTATACAGGCTAGGGCTTCCCGATGAGGGGGAACCGGCATTCCCCACTGGTCTGTAGCCCGATACCAGCCGACTGATCTGTGATCATGGCGAATTAGGGTCAGTTAATACCGCGACAATACGGGACGTAGCATTGTTATGACAGCTATTCAAAATTGAACTGTATTCACTATACAAAAAGACACGTTTCATATGACATCAGTCATACACTGCATATGCTCTGCGCGGCGCGGTGTCACTTGACATTCGAACTCTTACTATGAGACGTGCATCTTCTTTCGTAATGAATAAAGTTCAATTTTGATCAGCTCTCTTAATAGTGCGGCGGCACGTCACGTATCGTTTCCTTTGGTGTAAATTGACCCATAACGTTACATAATCGCGAATCAATAATGACCAAAATAGATGATATCTGGTCGTCGGGTCGTCATGGCGACCGCGGATGTTGCTGCATGCGGCTACCGTCTAGTCGTCAGCTCTATAGGAGTAATAGTGTTCTGTGGTCGTCAGTCATCTAGTGGCTACCGACAGTCGGTGTCGCGCGCTCGCCGCATGCGGTCGTGGCCATGGTGTGATCGTATCGCGATCGTAGGATGTGTGCCTAGTTAATGTGATATTAGTGTAAATAATAAATAATAATAATGGGAAGACTAAGGAGAGATATCAGTGAGTTTATTAAAAAATTATTAAGTTTTATATATTACAATTATTATTTTCTTTTTATAGACAAGTATTTAAAAAGATATTATACCTACCATAAAAAAATAATACATAAATGTTTTGGCGAAATTTTACAAGATCTAGGTAGGGTAAATACGCTAAATGTCGGCCCCTTACGGATTTTCTAACTTTGGATCGCTCCGGATCCATCAGTTTGCAACGAAAGCATAGCTTGTTATACGGTTTTAGACAGGTTGATAAATCTATTTTATATTTATAGGCATATGGTTGACTTTTCTACTAAACAGAAAAAGTATTAAGGTTTAAATGCGTCGAAAACGAAAAAACCTTAAAGTCGGCCGTTCACGGCCCAATGGTCGGTCGCGTTTTTCCCAAATGTCGGCCGGGCATAGCGTGGGTATCTTATAATATTATTAAATTATAATAATACATAATTCAATTTTGAGACCGCAAGTTTGATAAATAAATTAAAAAATGACTACCCAGTACCTACACAAACAATGAAAAATACAAAAATGATCAGCCTGTACAGTAGCATTCGATTCTTAGGCTGGCCGACATTACGATCTTTAATATTTCCAAAGTCGGCCCCTGTTTCGTATGGCTTATTTCTCGAGATTCAGCTAATACCACCCCGGCCGGTATTTAGCGATTGAACGTAAAATATATTTATTAACATAAAAGCGTTACAAATTTTACTATTAAGACAATGGAATTCGTAGTATTGGACTTTATAAAACATACTGCATTTACCTTAAGTCGGCCCCGGCTGAGATTCTGATATTCAGTCGAAACTGGTATTCTAATGACGGCCCCCTATTTTTCCCTAAAACCAATACGCAAAACGTTGAAAAAACTATCTCAAAATATAGTAAAAATACCTTTTTAGTGATAGCAAAGCTAAAAACCAAAAAAAGAAATGTCTTACCGTTGTAATATCAATCCCCGAATCGTGGGTATTCACAGCAAGTAAGCTGCTTTATCTACGAACTTCAATGCTTCAACGTCGCTATCGCTACTGACGCTCAGTGTGCGAAAAGCGAGTGACGTAATCGGATAGTAACGGTTTGCACTTAAAGAGTATGAACTAAGCTTGCAATTTCAGTGGCAAAATTACCACTTAATTACCTTTTGAATGAATGCAAGCTGAAAATGTGCAGACGGCCGAGGATTGGAGGGGGGCCGACGTTTGGCGTATTTACCCTACTCAATAAGCTGCAAGGAATTGTAATATCGAAGAGTTTCCAATAATGAGGTTATTGAAATTATATTTTTTTTCTTATTTATAAAAAAAAAAAACTAAAAGAATTCTAAGTTATTCTTTTCCTTTAAACTTCTTTACAAGTCTCGATAAACTTGTTATTGAAGTTGTTACCGTCTTTTTGTACTGTTAAATGTTAAATGTATATTATTATCAATATTTTTTATTAGATTTTTGTCGACTCCCCATAAAGCAAGTTTTTCTTCATAACTGAAGCCTACTTATCTCTGTCAAAAGCCTTGAAATTAATTAAATATTAAAATGAAGATTTTTTATTTCCGAACATAAAGTGAGAGTCAAGTATGCAATTGAGTATTTGTAGCTGATATTATGAAGATTTATAAGAAAAAATACTATCTAGATAGAGGTATACTGTGATCTAGATAGAAATAGAGAACTCTATCACCTTTTTTAGCTTTTGTTATGACATATTAAGCTCCTGTGACTTCACAACTTATATTCTCGTTAAGTCATAACGCGAGGACATCATTTTCCTGTGACGTCACAACGCGACAGCTTATCGTCCTGTGTCGTCACATAGCAAAGCCTTACGTTCCTGTCGTTTTATATATTATCAGATATCAAAGGAATGCTGTAGGAATTTATAAGAGAATTGGATGGATAGGGAGGAAAGTTGAAAATGTTCAGCAAAGTTTCTGCCGTTGCGGCAATGTAGAGTTTCGAAGTTTCGGTTGTTCGGTTGTTATTGTAGGCTTCAACATAGAACGAGGCTTGTAGTTTTATCATTTTCGCTATACATAACGTTTATTATGCAGCAAGGAAAATGTAAATATATTCATTTTTATAAATAAACAGGTTTTGTGTGGGATTATTGTGATTTTTGATGTGCAAGGTGAGCTACAATTATGTCAAACGATGCGATCATAAGCCGCATAGGTATGTATGTGGATATTACATTTTGAACATAAATTCGTTTGTTTACATATTTATCACAGTACTTACGATAACGAGCATATACATTTATATTTTATGTGACTAGCTTTTGCCCGCGACTTCGTCCGCGTGGAGTTCGGTTTCCATACAAAATTTTAACCCCTTTTTCACCCCCTTAGCGGATGCCTACGTCATTACAACGATCTGTATGCCAAATTTCCGCAAAATCCGTTCAGTAGTTTCGGCTGTGCGTTGATAGATGAGTCAGTCAAGTTTGCCTTTCATATATTTAGACTAGCGAGTAGCGACCCACCCCGGCTTCGTGTAGTTGCGACTTGCAACGCATTAAAGTAGCCTTTCGAAGCGAGATAGAGAATATTTGAAAGAATTTCAATTTATAGCGAGCATTTCAAAGAAACTTTGAGACGTATACATTTAGCTCTTGACTTCTAAAAACAATGGGTTGTATATTGTACATATATATACCTACCTAATCTATCTATGTAGGTAATAACGAAAAGGCCGCATTACATAACGCATTCATTTCTCATAAGCGGTCAATATAACACCTATATGTTAAACCAATAGGCAAATAGACACATTGACCATCATATTAAAATCGTTAAGCTAGGGACAGTCGACGAGTGGACGCAGACAGCTAATTGGGTACGTAACGCACATGAATATGGTAATATCCGCGTTTATCTTATTGATCTATAACTGATCTGTGTATGTTAGATATGTAACTTAGATACTACGTTTAGCGCCGTTAAAATATTTTAAAAATTAGTGCACCTAGCCCAAAACTACCTTACGCTAAGTAAGCTGTTATTTTCAAAGACCCCACTACTTAAGTCTTGATTTGCCTTAACTCTAAACAGAACTAATTAAAATGGCATCAGTTTACGTTTTCGTTTTCTGTCTGCTAGTGAAACTGTTCTTTTTCAGTTACGTCATATTCAAAGATTCAAAGATTTTCTTAGCCACCAAGATGTACATAAGGTTAAATATAACTTATTGCCTGTGCAGGCGTTTGCTTAAATTAAAACTTAAGAATTAGAATACAAGCAATTACAGATTATAAGTTTATGAATATTAGGTTTGTTGTCGATCAGCAAAAATTCAAAAAGTTTTATTTCCATCTAGGTTAATAATAACACTTACGGAATTGTCTCTACGTGATGCCTACCACCGGTTCGGGAACTAACCCAGCGAGAAGAACTGGCGTAAGAAACTCGCACGGGGCTTTTATCTAGGTACAATATCAGCAAAGCATGAAATGTGTTAAGATGCTGAATGGTCTATGTAGGTAGTAGGTATTAAACATAGGCCATAGTTCAGCATCTTATGCTCTGATTCCATTACGAAAATTCTTAAAGAAAATATGTAACTTCATGATATTATAGTGGTATCAGCAAATTTCCGCACAGTGCAGTGTGAACTTTCGTCGTGGAGTATTTATATGTCGGGAATCAATAGTGCAGGCGGTGCCGAGGCCGAGCCGGGTTCGGGGTTGCGTAACATCTCATTAGCTATTCCAGTATTTCGGAAGTAATGGCGTAGTCGTTAGTGAGCCAAAATATGTACTGGTACTGGTCATCGAGCGTCATAACTCATAAGAGTAATAAGGTACCAGCGCCATAATTGAAGTCATTTGGAGGTGCGTGCTCATGATCGGGGGGCAAGCAGGAACATTTAATATCCGCGCAAATAAACAGAAAGTTATCGAATGAAATTTAATTTTGGCAGATTTTCTTACAATTCTCATTCGATAATGTTGGGGGGCTAGCAGGAACATTTAACAGCCGCGTAAATAAACGGAAAGTTATCTAATGAAATTTAATTTTGGCAGATTTTCTTACAACTCTCATTAGATAACGTTGCGTTTATAACGCTATCAAAAGTTACTGCTAGTCCCAATGTTATGTACTATTGGGTATTTTCCTACATGTCCTTGTATTTTTTTTAACATTCAGAAATAATAAGGTATTAAGTACAACTTGATAAAGGTAAAAAGGTAAAAATATTTAATATTTTATGTGTAGCTTTGTAATTACATGCATTTCAAAGTAACAAAAAATTGGAATATTTTTACACCAATGTTAAAAAACCTAAATCATTGGTTTACTTACATCAAATACAAAAAGATTTACTATTGTAAGCATAAACATAAAAGCACAAACTTAGGAGATATCAGAAATTTTGTAATCATACATTTCGTAGCAACTTACGGGCGTTTTCACAAAACTCTCATAAATCTCTTAAAAAATCCGCAGATTCTTTGAAAATATGGTTTTTTACCTATACGTGTATTATTCTATTTTGTAAACTTTCTTATTTTTCAGAACACATAATTCATGTAGGTAGTAAAAAATTACAGGCAATCTGTACCCTATTGTAGGTATCATTAACAAAATATAAAAACCACCCCTGTCTTATGTAGCCTGTATTTTAAGAGTTGTATTTTTTAAGTCTTTTGACATTACTATCGAGCAGTTATATTAAAAAGCTTTTAAGAAAATCTACTGCTTACCAATAAAGTAAACACACAATAATTTACTATGTGTCTGTTCCGCAGGACACGAGGAGCCGTGCCCGTCGAAGTGCTGGCACGGCGCGCGCTGCGTGCCGCTGGCGGGCGGGGGCGGGGCGTGCGAGTGCGCGGGCCCGTGGGGCGGCGCGGCGTGCGCGCACTACGTCGGGCACGAGCACCCCTGCACCGCCGCCTGCACGCCCCCCGCCGTCTGCGTGTGGAAACCCACAGGTGAGACACCGTACTGTCGGTTGAGTCTTCTTCTAATTGTAAATATATAAAAAATTAAACATACATCTCTATGTATGCAGAATTGCCCCTCTGATTTGTTACTTTCTCGGTAAGTTGTAACGAAAACTGTTAAATTTGGTTAGGTAGGTACATTACAGTTGGACCCGAATATTTACGATTCATATTGTGTCTGATGCTAAATTATAATCTGACCGAGTGAAATTGCTTATTAATTTCAAATGTCACGTACCTATGTTACTTTGAGTTGTTCGGTATAAATTAGAATGATTTTCTTTTTGACGGCATTTTGACGGCATTTTGACGGCATTTTGACAGACGATCGTTGTTTATATACATTATTCTCTCTACTGGTTTTTTCTTTAAACTTACTTCTTTGCTAGATAAAACATCTAATAATAGGCACCAATTTTAATTAAACACCGAAAGTATTTAGTTACGATGTAAAATCAGCAAAATTATAATCTAGTCCTCAGTTTCTAATTATTGTGTTCGCAGATAACCCGTTGGAGCCCGGCACGCCGTACTGCGCGTGCCCCGCGGGCGGGGTGGGCGGTGCGTGCGCGCCGCAGGCGGACGCGGCGGAGGTGGGCGCAGGCGCGTGGGGCGCGGGGCTGCTCGCGCTGCTGGCGCTGCTCGGGGCCCTGCTCGCGCTCATGTGTATCGTGCACCGCCGACGACGGTGCGTGTATAAGCTCAATATCTAGCCGATGAAGACGATGAGAACCTCGTGACATCCCTCGTACAGTGGCGTCGACCGTCGTCAACACATATTATTAATTTTACCGCCATTTAAGTAGGCTTAAGGCTCTTCTCAAAAAAACTCTTCGTACTGACAAGTGTTGTGTTAACCGTTACAGGAACGCGTTCGGCCACGCTCGGCTGTCGGACAACGTGGAGATCAACAACCCCATGTACCTCGCCGGCGAGGACGAGCCCGAGCCGCGGCAGGTGAGCTCACATGACACGAATACCTCCATACCACCCAGTACAGCTCAATACACACGTAAATACCATGTGAGCAGGCCCCAACTATAAGTGAAATATTGAAGCAACATAAACACAAAACGTTTTTTTTTTTTCAGAACGGCGGCAACCACTTTGCTAACCCCGTATACGAGAGCATGTACGCGCCGCAGCAGAGCAACCCCGTCGAGGTCAGTCAATTTATGTTGCTATCATTGGTAGAGGAAACCCACACAAATTCCATAAATTGTTCTCATCGTTTAAAGAAAAATAGTACGCAACAATATTGCTACCATCTCATTTAAAGTACACTCGGCGGTCCCGATTTAACCCGATCGAGCCTTTCACCTCAGAGCGTGACGGATCAGCCTCACTTAACAGCCTACGAAAAAATGTGTTTGCGGTGCGCCAATCGAAGTTTTCACTTCAAAAAAATCAAAAGTGAATGATTATTGTGTGTTTTCAGGAGCACGCGACGCTGCTGGAGGAGGGCGCGGGCGAGGCGCCGCCGGAGCGCGCGGCGCTGCTGTGAGGCGAGCAGTCTCCGGCGCACTAGCGCGTGGAGACCCCCCCGCACACTGCGTACACGCACGCCACACGAGCGCACGCGCACGCCAGCTACGTGTAAACGTGCACGCCACACGAGCGTACACACGCGGACGCCAATTACCTGTGAGCGTGCGCGCATTCTACGTGTGAACGTTATGTGAACTAAACTGTTTCTCGGACACGGCGATCTTACCGGGTATTCGTTCTTTGTCATAAAATAATCGTGATAAGGTGATGCAAGAGTTAGTTAAATTACAAAAATCTCAGATTGTACCAAAACACAGTCGATAATGTCATATATATTATGTATAAGGAGGAAGGGTATTGTAAACGACGGTGGTGTATTCGGCAGCTACATTAGTTGTCCCCAAGCGTTCGCGCTGGAATAGTCAGATCTATTTTCATTTAGTTTGTAAGCTATTTATAAGTATGCTATAATCTCAATGTCATATGTCGTCTATATTGAAAAAATAATAATGTGTAGAAGTTTTATATATGACATCTTTTATCTCGCTCGTTCCCAAATGCTGTGAGCGAGACGAGCAGCTCTTGCTGTAATATTTTATGGACCCCGACTCATATTGTCAAACCCCATAGCGTCTAGCGCGTCTGTGCTAACTCGTGCCACATGCACCGTACGGCCTAGACTGACATATGGACCCGAGCATATCTTATGTACATATCTCCTACCGCTTAAATGGTGTACAATATATTAAACTATCCAATGTAACATTTGAAAATCTACATAATGCATGATCGGTTACAAAATATTATTTTATTACAATTCTTGATCTTGCGAGTAGTTTTACCTACCGACTGTTTCGGCTGTTCTTTAACATGACAAATATAATATTATATTTATACATTTTAAATGCGTCAAGGAACCAAAAATATATTTATAAGTACAATGTCGTTTAATATTTTAATTGATCCTTTTGAATGAATCTGTGATTAGCTTAAACAATTGCTAACATTTGCAAATAATGTGCAATGTTTTCTTTTTGATTTTTTTAAGTTAAGGAATAATTTGTAATGTGTACGCAAATATCATTTTATCATATTGACGTTAATGTCAAAGGCACAATTTATTGTAATCTCAAAATTCAAACGAATGATATTTTTTATTTTGTATTTTTATATTTTTTTAATATTATAGATATTTAAATATACAAGTAGGTAGTGTAGCCAGATTTTAGATCGCATCCACACGTATACAAGGTTCGAAACTTCAATCAAAGTACGAATTTACTTATTGTATCGAATGTTGATCATAATATTATGTACTCGAATAGACTGTGACCGGTTCACGAATCACGATATTTTGAATACAATATTTACTTACTATTTTGTCGACCCGTAGACGTTTGGTATATGATTGTGATGAGTTTATAGACGTAAGTGTAACCATATTGACGGTTGTGGACACCCGCGGTGCGTCGCTCTCGAACCTTCCTGTTGTAAGGGACGCACACCGGCATTGTCGGCGACTGTACAACCCTAGATAAGTTAAAAATGTCAAAATGACTCCTCGATTTAGTTTCGACTTTAATTATTATCAGATGACAATAGATGAACTATACTCGATTACTGGACAGTCGTTTTAGTATTTGAAGAGCACAATGAAATATGTATTGTTGTAATTTTAATAATTCCAAAACGCATATAACTCGACTTGTGAATAAAATGATAACTTAAAAATGTACTCAAGCTCAGGTTTATTTTTTAAATAAGGCGCAAAAATATTATATATTCGTATGTTATACGTATAGATTATTAAATAGCGAATAAACTTTAATTTGACCAGTAGAATGAATCATTGAATAGAAACCGAAAAATCTCATTATTTAAATGATATCTTTTGTTTATTTATGTAACTTGACATTTTGCAATATTAAATTAATTTTATGTAGCGTGTAATACGCACGACGCACGTGCGACTAATTTGGAGCAACTATTGTGCCATATCGAGTAATGTTGTGTTGATGTCCGTGTAACGCGTGAAGCTCGCCGATATTGTAATTAGTGTTATTTCCGTGGCCAGTGCAATTTGGCAGCTAATAAACGTATCGATTATAAGAACTGCGTTGTTTCATTACGTTCTAGAAGTATTCGTATACGAAATAATCCCTTTACTCTCACCGGAGACAAGTTCCGCCAGTTATACAACTAGAGCAGCATATAATTTCTAATATATATAAAATTCTCAAACCACGTGTCAATGTTTTAGTAGGGGAGGGGAAGATGCTAATTTTGTAGTCACTACGAGAGAGACCTAATAGGTTTTTTACATTAGGTAAAACTGATAAAAAAATAATAAGAGCGTTTTTATTTTAGCGGTGGGTTCAGAAACTGCGGCCATTTTAAAGTTTTGGAAAAGAAAATATATTCAGAAAATTGCTTATTTCGGTCAGTTATTATTATATTTTAGACAACAAGGACTAAATCATTTAGTTTAGTGCAAAATAAAATATCTGCAAAGCTTAGTTATGAAAATATGAAGCTTTATATTTTAAAATGTCCCTACAGGCTTACCTAACCTTTGAATCGTCAGTGCTTTTTATGGACGCTTCTTTGGGGTATACTAAACAGCCCCTCTCTTAATCTGACAGATTGGATGACATTTCAATACTCAAAAAAAAATATTTTTTTAACTCACCACGTTAGAAATCTGATTTCTATACCATGATAACTAGACACATGTCGGAAGCCTATACAAGCTTAATCTGACACGCTCGAGCTACTCCCGAAATCCCCTCTTCCCCTCCTCTACTATTTGTATCTAAACTGCACCGAAACGCCTTACCGTTTTTACACGCTTTTATTAGGTCGACCTGTATGTAACTATGTATTATGGAATCTAAGTTAACTAATTTAACCATCTTCCAAGGATCGAAGGGTCATGAAAATTGACAGCTGTATGTAGTTCTGATGACAATACAATAATATGGTGTTGTCGAACTGATCTGATGATGGAGCCGGAAGATATGAACTGGAACTTCACGATGGAACATCGTATCATACCTGTGTTTGGTCTTGTTAGAAAAGTCTTGTAATGAACTTTGACCACGATTCGGTTTCAAGGTCTGATGATGAAGCCGGAAGATAGGCACTGGCATTCCATGTGTTTGCACTTGTGAGACAGGTCACGTAATGGACTTTGAACACGATCAGGTTTCATGGTTATAACCAACCAACCTTTCGTTATCCAAGACTAAAAATATAAAATAAATTAATAGTTTAAAAAATACTAGAAAAACACGCTTTTATAAATGCACGTAAATCGCAAAAATAAATTATGGATCGTAAAATTTGATTGTAAAATGGATTTGATTGTAAAAGCGTGGGGCGTTTTAGTATTAGTATTTGTTTACAAGAAAGTATTTCCCGTTCCAACGCCCCACGCTTGTACAACCAAATGTTATAATTAAAACCACACAGTTTACACCTCAGCCCAGAAATAGAGACAACTTGAACGATCCATAATTAATTTTTGCGATTTACGTGCATTTATTTATAAAAGCGTGTTTTTCTAGTGTTTTTTTAACTATTAATTTACTTATAGTTATCTAATAGCTATTTTAGATTATAGATTTGGCTACAATAACTATCTACATTACGTTTTTGCAAACACAAATTCTAGATAAAAACAACATTTAAACAAAGCTCATTATTTCAATTTTAACAATTTATTGCACACAAGAAAAATTTATAACATCACAATTTACACAAAGGTACTGCTTATTTCTAAAAAAAGAGCTTTCTTACAGCAGCCTAAGGAGATAGATGGGATAAAAGATAGCAGATAGGACGTGATAATTTTTAGAGAGTTCTAAAGTGGTTCAATTTTTTTTTATTTACGTAACGTTACAAAACCTTTTTAATATTTGTTTATACATAGTACATACTCGTCTACCCGCTGTTAGGGCTGTTAGAGAATGGTTGGTAAACATCTTCCGTCTGGAGTTCTCTTCAAGCCCGTTGGACAATTATTGGATCCGTCTAAACTAGTTCCATATCTTCGCGCTGGCTTCGGACATCTTTCATCTGTGATCTCTTCCCCGGTTGGACATTCCCCGGCGTGAACGATCAGGCAGGCCGCGGCCCCTACCACTAGGAGCAACAGTAGCGAGTTCATGCTCAGACAGGAAATACTAAGCACGTTTGGCTTTATTTTTATCTTGCTCCTTTATTTATATTGCATAAAAACCAAATTTAATTTACAATATGCGATACAATTTTACAACCGGAACATAAGTTTTGTCACGGGCTGCTTCTAAATCGAATTTATATGTTTTACTTGATTTTTTACCAGACTACTAGTTTAGGCTCTAAACTACTGATCCGATTTTAATGAGTGAGGTGCCAATAGATTCGTAGTAATAGCTCGGGTAACATAGGCTATTTGATTTTCGTAATCGGGTTATAAGTTTTTATAAAATATTTTGAATAAAAATATTATGTCTGCGACGCATATTATTATAATCCCGTGATCTGTGCCAAATTTTATTAAAACCGGTCGAGTAGTTTCGAAACCTATTCAATGCAAACAAACAAGTCTTTTATATAATAAAAAGAGAAGAGACTCAGGTAAAGACTTAGTAAAGATCAATCCCACTAAAAACATTTTCATGTAAAGTGATGCCAAGACCATGGAGAATAGAGTAAAAGGAGCTGAAAAATTTCCGACGAAAGTAATCAAATAATAGTTCCGAAACTGGCCATAATGGCGCTAGAGACGGAACAGGATATGATATGAAGTTAGGAATAAGAGATGGAGTGAAGTGAGTTGAGTTTAGTTATTTAAAAAAAATTACGACTTTATTAGACTTAAAAGTATAAATTCAATAAATCATGAATATTCTACTTACTCGCGTAGTCGAAAATAATATTTTTATAAATATAACCGAAGAAAATGCTAGGATTTTGTTAAATTTTGACGCTTTACACCCCGTTGCGTCTGTAGCGCGCCCTATTTAACGCTTCTTACGGACAATTTTTCATGTATGGAGATGGTACTCCTTATCTCTATTCTCCGTGGCCAAGACGATACCATATGACTCGTACTGTCAAAAAGCTATCAGATCTCTTAATGTAAAACCAAGCGTTATACACTACGGCCGCTGTATCTTGACGGGTCTGAACATAGGCTCTGCGAACTTTAGCGCATGTACAACTCGTGAAGAAAACTGTTATTGTATTATTTTTATATACCTATGTACTAATAAAAATTCCCTAATACAGTTGACCAATTAGTACAAATAAAATAAATACGAAAACACTTAGAAACAGTTATTGCGAAACCTTCTGCGCGAAGTTCAGACTCGCCAAGATACATCGGCCGTATTGTACGCCTTATGGCCTTAACTCTACAAGCCTAACTTCACAAACTCTACACCTTAGTCAATTTATGTGGCCTGAGTCCTGACCATTTTGCTACATTCGCTTGGGTCTTAAGGTGATTTTTTCGAAAAAAAAAAAAGAAAATTTACGGACTGTTGTCTGTTAAGACTAGTTCGCATTAGGCCAGTATTTTAGTCAGCTAACTCACTTTCAACTCGCTACTAACCGGAAAACTGTTCGCACTTGCGTGCAGTTCACAAGTGAGGCATGTTTTACAAGATGAATAGCCTACGATTGCCTCCAAAGTGAATAAACTGGTTAATCTAATTGTAAAAGTTATTTTAGTAGAGGTGGATGAAGAAGTTTGTGTCATAAAAAAGAAGCTATATCTACACTAATATTATAAAGAGGAAAACTTTGTTTGTATGTTTGTTTGTTTGTAATGAATAGGCTCAAAAAGTACTGGACCGATTTCAAAAATTATTTCACCATTCGAAAGCTACATTATCCACGAGTAATATAGGCAACATTTTATTTTAGTAAAATAGGGTTCCGTAAGATATTTGGGGTTTTCGGACACAAGGTGTAAAAAATCAACCCGAAAAGTTACTTATTTTGCGTACGCTGCCTAAACTATAAAAGATAGAACCATATAATGTTCTAATTAATTATACTTAGATCTTATAAATATCTACAAAAAAGTCCGCGACACACTATACCTATCTATGTCGAGTGAGGCACAACCATTTTTTTATTTAGAAATCTTGAATTTTTTTTGGACTACATTTTAACGCGTTTATTTTACTCATGCTATTAATCCTTATCAAAATAAATTATTTCATCACTAATACAGTTTATGTAGATAATATTTCGTCTTTGAATGATTGAAATTGGACGTTTGGTTTTGAAGTTATGGCGAAATTAAAATATTACGATTTCTGCTGCACGGCCCGTTGCGAAGGGGGCGACATTCTGTAGTACCTATTAGTATCAGTATTGAACCCGTGCGAAGCCGGGGCGGGTCGCTAGTGGATAATAAAATGGATCGATAGAAATATATTATCGAAATACATTAGGAGCAACTAACTGTCTTCTGAAGGAAGCGTTGAAAGATCCTAAATAATACTTCGATACTTTAAGAATGACCGAAAATTGTGCAAATTTTCTGCTATTTTTGTAGCAACTAATGAACTCGACTAAATCGATAGGTTCGGACTTGTTTAGCCGGTGAGCCAGTGAGCACGGACGCCTGGTGGGGGGGGCTACTCGCCCATGAAAAATAGAAATAAATGGATTGACTCGACTAAACTTACTAATCTACTCGACTAAATTTTTGGTGTTCATACGCGTTTAACTACTAAATTACTCGTTACTCGACTAAAATACTGGCCTAATGCGAACTAGGCTTTATACTATTCTTGTAGGAACGAAACAGCCAATAAATTAATAGTTTAAAAAACACTTAAAAATCACAATTTTATAAATGCACGTAAACCGCAAAAATAAATAATGGATCGTTCAAGTTGTCTCTATTTCTGGGCTGAAGTGTAAACTATGTGTTTTACATTATAATATTTGGTTGTAAAAGCATGGGGCGCTGGAACAGGAAAGGCTTTGTATAACTTGCTGAGAAATCAAGTTAAGCGATGTTACGGGAAGCGGGTTACAGAGATCGGCGCTCTAACTGAAGTTGCAGCAGGACTAGTAGGTGGCTCTACACTAAACAGTGTACCGGTTTCTCGAACCCAGACGAAATATGCGCCAGCAGCGAGGAGACACGATATTAATCATCGACATTTTGAACGCCTCTTCTTTCCGGCAATTTAGTACACAAGGGTAATGCGTCAACAGTGGCAAAATGTAGAGTTGTTGTTCGTGGACGAGATATCTTTGGTTTCCTTTGGCGGCATAAACGTTATGCTCTTGTGCGACCTTATGCTGCTTCCACCAGGAAGTTAGTATTGGTATTTGTTTACAAGAAAGTTTTTACAGTTCCAGCGCCCCACGCTTTTACAATCAAATATTATAATTAAAAGCACATAGTTTACACCTCAGCCCCAGAAATAGAGATAACTTGAACGATCCATAATTTATTTTTGGTTTTTACGTGTATTTATAAAAGCGTGATTTTCTAGTGTTTTTTAAACTATATAATTTATTTATATGTTATATAATGACAAATATCCTAATACCGAATAAGAAGTTATATCTATGGGTATGAGTAAAACAAGTTTAAATACTTAGAAATGTATTATACAACACATAATATTACAAAGTACAAGACTGATAAGACTGTGATGTTATAACTCATAAAATAAGTATTACAAGAATTGAGAAAACTTTTAACTCATTCATACAAGCTTTACACGCCTACATTCACAGGACAAATTTGCAATTCTTATAATTCCATTAATTGTTCATAATTCTTATAAAAATATTATACATAATATATTATTTATCCAACCGCAACCTCTTTCGATGTAACTCCACGCCCGAAACGAAATATGAATTAGGTGCAGCTGTACAAGATGCCGGTCGTGTTAGTTGTAGACACTAATAAACTCCTTAACTAATAAACGCTGTATAAGCTTTGAATAGTTATACTGTGTTTTGTCTTCTTCACTCGAATTAAAAATGTCACTTGTGTGACGGGAACAAAACACTGTATAACTATTCAAAGCTTATATAGCGTTTATTAGTAAAGGGGTAAGTAGATAGAAGGCGTGGGCGAGTACTTCTACCGTGGGCGTGGGCTAGTAGAAGTCGTCGTCATCTCTCGTCGCCTTGGCGGAGTTTTTGACCTGGTCCTGGGCGAGGTATAGCTCGGCTACCTGGCGCGCGCTGGTCGCCTGCTCCGGGCTCTTGTCGTCGCGCACGCGCACGAACCTGCCGCAGTACAGATCGTTTATAACTTATAAGTCATAGTTACTGCAACTGCAGCTGTAATGTTTCATTAAGACCTGTGGCGGAACCCTAAGAAGACATTTTTTTTTTGACTTAAGGAAACTTATACGGCCTTAAGGCCTTAACACAAAACCAAAATTAGACCGAGTGTAAAGAAATGTATACATGACTAACTTTTGATTGAATATTGATGATATGTAATCCTAACATTTCCCCTGTGCACATTACTGCCGTGCTAATGACTGTCGTATCGAGTGTCACCTGGGGAAGCGCAGGCTGATGCCCTTGTCGGGGTCGACGAGGCCGATGGCGGCGTGGTGCGCGGGCGACAGCGACAGGTCCGCGCAGCGCACCTCCCACACCGCCGCCGCGGAGAACCACGCGTCCGGCGCGTGGCTGTTGTCGTATCTGAGCGGAAAAAATGAATTTAGTGACGATTAATTACGTACAGAATCATCAAAATGCTGTAAAGAAATGCAACTAACGTAAATTAAGTAATTTGGTAAGTAATATAAAGAAACGCTGCTCATAATATGCAGACAAAAACTTTAATTCGATTCTGACACATCTTTCGCCTCGTACATGTTTATTATAGCCGTTTAGCTTTTTTCCAACTTAACTTCTGACTTAATCAAGTTTAAGCAAACCCAGAGAAATATATTATTTGAGCACGTATACTCTGTTCAGCGTTCAGATCCAATTTAATGTAAACGTAAACAAAAAAACTGGGTATAATGCTACCAATTTAAATATCCCCTATTTACCGCGCAATAAAGAAATAGTGATACATTATTTAGATCGAAAACAGTATTTTCGTTTGCGTTTAGATCGTGCGATTATAGCGTAGTACCTGTAGTAGTTCTTGGGCTCGTCGATGAGGTGCCCGTCCAGGGTCGCGCTGAGCGTCTTGAGGTCGTCGTCGGTGAAGCCGGTGCCGATCTTGCACAGCGACTGGTACTGCTCGGTTTCGGGGTCGTAGCAGGCGAGCAGGAACCCGCCGTACGCGCCGCTGCGCCGCCCGCGCCCGCGGTACCCGCCGATCACGACGCAGTCTACGGTGTCGCCCACGCCGTCCAGGTAGTCTTTCTTTAGCTGAAACAATTATTTCTATACTAGCTTTCGCCCGCGGCGCTCGCGTAAATACAGTATCGCACACTGCAGACTTTACAAATTATGTTCTGGCCTTTATAGCCACCAGTTTTTAGTCAGAAACGCGGCGGTCGTCACACGCCAACGAACGAATTCTCTTCCAAAAATGTTTTGTGAAATAATACATCTATAATCTATATTATACTATATACCTACCTAACCTACCTAGGTAATAGGCATGTTGCCGAAAAATGTTTTTTTTTGTCTATTCGATGTTAGACAACATGTTAATAAACAATCCAGAACCCATTTTTGTATATCTGAAAAAATAACGTAGATACAAACCATTGAAATTTACGATATGAAAGAGAGCGATATATCGGCCTGTGACGTCACAACCTGCTGCCGCCATACATTTGTAATTATAAAATGTATGGCGGTAGCAGGCTGTGACGTCACGAATCATTTTGCGAGAAAGGGATGGACAATAATTTTTATTTGCTTATATTTTTAATCCTGTCACTCTAAATACCTATTTCTTTCAGATTTATGTATCTTTAATCAACGATTTTAAAATTTAATTTGTAAAACTGTGATATTCCACACTAGGCAACATCCCTATTAGGTATATATTCGAGGAACATATTGCTACCTTGAGCCAGTTGCGCGAGCGGCGCGCGATGTCGTAGCCCGCCTTGCTGCCCTCCAGCGCCTTCACCATGAGCCCCTCGCAGGAGCCGCGCACCGCCTCCGCCAGCAGCGCCGACACCGCCTCCGCCTCGGTGCAGTCCTGACCCGTGGCGAACTGCCACTCGCCTGCACACAAACAGATCTATGTTCAATCAAATCTCACAAATTATATTAATTATTAGCACCATTAGGAAGCACAAACATCATTTGGTTTTGTAGTATTTATAGAATTACCTTGTATACAGGATTTTGTTATTTAGTCCCGTAAGTAGAGAAAAATGGATCTGGAATACGTATAACTATACTGAATACTTACGGAATTAAAAATGTAAGGTAGTATTCCGTATACCTACTGCGTAACACGTACACTACCTTTCATTATTTATTTTCAGAAAACCAACGGCTATAAAATAAACCAAAAAATGTTATCCTACAAAGTACTTCTCCAGTATCATCTATACCTTCGACCTCGTGGAAGTTCTCCCGCAGCAGCCGGCGCCTCTCCCGCAGCGGCTCGCGGACCAGCGCGCGCCCGTTCAGGTACAGCAGGTCGAACACGAACACACACACCTGACCAATATTAGACAAGTATATTTATAGCCTTCGACGCGTCTCTTAGCATTGTTTTCCCTATTTGATATCCTTACTCCCTTACTGATATTATAAACTCCAAAGTTTGTATGTATGGATGTTTGTTACGCTTTCACGCAATACTACTGAACGGATTTTGATGAAATTTGATATCATGTCAATCCATGATATTCGTTTTTTTTTTCTAAGGCGTTGATGATCCTTTGGAGTCAATTTTTTTGACGTTGGAATTACGACTTTATGACACTCATAATAGGTGTTAACATGTGACGATAATACATAAGGAACGATTTTTTTTTATAAAACAAGCAGCAAATGGATCACCTGATGGAAAGCGATCGACCATAGACCATGGACACCCGCAACATCAGAGGAGTTGCAAGTGCGTTGCCGACCTTTTAGGAGGAAATACGCTCTTTTCTTGAAGGTTTACAGGTCGTAATAGTCCGGAAATACTGCTGGCGACAGTTCATTCCAGAGTTTTACAGTGTGCGGCAGAAAGCTTCGGGTAAAGCGCACGGTGGAGGACTGCCACTCATCAAGGTGATGAGGATGATAAATATTTTGTCGCTTGAAACAGTGGCGAAAAGTTGCAGCAGGTATAATTTCGATCAATTTCTCGGAGCGCTCCCCGTAATATAACCGATAGAGGATGATATAATGTTTCTTCTCTTACTTAATAGCCGGGTTCTCTATGCTATAGTTAATACTGTTTATGAACACACAAAGCACAAAGAAACTACCGCCATCTAGGGTCAACCAGTAAAACCACTCAACGAACAGACAACATGAAACCCCCTACTCAATACTAGATGGCGGTACATGCGCGAACTTTCCAGAATCATCCAACCCGGTCAATCACGTTCGCGCGAGTCGGGAACTTTCTGGAATGGTCTGGGACTCGTCCCGGCTCATATAAATAGCCGCAGGAAGGCGACCTAGTTTAGTTCAGTTTGAGCTACCTTCGAGGCGACTTCGAAGTGAAAACTAGAGATCAAGAGTGATACCAGTGAAACCCACGACTTGGCTACGACCTTGGACATCGTTAGTGTTTGGACCTAGTGCTTTGTGTTGGACCTAGTGCTAGTGAATAAAGTCTTCAAAAGAGTCAGCAGGTCTTTCTCTCCAAATCCTTCGAACCCTAACACTTAACAATACTTTGAGGGTTTCTACTACCTAAAAGTCTGATGCTAGCGCGAGCGGTCTGTTTCCCAATCTACAGATAAGTGTCAGATATATGATGATATATCATGCTTATTGGCATGTTTTGTCTGTCTCTCAACCCTAAGGCCCTATAACTATCTAAACAGTTTGTACCGAGGTACTAGTTAAATACACATTACACACTAGTCGAGGGGGGTTATGTAATGTCGCTGTCTTTGTCTGTCAACTGACGAGTGACAAATGTATATATTTTTACTAGAAGAGGGTTAAATACATAAACTAAACACCATAGCATACTCCATAGCAATGGCGGCGTTATATTACCTGCACTGTGATCGTCGCGGAGTCCGCGTCCTTGCGTTTCCGCGTCGACAGGACCTGAAACAGAAACGACAAATAAGCGTCGATTATAAACGAGACATGTTGAGGCAAAGTGTCTCCAGTTAAATGGCCCCATTTTGTGATTATGAGGGCCATTTTGACATTTAAAGTACGGTAAAAACAAGATGGCGTAACTTATTACTGTATGAAGATACTTGCTATCTTATGTTTTAAACGAACAATTCATGTACTTTACACACATAATCAGAATCTCAGAAACAGCAATAAGAAATTACGCAACTACTAAAATTATTGCAACGGGACAGAGATATGAGGTACAGACGCCTCTTGACTTGTTACAGAATATTACTATCGAGAGGTGTCCGGCAGTGCCCTTGCGCTTCGCTTGACTCGTCTTGGCTCCGATATTATTAACTTCCTTTATTTCCTTCTCTATAGACATTTTACTTTAACTACTAAAAAGATATTACTTCTGACTAGTTAAACCAATGAGGGTTTTTAAATTCGTGACATCTGACAGCTTTTTGACACGACAAGGACCGTCGGGCTACCGAGCGCCGCCTGGTGATAGAAGAATCGAAAATTCTTATGGACCGATTTGGATACCACTTACGCCACCAGATGACGCTCTGTATGCGTCGGGTCTGCCTCCTAACGACAGAAAAATCAAACACCCTCATTCCACAGTACCTGGAAGGGCAGTATCTGCTTGGCCTGCGTGTCGTAGGCGACGGCCTCGCAGTCCAACACGCAGCTCGTCACGGACTCCCTCAGCAGACGCGGCAGGCGCGCCAGCACGTCAGGGTACTTGCTGCGAACGTACACGGAATTAGCTAGGTTATTTACCGTGGCCTCTACACGAGTGGGACAGCACGACCTCGGTGATATACCCCGATCAGAAATATACAGGGTTACAGGTTATGTCTACGTTTATCCTAGGGGTTATAGTTCCCATCGTTTCTGATATTTTTTTCACTCCATTTTTTTTTTCAAAATGTGTGCTTTCAATTTATTTGTTTTTTTTTTTTAAATATATATAGACATTAAACGTATTTATTATTCTTAGCAGCCTCCGTGCACGTGGATCTGCGTGCGCTCGCCGTCGCACTTCCACTCGCGTGCCGGCTCGTGGAGACTATCAGGCGACCGGTCTGTATACTCACGTGGTGTTGTTCTCCTGGTTGCGGGAGAATATCGCCGCCTGGCTGAGGTCGGGCGCGTCAGCTCCGGGCACGTGGATCTGCGCGCGCTCGCCGTCGTACTTCCACTCGCACGTGAACTCCTGGCCCTCGAACCTGCGAGACATAACGATATAGACGTACCAACACAGTTGAAACATTGACGCAACAGTAGAATATTTATTGTCTAAATTGAATAGATACAATATATTCAGTGAGTCATGAAATATTACATACACAATATCGTAAATTGATAGTAAATCAAAATCTGTGCGTGGGTATCTGCCACGTGACTGCAGCGCGACTTGCGCGAAGCGAAGTGCATGCAAGTCTCGCGTGCCATTATTTTTCTACCTGCTGTGACGTCACAAGAGCGATTTAGTGATGATAACTCCCCGTCCCCGAGTCGCGTTTTTTAGTTTTCGTTAAACTTTTGGCACCAAGAATATTCGAGAGGAAATGACGCCGAAGGAAGTAATTTTTACTCCACTATTACACGCGAAGTACCCTACACTTGCGTGGTCTAGTCAATAGATGTCTGTGTCTCTGACTAAACGGTAGCTAACCTGTCGAACAGCTCGTTGACCCCCCGCGCGGGGTGCGCCAGCATGGGCTTGAGCGGCACGCCGGGCGTGAGGCGGCAGTGCTGCGGCAGCGCGCGCGCGCCGTGCGCCAGCAGCGCCGCCACCAGCTGGTCGTAGTTGGGACACTCGCAGTACGTCGTCTTGATGATCAGCGCCAGCTCGTCCACGACCGCCTGGAGATTACAAAATCATTATAAATACGAGCTGTTTCCAGCGGCTCCGCCCGCGTAAATATACTACTGGGTATGAATAATGTACCGGCGGGAATACTGCACTTTTCCGGGATAAAATGTATCCTATACACGTTTTACGTGGTAGAGCCATGCTTCGGCACGAATGGGCCGGCTCGACCGGAGAAATACCACGGGCTCACAGAAAACCGGCGTGAAACAGCGTTTGCGCTGTGTTTCGCCGAGTGAGTGAGTTTACCGGAGGCCCAATCCCCTACCCTATTCCCTTCCCTACCCTCCCCTATTACCCTATTCCCTCTTAAAAGGCCGGCAACGCACTTGCAGCTCTTCTGATGCTGCGAGTGTCCATGGGCGACGGAAGTTGCTTTCCATCAGGTGACCCGTTTGCTCGTTTGCCCCCTTATTTCATAAAAAAAAAAAAAAAAAAAATATTTTTCCAGAACCTAAACTACTACCATACCAAATTTCATCAAAATTCGTTCAGTACTTTTTATGTGAAAGAGTAACAAACATCCATCCGTCCATATACAAACTTTCATTACTTTTTTACTGCGCAATAATTTTTCCAGAAATATGATTTTTTTCCAGAAATATGAAATTGGCCCAAAGGGGAAGGGTTGGGGATTTTTAGGACATGGGAACGCAAGTCGCAACGGCAGAGGAGTGTTTTGAGTGTACTAGTGTTCAAGCGTACCTCCTCTGGTGTTGCCAGTGTCCATGGGCGGCGGTAATCGCTTACCTTCAGGCGATCCGTCTGCTCGTTTCCTCGTTCATTTCCATAAAAAAATATATCTGAACACCGCATACCTTAAAGTCGTCGGGATGCATGTCGGCGCCGGCGTCGAGCTGTCCCGCGCCGTCGCCGGCGGGCGGGGTGCGCGCGCACGCCAGCGCCAGCGCCTGCAACAGGGACTGCTCGGCTAGCCCCACACGCAACTTGCCCTCCAGTGACCTGAGGGACAATTCTGCTAAATCAAACCTGCATAATACAATTACAATCCAGTCTCGATACGCTAAAACTGCCAAACTGGTGATATCATCAACGTGAAACCAACGTGGAACGCGCTATGATTGGTCGAAACGTCATAAAATCCGTTCATGGTAGCATGTCACTTCACTTTCAATCTGAAGAAATAAGAAGAGATTTTGACGCAATCACTATTTATTTAGAAGATTACAATGTTTTAGTTAACATGTTACGTGCTTGTCCGAGACGTAGTATAAAAAGGGGCGAGTACACAATATTATAAGTTAAGGTGCTTACACATAGATTGCTATAATAAATGCTTAGGCATTATTTGCGTTCTATTCAACACAATCCAATCAAATTAAAATGAAAGTCTAGTTTAAATACTGGTTCTAAGGTTTTAGGATAGACAGTATCTGCTTTACTAGGAGACCCGCATGTTACCAATGAGTGCCAACATTAATTAGTTAAAAAAAAACTAGAGTGTGTGCTCAAGACCGCACGGCAGAAGTGAAAACTTCATTGGCAATCGTAATAAGAGCAGCTGACTGTATCTTTCTCGCTCGGGTACAGTCGGCGGTCCCGAGTTTACCCGATCGAGTCATTCACCGTAGAGTGTAACGGATCAGTCTTTTTAAGCCTACGAAAAAATGTGTGCGGTGCGGTGCGCCAAAAGAAGTTTTCACTTCAAAAAATCAAGTAACCTCCGACCTCGTTAAACAGTAAGCGACCTGATGATGAGTAATAGCTAAGAACACTCGATTAAGTCACCTTTCAAACAAAAAAACTATATCGAAATTGGTCTATCTGTTTAGGCAAGACAAACTTATTAAACAGACTTACATACTAGAGTCCGACCGAAACTGGTTTTCCGGCCGAAACCGAAACTGAAACCGAATATTCGGCCGTGGCTTCAGTTTCGGCCGAAACCGAAACCGAAACTCACGTGGTCAAGTAGAAAATTCCTTAAAATACTGAAATTTGGTGCATTTTATCCATTATTCTGCATTAATTAGGACATGAAATGGAAACACGGTGTATTAATTTTGTTGTAATCATTTATTTAATGTAATATTTAAAAAATATTAATTATATTCTAATTATGTTTTCCAATTTAGTTGCGTTGTCTAAGCGTTTCCGCAAGAAACGAAGTTAGGCGAGCGTGCACGAAAACTTCCGAAATCAGTTTCGGTTTCGGCAAAAGTTTCGGCCACTTTTGACCGAAACCGAAACTGCCGCCGAAACTTGATTTTTGGCCGAAACTCGGCCGAAACCGAAACCGAACTTTCGGTCGGACACTATTACATACCTTATCAGATACCGCGCCTCGGAGTGCCTGCAGGCCACGTACAAGGTTTGTATTTTCGATATCTTCTTGTTCACTGATGCCTGACCTGCATAATAAATACATTATAAGGGGGGAACAGCCTCCGTGGTCTAGTGCATCGTTTCTCAACCTTCTTTTGTGTCGTAGTTTATCGAAGGTCGCGCCCACGAAAAGCCAAAAAAGTTAATTAAAAAGTCTTGCGACCCCATCAATATGAAATTATTATAACATGCACATAGCGCGCTACTTTTACCAGCTATACGTTATATTAGTTTCACTGGTACGAACGTTCGAACGATTTTTTCGACGTTCGATACAGAATTCGTTCGAAAAACCGTTTTTTTTTATCTATAATTATGTACTTAGTTTGTATTTATTTATTTTGTCATTTTTCAACAGACTGCAACCCCCTTTAAAAACAAACTCGACCCCCCCCCCAAGGGTCGCGCCCCTCCGGTAGAGAAACGATGGTCTGGTGTTTAGAGCTTGGCTCTCGACTCAGAGGTCGTGGGTTCGATTCCCGCATTGAAACAACAAAAATGTTGTTTTCAAGTTTGGTTAGGACAATGCAGGCTGATCACCTGATTGTCTGTCCACAACTTTGATCTATAAATGGGCTATCTAACACAGAAAGATTTTTCTTAAATCAAACCAGTAATATCTGTGATTTGTGAGTTTAATCAAACAAAAGAAACTGTTGCAAAATTATCTCATATAAAACTCTTCCGACACAGCTTGTTGAGACAATTTTTGTTACTATTATAGGTCGTAAACTATTTTTCAGCGGCGTGCACAGAATTATGACACTGGGTATGCGGCGGAGTAGTCCGTCACAAAAACTTTTTTTTTATAGATATTTAGCATAGCCACAGCCAAGCGACGGATCTCTAAGTCGGAAACCATGCCAACAGAACTAACAGAACTTCATAACTTTTAACATGAAACTTTCGAGTTACATTCCCTTTTTGCTGATTTAATTGTTGTAACTCGGGTACACACCTACCTTTAGACACCATTTGAATCTTTTCACTGAATGACAATTGTGAGAACTTATTATTTTTAATTTTTAATAAACACACATTTTCAACACAACATTTTCAAATAACATTTTTAAAAAATCAAATCAATTAAAAAGCAAATCACTACAATTTTTATAGAACTTCAGTAATAAACTGTTAAATGTACACAATTTCAAATGTTAAAATGAAAAATCTTTTAAGAAAACTATACATATTAAATATAATAGCAAACGAAAAATAACAATGCGTTTTCACATGAAAAAATGGCTTTATTGAAACACATTTCTGATATTTAAACAAATAAAACCTTACTAAAACAAAATTGCATCATGTGCATACATGAGTAAAGATTTTACGTCAATTATAATTAGTCGCATTATAGGCCACCGTGCCACGAATATACCCGATTACTTCCGAGACCCGACAACTGCCGAACTTCGCCGAAGTCGATAGCATGCCGCTGGAGGCGGACGAGTCGCGCCTTGGGATATTCATAGGTGTGTGCGTTTGCGAACTGTGTACGGACACTAAAATTACTACACACATGCGAACAAATCTCCTGCGAGACGACAAGGTATGACTCATGAGTCGCATCACCAATATACGCCTGGCAAACATAATGTTCATGCAAATAGGTGCTATTATAAAATATTAGGCGTTTTTAAGTTATTATATTTTATGTATTCATTTATTTACTATTAATTAAAGTCATCTAAAACGTACGAACGTTTTATTAAAGTATCTGTTAATGGTAAGTAATGCACTGCATTTCTGCCTTTAAGGAGCGCACGCCCCTGCTATTTTTTATATCAACAAGAGATAATTGAGATGACAGAACAACGTTTGCTGGGTCAGCTAGTATACATAGTACATACAGATCAGTAGTGTGGGGTTCCTATAACTCCATTCCTATCGGCTTCCCTTACCGCTTACCTTTTGACGACCTTCATCCAAATCCCTAGCTATTATACAGGCTACGGCTTCCCTATGAAGGAGAACCAGCCTTCGCCACTGATACAGATATAGATAGATATTACACACCGGTACAAGCAGCGATCTCCTTCAGCGCCTTGAACACCTTCCTGGTGGTCAGCGGCGGCGCGGGGAACATGACGCGCTGTGTGGACCGCGCCGCCTCCGCCGCGCGCCCGAGGTCGCCGCAGCGCTGCGCCGCCGCCCGCACCTGCGCGAGCGTGCGCCCCGTGCTCTGTCCCACTGCCTTCATGAGATACGTTTCCGCTATGCCTGGGGACAACATGATTGTGTGTGTGAGAGAGGACAAGTGAGTGTGTGATAAAGCAAAACAGACAGGTAAGAGAAACGAGAATGTGATTTCGTGATTCTGCTGTCTTATATTTAAAAGATTTTGCTATGAAGACTGTTATGCTAAATATCATATAGAAACCCAAAAAATTGTGACAGTTTAGAAATCAAAACTATTAAATAAAAGCCTTAGTAACCTAGCAAATATTGGAACTTGTAAATCAACAAGAAAACCTGCAAGCTTTTTAAATAAATGATATACCTACCCAGTTCTAAGTTATGGTAAGCAGGTGCCAGTTTATTGAGACACAGGTATATACTTGGCAGCAAGTCCTCCGGAGTCAGCGCGATGACAGACCGGAAGTAGTTGCTGAGTATCTCCACCATCTTCAGTCTGGCTGACGTAGCTTCGATATGCTCAAGGGTCTTCGCCAGAGCCAAGTACGGTATCTCCTGAGCCTTTGACCACGATGCATCATTTATTGGATGGTACTTTGCTTTCGCTGGATTGTAATCTTCCTCTGAAAAACACAATTTTATTAATGTCTTAGCATGTCTCATTAGTGTGATAGGATGAGACCACATGCATTAGGAATCTCTCTGGCTGGAAAAAACAGTGCTGAGAACAAAACTCTGAGCTAATATTACAATAGAGCTGAAAATCGAACAGCAAGCATTGAGTTTTCAAATTGCTGCTGTGTTTGGCTCTCGAGTCTGATTTGGTGTGAACACATTACCACCTGAACCAGCAACAATATAAACCTTTTTAATCTTGCCAATAAAAAGCTAACATTGTTCTTTGTTGCTGCAATCCATCTGCAAAAACAATATAAACCTAACATTGTTCTTTGTTGCTGCAATCCATCTGCAAAAACAATATAAACCTAACATTGTTATTTGTTGCTGCAATCCATCTGCAAAATCAATATAAACCTAACATTGTTCTTTGTTGCTGCAATCCATCTGCAAAAACAATATAAACCTAACAGCTAAAGAACAATCTTTATTGCTACAATCCATCTATGTAAATTTTATCTTTTTGGTTAACAATTAATAAAATAAAAAGCTATTATTACTATGGCAGTGACAGACATGAGACAATGCAAGTTTTCTCGAATAACATAATTTGTATGAGTAGTTTCAAATTACCTTTGACTTTTTCTTTTGTCCCAGTCTCCTCATGTTTATTGTTTTCTTTATTATCCCCATTTTCTTTTTTTACATCACTCTTGGAATCTTCTTTTTTGAAGTTTAGTTTACTACTGGGAGTCTTTTTCTTTGATTCTTTCTTTTGACTCTTCGGTGTTTTTGGAGACAGCTTTTCCACTTTGATTACTTTTTTTATAGGTTCCTTACTTTCTATACTTTCAGTTTTTGGTGACTTTTGAGATTTTATTAATTTTGGTGATTTTGGGGGAGTGTCTTCCTCTAATTTTATTTTTAAATCTTTGTTATCATTGTTTGGTTTATGTTCTTCAGTTTCACTTTCAGAACTTTCAATTCTTTGCCGCTTGGACTTTTTCTTCTGAAAAAAGGTACAATTTATTGTTAAATATGTTATTGATTGTACTGTATGTTCTTGGTGGATATTCATATTTCACAGTAATAATACACAGAACTTCTTGCATTGATTCCAATTTTTTTATTTGCAGTTTTCGACATATCAACCTGATGTGAAAATTGTTAAAATCATTTTGATGTTAATGATCCCAAATGTGTTTATTAACATGAAAACAATACAACTCTTACCTTTCCAGATGAAACAGGTGTAACTATTGCATTTTGTTCTGGTGAATTGTTTTCACTGCTATTTGATCTTGATCTTTTAATTCCCTAAAAAATACATGGATTAAATGTATAACCTCTTTTTTAAAGTCAGTTAAAAAATAAATTCTATATTATATCTTGCAATTGTATTTAATTATTATATAAAAAACAATTTACTTCAGACATATTAATTTACAACCCGTCGGAAATATCTGAGAACATGGCTTAGTGACGTCATGCAAATTGATATGAATATTTCACCAAACAGAGAAACAATAATTCGATTATTAAAGCTATAATAGATAGGTAATACACGTACGTCGGTAATTGCGTTAGCAACGTTACTGTATAGGCGCGAAAACGGGGCGAAATCCGTTAAAGCGCGAGGGAAGCGCATTCCAGTGAGGTTTGCAAATATTTCCGACGGGTTGTACCTACAGCTACCTGCTCAGTATTATTTACAACCTTTCCAGGCATTAAATTTCATTTACCTTAACGTTGCCATTACTCAGCCCATCCTCTGATTTGTTTAGTGATTCCTGAAAAAAAAGTTCACATCTTTACAAAATATTGCCTGCTTATTCAAAATTGAACATAGTATACCGTTTTTATTACTTTACTTTACCAGCACATATACATTTGAAATACGTACATCATTTTTAACAGCCTCCTTCTCCGAAGTTTCTTTTTTTGGTGTTATTTTAAAGAAAGATTTTATACTTTTTTGAGACATGCTTCTTGCTAACAAATTGTTAGTTTGCCTTTTGTTACAAATATCGGCTTGAATCCTTAAAGTGTTGTATACATTATGTTTAACAAAAGTAACATTTCTAGTTAATACAACAATATTTCGCCATATATTCATAAATAATTTTGTTTCAAAAATAAAATAGCTATTTCTCAAGTTTCTTGAGTGTTGATTTGGTTGACATCATGATTATTTTTCATGGCATTTGTCAAATTTTTGTGTTTTGGCGCGAAATTTAAGTGACACTATTTTTTTTTTATATTATTGAATAATACAAAGAAATTGGAGTTGAATAATAGATTGCCATAAATAATATGTAAAATCTTTATGAACAATATAAATAATTTTAAATATGTAGGTACAGCTATAAAAAAATAGATAGTTCGTTTCGAATAAGTTAACGTAATAAAACATAAAATTCTTTTCTAGGTTTCAATGGCTTCTTTCCTGTTATTTTTTTTTCTGTATTGTATAATTGTTAAGTTACAGTATATTAGGTTATTTTATTTAACAAAGAATAACGAACGTAATATCTTTACTACTATAAGGCCCACTTGCGCCAATCCGGGTTAAAGTTAGTTATAATAAAAATTATTATTTTGCTGAGAGACTTTTAGGTGAAGGTCTTTGAAGTTTGAAATAATGTACTTCATAAAAAATATAAGGTCAGTTGAGCTTGTAATAAAAGCTGAAATAAAAACTAGAATATTATATTTTGTGCGCATATCATAATTGGTTCTAAATTTTATTGAAAGTCTTCTATAATTGTAAAAACTTGTAATATATAAATAATAAAATAAATACACAAGAAAAAGGATTGCTATTGATTTTTTTGTATAATTTATTTTGCTAAGATGGCGCCCTCTAGTTGATGGAGTGTCAACTAACCGCGTGTCGACTGTCGTCCATGTTCCGAATGTGGTGTGACTTATTTTTGTTTTGTACTAATTTTCCTTATAGTGATAATAAATGTGAAATGAGACAAAATGTGTTATCCCATATAGTGGAACCTAGTTCCGGCTGAATGGATCCCTACGTGGGGTGGTATCAGCCCGAGCAAGAAGGACCCGCGAAGCGCTTGTGGCTTCGTATTTGGGAAACTCAAAGTGAAACAGACAAAATGAACCTTAAAAATTTAGAGAACGCTAACCCCAATTTAAATAAAGCTCAAGACTTTATACCTATAAACGATGTGAACGGTGAAAATAGGAACAATAATTATTTCAATCCAACGCGGAGGAAAGCCAACGATAACCGCGCATCGACGTTTAACCTGAATCAAAACCACGATGCCCTCATAGGCGAATACGGCGGCTGCCCTTGGCGGATACCCAATTATAATTACAAGCCCGGAATTTTAGGGTAAGTAGTAGTATCTAGTAGACGATGAGTTAGTCTATCGCTGGGCTGGTCGGGTGCGGGGAGCCCGAGGTGTGGTGAGGTTGTCTCGTGCTGTTGACACTACATGTCACCCGAGCGCCGCACACAAAACACGATGATGCTGTTTTGTACATGTGATGATGATTTTATTCCGAGTAGATATAAGATAACCTATATTATGTCATTGCTACTCATTCATCATCATCATCATTAGATCATTTCATGAACCAAAAAAATTCTCCCATAAATTAACTATTAAAATAGCAGGTATTCATGTATATGTCACCATAAAATTGTGAAAACGATTAGATTGTAAAATAACTAATGAGATTGGAAAAATATGTTGAAAAATTAAAAACTACCTATATATATTTGTAATGTAACGAAAAATAAAGTGTGAAATTATAGGCAGCATATTCAAGTCGGAAATCGATCAACATTTTACAATTTCACTAGTTTTATTACAATCTAACGTTTTTTTCAATTTTACGGTGACATTATATATAATTTATCCGATTACCATTGTATGTATGATAATTTGAATGTTAATTATTACCAAATTATTAATTCCTTACTTTGTATAAGATCAACCATTATGTAAACAATATTAAATAATACAATATTGACTACATGTTAAATTTAGTTTAATTTTTATATTCAGAAATATAAATATACCTAAATAAATATATGTAAAAAAATATAAAATTTTAAATTTAGTTTTGTAAGGATATAATATGTCTAAAAATGATAAAAAGATTTAAATTCATTATAGTAAGTAACATAAATGTACATATTATATCAAAGAGACAAATAATTTAACAGAAAAATAAAAATAAATTAATTAATCACTTTTTTTTCTCCATTAAGTAAACCAATAGGGTATTTTAACATTTTTTTAAATTAGGTAATCTCTTTTTCTTCATTAAACCAATAGGAAATTTTCCAAATATTTTAAAACTACTTATATTTAAAGATTAGGACGAACAATTTAACTGAAAAATAAATAAATTAATATCTTCTTTTCTCCATTAAACCAATTGGTTGGTTGATGATGTCTATCTACTGTGTGACGTCAACTTTCTGTAAACAATTTAACACCTATGTCATGGAGGTTAGAGAACAGGAGACCAATCTCAATGTGCTAAATCATTGCCCTACCTGTCCCTGAAAATTTGTAGAATTTATAATTCATTTTTTACAGTGTACATTCTCCTTTTCTCTAACCTCCATGACCTATGTAGTCTGTCTTACACAAAGTTGATGTCATTGAACCGAGTGTTTTGGCGGTAAATTCAAAACCATTAAAAATAAGTTCAACTTTAATTGGTTTAATGGTGGAACTCCTGGAACACAGAAATCTTTTTGTTTCTTCGGCGGGATTCAAACCAGCAATTACCTGCTTGAGCACCAATGAGCTCAACCACTGAGCCACAGAGGTCGGCAATAGTTCCTAATAATTTCCCTTGTATATTATGTTATAGTATAACATATTATGTTTGCACTTTAACTTAGCAATATAGAGCCTCAAGCCGAATTATCTGTATCACTAGTCAAATCCCATTAATTTTTGTTATCAAACTACATCGTCGTAATTAGCGATGGCAACTTGGCTAATGGCTCTGGTCATATTAAAAGTGAGGGGTCTAAATTTGACATAGTAAAATACTATTTAATACAATGTGTTCATACTATAATCATAAAAGCAAAGTTTTGCAACACACTTGTTTGATTTTATCAAAATGTTTTGTTAATGATGTCATAATCTATTTTTAGAAATTATGCAATAACAAATGCAAAATCTGCTGAAAATCTACAAACAAATTCACTGTTTCTATGTACTTATATATTATGAACTATGAGCTTTCAAATAATTCTTGACTACTTTTTGAGCATTTCAAAATTGCAAGTATAGTTTTCATAAAAATCAATTCAAAATTTCATTAGCAGACCAGCTGCTCTACTACTGTTGTACCTGTGAAAACTCACACTGCTGAACAATGTTGCCAGTTTTTTTTTTAAGTCGGGATTTTGGAACTTTTTGAGTAAAAACAGGGGGATTCTTTCGTCGAAAGCGGGACATATTAAAAAAAAATGTAGGTATATAAGTAATGAGAAGTTTTCAAATATTTAAGTATCTTTTTATTTGAATTAAAATTACGTTAACGTAGATATAGATAGCACAAATAGCCATAGAAAATGTATTTTATTAAAAATATAATATTTTACATCAGATTTACCCTATCGTTAAATAGTTGACAATAGTTGCCACCCACCCACGCTTCCTCAGCACACTGTGTGCACGGTCGGGTTATCTCCGAAAAGCAGTACTCAGCCTGTCCCGCCCGGGACATTTAATTTTGATTTAAAAACCAGGATGACCCGCCAAAATCAGGATGTCTGGCAACGCTGCTACTGAAGTATTTTTTAACTATTGTAATATATAATATAGTAATGTGGTGCTCGCTGTGCCTAGAAACAGGACATATACCATGGATTAGAACAGAGGTGACCATAAGAGATTTTTTAAACCTTGAAAATCTGATGGTTGCTAAAGGACATTAAAAAAAGTTACTGCATGGTATTTAATTGATACGGAATTGCTGTACAATTTACAAAAAGCTGAAGCTGTATCGGTACCATTACATTATGTTTTCCTCTTATGGCACATAGGTAGATATGAATTGAGCATGTAAATCTGTTTATACCCAACTAGCATTAATTGCCCGTGGCTTCGCTCGCTTGAAATTATATTTTAAACTTTCATTCCTTATTTTAACCCCTTAGGGGGCCAATTTTCAAAAATCCTTTCTTAGCGGATGCCTACGTCATTACAACTATTTGTATGCCAAATTTCAGCGAAATCCGTTCAGTAGTTTCGGCTGTGCGTTGATAGATGAGTCAGTCAGGTTTGCCTTTTATATATTTAGATTTTAGAAGATGCTAAATTTAAATTATATATCAAAATAAATTGTAAGGATCTTTGCACTATTTTATTATTGTTTCAAAATAACGCGTAGGGTTTGTTTACGTTGCTATTTGCTATCTAACATAGTAGAGAATTTAGTAGAGCGTAGGCGTTGCCCTTTGTCGGTAGTGGCGCGGCGCGGCGCGGCAACACAGCAAGTGTCCTTGCCAGTCAGTGCCCTCAGCTGCCCAGCTATCGCGTAATGTGATGCAAAACGTAAACACTCTTTTACTTCCGATCCGAGTGAAAGTACTATCGAAATTTGGTCGGCAAAATACGGTCGTTGAACTTGGAGATTGTGCCCCCAGCTGGCCACATGTTCACGGAAAATGGCGTAGACACAATGTCATCAATTTAATTACCTACATGTCATTAGCAACTAATAACTACTCATTTTATCTAAATATTATGATGATGGCTATTGGCTAGATCGTAGATGTATTAACGACTACAATTAAAGTGACGTTTCAAGAACTCGCGTTTTACTCGCAGCGGGCGGCGTAACAAGATAACTCCGCCTGGCCCAATATTATTATTTTTGCAATAGAATGTAAGGGATTTGATAAAATTTTGATTTAGTACTAATCTTTATTGTTATCAAACCCCTATTTATCACTTAATTCATAAAAATATTTACACCACGGATACGCTAATCCAACATGGCTGTTTGTCGGGTAGGTTGGAAAAGCCACTTGACAGACAAAGACAGTAACATGGATTAGGGTAACCTTAGTGTCAATATTTTTATTATTATGGGGGATACAGCAAAAATTACTCTTATGCAAGTGAGGAGCAAATAAATTCTTAAAATTGTAAGTACTACCTATTTCACTGTGTTTTTCCTACATTTGTATATAATTACGAAATAATAAACGTTTTTTTTATTTATGAATTGTTCATACAATCTTAAATAAAGTTGATAAAAATTACAATCTAATCGGCTAGAGATTTCTCAAAATTAAGCTAGCGTCGCGATATTTTATATTATACAGTTTGTATGCCTGAAATGTCGGAAAAAAGGAACTAAATGTTCTAGCTAATCCGAGTATTGCCATAGTACAGCCATACTCAAAGTGTGTTCCGCGGAACCCTGGGGTTCCGCGAAGCCCCTGTAGGGGTTCCGCGAGAATTTAGAAAAAAAAAATCAACAAAACACCTCTCTCTGGTAGAACGTTTTACGATCGGGCCTCGACACAGTCAGTCAACGATTAGCGTTTGGAGCGATAAGTTAAGTACAAGCTACCTAGCGAAGAGAGAACTTTAAACGAAGTATTTATTGTTCTACTGCTGTATTCTGATTGTATCAGTTTTGTACATTCATTCTTCTTTCTTCAACTCTTTTACGCAGTAACGATCGTGCGTTATTTTAAAGGCGTTAAACGTATTGCAACAATTACGTCCTCTAACGATGCCGAATGTTGCTGTTTTGTTTAAAGTTTGAATATATTTAACCTATTAAATAGGAAAAAAATATGACCATAAACAACATATATTATTTAGAACTTATAGCTGGTTGATTTTATGGTATTTTTCCGAAGTTTACCGTTATTCAGTGTTTTAGTTTAACGTCGACCTGTAAAATGGGGAAAATTTTGCTCGCTCGCTCCGCTCACTCGTGTTTGGCTTAAAAAACATATTATAAATTTTTATGTTTCCGAATTACAGTCTATTCAGGGTTTAAAGTAGAAAGAAACAGGTAAAAACGAAAAAAATTGGGACCCATAATTTGCCCAGGGCTTCTAATAGGTTAAAGACCAGTATTTAATGTACTTTTATAGCTCTACCAGAATCTGATGGCATTTTAAAAAAAATAAAAAATGTGATTTTCATATGGCAATGTCAAGTATGACCCGTCAAATCAAAGTACGTGATCTGTCAACCGCTGCTAATATTTTGTGATTATGTTCTTGGAATTTGTTGTTTTTGTGAAAATATCCAAAAAGGCAATTCGATCTCAAGCGAGAAATATTGTTTTCTATGTCTATAGTAAAATACAGAAAGAAGAAGGTGTAAATCGAACTCAATCTTATAATTTAAAGTTCGTGGTAGAGTTGACCGGTAAGTTAGAGTGAGTTGTTTTGATACTTTTAGTTTTTTTATATTTTCTTAGGTAATTATTGTGACTTCTTTAAATGTGTTTCCAGTACTACTATAAGGTGAATCGTAGCTGATGGCACATCGAATGATGGTTTGTTTTCCATGCCTGGTAAAAGGAGGAGAGGAGGAAAAAAGAAAATCAACATAAGACAATTTCGATTTATAGTTGATTAGGAATAAAGTAAACGAGTTCTATACAGTTCGGAAGGAAATTCCAACATTAAATAAACTGTTGCCAATTTAATTGTATGTTATTCGTAATAAATAAGTATATAAAGTAATTCACGATTGATTTATTTTTCATGAAATATCATTATATTACATAGTATAAAACAAAGTCCCTTTCTTGTCTGTCCCTATGTATGCTTAAATCTTTAAAACTACGCAACGGATTTTGATGCGAGTTTTTAAAATAATAGTCTTTAAGTATTTAATAGTCTTTAAGATATTATAAGATTATGGTAAAATTTATATTCAAGTACTTATTATGTAAGTATATTATCAAGTGGTCGCGCATGTCGTATCGAGGTGATAGGGTCCCATTTTTAACAATTTGCATTGGGCAAACCTAAAAACATGTTCAATATTGTATCAGTAGTATATTGCTGTAAGTAGGTAGAGAATTATTCGCCGAAGTAGTTTTTTCTCCAAGAACACTATTCCACGCGGGCGAAGCCGCGGGCAAAAGCTAGTTTTCTATATTATACACCGAACATTCTTCATACAGTCTTATTATAATTCATGTTCAATAATACTAAAGACATAATTAAATATTAACCAGTATCAAGATCGTTTAATCCAATTTCCCCAGTATTGCACACTACAAATTTTTTTTTCCCTATTTGCCATGAGATTCTGGTACACCTATAGTCATTTTATTTTCTTTTACTTGTTATGTAGTAACTTACTATTGGTATGTAATAAGTTGTAACTGTTACATTGTATTTTTATTATGCTTATTTACTTAAAAAGAATACATGTATAAAATAATTGTTTTATAGTAGGGTTCCGTCAAGTATTTCGCCTTCCAAAAGGGTTCCGTCACCAAAAAAGTTTGAGAACCGCTGCCATAGTACATGACGACACAGACGTAATCGGATGACTCGCTAGTCGCTAATAGCAAAACAATGAGACAAATAGCAGAAAATGACCACTGTGCTCGCCCTACATAGTTGAATTGCAAACAATACGGACCCCAGCGGCTGCAACATTGTATTGTAAAGACGTCATAAGCCTCGGAAAAGTATGGACTGAGATCCCAGGCCCTCCTGACTATACTTATGTTCTTCCTGATAAAATGTGTATCATATTGTAGTATAAGTGTTGACAAGGAAACGTTCATAGCATCCCGCTAGTTTGTGTCGTGGGCCAGTTTTTAGGTACAAGGCGCTGAAGTTGCGGAAAATTGTATTCACTTTACTTACATTCTGATTTCTGATAAAGTATCAATCTTATTTTTTGTTTCAGAATAACGTCAGATACAAAACTTATTAAAGTAATTTTAGTAAATTAGTAAATCTAAACTTGGTATGAACATATTATTCTTACGAAAACTACGACATAAAGAACGGTGTAAATTTCACATTATGTATAATGTTTAATTGTCATAATTCTACTATAACATAATAAAAGTTAGCCCCATTGTTTACCTTTGGCGCCGTGTACCTGACAATTGGCCCACCGCGGCAACTAGCAGGCAGCGGCGTGCACAGGTTTATGACACTGGGTATGCGGTCACAAAAACTTTTTCTTTTAAATAGATTTTTAGCATAGCCACATCCAAGCGACGGATCTCTAAGTCGGAAACCATGACAACAGAACAAGTCTTAGATGAACTACTATTCATGTACGTACATCTTCTACGGCAACTTTAAAATTTCAATTCTAATAAGTAAAATAATAAGCTAAAATATTATAACTACTCACCTAATCCACCTTCATATATAATTCAAGATTCCGGTTACTTGAGATTACTACTATCCCGATGTAAATAAACGCAAGATTTCGGCCACCTCAAATATCTTATCCAAGTGAGTGATAGTTACAGAACACGTCCCTTGCAAGATATCCGATGTGGCCTTTAAAAAGGCCGATTTTCATGTGATTCGCAAAATATATAAATAAACTTAATAATAAAACTCGAGTACACACCTACCTCTAGACACAATTTGAATCTTTTCACTGAATGACAATTGTGGTATGCACCTCACAATCAAATAACATTTTTAAAAAATATTCAAACGCACAAAATCAACATGCAAATCACTTCAATTATTATATAATAAACTGTTAACTATACACACTTTCAAATGTTTAAATGAAAAATAGTAAACAAAGTAAATTGTAAAATGGCCTCTTTGAAACGATACATTTCTGCTATTAATGCAAATAAAACCATACTAATACAAAAATGCGTAATGTGCATACGTAATCAATGTACGTGAACGTCAATTATATTTACTCGGATTATATTTCCGATTACTCCCGACATCTGCCGAAGTACGAAGCCTGCCGCGGGAGCTGCCGCTATGGATATTCATAGGTGTGTGCGTTTACGAACTGTGTACGGACACCAAAATTACTACACACATGCGAACAAATGTACTGCCGTACGCGAAGGCATGACTTGGGTATATTAATTTGCAGAGTCGGTGCTTGAGCCAAACGCCTGGCAAATAATGTTTGTATATGCTTGCAAATAGGTGCTATTTATAAAATATTAGGCGTTTTTAAGTTATTATATTTTGTTTATTCATTTATTTACTATTAATTAAAGTCATATAAAACGTACGAACGTTTTATTTAAATATCTGTGAATGACAACTCAAGTAAAGCACTGCATTTCTGCCTTTATGGAGCGCACGCCCCTGCAGTAGCAGGTATGCATTAGGTACATTCTTTGTACACACTAATACTACAATATGATATACATATTTACCAGTGAGAATAAAAGGGGAAGTCAGGCGGGCCTGGGATCTCAGTGTAATAGTACCGAGTAGCTGAATTCCGGAAAGTTGATTGTAAATTGTTAATGAAATAAATATATTTAAATTAAAACACAAATATAACATAAAAAGAAAACAAAAGCAATTAATGGTCTCGTTTGATTCAGAATATGACTTGCGAAGTCATTAAAAATAGTATAGGTAAGTATATGGGTAAGGTCATAAAAAAGTGTACTTTTTGGAAATTTAAAGTGGGCCCATGTTTTCTTGAAAATTAAAATGTTTATTTTTCCCTTAAACTTTTTTCTATAAATTATAATGAAGTAATAATACGTTTGGAATAACAAAGAAACAGCCATGATTTACTTATGGCTGCAATTTAATAAAATACACATATATTTATAAATCAGCAAAATAACAGCTAGTACATAAATGACTTGTCTCCTAACTACACCATGGTAAAAATATTTACATAAAAAAAAATATATTAGATTATCGCTCCGGATGCTTAGTTTATCTATTAAGTGATAAAATAAAGTATGTAACAATGCTTCAATGATTGCAATTAAACAACGCATTCACCAAAAAAACATTATTTAGTATGTGTCTCCAAAAAAGTTCTAGTGCGTTATTCTTATTTGTTATACCTGTAGATTTTTTGTTTACTACAGTAGGGAACACTATTCTACAAATTTTGATGTGGCAACACTTTTAGACAACTGTGAAAGTTACACTTGACACATTCCTGCCATATTGTGGTCGAAACATCCTTGCTTGTGAATTTATTATCTTTGTTGCGCATATTTACGACATTTATTGAGTGATTTTTTCACGGTAAGTATTACACATTTTGCTAATTAGGTTTGTAGCAATTAAAGTACAATCAATTAATATAGTGCTTCGTGTTTTGAAATTGAAATCAGACTAAATTTGTGGACAGTATTAATTATTAAGGATCGAATTTTCGCGTGTGTTTGTTCCAGTTCGTTATGTGTGTTATAGTGGTGTGTTATGTCACACACTGGAATTTTGTAAAGGTGTTTGCATATTAGGTTAACCGACTGTGGAAAAATGTTAATCCCACGTATGGTGAAATGTAACATTCTCTGAAGTAGTTTAATTATATATGTATTATGTATGTATTATATGTATGTGCGATGTCTATTTTGTACAAGCACCTAGGTACCATTAATTTAAAGTTTGTTGAGACTAGAGTTTTAAATGTAGGCTTATTATATGCTTACTTAACTAATTATTTAATCAATTAGCTTTTTATACTTAAAAAAACATTTACGACTAGCTTTTACCCGCGTCTTCGTGCGCGTCATCTACATCCTCCATGCCCTTCTCCGTAGCATATGTGCACAGTGTTTACAAAATTTCATGATGATCGGTTCAGTAGATAGGCGTGAAAGCGTAACAAATGAATATAATCTCACTTTCGCAATAGGGATGTTGCCTTGTGTGGAATATCACAGTTTTACAAATTAAATTTTAAAATAGTTGATTAAAGATACATAAATCTGAAAGAAATCATAGCTATTAAGAGTGACGCGATTAAAAATATAAGCAAATAAAAAATATTGTCCATCCCTTTCTCGCAAAACGATTCGTGACATCACAACCTGCTACCGCCATACATTTTGTAATGACAAATGTATGGCGGTAGCAGGTTGTGACGTCACAGGCCGATATATCGCTCTCTTTCATATTGTAAATTTCAATGGTTTGTATCTACGTTATTTTTTCAGATGTACAAAAATGGGTTCTGCATTGTTTATTAACATGTTGTCTAACATCGAATAGACGAAAAAAATAAAAATAAAAAGAATGTGACACATAATACATATGAAGAAAATAGCGAAATGACTCCTTATACAAAAACAACAGCTTTCATTAACCTAAATTTACCTAAGAAGAAAGAAAAGAAAAACGTTAAAAACGACTTATGGAACATAATGTTTTAGTAGATTCTTTAAAACAATGTTACGAAAGTAACTACGTACGTCTAAACGCATTATTAAGAGTGTTGTTTTAGCTTTTGTTGTTAATGCTACATACGTGGCATTCATAGTTTATTAGTAGATTTGAATTACGTTTGAGTACAAATAAATATATTAAAATAATGTAGGCTTATTTTTTTTACACCCAGCTTACATGCACCTTTACAATGTTCCAGTGCGTTATTGTGTTATTGTGCGTTATGCGTTCCAGTGCGTTATAGTACATTTTTTTACGACTTTACCCATATACGAAACAATAGTCATGCTCATGATACATTTTTAATTGTTTTATGTTCATATATTAGGTTGGGGAAAAAGTTTCTTCGCATTTTATATAAAAATTCAAAAGGTTTTTTTATAAAGTTTATTTACAAGTGACTAAAGTATATAGGTGCCATTTTGTTCGATAACTTTTTGCCATCTTGTTGGTAGGTACATGATCCCATTGCTATAAAATTTTTGGGGCTTCTGATGAAAAAACTGCGACAAGTGGTTTTGGCAGTCCTCTTGTGATGTCAACCTGACACTGCCTAAGGAATTCTGCAGCGACCGAAACAGGTGGAAATCTGAAGGTGCAAGGTCAGGACTATATGGCGGATGCATTAACACCTCCCAGCCAAACTCCCGTAATTTTTTCTGAGTGGCTAAAGATGTGTGAGGTCTAGCGTTATCATGGTGAAAAACCACACCCCTTCTGTTGATTAATTCCGGCCGCTTTCTCTCAACTTCTTGCTTTAATCTCATCAGTTGTTCGCAGTACAGTTCAGAATTGATGGTCCTGCCTGACGGTAACAGCTCATAATGAATAATGCCCCTCCAATCCCACCACACACACAGCATCACCTCGTTGCGAGTTAACCCGGGTTTCGCCACAGTCTGTGAAGCCTGACCGGCCTTTGACCACGATCTTTTTCGCACGTTCTTGTCGTACGTGATCCACTTTTCATCACCAGTTATCAGCTTCTTCAAAAATGGTTCGGTTTCATTACGTCGTAATAAAGAATCACAAACGAGTACACGGTTCATTAGGTTTCTTTCAGTGAGCTCATGAGGCACCCAAATATCGAGCTTTTTTGTGTACCCAGCTTTTTTCAAATGCGCCAAAACCGTTTTGTGGTCAATCCCCAGTTCTTCAGCTACATCGTAACTACTAATATGCCGATCTTGCTCCACTTTTTCAAAAATGGCAACAGTTTTGTCCGTAACAGGGCGACCAGAGCGACGTGCATCTTTGATATCAAAATTTCCGGATTGAAAACGCTTAAACCAAATTTGCGCTACTCTCACAGATACTGCATTAGGTCCATAAACATCACAAATTTTTTTCGCGGCTTGTGTTGCATTTTTACCTTTTTTGTAATAAAATTTTAAAATGTATCGAAATTCTTCATAAGAATCACTCATTTTAACAATAAGAAAAACAAATGGAAATCTCAAATTTACCTAATTTGAATTTGGAATTGTCTTCTGTAAAATTAAAACTTTTTAATGATACCAAAATCAGCCAGATACAATTGGTATAGCCCAAGATATTTTATGACAAGTTCATACATACTATAATGCGAAAAGACTTTTTCCCCAACCTATTAGATTACAAATAGATTCAACATAAACACCTCAAAATATGAATTCGTTTTGTAAATACGCTTACATAAAGATTTGACGAGGGCATTGTCGCGCTCTCACACCGCACAGGATATACGGCTTTAAGGGCATTATCGTGTATATTTAGGGTTACCATAATATCTCAGGATTTGTCCTGAGATTTCAGGATTTTTCGACTCTTCTCAGGATTCCGGCCGGATTTAGCAAATCTAGTGATAGCTCAGGATTTTCAATAAAACACAGGTTACATTTTAAAGATCTCTCTTATTAAACTAGGTACTAAAAATAATTTTCTTTTAGTAACAATTTCAGTTAAAATCAATACTTATTTATCAAAGTGAAACAAACTAAAAATAATCTTCTTTTTGGTAACAATTGCAGTTAAAATCAAAAAAAGTCGCGTAAAACGCGTGCGCAAGATAATAATACGTTTTTGAGAGAAAATTCTCAAGCTGTAGAAAATCTCAGGACTTTTCTAGGAAATCAGGCCTTTTCTCCGGACTTTTGATTTTTTCATCTGGTAACCCTATGCATATTGCAAAGCGTACGCCGAAGGAACTCGATCACCCCATAGTTCGAGCACGTTAGCACGTTGATCAATTTAAATGTCAAACGTACGATTTCGCCAGGATACAAGTGAACCGGTTTCGCGCTCATATTTTTACATATCTTTGTATTTTGAATGAAGATCGTTTGATTCAGTGGATACAGTTGGGTTCAAACTAGAACTTTAAGCTATGCGCCCACGGAAAGCAAATCTCTGTGACTTTTGTGTCTCGTTTCATAGAATTGATTACGACTGCAAAAGATTGCTGGAGGTTCGGTGACGTCCATCACATTCTCAGACGGATAGATTTACTTAAACCACTTATTGCTAAACTTGTGGTCAAACTATGTTTTATGTATTAAAATATCATTTTATGTTGGTATTGTATTGCATTATTATAGTGTGCTTCTGAAATGTCTGTAATATTAAGGCCTTACTTTCGGTAAATTAATGATACAATAGCTTTTATTTAGGTAGAATATTGCGTTAATCTGTTGTGTATATTACTTAATTTTGCCAGTGAATTTTGTTTTACCGTATAAAATTTGCTCCAATTCCATAACAGAGTAAATTTTAAAAAGTACAGAAGAAACAAAATTCGTTCCATTAATAGTCGAATACTCATTCGAAATCTTATGCTTCAAGATTTATTTACTTCACTTATTTGAATAGACACATTTTTTAAAAGTGACCTGTTTTAAAACATAGTAATAGTCCCAGGAACCCCCAATAAAATGGAAACAGACAATGTGTTTCAGCTTATTGAACAAATTGAATATTCTTGTGGTCTTTGATACGTTACAATTTAGATTTAAGTGAAATATAGTTTGGTGCATGGTAAAAATACTGTGTGCGTACGCGCAATGTATCGAGGCCGCCCGGTCGAATGTCTGGTCTAGATCCAGCGCAGGTCTGCGCCGAATGACTGGGATTGTGACCTTTTACGTCCTAAATTAGTGACCTAGTTTCCCATTCTATGACTTCTCTGTTAATACACAAAAGAACTGTAGAAATGTAGAAATACTGCCCTTTGGATATGCTATTCAATAATTTCGTTATTTTGGTCATCATACCTTATAAGCAATAATTACTTTAAAAAAAAAACTTCTTTATCAACTTTCTTGATTTTCAGTATTATACATAATTATTACTAGGTACAGCTGGTACCAAGGGCTTATTATTTCAAAAGGGTCCATACCCTTTGACAATGGTACCTGATTCATGGTACCTGATTCAAATATCAAAAGATAGTTTATAAATGGAATTAAACGAATAATTTAAGATGACCTGGCAGTAACAAAGTATAGTTAAAACTAGTTGTTGCCCGCGACTCCGCCCGCGTAATCCGTGACAGTACCCCACGGAACACTATACTTTTTCGGGATAAAAAGTGTCCTATAATTTTAATCCAGAGCAACTACTACTATACTAATTTTATCGAATTCGTTCAATAGTTTTTGCGTGAGTAACATCCATCCATCTTCACAAACATTTATAATAGTAATAAGTTATAAGATGTCAAATTACTCAAAATATGTAGGTCACAGCAACTAAGTTATTGATTCGCTCAAAAACCTATCTAATCTAGACATCGGTTCAATGTTCAGCTGTTCAGCGAACAATATTTTTTGTAATAAACAAGGACTCTTGAGTATTAGGAGCAAGTAATTCAAACACGCCATGTCTAAATCACGTAAAGGTTTTATCTACCGGCTGCTAAATTCCACACCCAAGATTTGGTGAAAGGTTCTGCGGCGGTGAGGTCGACTGGTGTATTTTGGTGTAATTAATCAATACACTTAGCCCTTTCCTGTCCGTTACATATTTATTTAAATCGTGATTAACGGTGATATGTTGTTGCCAGGCTTGCTCGCCCTTGAGCCAAAATGTCTGGGAAAGGTTGTCTTTGTCGATGAAATGCTTATAATTTTTACCTGCTGCTTCAAGATACTATAATAGTTCTGTTCTGTATATGAATGTATAATCAATAATGAACATGAATCGTGATATTAATTTGTGGCAAAACCATGCATCTGTCTAGTTAATACACGTCCGCCCAGTAACCTACGTAGGTGCGTGCTACGTAGATACGCCGTAAATAACGTATCTACGCCATCAGCGCAGTTTAGCGCCGCTGTGTCAATGGCCGAAAATAGGATTAGACGTTGTAACCTACATCACAGGTCTAGAAAAATATTTTCATAACATAGGCACCAGTTCGTCGCATAGCGATCGTAAAATCACAATCTGATGCTGATCGTTTTACAGGAATTTATGAATTTATTAGCAATATCATCGGAATATCTATGATAATTGTACCTTGTAACTATTACATAACTGATCTTGTAGAAATGACATGGGATTAGTAAACAAACAAACAATTTGACGCGATTATTGATTCGCTCAAAAACCTATCTAATCTAGACATCGGTTCAATGTTCAGCTGTTCAGCGAACAATATTTTTTGTAATAAACAAGGACTCTTGAGTATTAGGAGCAAGTAATTCAAACACGCCATGTCTAAATCACGTAAAGGTTTTATCTACCGGCTGCTAAATTCCACACCCAAGATTTGGTGAAAGGTTCTGCGGCGGTGAGGTCGACTGGTGTATTTTGGTGTAATTAATCAATACACTTAGCCCTTTCCTGTCCGTTACATATTTATTTAAATCGTGATTAACGGTGATATGTTGTTGCCAGGCTTGCTCGCCCTTGAGCCAAAATGTCTGGGAAAGGTTGTCTTTGTCGATGAAATGCTTATAATTTTTACCTGCTGCTTCAAGATACTATAATAGTTCTGTTCTGTATATGAATGTATAATCAATAATGAACATGAATCGTGATATTAATTTGTGGCAAAACCATGCATCTGTCTAGTTAATACACGTCCGCCCAGTAACCTACGTAGGTGCGTGCTACGTAGATACGCCGTAAATAACGTATCTACGCCATCAGCGCAGTTTAGCGCCGCTGTGTCAATGGCCGAAAATAGGATTAGACGTTGTAACCTACATCACAGGTCTAGAAAAATATTTTCATAACATAGGCACCAGTTCGTCGCATAGCGATCGTAAAATCACAATCTGATGCTGATCGTTTTACAGGAATTTATGAATTTATTAGCAATATCATCGGAATATCTATGATAATTGTACCTTGTAACTATTACATAACTGATCTTGTAGAAATGACATGGGATTAGTAAACAAACAAACAATTTGACGCGCCAACAAATAAAAATATCAGTTTACAAAATAATTTGCTTAAAATTATTTTGAGAAATTAATGGACGAATAATAAAACTCTATTCAAAAATTAATAGGAGGGCCTATTCACATGGTGTCGCTGTCTCTGCTAGACGAAATGACAAGGACGGGATGTGACTTGAGCGTCACTTAATTTAACTATCATTTCAGTATTTGGCCGTACGTAGTTTCATACCTCAACTGAATGTATGACTTCACTTGTCACTACTTCTACTAGGATCGTGACTGGAGTCTGGCCTATAATGCCATTTACAACTGCTCTAACGGTGCATACTGTGTTCGCAGGCTGCACGAGGAGATCGAGCACTTCTACCTGTACATGTCGCCGACGGAGACGGAACACCTGGTGCGCTCGACCGTGGTGAACCGCATCCGCGCCGCCATACTGTCGCTGTGGCCGCAGGCGCGCGTCGAGGTGTTCGGCTCCTTCCGCACCGGCCTCTACCTGCCCACCAGCGACATCGATCTTGTCGTCATCGGTGAGTAAACCGTCAGCTACTAACATCGTTTTCTTGTAGAGTAGTATGGGCACTATGGGTAATGACCCATCACAGCTATGAGCTTCTTGTAGAGTATTAGGTATTACCCCATCAACCACCATCTACGGGCTGCCGGCTGTGTGATTTATGCAATGTATATTGCTACCAGCCTTTGAAACTACCAGCTGTTTGCAATGTAGAGTTAGTTCCGTAGTTGCCACTTAGTGACCAGAAAAAATGTTCACGGTTATAGTAGTCGGACTAGCGAGACCAACATTATCCTAGGACGTAGTCTATTTTTAACTTTGGTGATAAAAAGTTGATGTATTAAAATTACTTGGCTTTTAATTGGCTTACTTGCTTTCCTCTAATATTACGTGTTAGCCTTTCCTAATGGATCCTGATTTAATTTTTGCGCTTTGTGAACCGAATAAATCGAGTCTTCTTCGGATTTAATGTTACGAGTAGTAGATGTTTGTTAAGCCATTGGTTCACTAAAGTAAAACCTTGTTTTACTTTAGTCTTTACTGTGCAAATTTATAAACACCAGTTTCCGAATCAGCTGAAAAAAATAAAGCGGTGTCGTCGGCATTTGATATAATTTTGAAATTTTCTAATATTATGTTGCAGAGATCATTGATGTAAATTAAAAATAGCGTTGGTCCTAGGACACTACCCTGAGGAACCTTACCAATTTTGACATTGAGTACGATCTTCTAAATAGCTTTTGAAGTGAGTGCCTCTTATACCAATAGAGGAAAGTTTTCTTAAAAGTTTGGGGATAGACACTGTGTCAAATGCTTTAGACAGGTCTAGAAATATGCCAATTATTGTATGTTTCCCTTAATCCAAATTGTGCGCACGCACACCTAATCACGTGTAAACGCGTAGTTCAACCACGTCTGCAATCTGTGCGGTCACTTCCTTTATGTTTCAATATTTTGAGGCGTCCTAGTCCAAAGGAAAATGTTTAGACACTGATCGAGCTGAGACTTTGTCGATATTGTTCATCATATGATTAAAATGTTCAACTTCAGTCATATTCAATTAAAAATATTATGCGACTTTGACATCTTGTCGTAATCTCCTGTGGAAGTCAGTCAGTGGTGTTAAGTCTATCGGTGTTGTCGGTATTGTTATCTTATCTATAAAGGAATTATTTAGTTTCATCTAATCAAGGTATTTCAAAACAATCTGTTTGTTCTATTTGGTGACAATATTTTGTTTGTTTGCAGGACACTCCGAGAGATTAGTCTTTTAAACGCCTTTGAGCTGAAAACTCTAGACTCGAGTGTTGATTATATCGAGTGCGCCTAAACATGCTCGGCCGATACAAAGAGAGACTTCAAACGTTCAATTTCTTCTAATATTCTGGATAGTAGATGTCCATTTCTTTGAAGAAAGGAAAGTAAATGCTATTCATCTCTTTCGATAGTTATCCTACTACACTTAGGCCCACTTGTGCCAATCCGGGTTAAAATTAACCTTGGGTTAAAATATCATGCTTTCTCTTTCACAAATACGAAGAACGAGAGAGATAACATGATTTTTAACCCAGGGTTAACTTTAACCCGGATTGGCGCAAGTGGGCCTTATAAATGTGGATGCCTGTGAGGATATATGGGTGGATGTTTATGACTCTTTCATGCAAAAACTACTGAACGCATTTTGATGAAATTTTGTATGGTAGTAGTTTAGGCTCTGGGTTAATACATAGTTTTATCGCCAAAAAGTACAATATTCCCATGGACTGACTGACTGACTGACAAGACTGTATTTACCCAGACGGAGCTGCGGGCAAAAATTGCAAAATTTTGATTCTATTATGTTGGTTATATATTATTTTGTATGATCTATACAATACTGAATAATATGTAACTTCTTAACGTTACATCAACAAAATGTCAGACATTAAAACATTAAAAATATGTAATATAATATTCTTCAGCCAAACGGTTCCTAGGAGTTGTTGGAACGGGGAGCTATGTTATCGCTGTTGTTGCCGGCGCGGCGCGCGCACCAGATACTGTTGTTTACGTGTGAGGCGTGTCCTTGACTTTTGGTCACGTTTCGACGATTTCAGCTCGGTGACGGCCGGTTTTGTTGACGTTGTATTTTAATTTTTATCAGATTTTGACAAACATACTACTACTAGATATTCTACACGAGTTAGGTTATCTTCAACGAGGCCTATATTTGGCTACCTGCTTCTGTTGTTATCCTGTCTAATACCCCGTCCAGACTACTCGCGAAGTAGGCCGAGGTTGGCCGAATAAGACAGTGTGGGCATGCACTTCGCTTCGCCTTCTCATATTTTGGGTTACTTCGCGGAGCATTTCCTCGGCCTACTTCGTGGGCAGTCTAGACGGGGCATTAGAAAGTATTGCTTCTGCTCCTTTGATCTCGAGGACCTTAATGTTTGCTTGTGATTGTTTTGTTTATTGAGAAAGGCCCGCGTACAAATCTGCAAACAATGAATGGAGCAAACAATGAGCACTTAACGTGTTATAAGCCGGGGCTTAATTCACTTTTCATTTAGTGATATTATGTAAAGTGGTAGGTTTAGTATGTCTGGAGGAATGAATGCATCCTGCCTAAAATTAGTGTTTTAAATTCCAGGACTGAAAATTAATATTTGTATGTACACAGTATAGATGCACATTTTGTTACTCTTCTGTTACTCTTCCAGCACTCGTAGCATGTGTGTGGTCACGGAAATGCGTTTTGTTTAAACAAGAATAGACGTACTGACAGATTGTATGGAGAAAATGACAGATTTTCTTTATCCACATGTCGTTTTCTCCATTATTCCGTAGCAAGAAACTATTTGTACGGTAGTAATCTGTCACGCTAGGCGTGCTGGTCTATAACGGAAGTCCCAGCAACAGGGCATAGGCTCGCCGATAGTTTTGTAGTGCAGTGGTAGCTCGCGTCCTGGACCAACTGCCTGCAACTTATTCCAACTTGTAACTGATCTGATCTGATCGCAAAAAATGTTTATTAACGTCAATATCTCTTCTGTAATTAGACGATGAGGTGATTTTTTTCTTCTGATATAATTCCGGATTTCCTCAGTTCCGATGAGTCAGATGTTTGCGTACCGACTGGCGAGTGCGAACGTTACGTAACCGGAGTGAGCGATCGGTTCCTGTGCTTTAGTACTCTTGTCTCTTTGTGACATGTCAAATGGCCCGCCACCTCCGGATACTCCCGTCAATGGGGTCGCTATAGTCTGATTCACAAGATCCATGTCAGTGAATTTCTGTCCAAGGGCACCGAAAATTATGATCCAGGGCTCATTGATGGCCTTGTGAATAGATCTTGTGAATCAGACTACAAGGAATATTCCGTGGCTAGGATTATCCGAAGTAGCAAAATTTAAAGCTGGCTCGCGGGACTGTCGTCGTCGTACTTAGCCTATATTACTTGACTCCGGCAAAACCAAAAGGAAGGGTAATAATTTTGACAGTCTATGTATGTATGCATGTGTGTTAGTTCCACCGTATCGCCTAAATTACTGATCCGATCCGATGATCCGATTTTAATGGGGCTTAGATTTGGCTACCTGGTGTCAATAAATTCGTAATACTGTTATTACGAATCTATTGACACCAGGTATAATTTTCGTAGTCGGGTTAAAATTTTTATAAAAATATATGCCTGCCTAATAAGTACATCGTTATTTTTTTTGTATCCATTAAACTGCATTCACAGTAGTTGCCAATCGCTATTCATCACTTAGTTGTGAGACACCTTGTTGCCGAAATTGAAAATGCAATAGACGTATTTAAGTAATTCCAGACAAAAGCCGAGTTCTGCCATATGTAAATGTAGGTGCATACTGCATACAGGTCCGTGGGGTATTCCCCGCGTTCTGCCCAATGCACTGTGACGCAAGGCATTTACGGCGAAGGCCGCTCAGCCTCATCTGCCTCAGCCCTCACACAAATAGAACAGCGCCGACACCGAGCGTCTATCACAACTCACAAGACACTGATTACTGCAAACGTTACATCATAATCGTCCTGTATTATTCATATTTATTATGGATGGGTGGATAGATGAGATAATAGAAGAATGTGTCATATTATTTCCTAACAGACTAATGTTTTGCAGGTAGTTATGTTTGCAGGCCTTGAGTCAGATTATTATAAAAAAACAATATGTAGTTCCTAAGATATTATACTGCTTGGAAATGGTCATCACAGCCCATATGTTATAATAGCAGAAGCTTTTTTCTAGCCTTTAATTGCAGTTAGCCCTTTATAAAGGGGTTGGGTATTTTGAGGACCAAAACGCCAGTGCGCAACACGAGGAGTTATAAGTATAACTTCTCAGAGTCTTAGCCAAGTTGCCATCGATAATTACGACGACGAAGCTCGAAAACAAAAATGTATGGGATTTAAAATAAGCATCGATAAACGACAGCGATGCGATGAAAAAGACATACTTTTTCATCAAAAAACCACGAAAACTAGAGTGTTGAATAAGTAAATAGTAACTCTAGCGTGTCGTGTAAGGTATTAATGTATGATTAGGTCTCCCTAGCGTGTCGTTTAAGGTATAATATATAATTAGGTCTAACAAAGGTAACTGGGTTATTGTTTGTGCCAATTGAACACGGCTGACGTTTGCACGAGTGCCGAGTGCCGACTCATCCGTTAACACTGCCGGCCGTATAGGTACGTAGATAATATATCCACACTAGAGACGGTGTACTCTATATTTGTCGCAAACCTAGGCCTAGGTCAATTTTGACGTAGTAATGTATGTACGTTTTTTTGTCTCGCACATAAAGATTGTTCGTAGGTTTAGTCTATTTATACAGATTTATAGAGCCACATTAGATGCGGCAAAAATTCAACGGCGACGCATAATCAACACCAAATATGCTAAACTTTGCGTTCCCCAAATTGTTAGACTCTTTTCAGTTCCATGAGCATTTTCGCATATTGAACTAAAGCGCAGCAGGTTGAAAAAGTACAATTTTAAATTGTACTTTTTAAACCGTACCGATTTGTAGTTTTTTTTTCAAGTCTTTAACTTAATCTCGTTGGCCGTTCTCTCGATGCCGTGCGAGGATCCATTTGATCATTATTACAAAATTTGTAATAATTAATGTAAGACTACAGAACTCCTGTGACTCATGCGACCACTACGGCTATCCAGGTCAGTGGGAGAAGCTGCCGCTGTGGACGCTGGAGCGCGAGCTGGTGGTGCAGGACATCGCGGAGAAGGAGAGCATCAAGGTGCTAGAGAAGGCCACCGTGCCCATCGTCAAGATGACCGACAAGTACTCCGACGTCAAGGTCAGTCTCATCGTCTGCAGAGAATACAATTTATCTACTAACGTCATTCGGACTGTCAGGGGTTCTGCTAAAAGATCAAGTCCTCTAAGGTCCGAATGCTTTCCGAGTTTCTATTCAATAAATTATATACCTAAATACTTTGAAATAGATTAAGAGTCAGTTTGACAGTCTTTTAATAGGTGTCGGATATTGTTTTAAAACACTTATGGATTTTGTCGCGGTGCACTTTTCTAAGTTCCCGAACCGGTGGTAGGCATCATGTATACCGACGTTCAAAAAGTGTGTGACGTGTATTATGTAATGTCGACGTTGTTTAAAAAAAAACAACTTTAAATAAAACGTTTTGAATTTTTTTTCGTAAGTGTTTTAAAACAATTAACAATATTCACGTAAACATAAGAAATCAATAGGTGTCGGATAGCTTATTCGGAAGTTTTGTCGCTGCTTAATTTATATCGAGCTACAGATACAAAAAAAAAGTTAGGCCTTTATATCCGTTAATGGATGATTTATACAGAATTCTCCGAGCGAAGTAACCACTCTTGAAATACTATAGTGCCTGGGACAGTTGGTTTTTAAATGTCGTATGGTTGCCCAAGCACATGCGGCATTCTCACAACACAGTCAGCCTAGTCCAGAGGAATGAACTGGTCAATACGTCCGGGGCCAACTATGTGCGGGTGGGTGTCCTCACGATGTTTTCCTTCACCGTTAGAGCGTCCGTATAATGTACTTGAGATCTGAAAAACTCATTGGTACACGCCACAACATTGGGATTTGAACCTGCACTCTCTCGAGTGCGAACCAAACGGTCTACCCACTAGGCCACGGAGCTCACTACAGATACATAACATGCAAATAATCTATCCGACACTTATCAGTACATATTATTTTCACTTATTCAGGTTAATAAAACAGTAATACAGTAACTTACTGCCCTTATAAAGTACAGTATAAATAATTTAGTAACCCGTGTTGTGATACAACTTACAGGTTGACATATCATTCAACATGAGCAGCGGAGTCAAGAGCGCGGAGCTTATCAAACACTTCAAGGTCGGTGATCTGCCCAATTACGATTTACCTTACAAATTAAGACGCAATTTGACGCATATCAACAAATTTTATCGATACTTAAGTTCAATGTATTGAACGAATAATGGCAAGACAGTAAAAATGAGTTATATTATTACATAATTGATCCTGACATGTTAAAAATGTGAAGGCCAAGCCCGAACATATGTCACGCTTCCTGATCGCAAAATATAATTTATGCTGCGAGCGCCGGAAATCGTAAAATAGGTATAATTTATTACTGCACCTAAGTTATTATATAATGACTGTTATGGACCATTGTAAATGTTTTATCTTTCCGTAAGACTTATAAAATCAACTTGTGCCTAGATTTAATAAGCCCACCTTGCACCTTACCTACCACATAAATACTTTTGCCCAGGAACTGCTCGACTTCCGCAATGTGGTCAAAAGATTAAAAAGAATCTATACATTATGATTAGAGATTGAAGCATTGGCTTGGCTATTAAATGCCATTTAAACAATCAACTAATCTAATCATAGGCAGGCGACTGATTGTAGATTTGAAAACAAGGAAAAAAGAAAAGATTTTTTTATTACTGGGTACCAAAAACGTGGTTTTGATCCGGACAGGTGCCAAAGTCCTATGACCACCTATTCTTTGCTTACCTAGCAATTAATCGTCAGCATTTGACACCTTAAATGCGTGGACGTAAAAAAAGGCGGCCGGAAGGTGAGCTATGCATTGAGTGAAGCCCAACAATGGCGGCGACTTACGTTTGTGTGAGATTTGCGGATAATTGCCATTGGCGTACTGGCGGCGGATCGTCTTACTTTGCTTTGAATGTGTGCGTGCGGCACGTGTCGCTACGATACGGCCGTCTCACTTTGATTGCTTCACTATTCATAATACTGAAGCGGTGTCCGCCTTTTTTTTACGTTGATGCTTAAATGTATACTTCTTTATAGCCAAATCACTTAAGCTTAAACCTAAAACAGTTGTTCCCAATTTCCAGGACAAGTACCCAGTTCTGTCTCGTCTGGTGATGGTACTGAAGCAGTTCCTGCTCCAGCGCGACCTGAACGAAGTGTTCACCGGCGGCATCTCGTCCTACTCCCTCATCCTCATGTGCATCAGCTTCCTGCAGCTGCACCCGCGGCCCGAGCGCCTGCGCCAGCCGCACAACCTGGGCGTGCTGCTCATCGAGTTCTTCGAGCTGTACGGGCGCAAGTTCAACTACGTCAAGACGGCGATCCGGGTCAAGAACGGCGGGTCGTACGTGTCCAAGGACGATATACAGAAGGTCTGTAACTAGATTCCCGGATGGATAGTTTGATTATACTCAGTTGAGCGAGTTGGTGCTCAATCCGGGGCTCGCGGGTTCGAATCGCGCCGAAGGAACAACAACGTTTTTTTGTGTTCCTGGGTCATGATTGTGTAGTAAATATGTGTATAATATAATAAAAGTCTTAAATATATGTATAGTATTTTAATACTATACTATATATATTTAATACTATAACATATACTTTTGTATATAATTCCCGTTGTCTGGTCCCCATAAGGCAAGTTCTTCGAATGAGATACATTTTAAACATGGATTTGGTTACACAGGAGATGAACGACGGTCACCGGCCGTCGCTGCTGTGTATCGAGGACCCGCTCACGCCCGGTAACGACATCGGCCGCTCCAGCTACGGCGCCATACAAGTCAAGCAGGTAGACAGTCCCACACCCAGCAGATGAACGACCGCCGTCGCTGCTGCATATTAGTGCCTCTGTATATAATGTATGCTGTGACGCATGACGGCCTGACGATCGAGCTTTACGGGAAGATGCGAAGATATGGATGACCGCGTAACCCTCAGCTGCGTATTATAAGATATAAACGTACCTATTATTATTATAGACAGGAACATCAAGGACAGGTCCTGAATAAAATGAATGTTAGGTACTTTAGGGTAATTAAATTTAGGATTATATTATTTCTGGCATTTTGACAGATTTCCTGTTTACTAACTTTATTTATGAGATGTTCATTGTTTACTAAATTTATATCTTCTCGTGGTGTTTTTGTATTGCCGTAAAGCTAATAAACTAATCTCTACATTCGCAGGCATTCGACTACGGCTACATAATCCTGCAGCAGGCGGTGGCGCCGCACAACGCCCTGCTGGCGCGACACTCGGCCCTCGGGCGCGTGCTGCGCGTGACGGACCACGTGCTGCAGTACCGCCGCTGGGTGCGCGACACCTTCGAGCCCTTCTTCTTCCCGCACCGCCGCCGCCCGCCCGTCGGGTCGCCCGCCTCGCCCGTCGCCTCGCCAGTTTCGCAGGCTGCCTCGCCCGCCGCCTCGCCCGACGCCTCGCCCGACATCTCTGACACCGATCCCGTGAGTACTGAAAACTACGAAGGAAACGTGCTTAATAGCCGATAAGCCCAACAACTGACAAGTCCATAAGAGTCCATAAATCTGTTTACAATTTCCTTACATAGAATGAAGATCATAAACTCGAACGTGAAGATTTGCTCAATAATCTTGTAATACTAATACCATGCGGCGAAATTAACAATGATTTCAAAGTCAGCCGATCTATTGACTGACGGACTAATGAATTGTCGATGCTGATACTCGCTACCCCGCAGGAGTGGTCGGACGGCTCCGGCGCGGGCGGCGCGGGCGGCGCGGGGGGCGCGGGCGGTGCGGGCGCGATGACGAACGGCGTGTCGGGCGCGCGCACGAGCCCGCCGCCGCTGTCGGCGCTGCAGTGCTCGTCGCCCACGCCGCGCCGCGTGTCCGCGCACCAGAGCCTTATTATACACCACATCACCAGCAACTCCGACTTCAACAACATACCGTCAGGTACGAGCCACCCACGTACTTAATACGTTTTGTGCTCCGTTTACATCCAATCCAATCTAAACCTAAACAGACATACAATAACACGCTGTAATGTTACACTTATACAAATGTCACTTGTTTACCGTGCTATAAAGAAATAAAATGATACATTAAGGATAAATTGGATGTGAACAGAGTAAGATACCTTTAGTCCGGTCGGAAAAGACGTGACAATCAGTACTTCCGCACGCTGCTGCCTATCTGTAGCTCACTTACGTAGTAATATAATTGCGTTTGTGCTGTGACAATATGTAAACCTCGTCATTGGTGTGGCAGTAAAGTCTAAAGGAGTATGTACAAATTACTATCTGCCTGTCGTCTGTACCGAAGTACCCAATATCGAGTAAACAAAAACAGTTTTAAACGTAATGTTGGTAATGTTTGCAGGTGTGATGCAGCAGCGGTACGGAGCTAACGGCGGCGGCGGTGGCGCCGGGGGTGGCGGCGGCGGCGGAGGCGGCTCGGACGGCAAGGGCAGGGCGCGCTCGTTCACCGCCAAGCAGCGGCGCTACCCCGGCTCGCCGCCCACGCAGCGCTACCGCGGCGACGCGAGGAAGAAGCGGCGTCAGTTCACACAGCAGCCGCGATGATACCGAGTCAAGCCGCGGAAGCCGCGCCCCCCGCGCTAGCCGCGGCCCTGACGTGTGATAGTGCTCAGCGAGTGAAGTTGTGAAGGTGCTGCTGTAACGTAGTGTACGAAGGTCGGCAGTTCGACGCCGGCGGTCGGACCGCCCGCGCCGCGAGCGACAGTGTATATAGGACACGCAATAAGTACGAGGTATTACGATATTTATCAGTGAGATAGTGTTATCTTTTGTAATTGTAAGTTTTTAAAGTTGATAAGGTCATAGGGAATACACGATTATCGTAGACGTCTAGATAAAAGATTTAGAAAGAAGTTAGATGAACTGTATTTAACAAAAAACTTACAATAGCCGGAAAATAGTTATGACCGTGTACTAGAGCTACTGAAGTAGATGCCCACGCGCAGAACCTTCATTGCGTTGAAAATCCCGGCCCCAGTGCATTGTGTAATCCCTGTGATCGTAATTTTATATGCCGTTCCTCCTAGAGTTTAACATTTATCATTATATCATAGTGGATTAGTCGTAGCTTAAGTCATGTAACACCAAACCGGCGAATGGTAGGCCTTAATTCGGGGATACGTTCAAGTTTGACAAGATATGTAGGTCATAAAATGTGTATCGGCTGTTTTTATACGGAAGTTTTATTTTAAAAGGTTGTGTCAAATAGATATAGGAGTTGTACAATGTGGCTTAGATTAGATTTAACATTTTATGAATGTGTCTACAATTATATTATTGTGAAGTTGCATTTGCCAATCAAAGCGGGAATAATTAACTAAATCTACTTAAAATGCCACAAAATTCCTGGATTCTTTATCAAAAATTATCAAAAGTTGACAAAGTTTTAAATCATACGATCAAAATGAACTTTCTCTTGTAATTGTTTATTTTTATAGATGACGAATTATAAAATAATATTGGCTACTTGTAATCAAAGGTACTTTGCTACTTGTATCTTGTAATACTCGTTCTCCACCGCCACAATACTAATTTCCTAATAAGTATAAGTGAATGTAGAATATTTTTATAATTAATATGATCATATGACCTACATTTGCCTTATGACCGAGGACTTGTTTAAAAGTAAAAACTCTTTCATAATATTATGACTACAATGCTGGTTCAGTATGTAATATGAAAAAAAAATAACAATATCAAATTAAAAAAGTGCATGCTAGAGATAAACCTAATATAGAAATATTGTTTACCAGAAAAAGCTCACTATTATAGAATGTTACTCTATAAAATACACCTATAAAATATGATAAACAAAACAAAGATGGAATGGAGCTCTTTGCTTACAATAATTAGAGTTCTAGAAATAATTATTGGCTTACTAGAAAAAGCTACAAATATACAGTGATTAGCACTGACCTAAATATGCCCCAAATTTTATATAACTTATTATACACATGAAAAATTGTTTGCATTGAATAGGCTTCGAAAGTACTGGACCGATTTTGATGAAATTTGGTACAGATATAGAGTAGACCACGGGGTAGGCCGCGGGAAAATATACGGTTCCCGCGGGATAAATATACCGTTCCCGCTGGATTTTCTTTTGCGCATACGAAGGCGCGGGAAAGTTAGAAAGTATCTAGTATGTTATGAATATGTAAGCACTCGTAGAAACATGAGTTTTGAAATTGTCACACACATATTTTTGCGTTGATACATAATATTTGGTGTGTATATTTGCCAGTGCTAGCAAAGCAAGATAAATAATATCTGCATCTAGGCAGGTAAAGTTAAAAGTACATTAGTGAATACTGATTAATATGTATGATACTAATTCATAAGGTATTGACATAACTCATGTGAGGGCTCCACCAGCCGCCTAGTTCGATTGCGCGGAGGCACGGCGTGACGCAACATACGAGTATATTCGCTGCGTACATATCTGCGCCAAGTGGAAAAATCCTTTGTCCGTTGACGCGAGGTAGCGAGATATGTCTCTGCACGTGTCCCCGGGTGGGTAGCTCTCACAGTTTACCACTGCCAGTGTGTGTGTGGTGCTTGTTATGTAGTGTATGTTGTGCAGTAAGGTTGGAACTTACGGAGCGATTTTCAGTCGCGCCCGCCGCGATCGTGCAACTGCATTTTGTTTCAAAACTCACGAGACCGGATATTTGCGCGATTACAAGTGCGGGTGAAAATCGCATTCGCGGCGGGCGAAAATTGCAAGACGGACGACTGCAAATCTAAACACCCGCCAATCGATCACAGAGCGCGCGGGCGCAAATCGCCGAGAGAATTCTACTAGTAGCTCGCCGGTGCAGCGACACCCGCAGACGATCGAGCACGCCGCGGGCGCAAATTGTGTCATGAGTTTTGCTTTAATTTTTTAAATATATGTTTGCATTCTACAGAAGCTGAGGCCCACAATCGCGGCGGGTGCGACTGAAAATCGCTCCATGAGTTATTAGCCTTACTCGGTTAATGTGAGCTGCAAATATTAAGATCACAAAGAATGCTTTAACAATTTTTAAAATATATTCTAAAAAATCTTAGACTGCTCGGTCCTAACTCTTTTGTACTTAACGTCATAATGGTACAGTCATTTGCCTTATATCATTGTACGTAGATTTTATGGATAGTATACCATTCACAGGTACGTGTAACTCAATTCTAGATTCGGTTGTCGTTTGTGGGGACAATCAAAATCTTCTTACGTCATTTTGATTGTATTTTTTTAAAGTTAGTAAAATTTTATATAAATATTTTAGTAAATATTTTCTTTTGCTTCTACTTCCATGCATTTTTAACCAAAAAAAAAGGGTCTTCGTTTTATTTTACAATCAGTGTTCTATGAAATTCCGCTTTTTGACTTCAGTCGCCGACTGATGACGTGCAATGAACTAGAGCAGTGCGCGCACTGGCAACTAAATTGTCTCCTTCCCCCACTGTTTGCATTCCGATTATCGACTTTAGCGTATTCGAAATATAGTCGACTTCTCCGCAAAACATGACCGTATAGGAAAACAAATCATGTTTTACGGAAAAGTTAACTCTATTTTGCGTGCGCTGGGGTTCATAATCGGAATGCAAATGGTGGGCGACAGAGACGAATTTACTGCGCGCATGCTCTTAATTGTTATTGCAAAACATATTTTGCGTTCAAGTTTAGATTGTTGTTATGTAAATAGTTTTATTTATTTGTACAGACGTATCTTAACGGTTATGCCCGTGCGGCTGCAGGCGCAGTGAGCTGATACAAAATACATAAAGGAATACTAATGTCGAAGATATTATAGTCGCGCTTGTTATGAGACATTAATTAAGTACAGAGTTTTTATTGCTACATTTAATTAATTTTTGTTATAAAATTAGACAGTTTAAGAACAATCTTGGAATTATACGATTATTTGTAATATATAAATATAGGCAAAATGTGTGTGCACTGTGCAGGCAACGAGTAAAAAAGTTTGTAAAAAAATAAAATGTACAAATTTCTTATAACTGATTAGTTTGTAATTGTTGTTGAGCGAGAACTTGACAAACTCAGTGTATGGTGTTAACACATGCATCTCTACAGATGTAACAACACAGCTGTAAGTTTGTGTAAACATATGCATCTCTACAGATGTAACAAGACAGCTGTAAAGTGTGTGTAAACGCATACATATTTACAGATGTAACACAGCTATAAATTTTGTGTAAACACATGCATCTCTACAGATGTAACAACACAGCTATAAAGTTTGTGTAAACACATGCATCTCTACAGATGTAACAACACAGCTGTAAAGTGTGTGTAAACACATACATATTTACAGATGTAACACACAGCTATAAAGTTTGTGTAAACACATGCATCTCTACAGATGTAACAATACAGCTGTAAAGTTTGTGTAAACACACTGCCCGATACTATAATGTTTCCTCTACTTAAGAATAGCTGTATGAATTTGGCAGTGTATGTTTACACTACGTGCAGCGGGCGCTAAATGTAGTTCTCATCAGTTTGTCAAGTACGGCTCGATATCACATAGGAAAACGTAGAAATTTTAATTTAATAAATACAAATAGAGTTTTGCATTTATTGTGATAGTGTTAGAACCAAATCAGCCTTGGATATAAGTTTGAATGGCGTATGTGATCTCTTTAATACAATGCACATTAAATCAGAATTTAATGTGCATTGTATTAAACTCTGTTCAAATATTATTTAATCTAAACATATACAAAAAATAAATCGGCTAAATTAATGAGTCGCTGTATAGGTATCACTATTGCACGGGTAATAAAAGTGACATTTACATAATTGGTAGTATTATAGTGTAGTGTTATTGTCTTCTCTTTGCGTTTAGATAAATTGGATATGAACCTTTAGCCAAGATGTCCTCGCTAGTCAGGACGAAGTTAGAAATTAAAAATGTATGGTATTGACGTATCGCGCTTGTCTCTATGTCACTTAGCTACGTTAGTAATGTACATGGTATTTCTTCAGAGACTATCCAAATTTTTACAGGAGCTTCAACCTTAGTAGCTGAACCGATAATTTGAATAAAAACAAAAAAATTACACAATTTTATTCCATTAACAACAGACGTTGTGGACAATGCGGAATCATACGTAAGAAATTTCACTACGCACACACACAAACGTAAGATTCGATACTCAGTACGTGTCGATGTACAGTTACGACACGAACTGTGTCATGTGTGTGCGTCGCGTCGGTATGTTTGTACCGCAGAGCGCGTACTACGAAAGCGCATTGATCATAAATCACGAGTTTTTTGTTTTACATATTTTCTAATGGAATTATTTAAGGAATCACAGCTTTTTTTAATATTTTCATTTTTTATTTTTTATAAAACACATTTTGTGTTAAGTAAGTTGTGTAGAAATACATATTATGTATAACAAAAATTGGATACCTTTTGAATAACCACCCTGTATATTTTTTGACGCGCCTTAATCAATCCCATATATTTTTGTTTTCTAACTTCGTCATCGTAGTTAGCGAAGGCATATTTGCCGAGGGCTCTGATCGGAGTGAACGCATATTTTGGTCGCCTGGGCCACCTGGGCCACCTGGGCCCGATCGAGCGGCACACGTCAGACAAAAGTACCGCCGCACTGCAACGCGAACGTAACTGCCACACGCAATATTGTATGTTGTAACTTGTATTGCCTCCTAAGTCATTTGTGTATATCTTGTAACGAACCATTTTATGAAATGTGGAGTTTTGTATAAGAAACGTCTTTGCTAAAAATATTGATAAAAATTAAAAAATGTAAAAAAATTAAAAACTTATTAACAAATCGAGTTCAACAAAATTGTACGAGATTAGATTTTAAGTTTGTACACTCGGTGACGGGAAAATTGGCCAGCGAGTCTTGACATAGATGTGTAGCAAGGAAATAATGAAATTTTTAATAAGAGTTTGTGAATACTTTTCATAACCGATTTGGTTTGGCCACTGGTCTTTTCCTGGTCGAAGCTTTTAGCATGAAAATGTAATTTGAGGGATTTATGTGACGTTGACGAGAGTTTATAAAAGTCTTTCTGTTCTAAGAGGAACCAGTGATATTGTAGTGGTTGTAGGTTATCTTGTAGCAGCTAGAAACACTTAACGTAGCTAATTATTTATCTTTTATACACATTAATAGGTTTATTATCAGTGCACAGGGCGTTATAATTATTCCTTTGCATTTAACGTAGAGAGTGACCGATTTTCGTGTCCCCGAGTGTTTTGTATATATATGTACCGAATCTTGGCTACCAGTACTAGATAGTAACCGTTGATGTACATACAGACAAACTAGTTGTACATAATTTGACGCTTGTACATAATATGTAAATACACTCGAGATATTATATATTTAATATAAAGTTTGATTTAAAGAAAAGTTTAAAAGTAAAAATTTATAAAAATACAAAAAAATAGAAATAAATAAAGACATACAATCACTGTATGAAGCAGAAAACCACTCTTGTCTTTCATTTGAGGACCTTCAGTACCGCTAGACTTAGTTTATGTTAATAGCTTAAACACAAGTATATATACAACGGTTAATTTAGACAATTGAAATAACAGTAATTCCGACAGAACCAAATATTGGTGGAGACCTTGGATTTGCCCTAATAAATTTAAATTTAAAAGTCCCATCAGTCCCATGTGAGCTTACAACGTTATGCGGGGTCAAAGGTCAACATTTCAGGTTTTTTTTTTGTTTTTTCTCGAAAACGGTAAGTTTTATCAAAAAATACTTCAGACCGAAGTTGTAGATCTCAAAATTATCTACAAAAATAGTTATTATCTTTTTTCCCTGATTATCACCGTTACTGAGATATCTAGTGCGCTCTAGTGCGAGGTGGACTTACTTTTGAAGTATTGGCTTGTTCATCCTCGCGTTGTCTTTTTGCTGTTTGGACGCGCTAATCTCAGGAACTACTGGTTCAAATTGAAAAAATCTATTTGTGTTGTATAGTCCATGTATCGAGGAAGGCTTAAGGCTATATAACATCACGCTGCGACTAATAGGAACGAAGAATCACTGGAGTATTTTTATGTATGTATGTTTGTCCGCCATTTTTTCAAGAACCACTGATGCTATTTGGATGCGGTTCGTACATTTAAGTAGCACAAGTGATCAATATCAGGAAGGATTATTGCCGTACGTCTAAAAGTCAGATGAAGATAATAATATCTATCTATGGACGCTTCACACCACGTCAATCTGGTCCCGTGGTAAGTTCTCGAAGAATTTGTTTGAATTACGGTACCAGACAACGGGAAATATATTTAATACTTTTATACTATACATATATTTAAAATGTTTATTATATACACATCCATGACTACCAGGAACAAAGAAAAACTTTGTTCCTTCGGCGGGATTCGAACCCGCGACTCGGCTTGAGCACCGACACGCTCAACCACTGAGCCACACATCGATAGAGATCTTTGGAGATGAACGATGGAACTCTTCAACAACTGACACCAACTGACACGCGACTGCTGCTTTGATCGGCATATTTTTTTTTGCTTTTGATGCAGTGACCTCTTTTTAATATTATATATCTATGTTTTGATGCTATTCGGACGGAGTTTTCACCATTGAAATCATATTGCCAGACAACATTTTGAAGTTAGATGAAGATTTGGAGATAAATCATGGTACTCTTCAAAAACAAATATCAACTGATGACGCGTGTGAAATAGGTTTCAGGTCAGCGGCGACCGCAGCAGCAGTAAAAAGGTACACTTAAGGGTAGAATCACCTTTATTGGTCAGCAACTAGTAGTAGAGTGGCCGCCATTTTACAGTCACCGCCCTTTTTATACATTTTATGAGTATTAACAGTTACATGTTTAAATAAAGTAAATATGTTTTTAATATTAATACGTATTAGCATTTAAATATATTCTATTATTAATAAATTATTGAATAATTATTATAATCAAATTAAGATAGACCGGAAGCTACGCAAAAATAGTCATAAAACTTATATATAATATTAATATTATCTATCCGGAAGTGAGTTTTGTAACACGTGACTGCTGTTTTGATCGGCCATAACTTTTTTTAACCAACTTCAAGAACAAAAAAGTAGGTTTTTAGTTTGACATGTATGTATGTTTGTCATGGTTGCCCTATTCAATGGTGATAAATTGAATAGGGCATTTATATTAGGTGATCACCATTTAATACCACACTTATCTGGGGAACGTCATTAAATCTTTTGGAGTAGGTACAAAAAACGAAAAATCTAGATAAATATTATACAACTAGGGATTAGTCCTAAAATCTGAAATAAATGTGGCCATTGACCACCACTCCACCTAAGTACCTAAGTATCACTAAAAAAGTATGAAATAAATAAAATAAAAACAAACAAAACAAAAACGTATGTTACTTTTTAACAAAAAAGAGAACTACCTGTAAAAACTAACCCACTTTAAAACTCAAAAATAACTCAATTAAAAATATCATGTAAATCAATTTTTCTTATTTTTCACTCTTGTCTCAGTCACTCACTCGAAGTCGGTGCCTCGGCGTATGGCACCAACTCTTGGGTAATTTATCAACTAAATTATACTTCACCATTGGGAGACACCAACTATGAAAGAATGAATTGAAATAAGAAAAAAAAAAATTGTTTTGCATATAATATAATAAGTATTGAATTGAATTATTTTTTAGTTTTTTCAGTGGGTTGGTTTTTCGATGGCCGAAGTCGGTTCTTTTTTTTGAAAGTTAGACGTTACATATTGTTTTTGTTTTGTTTTTTACCTAATAGTCAGTGGTGGATTTACACAGTCGGGGCTAGTGCCCAGGGCGGCAAATTTTGTAGGGCGGAAAAATTTAAAATGTCGAAATTTTGCGTGACGTAATATGTGGATGGCCCCTAGTTAGAATAACTATAGTTGATTGCAGATATATTGATGAATTCATCTTTCAATCAATTCAGAAATAAGACAAAAACTACAATTTTAAGTAAAATTACACTGAAAGGGCGGCATTTCCTTCAGTGCCCAGGGCGGCACTAATATTAAATCCGACCCTGCTAATACTCTAAGCTTTTTACGGACACTTTCATGTATCCTAAAAAACTTGCGATAGTATAGACACAAATTGAGGTATTTATTTATGCTTCAACAATAATAATTCGGGCATACGAACGCATTTCAATCTAGGTACGGTATACTGCAGAAGTCGCGCGGTCCTTTGTGTGGGCTGCGGAAGGCCCTCTATTCACATGGTTATAATCACGAAATATAATACTCTCCCGTCGCTGAAGGTTACTCGACTCCACGCAATAAAGGCAGAAGAATGCTCCGATGCCCGATGAAGAATTCTCGAGTAAGGTCGTGCGCACAGCGCAAGTTTTGCAGTTTAATTCTTGTGTGAGGGGAGGCGGGTAAGATCCGCTATAAATATAGCCATATTTAGCAAAAATCTTGCATCATTGTTTGGAAGAGGCAGTACTGTCGCTGGGTTGCTTTGCTAGGTTTTTGCAGATACGTAATACGAATTTGCGATTTTGGAGCAAAAATTGTATTGCTTGGCTTTTGCAAGATACGTAATAAGCCCGCGGCTCGAGCCAGGGCCTCTAGTCAAGATGCCATTCGTATAATTTCGACGGCGAAGTTCGATAACAAAATGTAGGATAGGATTTGACGTATTGCATCGCAAGCCACATAACGATGACTTATGTCTAGATATGAGCGCCGCGCCGGCGCGCCGCCGCCGCCGACGATTTTGCCACGCCGCCGCCGCCGCGAAAATCTATCGGCGCGCCGAGTGAGAGATTTCAGTTAGTGACTATGAGCATTCATATTACCCAAGTCATTTAATATACCTATATAGACCTTACTTCTTCATGCTTTTAACGAGAAGAATATGGTTAACCTCCATGTGACTCATTGAAAGGAAAATGAGCATCAAAGACAACAATATGCTTACTAGAAAAGGAGATCTACTGATATGGCGTTAATGGAGCTAGCAGGTCGCATTGATATAGCCATTGAAGAGTTTGCGCTGTGCGCCTTTCTAGATATTAAAGGCGCGTTCAATAACACCTCAACCTCAAGCCTGATAGCCTGGCTTACTAGAAATACGATTCAACTACAATAGATTGGATCAAAACCACGCTTAATAACAGCGTAGCGTCATCAAATATTATGGGCTTGACACTCAGGAGCAGTTTGACCCAAGGAAGCACACAGGAAGAGGTGGGATATTGTCGCCGCTGGAGTAGTCCTTGGTAGTGAATGGGCTGCTAAATTAACTGAACAATTGAAGATTCTTTGCACAAGGATACGCTGACGATCTCATAATAATAGCTCCCAAAACCCATTTCGGTGACAGTGGCCGGTTTATATTTATAGTGCCCTGGCGTGTGCGCATTACACAAGAGCACTCTCTCTTCCTTTACTCTCACAGCCAGTAACCCAATGCGACGAATAACCGACACGACTGGCGAGAATGATCTCTTGACCTCTCATGCCCATCTGAAGCATGGATCATCTTTCTTGTCAGACAATCAGGTGATTAGCCTTTTTTTTCATGGGGAAATGCTTTATGCATCCCTGTCGGACTGCGGACGCCAGACGGGATATGTGGGACTCACCCGGGGTTAGCCACTAAAATCCCATGGTGCCTTCTTCCCCGCTGTAGTGCTAGACCGCCGGACCCACAAAAGTGATAACAGCAGCGGCCTACCAAGCGGCATCTGCATGATACTGCAGAGTCTTCGCGTGGTAGTTTGTTCTGCCAACACTCCGGGAGAGCAGTCCAGGCACTGGACGCTCTGCTACCGTTGTGCAATGGACGACGGATTCCCCAATCCGTCACCCCAGTCCTTTAGGGCAGTAACTGGCGCTCATATATAGCGCGCCTGCGCCCTTGTCGCCGCCTCCGAACAGGGTCTGCGGCTACGTCCGCCTCTCTCTCCCGTTCTGTGGCCTCCTTTTGCGAAATCACGGTTTCGCAAAAGGTGGCCATTGCCACAAAGGCCTCTCTGGATTGAACCATTCCTTCAAGGATGGCCGGAAGACATATATATAGACGTATACTACAATAACAGCGCATAGCATTGCTCACTGCTCGTCCCAGGCGGGGCAAGCCACGAGCGTATGCTGTGTCGTCACTGTCCGGGCAGTGGTGGGGCAACGGTTCCCTCTGAGCCGTGTAGTGCAGGTAATCGCCGAAACACCCGTGCTCGGTCAGCATCTGCACCATCCGGTACGAGACATGACGGCAGTTAGAATGTAATAGGCCTCTATGCCTATTACATTCTAACTGCCGTCATGGCCCTGAGAACAACCATCTTAGCCTCTATATGAAGAAGCAGTAGAGTCGGGTTAATCATGGCTTCAAATGAAGCGCTGGGTGCCGAAGAGAGCGCACCCATGATTTAAGACAGGCCAGCCTCTGTACAATATTTAATGTTTTGATGCAGTTGACCTGTACAGCTTTTTTGGCTGCGTAGTGTGGCATACTACACTTCACAATATATGACAATCAGCCTCATTATAGCTGTGCATAGCATTGCCTTCGACCGAAGGCCTCATTTAGAGCTGACAAGTCTCGGGCAGAACCCCAGAACACATCTTGCTTTTTTCATCTTTTCCTTTCCTTCTACTTGGACAACTGCAACAGTCTCTTCCTGAGAAACCTGTCATGGCCATGCCATCTGACGCCATGATCAAGGTGCATAGCTTCTAAAAGCTATACCTGCTTTTCAAAACTTCTGGGGAGGACGGGGAAGGATAGGTCCCAATTAATTTTCATCCTTATAACATAATTCGGTTCACGGACAGATCCAGCAAAGATAACCGGGCGGGCGCTAGACTATGGGGGAGGAACCACCTACAGGCAGATATGCTTGTTTCGGGTTTTGCACCGTGTTTCAGGCTGAGAACTTCGCTATTATTGGTTGTTCACTAGAGAGAGCCTAGATAGTCAGTTATACAAACGGCTTCAACGTCAGTTCCTGAAAATATGGACGCTTATAAAACGAAAATAGAGAAAGATTAGTGATTATACTCTCTGGAATCAAAGCACAGTTAACTGCTGGAACTACTTTCGAATTCTATTATTGTCTTTTTCATCACTACAAAAAGTGCCATAAATTGTATTTCATTGTAATTGTATGTAAACCAATCTATTTACTACACTTTTTTACTACCAAGAACAAACTTCAAAAAAACCCTGTCAAGGTCACGCCGCCGACGCCGCCGCCGCCGACCCAAAATAGCCGGCGCGCCGCCGCCGAATTATCTCCCATCGGCGCTCATATCTACTTATGTCAAATCCCATACATTTTGATTTCGAAGTTCGCCGTCATGTAACTTGTACACCTACATCGCTCGCGTAACATAGCGAATTGGCGATGTTACGCGTCGCCAATTTCTTGGCAATTAAAACTATTATCAAAACAGTACACAGCTTTTTGATACTTTGAAACAGAAATATTTTCCTGGATACTTATATACATGTTTATGTATTTTCTACACTAATTTAATAAAGAGGAAAGAATTGTTTGTATGTTTGTTTGTTTAATTGTGTTGAGTAGGCTCCGAAACCGATTTTGATGAAATTTGGCACACATAGAAATTAGAATAGACCACGGGGAAGGATATAGGTTACTTTTTATTGCGGCAAAGTGTGCGGCTCCAGCAGGATGTCTTTTTGCGCGTCTTCGTACGCAGGCAACATCTACTTTTGTTAATAAAAATAAAAGAATGTTGATAAAGCAGTCATTATCAGCATTCTGATTCAATAATAATCAAAGAGTGTGCACAGCTTATTGCCTACAATCCGAAGCACTTTAAAGAAATGCACCTAATGTTATTATCTACGTCTTACTTTGAACTATCTTACATACATACCTACATAGGTACTTTATAGAGCTGTAGCAAACCGGATATATTCGGTACTCAGTAACGAAACGTTACACACGAATACATTTCATTACTCTCATTTTTCGTAGTAGGTATGTGTAAAAAAAAAATGCACACTATACGCAGCTTGGTATTGAATCTTATATATAAAAATGTTATGTTGGTTTGTGTACGCTTCAAAAACTCACAAAGTTCTGCACCGATCGAGCTGAAATTTTAGCATGATATATAATCCGCATCAAGGATTGTTTTTATCAATTTTTTATCCGCGACCGCGAAAAAACTATATTTACGCGGGCGGAGCCTCGGGCAACAGCTAGTGTATAATAATTATTTTTTTGTGTAAAATTTTTGTTTTTTTAAGACGAGGAGACTAGGGGACGACCAAACAGTACGCAATACGATTTGATTCTTTGCTCTAATATACCATAGCATAGTTATTAGGTATCAGAAGTAATGAGTAACGTAACGATACTATAGTAACGAGTACTAATGTTATAGTAACGAGCACATGCGGGTACGCTTTTTTCGTTACTTTTACACCTCTAGTACTTTAATAGTTGAGCTGCAAGCCTCCACGGCTCTCACTTTTTAGTGCGCTAATAGAATGATAGTGCTGAAGAGTGAAGACTGCATGGCGAATATTGTACATAGGGTCAGACCACACCGAATTTTACGCGGCGCTACATTTTTAAGATAGCGATTTAGAAAGAAGATTATTTTTAAACAAAAAATTAAACCGACCTCCAAAGTAAAAATACACAAAAAGTATAAAATAAAACTTATTTTCTGAATAATTTTGAAATTTGACTAAAATTTTAACCATTTTAGTACTTACCACAACCATACTTTTTTGTGTATTTTTACTTTGGAAATCGGTTTAATTTTCTGTTTAAAATAATAATTTTACCCTATTAGTGATATTTGTTAAATTATTATTATTATCTAATTCATCTTAAGAACGTCTAAAATAAACGACCGAATGTATAATTGAGTATTGAATACGCGAATATGCTTCCATTATAAGATGATGACGATTACTGTAAGTTACAAAGTGATGTCACTTTGCTTGCTTGCAGTTCATTAAACAATGCCGAAATTTCCAACCCGAAAACCGAAAAACGCGTATCTTTAAAAACTGAGGAGTTGAGTTTAGTTTTGGATCCCTGGTACATCTTGGTACGAAAAATATTTTTTGGTAGCATTTTATGCTTGTTACTTCAGAAAAAGTAAAAATCACTATATATGTGACAGATGTGTCTATATAAATTTCGAGGAGTTCCCTCGATGAACCAGGAAACGAGCAGAGGGATCGCCTGATGATAACCGTTTACCTCAGTTACTTTGTAAGTCTCTCATACACATACAGTATGAGCGACTTACAAAGTAACTGTTCTGTCATTTGGAGTGAGGCCGCTATCCGATCTACTTACATTGTAAGATATACCATGCAACAAACAGAAGTCATCGAGTTATTACCCAGGTGGCTGGGTCGTAAATATTTTCGAGCACCTACATTGTTGACTATTTTCACCCCGAAATCATTGCAAACGAATATAAATCTTATTGTGTTCAACGCAGAGTCGTGATTCCTGTTGGAAGCTGCGGGTCTATATCAGTGTTTGGTCTATAATAATGGGATGAAGTGACACGTTCCGCACCTGCGGTCTCTCGGTCATCTTCTCGTCGTTCGCCAGAAATAACATCACTCCTCGAACTTATTGGATTTCCATTGCTCCAAGGAATTGTCTATTTTGTAAGCTCAATCTTTTGATAATACATATTAATAATTATTATTGATATCCCGCAGAACAGACCCTAGTTGCAGCACCCTCTTATTCATGGCAACCCGTTGATGGCAAGGAAATTCAGGAGACCGATGGTCCCGGTATTTTTGAAATCCTTGTGCGCGTGCAAATGCAAACATATTCTCCAACGTATGAGCACCTACTTACGAGTATTAAAATAAGGAATCCACCTAACTAAAATTATAATGTAAGCGTTAAAGAATACTGTTATAGGTATACTGGCCAATAGCTAGCCGCACACGTGCAATTTATTGACAGCATAAATTTGTCAATACTAGTCAACACATACACAAAAAACGGCAATACGGCCCACACAAAGAATATTATTGTTAATATGATCATTATTGCCAATAATATGGTGTGTGTGTGCGGCTAGCCAATGGCCATGTTAAATATTATGGTGCTTGAAGCTCTACTCCCCCGTCGTCGCGCAGCGTGCAGCGCCGGAGATGAAGACTCCCCCTGAAGTCCGAGCACATATTTATTTCCATTGGAGTATATCGGTTATTGATAAAATTGGATTAATCGTAGATCTATATTATACTGACTCAAAACACGTCCACACATTTTCTATCGACGTAATTTTTTTTAAACAGCACTTGCTATTGAATTTCTATAAAATATAAACTTTTAAAGGCTAGGATATTTAAAGCACCACTACTCCGGTGCTGTTGTTCACCTTAGTGACTTTAGGCATTAGCCCAAATACTATGGAAAAGTCATAGACGATTCAATTCAATTTACGTACTTAAGTACTAATCCTTGAGGCGGTTGATTGTTTTGGCAATGAATATTTTCAAGAGGGCGAGGATTTGGTGGTATCAGTAACACAATATATTTGCTTAATCAGGATATGTAGGAGGGTAGTCGCGCATGCGTGCGGCTGGTAAACACGCCGGAGCGTCAGTCGCGCGCCGGCTCTCGAGGGAGTCACACGTCTGTAGCTGCGTCCCGGACCGCAGTACGCGAGTGTTATGTGAAAATACATTTGGTATTTGTCTTCAAATTCGTTGATATTGGTGTATTTTTTAACGGTAAGTACCCACTAATCACTACATTGAAAATATATTAGATTTGACGACATCTACGAGGAATTGTTGGACCTTTTCTGGGCGTTTAGTGTACGTGTCACGTGGCTTGTAACCTATTTCGGTTTATTGATATGGGACAGTCTAGCGTATTAGCGTAGCTTATGTACTGCCCTCCGCTTTATGTCTGGGTGGTGTCGGATTACTAGAATAATCCTCATAGGACCTAGGATAACAGACTCGTATATTTAAACCGCGATATAGTTTCTGTTGTGATTTTTTGTATGTAAAACTTCCTCGTACAGTTTTGTCCCTTGGGGATGATTTTGTATGAACGACGTCACATTGCGGTAACTAAACATCTAAACTGGGATCGGTATAGACCTGTCAATCCGCTATTGTGTGCAGCTAATGACCGGCTTTGTCTTCGGTAAAAGCTTCGGTATTTGCTCATTTGTTTATGTAACGTTTTATAGCTGCAGACAATTAAATGGTTTGCGATTGTATTTTAACTATTACCTAAATACTCTTATATTTTATGTTTGCAGTTGCTACTGCTTTTGGCATTAACTGAAAATAATCAATTATATTTAGGGCCTGTTTCACAATCTTCTAAGTACCGGATAGCTTATTCGAAAGTTTTGTCGCTGCTAACTTTATGTCGAGCGTAGAGACAAAACATGTAATTAAGCTATATGACATAAGCATTCAAAATAAAATTAAAAATGCATGGTCGAAAAAAGAAACCCAAATTATAATATGACTGATATTAAATGAGTGATCATCTAATGTGGTCTAATGCGGTAAGTTATGTTCGCAATTGGCGTACACTTAACGACACATTACACAATCAAGGGATGCAACCTCTTTTTTCACTCTATCTCATCGTGTATCCTATATGTCTTTATAAAAATAAATACGTGACCCTTTTTAAATGAAAACCATTCCCTGGCATTTATAAACTATAAGAAGTAGAAACTTGTGAGTTCCATGCTGATTGATCATGCTAAATAATCCATAGGAAAATTATTTTGAGCGAAATCAGACCATAACTTTGTGATTTGAAAAACCACTATTGCTCGTTGATATAGTTACGGTACCCTCCTTAGACATGTCCTGAGTCCTGACATGCTCTTGGTTTGGTTATTTATACCCTTAGGAGAACGGTTTTTAACATATTCCTGAAACAACCCTTCCTAAAGGCTTGATTAATGTTCGCTACTTACTTGAAAATAGAAATGTCACTCGAGTGATGGAAATTGGTTAAGAGAAGCAATTTTAAAGTTTCGCGTAACTTCGGACGAGGCAATACAAGGTGTCTTGTCACTCTTGGCATATGTTCGGTGTCCCTTGGGCCTTGGGTTAGTGCAAGGTCTCCTCTCCTAGCTCTATACCTACTCTATACTAATATATATCTGTATTATCTATGCTCTATACTGTGAATAGTTCGCTGTATACTTTATTTTAGAACTTTAGGGTATACCACGACGATACTCGGCGCTGCAGTTTTAAGAGAGCTATTGAAAATTGAACTTTATTCACTTCTGAACAAGATATGTACAATACGGCCGATGTATCTTGGCGAGTCTGAACTTCGCGCAGAAGGTTGCACAATAACTGTTTTTAAGTGTTTTCGTATTTATTTTATTTGTACTAATTGGTCAACTGTATTAGGGAAATTTTATTAGTACATAGGTTTATAAAAATAATACAATAACAGTTTTCTTCACGAGTTGTACATGCGCTAAAGTTCGCAGAGCCTATGTTCAGACCCGTCAAGATACAGCGGCCGTAGTGTACACGTTTCGTATGACATCAGTCATACACTTCACATGCATGCAACGCGGTGCCATCTGACATTCGAAGTCTTTCAATGAAACGTATGTCTTCTTGTGTAGTGAATAAAGTTCAATTTTAAATAGCTATCTTAAAAATGCAGCGCCGCGTAGTTAAAAAAATTTAGTTAAAAAATAGGTACCCTCACCGATTTCAATGACGCGGACGGTGGCAGTTTATTGAAACCACTACTAGAGTTATTTTATAGTGATGGAGTGTGTCGCAATACACAAAAGCACTGTGCACACCTTTCCCAGCGTGACGGATGACCGACACGACTGGCGAGAGATCAGGCGCAGGACCGACCTTTTACATGCCCATCCGACGCATGGATCGTTTTCCTTGTCAGACAACCAGGTGCTCAGCCTGCATTGTTATAACGCGTCAATCGAACCCACGACCCTGAGAGTCGAGAGCCAAGCACTAAACCATTGAACCACGGAGGCGTCAATAGGATTACTACATTTTTAAATCCTAGAAAGTCCAAAGCACCTCAGACGTTATATACAGACTCTTTATCGTGCTAAAACTTTTTAAGCTTTTAAAATATGTTAGGTAGATTTATATAAGGCTTTCATGCGATACACTTCAGCATAAAGGTAGCCGTATACGATGTTAAGGCTTAAAAGGAAGTTAAAAGCTCGAGCGCTGAGACACATACGGCAAACTACCCGCGAATAAATTGATACAGAATGGGATGACTATTATAATTTATAATATGTAAAATAATTAATTTAATTTATACAGAATGTCTCAAAAACAAAAATAGATATTCATGGAGCTTAATCAGTATTCTATTCTCATTTCAAAAATATACTATAACATTTGACCTTCAGACCTTGTCCAGAAAGGTGAATTACGCGCGTAATATACGATACATGTGATCAGTGATGGACGATACGCACGTTAGTAAAAAAATACGCGCGTATCTTCTGGACGCAATGTATTGGAGCCTAGTACCTCGACACGCGCGTCGGTCTTACGTGCTTATGATTACGCGCTTTCTGGATATAAACTAAGTTTTAACCATATTAATATCCTGTAAACTTAAATTCTACTTATTCATAATCGCGACACTACTGCTACTGCGCTATGGGTACGTTATCATCAAACCCGACGCGTTGTACGGCAGTGTGAGGGTGCCCATGCGTCGTGCGAGTTGTCAGGAAATGGTAATCATGTTATTTTTCTGTATACTACGAAAAGTTTTAGTTACGTATACTGTCATTATTTACGTATTCCGTGTATTGTGTAGTTTTGCAATTAATAGTAATAATAATTCAGACAGAAAATACATTTTTACGATTATAAAGTTAAATTACGACTGAGTCGTGAGTCGATGAAACTAACAACTTCGTCTGTTTGCCCAAATTTGGCAAAATATGCCTCCTCCATTTCTTTCCCCTCTGCGCTTTGCGCTTTTATTGTCGATAATTTACCAGTTACTCTTTTTATTTCGTCTTTCCACCTTTGAAACTGCCTACTTTGTTTTCTTTTACCATTTCTTGGATGTCAGAATATTACGTTTTTATTCCCCTTATCAGTGCCTCTTATTATATGACCCGTTCGTTGCCACTTTTCACGTAGCCGTAACGTTTTCTATTGCTGATTGTTTTCGAATGATTTTTTTTTCCGTATTCACTCAGATTTCTTTATATTCAGCATGCTTCTCTCCATTGCAGTTTGTCAAACTTCTAGTTTTTTGTTTTGCGCTTTGGTGAGAGCCCAGGTTTGGCACCCGTATGTTAAAACTGGTAGAACGCAGTTGTTGTATACAACACCTGCGTACTACTTGCGAAGGATCTTCCGAAGAAGAAGGAAGGATCTTCCGAAGCAGTTGTTAATGCATTGGTTTTGACAGTGTTCATCGTTAGGCCAACCGGGCTTTCTCTTTCTAGGTCTATTATCATGAACGGTCGTTCAAATATTAGGGTCGTGTTAAAATTAATTTGCAACAAAAACGAACCAATAAATATCCTACTACTATTAGGATGGATGGCTGTTTGATACTCTTTCATGCAAAATTTACTGAACGGAATTTGATGAAATTTGGTATGGTAGTAGTTTAAGCTCTGGATTAACACATAGGCTAAATTTTATTCCGAAAAAGTACAGTGTTCTCTTGGTATGATACTGTATTTACGGGGACGGAGCCGCGGGCAAAATTAAGTATCACATAATATACCTATAACAGCAGCGATCTGTGAATGATAATCTGTTAAATGCCGCGCGAGTGTTTTGTTTTATAATTTGATATTCCGGACCCTCCGTGAACCCGTTTGGGCTTGAAATTGACATAAAAGAAATACCCAGGCACAGAGCTCTCGTATAATATTAATTTAGCAAGTTTATCTAACACTTTAGCCACGTAAATATCGCGATGTGTCGCCAGAAATACTATATTAGTTTAGGTACACGGCACACGCACGCACAGTTGGGTACAGTAATTACTGTGTATTAATTGGAGTGTTTAAAATAATAAGTGTGGTTGATAACCTCTGAAGTGGAATCTGAAAGTCTGAAGTTAAAGACTGAAGATAATGTTGAGGGTTCCTGCAGATCTAAAGTCAATCTATACCTAAATGCAAAAATAAAAGGCAAAGCTGATTAACTGATGTATCGACGCCTTGCCTTGAGCCTTGAGGGTTTGGCCTATGCCTATGCCTACGCGAAAATAATTACTTTCCTGAATGCCTATAAAAAATGATATTTTTGTTACTAGTGAAAAACGTCTCACAAGCAAACTTTAAAATCATTGTCTGAAAGGAACTCTCAAAGTTAAACGATTAGAGTTCGTCTGAGATGGATTAGAGCCTGAGCTCGTAAAATTATAAAACACATTAGTGAGTTTAATTTTTAAATATAACTCGGCGATTGCAGCTCATCTCGTATTCGTCTCGCGGATCTTACAACAAAGAGAATGGATTGAAGTGTATTTTATTTAGCAGAGCTTAGCTTATGCTAAGGTTATTTAGGATTCTAGACAGAATACTTAATCATGAATTAGATCTTTCTTCGTCTATTTTATCTATAGATACATCTATACAAATTAATAGAATTGAAGCGTTTGTTTGTAATTTCAAATTAGCAACTTTGAGCTTTGCAATAAATGCATCATAAGATTATTATATACGGTACCTGCACAAAAATCAAGTTGTAAAATTTTTGTCTGTCTGTCTGTATATTCCGGCTAATCTCTGAATGGGCTGGACTTATTAAGACTGGACTCTCACTGGCAGATAGCTGATGTTATAAGGAGTAACTAAGGCTTCTTTTAACTTTGGGTGCCGTTTAAAAAAAAAGTAGATTTCCGTTCCACGCAAACGAAGTTGCGGGCACCAGCTAGCAAATACATACTTTACACACGAATTTACTCCCGTCCTTTTGTACTTCGATGAGAAGAAACCTTATATTGGATGTCTCCAAACCCGATGTCCTTCAGATAATCAGGAACTGCCTTTAAAGAAACTCTTCGGTCTTAAGACCAACAAGTCCACTTGACCAAACATCAGCGGGAGTCGGGTAGTCTTCCCGAGGCTCATAAGTCCACTTGGCCCCAACGATCAACAGGGGTCGACGTTCGGGGCGGACGGAGGCGGGCGGCGGGCACGAGGCAGGAGACGAATCGCCCCCGCCGGTCAATTTACAGGCTAATGGCGGTGTCGAGTTCCCGTTGATCACGATTGGCCTCGTTAATTCATTGCTTGTTTATAGTGATAACTTAGAACTTTGAAAATCATAACAGTCGGGATAAAATGTGTCAGAAATTATGTCGATGTGAAAGGGAAGATAATTTAGAGCGAGAACACAACATACAAACAAACCTGTGCGTCTCGGTACGTTCGACAGAAGTGATAACTTAAACTAATCTAAACAAAAAGCTAGGAGACCGTCTTTAAATTCTGTAGAAAAAAATAATAGTGCGAGAAGAAAATAAAAATTATAAAAGAAAAAGAAATAAAAAGAATAAAAATATTTCGTCCGATATTCGAACCCTAGACCAACTGGCCAAAAAACCAAGTATCTGAGTTATCTGACATAAATAATTACTCATAATATCTTATTTGGCGCCATAATGCGTTACGTAACGAAGCGGTTTACCCTCTCAATAGAAGTTGTCACTTCAAAAACTGGCGAATTGCATTGAGGGACGAAAAACAGGAACGGTGGCCGCTGGCAGTTTCCAGTTGCGCCCCCGCCCCCCCCCATCCCCCCAGCTGGCAGCAGGCTGTTCAAGTATCCGCGAGAATCTCTGTAACAAATAAAAAAAATTCATTCCCGTCCGGTCCGCGCTGTAAAAGCAAAAAATATGTTTTGATTGCTCTTCTCTCTGCGAACGTTGGAAACCCGTAACTACTATCAAACTATAGATATTATGACACAGAAACGAATTGAAATTAAAGCAAAAATAAGAGAGTGCTGAGTCGAGTTTTTGTCACTGCTCGCTGGGAAGAAGTTAACTACAATTTGTATGTCATCTAAACAACACCTCTAGTGGCAAACAACGGGAACTAATTCGATACCATACAAATTGTAGTTAACTTCTTCACGGCGAATAGTGAGTGGTGACAAAAAATCGCACTACCGCACAGTATTTGAATATGTACTAAAAGAGAGTTGAATGTAATCGGTGCTGAAAAAAATACAGCCGCCAGGAATCGCTAAACGTTTTGTAAAAGTTTGCCAAGGTTCATTGTCACGGATGCTGTCGTCACTCTGTCTCCCGCGACGCTCGTCTCGTGCCGTGGCGGACAGAGGAAATAAATCAATGTAATTAGTAAAATACACACCCGAATGTGCAACCTGAAAAGGGGGAGTTATAGATAGGGTTGCTTGATGGAAAGACTACAACATCGGGGAAAAAAATCATGAAGTCGGAATTCTTAGATTACGATCAGGCCAAATACCTCAATATTACAAATGAGATTACTTGAATCAAAATGTTATTTTTTATCTGAGTTTTTGATATTAAAATTAAATTAATGATAAAAACTTAATATCAGTTATTTGGCTGAGGAATGGGAAGAGAAGGGATATATAGATATATTTAGGAAGTTTTGAAAATTGGTGGTTTTATAGATTTTGATGTAACTTGGCTGCTAGCGCCGTCAGAAAACAGATTTTAATATTTTATAGTGTCCAAGTGTGTGCGCAGTACACAAGAGCACTCTCTCTTCCTTTACTCTTATAATCCAGTGGGGCGAGAGAACAGGCGCAGGTCCGACTTTTCACATGCCCATCTGACGCATGGATCATCTTTTTTGTCAGACAATCAGGTGATCAGCCTGCATTGTCCTAACTCCTAACCAAACATGGAAACAATATTTGTTTGTTGTTCCAATGCGGGAATCGAACCCACGACCTCCGAGTCGAGAGCCACGAGAGCCAGCTCTAACCACTAGACCACGGAGGTTGTTACACTCGTGTATTCGATTTTCAACTCTATTGTATTAACGCAGAGTTCTATTTTCATTGTTCTAAATTTTCCCCGGCCCGCCGGACTCCGGATATAGTCTACACATCTTTATGACATAACGTTTATTTTACATTTGTACACTACGACCGATGTATCTTGACGGGTCTGAACATAGGCTCTGCGAACTTTAGCGCATGTACAACTCGTGAAGAAAACTGTTATTGTATTATTTTTATATACCTATGTACTAATAAAATTTCCCTAATACAGTTGATCAATTAGTACAAATAAAATAAATACGAAAACACTTAGAAACAGTTATTGCATAACCTTCCGCGCGAAGTTCAGACCCGCCAAGATACATCGGCCGTATTGTAGCTGTGATGTTTTACGCGCTACAACAACTACCTAATGCGCTTCGGTAACAAAGGCCCCTACACAATGTCGGAGTTAGTGTAAGTCCATGTTAAGCCCAGTGCAGTCGCACCACCTGCACCAGCGCTGTTTGTAAACTGGGGCACTCTGGAACAGCTTTCGCAAAGCTCTCCAAAAGAGATGTTCTAGAAATTTATGAGGCGTGGGCCAGCACTATGTACACTATATTATGTAAATATAGCTACATAATATAGTAACTGTTTCCTATTCTTTTTTTATTTAATTTCACTTCGTTTCAATGTACATTTAAATTAACTTCGCCAAGGAGAGCCACACAACGTAAAATAAAACATGGCGGATCAGATCAGAATTACTTCTTCTTCTTTTTAAAAAATGGCTCAGGCAAGACTTAAACAAAGAATGTAATTTTGACAATGACATTACTTTTGATAAAGAAAGACGTATGACATTCAAGAACGTCTTCTTGTTTCTCTTCCTAAAACTATCAACTACGTCAAAAGCCAAGTCCAAACAACTGTCATGGCCGCCCTAAAAAAGGGTTCTCGCAATAAAAAAACTCTTCAAATAATTATTTTTGTACGTGATATAGGTATTAGGGTAGAGATTGAAAGAATAATAAGAAAATAAAGGTAGGTAGATATAAATATACTATTTTCTATGAGGATCTTCATCGCAGTTTAAATTAATATAACACAGATAAGTCAACATTATTTATTAATTCGAAAACAACTAAACATGTGGGTAGCTATATTATTTAATAAAATACACTTTCTATAAGCAAAACACTAATTCTAAAGTTACATTTCCCAACTATAATTTATAACTTCAGATTCAAAAGTAACATGTGGTAACAGCTAAAAATACAATACCATACATCAACTGAAGGAAATGGTGTCGTGAACAATACTATTTATTCACAATAATATTATAATAGTTAATTATTAGCAAACAATATAATACCAAAGGCTACAGCCATAATAAAAAATCAAATAATATTAAACACAATATTTTAAGATTAGAGCAATGACAAACAAGTACATCACCTGAACATTTCAGCTTCCCGTGTGTGTCAAGGCCCCAAAAGGAGGGGCTTTTTATACTACTTAGCCTTGAAATAAAATACATTTGTTCTAGAAAGTTCTATCCAATCAATTGTTAACATATTTTTGTAGCCAATCATAGAGAGTCAATATCATATCTTATTTATCAAAAGTGTGAAATAAATCGTAACAATTTACAGTTACACTGACCGGAGATGAATCCCAAAGCCAATCAAAATAACCTTGGTTTTATTTGGTCAATCAGAACATTTAATATTTTGTTTACTCATTTAATAAACACTTACACTTTTAATATATATTTAAATAATTAATTTATTACTGTGATAGATAAAAGACAAAATCTATTTATTACAAATATAACAATATAATTAATAGTTTGAAAACAATTAAAATGGCTACGTTCTATCACAGATAACATTAATTTCCTCCTTCTTACTACAGAAGGTAGCTGTCCGAACAATAACAATTGTGTTATTTGCCACAAGTTCTAGACATTTTTAAATCATGTAAAATATATTTTGTTTACTGTTATGGATAATATATTATCTACCTTACTTTTTATAATTCTGACATACGCATGTTCTTCAAATCGTTTTTTTTGTATTTTTATGAAATTCCCATATTTTTTTTCCAATTTACCTATGTAGTGTAACACCATTGAGCTGGCCCAAAATCAAACATCTCTTTTTCAAGAGTTTAGAAATCGCCGCATGTGAGTTTCTACTTCCTAGTTTATGAAAACATTTAATAGACATTTAATTTATTTCTACCCCAAAACTCCCTTTAGAATATATTGGTAACGCTTGCAGCCGTTTTCGAGAAAACGATTATATTTATACAAAATTATCTGGTTTAGATCTGGGGGCACGGCAGTGCCCCCGCCAAGTCGAGCGCGAAGCAAACACTGCCGTACCATCCTTTACTGGAACCATTTCGCCTCATTTTCAGGCCCCTATTTGAGAACCTCTGGATAAGACCAGAACGCAGAAATTTTCGTCATCCAGTAAGCTATAATCACATACTTAAAATCCAAAATTTCAAGTCTGTAGGTCATTTAGTTCCGAAGTTAAGCGAAAGCAAAGTTTCGCATTTATGACACTCACTCACTCACTCACTCACTTATACACTCACTCATGATCATCAAAATAGAACTAGTACTTCCCATAAACTCAGAGAGCTGAAATTTGGTACAGAGTTAGGGTTTAATGGCCACATAAAGGGAAAACTATAAAAACTAGGATAATCGAACATCTGGAGTACCTGGTGACCCTGATTAGAAAACACAAGAGCCCAACCAAACTATTAGAGATCGACATACCGCCTTTACAAAAAATATTCAACTTGATGGGCCGCTTCATTTGATGTCAAAAATCGAAGGTCTGAAGTATCTGATGAAGAATCCTCAGCTGGTTTCAGCTGATTAGAGATATGGTAATGCCCCCCTTCTACTATTGGTACATAAAAAAATCGACTGTCATTGCAAAAACCTAGCGAAGTGGGACACATCTTCTAATTTAATCTAGTCCGTAGCATTCCACTGCTGGGCGAATGCCTCCCTTTCTGCTTTTGATACGCATATAAATAAAATTAAAGGAAAACTCTGGATAAGACTAGACTGGCTTTTATACTTATATTTACAAGTTTACAAGAAGAAATAGTCGAACGATTAACTTTATTGTACTCGATCATTACACAAATTAAATAAACAAATTACACTGAAATCTAGTAAAATAAATCAATATGCCCACGTTTCTACAAAAAGAAGTGAAATCCCACCAAAAACATTCTGTAAAAAACTAGCCAAGTCTCGATAGAGCTGCTTGTTTATCTCTAAAAAGTAGTGAAATCTAGACAAAGTCGTGCCAAGTCTAAGGTTCCTTACTGCGATTTCTTTATTATTATAGTTAATGTTGTGTGACTTGGCCGTTGAACATTCTTTATACGTTACAAGTGGGTACAAGTCAATTTTGTTTACACGTAATGTATATCTGTTGTAACTACCTATGTTTGTTAAGCGAGATAATAGCCCATACTGGTATTGGTAATTGGACGCTAGTGAGTAGTGTCTCATTTTAGGCTGTTGTTGATTGTAGAACACATGTATTGGAGCAATGGTGTCATGGAGCCCCTTTTGTACCATTGTGTACCCTTCAACGGCCAAGTCACACAACATTAACTATAATAATAAAGAAATCGCAGTAAGGAACCTTAGACTTGGCACGACTTTGTCTAGATTTCACTACTTTTTAGAGATAAACAAGCAGCTCTATCGAGACTTGGCTAGTTTTTTACAGAATGTTTTTGGTGGGATTATAAGATTACATACAAGTGGTGGTAATCTTTTTATTACGTTGCTTATCTTTTTGTTACGTTAGATTAAAATCTAATTTGACCAGAGCATCTATGTACCAGTGGCGAAGGGTTCCTATAACTCCATTCCTATCGGCTTCCCTTGTCACTTACCTTTTGACAACCCTCATCCAAATCCCTACCTTACTATACAGGCTCCGGCTTCCCTATGAAGGAGAACCAGCCTTCGCCACTGCTATGTACTGCTGGGATTTGCCCGGGGGTGGGGCGGGGGAGCGAAATTCAAAATTCAACCATATTATTGTAACGTGTTCGTCACACCAATTAACGAACATTGATTATTGTAAACTAACTAGTAACAGGAGGGACGGGAGTCGGGACCGCGTCGTTATAACGCGTAACACGTCTACGAGTAAAGGTTCCAAACGTGTAAATTAGAGCACTAAGGGTTAGTTCACAGCGATGCGTTTTTAAGAGAGCTATTGAAAATTGAACTTTATTAACTACAAAATAAGATACACGGTTCATAAGACATCAGCTATACACTGCACATGCGCTGTGCAGAGCGACATGACATTCGAACTCTTACAATCAAACGTGTGTCTTCTAGTGTAATGAATAAAGTTCAATTTTGAATAGCTATCTTAAAAATGCAGAGCCATGTCGCGTATCGTTTCGTTTCTGTTGAATTTACCCTGAAGCTCAGTCCGAGACGTGCATCGTCACATCGGATTGAGCTGACGCGTGTGTCGTGACGCTAACACTAACACTACAAAGTACAAAGGGGGTTGTTTCAACAATTGTAGATTGTAGGTTTTTTAACATTTTTTTTCTCCAATCAACCGAATGGTCTCTTACATTCAAAAGAAAATTAATAAAGTTATGTGAGGATGATGGCACAGATAGCTCCTTAATAATTTATAACTATTTAAGAATCTATATTTATCACACATATGAATTTGTTTTAAATACTTTCATCTTATTTTAATTACATAATTAAATTCTATTGTACCAATTGCTATGTTATTTTAAAGTTTTTATTGTAGTATGTAATGAATTTGTTTATTTTATTATAAAATGTTATTGTTTGACTTTAAGGCTCTAATCAATTTTAATATTAATCTAATTATGACATAGTTATTTATATTTTTAATTATATTATTTAATTTAATTCTATTGTATCAATTGTTATGTTATTTTGTTTTATTGTATTATTTAAATCATTGCTTAACTTTTAGATACTAATCAATTTAATATTTTATTTTTACATTTTATTTTTAGTTTAATTGTAAATTTACTTTTCTATATTTTAAAATTGGCTAACATAAATTGATGTAAATACCTGTAATTGGCATGCAAATGTAAAATAAGAGTAGAGTAAGACTATAATATGTAATAGTATGTTTTGTAATGCTGTTGGTGTTTCTAAATAAATAAATAAATAAATAAATAAATAAACATTCTTATTAAATTGATTATGCCGCATATTTTGTCCACTTTTGCTATTAAAATTAGGCGCATAGGTTTTTGACTAAATTGTCTGTGAACAAAACATTGAAATCTGTGACAAAATCATATAAGAGAATCTATGTAAACACAGTTTAAATCACTAAAATAATAGTAATGCATTACGAGTCCCGTGTTCAACTTTGTTTATTTTTAACAGAGAGGATTGAAGTTCTGAGAACCAATAGGCCACTGGGAACCAAGTTCTGGCGGTCGCGTGCCACTCGGCGCTAACTCGTGAATCACAAGTTTTAATGAAACAACCGATACGTTCAACTTTTAACCACAAGCGGTAGGTAGCGGTATTCGGAGGTGTTTTGTAGGTCAAACACTTAAACATTGATGAATAGGTTTATGAAGTAGTTTTAAACCTTTGATCAATATAAGTACCGGATGTGCCGTACCGAACAACTGTTTTAATCCGCGCAAGGAGAGCCCTGGTGAGTGACCATGCTCGGTCGGTCTTTGGTTGGAGTAACGTTATCAAGATATCATCAAGATGGCGTCTTATGCGTTTTAAAGTGACAAACAATACAAAGAACACTAGTAAAGCATCAGGCTTCACTAGTGCCTTACTAGCTACCTTTCATGCGTAAGTAATCGTATTTTGTATTAAATTCTAATAAAATCGTCAAAAAAGTCGAATTGGTTACTGACGGCCATTTCCGTATGAACCTTTGAGTATCTATATGAATGGATCGGAAGAATTCGGACACATTCTGAGCAAGAAGCGCGCGAAGTCACTGACATTTGCTATGGCGTTCGCACTACAGTACGATTTAGGTAATGCATAATATATTTAAAAGCAGTTTTACAGAAAACGACCACGTCTAGTACTCTAGTAGATACCACAAGTTTGTAATCTTTTTCACAATTTTGAACTTTTTACAATTTTGTACTCTTTCCACAATTTTGTACTCCTTGTCGATATCGACAAGGAGTGCAAAACAAGTATATACTTATTAGATAATAAATCCTAAATTCCTAATTTTATGCAATATATACCTGATTTTTAAACAGCTTTGTATTCAATTCAGCTTTTTTTACTTCCGTGGAAAGAGCTCACCATACAAAGGTTAGCCTTTTTAGGGTACCGTACCCAAAGGGTAACAACGGGACCCTATTACTAAGACTGGGGAGTCCGTCCGTCGGTCTGTCACCAGTCACCACTTACCGCTCACCAGGCTGTATCTCATGAACCATCATAATTATATAGAGTTGAAAAGAGATGTTTGATTTTGGGCCAGTTCTATGTACACTACATAGGTAAATAGGAAAAAAATATGGGAAGATCATAAAAATATGAAAAAAAATATTTGAAGAAGGGTACATGCGTACAAAAATTATGTTTTGAAGAGTTTTTTATTGCGAGAACACTGTTTTTAGGGCGGCCGTGACAGTTGTTTTGACTTGACTTTTGACGTAGTAGACATTTTTACGGAGAGACGTCTTGAATGTCATACGTCTTTCTTTGTCAAAAGTCATGTCATTGACAAAATGATATTCTTTAGTTAATTCTGATCTGATCCGCCATGTTTTATTTTACTTTGTGTTGCTCTCCTTGACGAAGTTAATTTAAACAAAATAAAGAATAGGAAACGGTTACTATATTATGTAACTATATTTACATATACTGTACATAGCGCTGGCCCAGGCCTCATACATTTCTTGAACATCTCTTTTTGATAGAAGGTATAGTAGGTATTTCTGTTGCTGCTATGACAGCAAATATAAAAACAGAATAAAATAAATATTTATGTGGGGTCCCATAGAAAAAACGTCATTTTTTCCGACCCTCCGTGCGCGAGTCCGACTCGCACTTGGTGGTTTTTGTAAGAGTTTCTAGACCATCGTTTCTCAACCATTTTTATGTCACGACTCACGACTCACAAAAAATCCAAAAAGTTAAGTAAAAAGTCTTGCGACCCTGTCAAATTATAATAATATGTACCTACATAGAGCGCTATTTTTATCAGCTGTACGTTGTATTAGCTTTCACTGGTTCGAACCTTCGAACGTTTTTTTCGATGTTCGATCGAATCTTTTGTGCCTATAAATGTAGTTTGTATTTATTATTTTTCAACATACTGCGACCCCTTAAAAACAAACTCGACCCCCCCAAGGGTCGCGACCCACCGGTTGAGAAACGATGTTCTAGACAGTTAACCCGTTGGAAGTTTGCAGCGAGTCATGTTCAGAACTGCCGGCCGCCGTATTACGTAAAAATAGCGATTAGCAAAAATCTTGCAGTCATCGCGCGATAGACGCGCAGTCGATTGCTGAACGTCAAATAAAATCGTATTACCTATGCGACCGATTGCTAATCGCTCGCTGCTGTGTTTGAATGCACTTTACTTAATTTTCGCTTATTATTGCTAACTGACAGTTCAAATCGCTCGCTGATTGATTTCGCTTTGCTGTAAATTTCTTACGTAATACAAAAAATTAGACAGCAGTGAAGAGATCGAACGATTGATTGCAATTTATAGTTCCTCGATTGTTCGGTAGGGCAGTACTGTCGTTAGGTTGCTTCTGCTAGGTTTTTGCAGATACGTAATACGAATTTGCGATTTATGCGCAAAAATTGCGCAATTTTTGCTATTGCTTGGCTACTGCAACATACGTAATAAGCCCGCGGCTCCGACCGAGCTCCGTACAGCTAACTAACTTGGCTTTTATTTCAACTTTTTAATTGGCGCTCTTCACTGTTCTGAAGGCCAATTCTGCTAAATAAATGCTGATTCCCGAGATAATAGAGTCACGATCCAGTCCCGATGTATAAATTAATTATTTTATTATACAATTTTTAGGTAAGTGATTTATATCAAACTTAATCTTAGTATAACAAACACATTTTTATAAGATATTATCCCACCAAAAACATTCTGTAAAAAACTAGCCAAGTCTCGATGGAGCTGCTTGTTTATCTCTAAAAAGTAATGAAATCTAGACAAAGTCGTGCCAAGTCTAAGCTTCCTTACAGCGATTTCTTTATTATTATAGTTAATATTGTGTGACTTGGCTGTTGAACATTCTTTATACGTTAGTCAATTTTGTTTACACGTAATGATATATCTGTTGTAACTACCTATGTTTGTTTTGCGAGATAATAGCCCATACTGGTATTGGTAATTGAACGCTAGTGTCTCATTTTTGGCTGCTGTTGATTGTACAACACACGTATTGGAGCAATGGTGTCATGAAGCCCCTTTTGTACCATTGTGTACCCTTCAACGGCCAAGTCACACAACATTAACTATAATAATAAAGAAATCGCAGTAAGGAACCTTAGACTTGGCACGACTTTGTCTAGATTTCATTACTTTTTAGAGATAAACAAGCAGCTCCATCGAGACTTGGCTAGTTTTTTACAGAATGTTTTTGGTGGGATTTCAGTTCTTTTTGTAGAAACGTGGGCTTATTGATTTATTTTACTAGATTTTAGTGTAATTTGCTTATTTAATTTGTGTAATGTTCGAGTAGAATAAAGTAAATCGTTCGACTATTTCTTCTTGTAAACTTGTAAGTATAAGTATAAAAGCCAGTCTAGTCTTATCTAGAGTTTTCCTTTAATTTTATTTATATGCGTATTAAAAGCAGAAGGGGAGGCATTCGCCCAGCAGTGGGACGCTACGGGCTAGATTAAATTAGAAGATGTGTCCCACTTCGCTGGATTTTTGCAATGACAGACGATTTTTTATGTACCAATAGTAGAAGGGGCCATTACTATATTATCTCTAAATCAGCTGAGACCAGCTGAGGGTTCATCAGATACTTCAGACCTTCGATTTTTAACATCAAATGAAGTAGCCCACCAAGTTGAATATTTTTTGTAAAGGCGGTATGTCGATCTCTAATAGTTTGGTTGGGCTCTTGTGTTTTCTAATCAGGGTCACCAGGTACTCCAGATCTTCGATTATCCTAGTTTCTTATAGTTTTCCCTTTATGTGGCCATTAAACCCTAACTCTGTACCAAATTTCAGCTCTCTGAGTTTATGGGAAGTACTAGTTCTATTCTGATGATCATGAGTGAGTGACTGAGTGAGTGAGTGTCATAAATGCGAAACTTTGCTTTTGCTTTACTTCGGAACTAAAGGACCTACAACTTAAAATTTTGGATTTTAAGTATGTGATTATAGTTTACTGGATGACGAAAATTTTTTCGTTCTGGTCTTATCCAGAGGTTCTCAAATAGGGGCCTGAAAATGCGGCGAAATTGTTCCATTAAAGAATGGTATGGCAGTGTTTGCTTCGCGCTCGACTTGGCGGGGGCACTGCCGTGCCCCCAGATCGACGTTCTGGTCTTATCCAGAGGTTCTCAAATAGGGGCCAGAAAATGCGGCGAATCGTTTCCAGTAAAGAATGGTACGGCAGTGTTTGCTTCGCGCTCGACTTGGCGGGGGCACCGCCGTGCCCCCAGATCGATTATCCTAGTTTTTATAGTTTTCCCTTTATGTGACCATTAAACCCTAACTCTGTACCAAATTTCAGCTCTCTGAGCCTATGGGAAGTACTAGTTCTATTTTGATGATCATGAGTGAGTGAGTGAGTGTCATAAATGCGAAACTTTGCTTTCTCTTAACTTCGGAACTAAATGACCTACAGACTTGAAATTTTGGGTTTTAAGTATGTGATTATAGCTTACTGGATGACGAAAATTTCTGCGTTCTGGTCTTATCCAGAGGTTCTCAAATAGGGGCCTGAAAATCCGGCGAAATGGTTCCAGTAAAGGATGGTACGGCAGTGTTTGCTTCGCGCTCGACTTGGCGGGGGCACTGCCGTGCCCCCAGATTATAGTTTGCAAGGACCTCTCTGCAGGTGAAGGCGTCCTCCAAGGAATGCAACTTTTCTCTATCTTTAGCTATTTCAATCCAGTTTGGTCCAGCCGTCTTAATAAAGTCGTCCGACCATCTCGTTAGTGGTCTTCCTCTATAGCGTTTACCACTCTAGGACCTCTCCACGGTGTCACCTTTATAGTCCAACGCTCGTCTTTCATTCTTGCCACGTGTCCCGCCCATTTCCATTTCAGTCCTTGATCATACGATAGAGCATCAGTAGCTTTGGTTATGCTTCTAATTTTTATGGAATTTGCCATAGATACACACGTATTTTACGCGTCGGGGCAAATATTAAACCAATGGGGCAAGGTTTTAAAAATGTCCCCTTTATTCCATTTATTTATTATGACTAAGAAAAAAAGGGAAATCCCCTACTAGATTAGGAGGTCACGACATTTTTGGTAACGATATCCAAAATGACTTATTTTAGATTGACAAGATAAAGAGCAACTCTCTGATGCCAAATATGTCGGTCTGCCTGCGTAAAGTAGTTGCGTTCTCTGTATAGGGCGCCTGAAAACCCAGTTATCATGACCAAAAAAAAATGATAAGGTAAATGGCTGAGTAAGTTATATTAAGTAAGTACTAGTTGTTCTCATATCAGTAGCGTAAAAACTGACCAAATATTCGGTTGCGTTATGAAGCAACGAGCGTTCAAACGTGATTTATTGTGACCAAAAAAAAATGATAAGGTAAATGGCTGAGTGAGTTATATTAGGTAAGTACTAGTTGGTCTCATATCAGTAGCGTAAAAACTGACCAAATATTCGGTTGCGTTATGAAGCAACGAGCGTTCAAACGTGACTTATCGTGACAAAAAAAAAAACGATCAGTTAAATGGCTGAAAACAACATAGTGTAAAGCAGCGGTTCTCAAACTTTTTTTGTGACGGAACCCTTTTGGAAGGCGAAATACTTGACGGAACCCTACAATAAAATAATTATTTTATAAATGTATTCCTTATAAATAAGCATAATAAAAGTACAATGTAACAGTTACAACTTATTAGTATGTAATAAGTTAGTTACTACATAACAAGTAAAAGAAAATAAAGTCTTTAACCTATTAGAAGCCCTGGGCACAATATGGACCCCCATTTTTTTCGTTTTTACCTGTTTCTTTCTGCTTTAAACCTGTAATTCGGAAACATAAAAATTGAAAAAAAAGAAAAAGAAAAAATTTCCCTATTTTACAGGTCAAAGTCTGTTCAAACGTTAAAGTAAAACACTGAATAACGGTGAACTTCGGAAAAATACCATAAAATCAACCGGCTATATTGAACATCGGTACTAAATAATATGTTCTTTATAGTCAACGCGAGCGAGCGAAGCGAGCGAGCAAAATTTTTTTCCTAAAGACGTTGTTGCAACTCGTTTAACGCTTTTAAGTCAACGTTCCGTTCTTCTTTATTAATAATGGTAAATGTCAGGATGGTTGGGTGAAAATAACGCACGATCGTTACTGCGTAAAAGAGTTGAAGAAAGAAGAATGAATGTACAAAACTGATACAATCAGAATACAGCAGTAGAACAATAAATACTTCGTTTAAAGTTCTCAATTCGCTGGTACTCGTACTTATAGCTATTCTTAAGTACTTATCGCTCCAAACGCTAATCGTTGACTGAGTGTCGCTTCATCGCCCGATTGGCTGTTACTGTTGTGATTGGTGACTAAGTTTAGCTGCGCCTTCATACGACGCGTAGAAACGTTTGACCAGAGACAGGTGTTTTGTTGATTTTTTTTTTCTAAATTCTCGCGGAACCCCTACAGGGGCTTCGCGGAACCCCAGGGTTCCGCGGAACACACTTTGAGTATGGCTGGTGTAAAGTATCAGTATGTGCTAGCTTAGTGACACCAAAAACTGACCAAATATTTTGTTGCAATTCATGGGTATAAGGTTGTTTAGGTTACAGTTATTTTTTATCACTATCACTGCATAGTATGCAGTGCATACCTACCTAATTTAAAAAAAAAACTCCCAATTACTTACCAGAGTTTTCTTTTTCTACTACCGTTTCGTAGTCTAACAAATAAGAACAAGCTAAGTTTGAAAACGCAGACAAGATTACGTGTCATTGTAAAGAATCTAATGGCGTCACAGGAGGAGCTGCAAAGTTGCGCGTACTGGTGCCTATTTAGTAGGTATAGATAGGTAACTAGCGTTATCAAAATTGACGGTTCAGCCTTTTTACGTCTTAATGCTGGGATGACCTATTCTGATAAAGTTGATACATGCAGGTGTAGCATACGCTCGAAGTACGTGAAACAAGAACATCGCTCTGATAAAGCCGTTTTTAAGTCGTTTGTCGATCGAAACAAAGAACACGACATTCGTACGAATAAAACGAATATCCGAGTATTAATCCGTGACTGGAAACATCTTCATTCATCTTGACAGCGTTGCAGCCCCGAAAAGGACTTTTTCTAATAAGAATTTCACTTTGAAGCACTACACATCACAAACAATCTTCATTCTTCACACGGCAACAGTCGGTGCGCCGAGGTACTGCGTGGCGTCGTGTTCCCGCGGCGGCTCGTTCGAAATGAACGACGCCCGGCGTCGCGGGGTATATTTATACCCAAGCGTCGCGTGTCGCGACACAGCGGCGGTGTGTAGAGATGGCGCAGAAGCATGCACAGACGAACAGCCAATCAAAAGCGATTTTTATGTTTGTAAATTCTAAGTTTAATTATAATAATTAGGTTAAATTTTTGTATAAATACGTGTACATTTTGTAAATAAATTATTCACTTCAATTCACTTCACAATTGTAGATCGAGTTTTACTCTCTACCTAAACTGCCTCGACAAGACCTCCAAAGTGGAGTACCTACCTCCAAACAGGTTTTCGTCACGGTGCTTTCCTCCACCGTAAGAGCGTCGCACAGTGGTCCCGATTTTGACGCTCCATACTCATAGAACTCGATTCTTAAAAATCGTTGTTTTTTTCGCTCAGGAACGTTTCAGGGCATTGTTTGAGTATAAATATTAGGATATAAAACTCTTAGGTTTATCTGTGTGCGTAAAATGAACGTTTAATTATTTTTTTCTATGGACGAAATCATTCAAATTCATTTTATTCGAAACTGATTGAAACTAACACCTTGGGTTTCACAGGGATTGTTGTCCTACACGAGATGAATCCTATAATCTATAATACATGTACTAGTTTTTGCCCGTTTGGACGTGGAATAAACGGGAAAATTTTCTATGGACGAAATCATTCAAATTCATTTTATTCGAAACTGATTGAAACTGACATCTTGGTTTTCACTCGGATTGTTGTCCTACACGAGACAAATCCTACAAGCTATAATACATGTACTCATTTTTGCCCGTTTGAACGTGGAATAAATGGGAAGTTTTTCTATGGACGAAATCATTCAAATTCATTTTATTCGATACTGATTGAAACTGACATCTTGGTTTTCACAGCGATTGTTGTCCTACACGAGACAAGAGTTTTTGCCCGTTTGAACGTGAGAACATAAATGGAAAAAATTTCTATAGATGAAATCACTCTTGAGTCGTTTTATTTTCCAAACGGGCAAAAACGGGTACATGTATTATAAATTTTAGGATTCGTCTCGTATAGGACAACAATATCTGTGAAAACCAAGATGTCAGTTTCTATCAGTTTCGAATAAAATGAATTTGAATGATTTCATCTACAGAAATTTTTTCCATTTATGTTCCCACGTCCAAACGGGCAAAAACTGGTACATGTACTGTAGCTTGTAGGATTCGACTCATGTAGAACATCAATCGCTGTGAAAACCAAGATGTCAGTTTCAATCAGTATCGAATAAAATGAATTTGAATGATTTCGTCTATAGAAAATTTTTCCATTTATTCCACGTTCAAACGGGCAAAAACGAGTACATGTAATAAAGTTTGTAGGATTCATCTCGTGTAGGACAACAATATCTGTGAAAACCAAGACGTCAGTTTCAATCAGTTTTGAATAAAATGTATTTGAATGATTTCGTCCATAGAAAAAAAAATTGAAACGTTAATATTACGCACACAAATAAACCTAAGAGTTTTATATCCTAATATTTATATTTAAACAATGCCCCGAAACGTTCCAGAGCGAAAAAAACAACGATTTTTAAGAATCGAGTTCTATGAGTATGGAGCGTCAAAATCGGGACCACTGTGCGTCGGTTACTATGACAAGAATGAATATAACTTCTGAAAAACTTATTGGTACAAGGTCCGGGTTGGAATTCGAACCCACGACCCTACGATCACGATTATTGGGATCATGATAAGTACATATGTAAATCGCTACACTTGGTTGGTGGTGAGAGTCTGATGACGGAGCAGGGTGAGATTTCAGATTTTTTAGCGATTAGATATTTTAATCATCGATGAAAAGTTTCCTCACTGGTCATAAAAGCGTGTGTTTTTCGTTTTTAAACCAAGCATTTTACTAGTAAAATACTTAAAGAATATACGTTCAGACATAGGTCGCCGATAACTATGAATTGCAACCAAATATTTGGTCAGTTTTGGTGCCAATAAGCTAGTACGTACTGACAGTTTACGATTTGCAATTTTCAGCCATTTACCTGATCATTTTTTTTGGTCACAATAAGTCACGTTTGAACGCTCGTTGCTTCATAACGCAACCGAATATTTGGTCAGTTTTTACGCTACTGATATGAGAACAACTAGTACTTACCTAATATAACTTACTCAGCCATTTACCTTATCATTTTTTTTTGGTCACGATAAATCACGTTTGAACGCTCTTTGCTTCATAACGCAACCGAATATTTGGTCAGTTTTTACGCTACTGATATGAGAACAACTAGTACTTACCTAATATAACTTACTCAGCCATTTACCTTATCATTTTTTTTTGGTCATGATAACTGGGTTTTCAGGCGCCCTATACAGAGAACGCAACTACTTTACGCAGGCAGACCGACATATTTGGCATCAGAGAGTTGTTCTTTATCTTGTCAATCTAAAATAAGTCATTTTGGATATCGTTACCAAAAATGTCGTGACCTCCCGTAATATACGTATGGAACGCCGTTATTAGTTTTTTAATCGCCTCGATGCATCGGAAAGCCAATTTGGTCGATGCAGACTGAAGAATGCAATTTTAATGCTCAAGTGCGCTGCCAATGCTCTTGTAGAGGCCATGCGTTCAAGGGTCAGCGCACACTTAGACGCACGCGGCGCTCACTTATTACTTTTCTACACACTACTACACTTTACTATACAAAAAAAGTAGAGTGCCTGCACGCCAGAAGTGAAAACTTTATTGGCAATAGATATTATTATGAATCGTACTAGTAGAATGAATGAGAAACAAGTCAGAAATTAAAGTTATTATTAGGTTGGGGAAAAAGTTTCTTCGCATTTTATATAAATTATATAAAAATTCAAAAGGTTTTTTTATAAAGGTTATTTACAAGTGACTAAAGTATATAGGTGCCATTTTGTTCGATAACTTTTTGCCATCTTGTTGGTAGGTACATGATCCCATTGCTATAAAATTTTCGGGGCTTCTGATGAAAAAACTGCGACAAGTGGTTTTGGCAGTCCTCTTGTGATGTCAACCTGACACTGCCTAAGGAATTCTGCAGCGACCGAAACAGGTGGAAATCTGAAGGTGCAAGGTCAGGACTATACGGCGGATGCATTAACACCTCCCAGCCAAACTCCCGTAATTTTTTCTGAGTGGCTAAAGATGTGTGAGGTCTAGCGTTATCATGGTGAAAAACCACACCCCTTCTGTTGATTAATTCCGGCCGCTTTCTCTCAACTTCTTGCTTTAATCTCATCAGTTGTGTGCAGTACAGTTCAGAATTGATGGTCTTGCCTGGCGGTAACAGCTCATAATGAATAATGCCCTTCCAATCCCACCACACACACAGCATCACCTTGTTGCGAGTTAACCCGGGTTTCGCCACAGTCTGTGAAGCCTGACCGGCCTTTGACCACGATCTTTTTCGCACGTTCTTGTCGTACGTGATCCACTTTTCATCACCAGTTATCAGCTTCTTCAAAAATGGTTCGGTTTCATTACGTCGTAATAAAGAATCACAAATGAGTACACGGTTCATTAGGTTTCTTTCAGTGAGCTCATGAGGCACCCAAATATCGAGCTTTTTTGTGTACCCAGCTTTTTTCAAATGCGCCAAAACCGTTTTGTGGTCAATCCCCAGTTCTTCAGCTACATCGTAACTACTAATATGCCGATCTTGCTCCACTTTTTCAAAAATGGCAACAGTTTTGTCCGTAACAGGGCGACCAGAGCGACGTGCATCTTTGATATCAAAATTTCCGGATTGAAAACGCTTAAACCAAATTTGCGCTACTCTCACAGATACTGCATTAGGTCCATAAACATCACAAATTTTTTTCGCGGCTTGTGTTGCATTTTTACCTTTTTTGTAATAAAATTTTAAAATGTATCGAAATTCTTCATAAGAATCACTCATTTTATCAATAAGAAAAACAAATGAAAATCTCAAATTTACCTAATTTGAATTTGGAATTGTCTTCTGTAAAATTAAAACTTTTTAATGATACCAAAATCAGCCAGATACAATTGGTATAGCCCAAGATATTTTATGACAAGTTCATACATACTATAATGCGAAAAGACTTTTTCCCCAACCTATTATTTATTAAACTCTATATTATAAATAAAATGATTTATACTCGGGTACACTCGGCAGTCCCGAGCTCACCCGATAGAGATTTTCACCGTAGAGCGTGACGGATCAGCCTCACTCACATTCTAGGGAGAAAAGTGTGTGAGGTGATTTCGCGCTCGAGTACACTCGGCGGTCCCGAGTTCACCCGATCGAGCTTTTCACCTTAGAGCGTGACGGATCAGCCTCACTCACAGCCTACGAAGAAATGTGTGCAGTGCTTTCGCGCTCGGGTACAGTCTGCAGTCCCGAGTTCACCCGATCGAGCTTTTCACCTTAGAGCGTGACAGATTAGCCTCTCTTACAGCCTACGTAAAATTGTGTGTGTGAGGCGCCAAAAGAAGTTTTCACTTCAAAGATACACATTGCAAGAGTGGCACCGCGTTGAGCACCCTGCGTCACTGTCTGTTCCAGGCGTCCCGTGACCGCAGAGTGTTTTTGGCATCAACAACCACGATTCAAACCAAGATATTTAAAAGCAAATCTGGTGCAAACCGCATATTACTAAGTAAATAATATGTCAGCCAAGCCTGTCAACCCTGTCAGGCGGTCGACGTAATCCGCCGGGATGGAGTAGAGCCGGAATAAACAGCCGGGTATAGAGCGGGGCCGGGATGGGGTAGAGCTGGTGTAGACAGCTGGGTATAGAGTGGGGCCGGGATGGGGTAAGGCCGGGGTAGACAGCCGGGTATAGAGCGGGACCGGGATGAGGTAGAGCTGGTGTAGACAGCTGGGTATAGAGTGGGGCCGGGATGGGGTAGAGCTGGTGTAGACAGCTGGGTATAGAGTGGGGCCGGGATGGGGTAAGGCCGGGGTAGACAGCCGGGTATATAGCGGGACCGGGATGAGGTAGAGCTGGTGTAGACAGCTGGGTATAGAGTGGGGCCGGGATGGGGTAGAGCTGGTGTAGACAGCTGGGTATAGAGTGGGGCCGGGATGGGGTAAGGCTGGGGTAGACAGCCGGGTATAGAGCGGGGCCGGGATGGGGTAGAGCTGGTGTAGACAGCTGGGTATAGAGCGGGGCCGGGATGGGGTAAGGCTGGGGTAGACAGCCGGGTATAGAGCGGGACCGGGATGAGGTAGAGCTGGTGTAGACAGCTGGGTATAGAGCGGGGCCGGGATTATAGTTGCAAAACTTCTGAAAAATTCCGAATAATTCCGGAATACTTCTAGGAAAGTTTCTTTAAATTTGAATTATTCAAAATGAATTTAATTAAGATTTTTATTTTTGCTGAAAAATCGTATTTTGCATCAATCGCCGCTGTCACACGAGCGAGACGGCGGCGCGGCGCGGGAGGGAGATGCTCCCCGGAGAAGTTTTCCCCCGCGCGAGAAACATTCGTACCCCGCAATCACCCTGCAATCGAATGTTTCCGAATGTTTCCGTGGAATATTTCGCCGGAATAATTCAATGGTAATAAATACCTACGTGTTTGTTTATGGTGTATGGTGGTTGAATGAATTATTTGTTCAGTGGCACATACGTAAGTAAAATATAAATGTTTATTTTATTATAAATGGGATTGATTAAGTATATAATGTTGATATTTTTTGTATGTGCAATAGCTCTGTACGCATCGATTTTGATGCAGTTTTCAGAACAATATTATTTAGTAGGATACGTTATTCGTGACAAGGATGGCATTCCTAAATCAAAAATATGTCATAGAATATTTAACGACACAGAAGGTACAAAATGCGTATAAATTCTATTTAGTTCATAGTTACTTTTAAGAGGTAATTTATTAAAATTTAAATATATTATAATAACCATTTTATGTAAGATTAATCTATATAATAATGGCATGTCTACTATTATTTAGATAAAACTGCATAATTGTTTTTTTTTTTTCGTTAATGTCAAACAGGAATCGAAACCTGGGATTTAAAACACGTTTGTATTTTTTTTGCATTATTTAATAGTAGTGATGTTGGGGCACAAATTCTGCAAAGTAACAAAGGACAGCGCAGATGAAGAAAGACCTTATTTTTAACAAAATACTTTTTGTTAACCAAGCTTTGTGTAAATATAACGTCAAAAATGTAGATTTTTTAAAAGTTAGCTTATTTTCCAGAATTTGTTTCTCATTAGACTGGGACTATTATATTTATGCTCCGGAATCCGGAATGCCGGTGAAAATTCTGAGAATTGAAAATAGAACTCTGCGCTAATACAATAGAGTTGAAAATGGAAGTTTCGAGCGTTGTCATTTAAGGCATTGACATTTGACTCGAAACTCATGTGTTTGGTTTTCAACTATTATTAACGCAGAGTTCTATTTTCAATGCTTACAATTTTCTACGGCTTTCCGGATTCCGGATTATAATATAGTCCCAGCCTTAGAAAAACTTACTATCAATCCTTTCAGGTAAAGGGTAAGAAGTAGAGCTTGCAAATAAATAAATAATGATTCGCAATTTTTTAATATTCAATTTAAAAAATCACACACACACATACACAATTCGAATAATAGAGAAAAAAACTATTTTTTATAATCACTTTTTTTGCTTCATAAACTTAAAAATACAGTCATATTAGGTATGACAAAATATTGCTTCATTTACACGAAAATTAATAAATTCTTAATAACAGGCTTTAAAATCTAGGTGCGTAGGAATATTAACAAACAAAATATAAAACAGAAACATACAATATTAAATAAACGGCATTTTAGTAAGTTTTTATTATAACTATTAGCACATAAGATTTAAAATATACGCTACAAATTCGACTATTTTTTGAGGGCATCCATCCGGCATCGCCTCTTTGTTCGCGGACTAATGCGATAAAGTCTTGTGCTCGAACTTCATTACTTGGAAATCTTTAAAAAATTAAATATATATTTCAATCAAATAAAAGTAGCAGTTACGTTACTGTTAGGCCCTTAGTTCGTTCTTAGTTACTTAACATCTCATAACTCACTTTTTTGCAGTTTAACAATTTTAAGAAGTTTATATTTAACTGACTGAAAGATATACTTAAATTATTTTCGTCAATTTTATCAAAATATATTTAAAAGTAGATAAAAAACAAAACAAGTGGACTGTCTGTAACTCCGTACAACTAACGACATTCGCTTCTGTACTATAATTATTCTATGGCAGAAATGCATGCATCCTTATTAGATTCACAAAAAAAGTATATATTGACATTGCTTTCCTTTTTTCTTATGACAACCTGTCAAGTATTTTCTTGAAATTATTTATTGTTGAAAAATATATTTTTAAGAAAATACTTGACTGATACTTAATTAACTTTATAAAGTTACTTGTGGAATGAAATTCCTTGACTTTTATTCACTTTCTTGTCATGGTTTGCACAGCTTATAAAGGCACACGATGGCATTTTGTGCAAAATGCACGGGACGCGTAGTACGTGCTACTCGTCGACCAGCTGGTCGCATACTAACCAAAATTGACCCGACTCGCACCAATTCGAGTCTTCATTTTAACGCGTTTATAACATATCTACCTCTTATTAATATTATATATCTATGGTACCTACTATATGTATACGTGACATAAAAAAATGTTGAAATAAATAATGTTTAAATAAGTAAAAAGATGGAACCGTGTACCTAGCTCGAATTAGAATATGTATTCCAATATCTATACTAATATTATAAAGCTGAAGAGTTTGTTTGTTTGTTTGAACGCGTTAATCTCAGGAACTACTGTTACGAATTGAAAAATTATTTGTGTTGAATAGTCCATTTATCGAGGAAGGCTTTAGGCTATATAGCATCATGCTAAACTCAATACGAGCGGAGCACCAATCAAGAATGTTACAAAATCGGGGGTCTTTTTCCTTTTGAGAGCTTTCGCTACGTACGCTGCGGAAACGGTTAAAGTTTCGCTAAAATGATGTATGGCAGAATTGTTCCCCTGTAAAAGTTCTAAAAAAAAGTCCGCGACAGTATATGTCTATCTTTTAAGGTTGGCTCACTATAACCTTTTTATACTAACCAAATTTGTTCTAAAAGTAAGCATTATTTGTGAAAGTGTTTTCATAAAGATTATATTAATCCTTAACCAAGTAAATACGTTATTCATTACAAGCATTTAATCTAGAAGAAATTTGCCGTTTACATCATTTGATTTCAAAGAGTATTTTAGAAGATATCGCAGTAATAAAATAATCATGCGCGCTATAGTACGGCGCACGGCGCGGGCGGGCAGTCGTGACCGTGAGGTGGAAGCGCTTCTC